>CM042842.1:75660224-76366224 GCA_023653725.1 Bungarus multicinctus
CTACAGTATTTTCTGCTTTGTCTTGTATACCAAGGGCAGATTCTCCCATTATTCCAGAATTTCTCTTCCAGTGTTATCATTTCATGACCTGTAATATTAATACTAAGTTAGTATTACAAATAGTGGTTCACTATCTGCTTCCTCTGTACCTGTGGTGGAAGCCAAGACTTGGATCGTTGTATTATTAAAAAGCTTGCCTTGGACTGAAATTGAGATCAACCTGTCATTTGGGGGTGGGGAGGTTGTGTAAGAGCGCTGAGTGTAACACTTTCTTGTTAATAATGATGGCTTACTTGATTTCCTGTATGGTTTTTCTGTCCCCAGTACAGGGTGGTGCCCCTTTGATGTGAAGTGACCCATTCCTGTCCATTACAGTTCACTGATTCCAGGAATGTCAGTATTCAATCTTGACATTTCTACTCTGAAAACATCAAGTCTGCCTTGGTTCATCGCTCTGACATTCCATATACAAGTAGTATATCTTTCTTTGAAGCATCAAATTTTTCTTTTGCATCAGGGCATATTAGCATCTGGACAGTCTTTTAGCTTTAATCCAGCCACATCATAAGTATCAGTATTACTCATATTCACCCGCTTCCATTTCCCAGTAACTTTGGCTTGCAGGATAATCTCTACTATATTACTCACATTGTGCTGAATGTGAATATCTATGTAAGTGTTTGGGCAGAATGGTGTAGATTACCATTTATTTCTTCAATGTCTGATCACTTGTCTTTGATGTCCTTTGATGTCATGATGTCCTTAGCATCCTTATCATTCAGACTCTGAATGGGCAACTCTGGGTGGAGGGTCGGGGGCGGAACTTGGGGAAGTCATTTGGGAAGAGTTTGATCCTGTGACTCCCGAAGACGCGGACAGGATGCTGCGGGGGCTGAATGCTACCACATGTTTATTGGACCCGTGTCCCTCCTGGCTGGTGTTGGCCACTTGGGAGGAGACACGAGATTGGTTCCAGGGTATTATTAACGCTTCCTTGAGTGAGGGGTATCTGCCCACCACCTTGAAAGAGGCGGTGGTGAGACCCCTCCTCAAGAAACCGTCCCTGGACCCAACTTTGTTATCTAATTATCGTCCGGTCTCCAACCTTCGCTTTGTGGCGAAGGTTGTTGAGAGTGTGGTGGCACGGCAGCTCCCCCAGCACCTGGATGAAGCTGTCTACTTGGATCCACGTCAATTGGGCTTCACGCCCGGGCACAGCACGGAGACGGCATTGGTCGCATTGGTAGATGATCTCTGGAGGACCCGTGACAGAGGTCATTCCTCTGTCCTGCTCCTATTAGATCTCTCGGCGGCTTTTGATACTGTCAACCACAGTGTCTTATTGCAGCGGCTGGAAGGGTTGGGAGTGGGGGGCACTGTTTTGCGGTGGTTCTCCTCCTTCCTCTCTGGCTGTTCGCAATTTGTATTGGCGGGGGGGGCAGAGATTGGCCCCGAGGCCCCTGGTTTGCGGGGTACCTCGGGTCGGTGCTCTCACCCCTTCTGTTCAACATCTATATGAAGCCGCTGGGTGAGATCATCCGTGGCTTTGGGGAAGAGTTCCATCAGTACACTGATGATACTCAGCTGTACATCTCTACCCCGGGCCACCCCGATGAAGCCGTCGAAGTGATGACCCGGTGCCTGGAGGCCATGCGGTGTTGGATGTGGCGGAACAGGCTTCAGCTCAACCCATCTAAGACTGAGTGGCTGTGCTTCCCGGCACCCCGATACAGCCAGCTGGTTCCATCGCTGGCTGTGGGGGGGGGAAATTCACAATCTGGGTGTCCTGGATGTACGGCTGTCATTGGAGGACCATGTGGTGGCCGTTGCCAGGGGGGCTTTTGGTCAGGTTCGTAGGATCTACCAGTTGCGACCCTTTTTGGATCGGGATGCACTTCGCATGATCACTTCTGCCCTCGTTATCTCCCTCCTAGACTATGCCAACGCTCTCTACATGGGGGTTCCCTTGAAGTGCACCCGGAGGCTCCAGCTGGTGCAGAATGCGGCCGCGTGGGTAGTGTTGGGGGCTCCTCGAGGCTCCCATGTTACACCGCTCTTGCATGAGCTGCATTGGCTCCCAGTGGTCCTCCAGGTGCGCTTCAAAGTCCTGGTTACCATCTTTAAAGTGCTCCATGGCTTGGGACCAGGATATTTGTGGGACCACCTCTTGCCATCATCGGCCTCCCGTCGGCCAGTACGCTCCCATAGAGTCGGCCTCCTCGGGGTGCCGCCGGCTGGATGGCTGGTGACGCCGAGGGTGCGGGCCTTCTTGTTGAGGGCACCCTCCCTCTGGAACGAATTACCCCCGGAGATGAGGATCATCCCTGATCTCCTGACCTTCCGGCACGTGTTGAAAACCTATCTATTTCATCAAGCCGGTCTGGCCTAGGGGTTTTTAAGGGTTTTTAGGATTTTAATTTGGTTTTTATCTAGTTTGGCTTTTAAACTTCTTATAAATTTCAGCCTTTCATATTTGGTCATTTAACTGTTCTTAATTTTGTATTGTTCTCTGCATTTTAACTTGGCTGTGCACCGCCCTGAGTCCTGTCAGGGAAATAGGGCGGTATATAAGTACAATAAATAAATAAATAAAATGGTGATTCTTCGAAGAGCATGCTTTTTGAACAATGTATCTCATAGTAGCTCTTCATTAGAATATGCCCATAAAGACTACACAGTGGATTTAGGTGTACTGATATTCCCTTGGCCCCAAAGCTGCTCAACTCATTATTGACCACAAGTAACTCAATTCCTGTGGTTTCCTTGCAAGGAGCCGCTATCCAAAATGCAAGTGAGCAATACCTCAATGTCTCCTTTTCCAAAGAGAATTTCATAAGCCGGAACCTGCTTCTGGTCACAGATTTCACAATTGTATTGTTGCTGTTTGTGAAAACGCTTGCAGTGACAGCTCATCTGCCAAAGGTCCTCACCCAGCCTTTGTGGATATATGGACCACAAAAATGTCCCTTAAACATTGTTGAATTGCAATTAATTTAGAGAGAGAAGAGAATTCTTTATTGGCCAAGTGTTGACCAATTTGTCTTGGTGCAAATACTCTCAGTATATATAAAAGATACATTTGTCAAGAATCATAAGGTACAACACTTAATGATAGTCATAGGATACAATAAGCAATCAAATCATATTAGGAAACAGTCAATATATTATCGTAAGGGTACAAGCGACAAAGTTATAGTCATACAGTCACAAGTGGGAGGGGATGGGTGATGAGTGATGAGAATATTAACAGTAATAGTAGTGCAGACTTTGTAATAGTTGAACAGTGTTGAGGGAATTATTTTTTTAGCAGAGCGATGGCTATAACTTAGAAGAAATTTTCTGAATAACAGGAAAGAACAAAGACACTTGGTGAATTACTTTCTTTTTGGAATTAAAAAGAGAAAAAATATTAAAGGAAAAAATATTAAATATTAATTTAAAAGCAATGAGCTTAACAAAATTTTGATCCAAGAAAGTTTAAAATGGATAAAGAGGACAGTAATTACAGAAAACAGAAGAATATATATTTTTGTCTAACTGAAGTACCTTGGAAAATAGTAAAATTAATCAGACAAATAGACTGGACCTTTTTGTGCTTTCTGTTTTTTTGTTTTTTTTTCTATCTGATTTTCTTTCTGTTCTTTTTTTCTTTTTCATACTTACCTTGATAAATATTTTGTCTTTTTTCTTTTTTTGCATGTATTTCTTACTACATTTCTATGTTTATGCCATTATGTTTCTAATGGCATGTTGCATCAAGCAATTAACATGCTTTCATTATTCTCTGAAGTAATGATGTGGGGATGTCATGTATGTGTGCATGCACGCGTATGTGCATACATGTAATTATATAGTTACAGGTAGTCTTCCACTTATAATCATTCATTTAGCAACTGTTTGAAGGTATAACACTGAAAAAAGTGACTTTTGACTGGTTCTCACAATTATGACTATTGCAACATCCCCACAATCATATGATCAAAATGTGGGTACTTGGCAAATGGCATATATTTATGATGTGCAGAACGGCCCTTGACCCTGGGATTGTCATTTGCAGTATTCCTACGAAAATTGTGACAAGCAGAGTCAACGTGGGAAGCCAGGTTTGCTTAATGACTGCATGATTTACTTAACAACTTTAGTGGTTTGCTTAACAACATGTTAAAAAAAAATCATAAAATGGAGCATGACTCACTTAACACTGCCTTCCTTAGCAATGAAATATATATGTTCACTATAATTACTAAATACTTTAAATTATTGTACATTATTTAATTTCTGCTGATCTTAAATAAAGGTTTTGCATTTCTAAAACCTTGGCTGTATTAATTTATCTCACATTTTACATCCTAAATGTCACAAAGAAATATAAGCTTATTCATTTATAAACTAAACACTTCCTTTTTCAGATCCTGCATTTTTGGGGGTGAATATTAAATTTTATGATTTTGCATTCCTCTGCTTTCTCTTTTTTTCTTCATTTGAGATCAGAGATTTATATGTGCAATTTAGTAAATGTCTTCCTCAGTCCCGCCCTCCCCATGTGGTTTCCTGGAATTGGTTTTGGGTGAGATGCTTGTAACTAAGCCATTCACGTAGGGATTACCTTGCTATGGACGGCAAACTTCAGCTTGTCTAATCTTTCACACACAAAGGATAAGAGCTTCATGTCTGTATTTGAAGGGGTTGGTGGTGCGTTAGCTGAAAGCATAATGAGTTTTGACACAGTCTGAGTCACAAGAACGAAGTGGTATCTGCTGTTTGGAAATTCCAAACATGGGAATGGAGCCAGACAGGGGTATTACAAGTGATAGGAATAGCTCTTGTGTGGAAATAAGCAAGTCAGAGAAATAATACCTGGACTTGACTATGTGGGATAGGTCCCCAAAGTGATTGGTAGAGGGCATTTATCTTTTTTATAAGTGAATTTGAGAAGTCATGTGTAGAATGTTGTGGTAGATTATATCACAAGATTAACATAGGTTTACAAATAAGCCTATGATCCTATCTGGGTTTTTTTAAACAAATTACTTTGCTGAAATATATCTCTGTTTGTGAGATATGTGACTGACAAAAGTACTGATGCCTGTATTTTCAGTGCTGTGGTTTTGCCATTGTAACACATTGCTGTGAAAGTAGGATCATTGAAAATGGTATCTATGAGTTGAGGTGCTGGAAAACATATTTGAGAATACTTTGGTCTGCAAGAACAACAAACATTGTGTGTAATAAAACCAGATTTCTTATTAAAGTACCAATCATTAAAGTAGAATTTAAATATTGAGGAGGCATAATGCAAAAGCAAGAGTGACTGGAGATGTATTGATGCTTGGGAAAAAAATCACATTCAAATAAAAAGTGAAAAAGATAAGGTAGATACTATCACTGATGACAAAGAAGCAATTGCTGATAGACAGTCCTTGTAAACAGATGTCCATTGGGTCAGGAAGACCTGAAAGGGGTTGAATGACTGAACACAATAAAAAAATTGATGTTTGAGGTTTGGATTTGGAGCCA
This sequence comes from Bungarus multicinctus, assembly GCA_023653725.1. NCBI lineage: Eukaryota > Metazoa > Chordata > Lepidosauria > Squamata > Elapidae > Bungarus > Bungarus multicinctus. Next base: position 75,665,742 of record CM042842.1, read on the forward strand.
CATAGAAGTATGCAACTTGGGATCCAATATCTATCTTTTATCTGTTTTGTGAATATGATTTAGATTAAGGCATGCATTTGAACTGTAGCTTCATGTTGCAGTGGGGCACTCAATTAGGTAAATGAAGGGTGAATAAATAGTACTAGCCATGATTATTTCAAATAACTAATTAGGAAAATCTGTTTTGTCATAATTGAGCTTAATGTCTTTCAAATTAAAATAATTGCAGTAGTTCCTATATGGGGCAGTGTGGTTTTAAGCAAGTTCGAAGAGGCATCTTTAACACTCTTCCATATTCAGATAAAGGCATCCCGAAAGACCAGCTGATCGGGCAAATCTAATATGTCTGTTATATGTACTTTGTAACATAAAACGATAGAGTCATAGGGCCAGAAGGGACTTTGGAGGTCTTCTATTCCAAAATCTGACCAAGGCAGGAATTCTTATTCCATCATGGACAAATGGAAGTCTGATCTTTTCTTAAGAACTTCCTGCCAGCATAAGATGAATTGCTATATTAGTCTGGGGGCCAAGTTAAACAGATAAGGAAAGATCACTGCTTTAATTAATAAATCTGAAGTATCTCAAGTCATATCTGCAAGATAGATGGATACCGCCAGTTTATGGGAAATTCCTGAGAGATTGGTAGCATAAGAGCACGGTAATAGGTCCGTTAGGCTATGTTCTCAAATGCATGTGTTTGTGGTGGGCTGCTGTTGTCCCTAGTCACCAAGAAATGCTAATTATAAAGAACATTCAGGATGATATAATTACAGGTAATAAAACAATAAGAATATGGTCAGTATATATAGATAGTATATTTGCAGGCATTGAGATACGATAAATTTCAGTTTGACTGTATTCCTGTTGAATAACAAATATCATAATTACATTAGAATTATAGCCTGAAAGATAGTTATTGAATATTTGTCTGTGTAAGTTTTGCTTTAATCATTTGTCATATTAAAAAGATCAAATCTTATTTGCAACCTACAAGATTTATGGGCTTTGGTTCAGATAGGAATTTGGAAGAAAATCAGCATTTCAGCCATAGTGGTTAAACTGTAAAACGATACAAATTTCCTGCTTCCTACCCATTGACTTAGAATATTGTAAGGGCTCTGGTTTAAGATCTTTGTTTAGCAAAAGATCTTTGGATGCTTGGCAGTCATTTTTTACTTCCTTGAGTGTCGTTTGCAAGTGGCCTCCAGCTGCCTGTCTCTTTGTTAATAGTGTGACAGCAATGTGACACTGTGAAAATAATTACTATGGTGGTTACTCAGATTGCTCACTGTCTTGAGAGGAATGTCAGGAAGCATTAAAGCATGACCATAGGAAGGGCAAAGAAACCAATGTTCTCTCTTTGTCACTTGTAGGGTATTAGACCTCATTTTGTCTTTTTGGTTTGCCCAATATGGGAAATCTATTGTCCAAGAACTTTGATATCAAACTCGCAGACGTATAAGATATGTAGTAAATACCTAGATGGCCATTTTGTCACGTGGAAACAAAATGGGTTGCCCAAGTGAGATCACGTTTCTTCAATTACTATCAATTTTGTTTTAAGAAATAGATTTATATGGAGAATATATATATATATATATATATATATATATATATATATATATATATATATATATATATATATATATATATATATATATATATATATATATATATATATAGATCTTTGGTTCTTCGGGTTTTCTCCCGCGTAGAATTGGAAATATCTAGGTGACGTTTCGATGAAGTCTCATTCATCATCTTCAGGCTTGTGTCTTCGGCCTTGTGCTTCTCAGAGTAATGTGAGCTTGCAGCTGCTTCTTCCTTTTAACTACTAATGGGGTGTGACTTGATTGGGTGGGGGCTTGGCTGTGTTCTAATTGGGTGGGGGTGTGTTCTCATTGGTTGGGGGTTTGGCTGTGTTCTGATTGGTTGGGGAGTTGGCTGTGTTCTGATTGGCTGGGGGTGTGTTCTGTTCTGGTGGGGGTTTGGTTGTACTCAGGTTAGTCTCAGTTGCTGGGGGATTTGAGTTGGTGAGCTGTGATCCTGTTGTTTGGCTTCGCGTTCGTGGTCGTGCCACATCTTCATGATGGGTGTCAGTTCCCTTCATGTATGGGTTGGGGAGGTTTGAAGCAGGTAGTGATGCAGCTGTGGTATGGCTTCTAGTCCGTGGTCGTGTTTCATCTTCTGTGTGAGTGTGAGTCTGCTTTCTGCGTGGAAGTGTGGTGGTAGGTTCTTGTGTGGCCCTCGTGGGTGTGGGTCTGGTGTCCTTCTTTATGTTAGGTACTCGTTTGTTAATGAGGGCGGGTTTCCAAATGGCTGGTAGGCCGAGGTGTCATCTCGTTTATTCATGCTATGTGGGCGTTTTTCTATCTCTGTGGCTTCTCTGATTATTCTGTTGTTGAAGTGTTCGGTTTTGGCGATAGTTCTGGTATTTTTAAAGTCAATCTTATGTCCTGTGGCTTTGAGGTGTTGGACCAGGGAAGAGGTCAGTTCTTTTTTTTTGATTGAGTTCTTGTGTTCTTCAATGCGTGCACTTATTCTTCTGTTAGTTTGTCCAATGTATGTGGTGGGGCAGGAGGTGCACGGGATTTCGTATACTCCTTGGTTTTCTAACTCAATTTTGTCTTTAGGGTTTCTTAGGATGGTGGATATTTTTCCGTTTGTGCAGAATGCTGTTTTAATGTTGTGTTTTTGGAGGATCTTGCTGATTTTGTCTGTAGTGCCTTTTATATATGGGAGGAGGGCTTTGCTATTTTCTTGTTCTCTGTCTTGGATTTTGGTTGGGGTTTCTTTTTGGATTAGGTGAGTAATCTTCCTTCTTTGGAATCCATTAGCTGTTAATACGTTAGTGAGGGTGTGTAGTTCGGTTTTTAGGTGTTGTTCATCGGCTAAACATTTTGTTCTGGAGATGAGTGTCTCGGCTACGGAATTGATCTGTGCTGGGTTGTGGTGTGAGAGTGCGTGTAGATAGCAGTTTGTATGTGTTTTCTTCTGGTAGATGGTGTGTCCTAGGGAGCCATTGGATTTTTTTGTATACTAAGACATCTAGGAAGGGAAGTTGATTGTTAGCTTCTGTTTTCATGGTGAATTGTATTTTGGGGTGTAGGCTGTTGAGGTATGTGAGGAAGTTGTTCAGTTTTTCTTTCCCATGTGTCCAGATTATGAAGGTGTCATCTACGTACCTGAGCCAGAGTTTGGGTTTGTGATCATATTTTTCTAGAGCTTGTGTTTCAAAGTGTTCCATGTAAAGGTTTGCGGTGACAGGTGAGAGGGGTGATCCCATGGGTGCTCCTTCTGTTTGTTTGTATCTTTGTCCATTGTAGGTGAAGTATGTATTGGATAGACAGTGGTTGGTCAGATCTAGGATGTGCTTGGGGTATATATATTTTCGGAGGTTTTCGCGGGTATTTGTATGTGGATCTTTGGTTCTTCGGGTTTTCTCCCGAGTAGAATTGGAAATATCTAGGCGACGTTTCGATGAAGTCTCATTCATCATCTTCAGGCTTTGTTCCGTTCACCTTTCCCCGATGACCTTTATCTGTCCCACAGATCCAGCAGAGAGGGCATTACTGCGGGTCCTGTCCTCTAGGAAGCTACATTTAGTGGATTCTAGATAGTGGATCTTTTTTTGCTATGGTTCCTGTTTTTTGGAAAATCCTTCCCCACAAAGTAAGGCTGGCTTCAGCACATTTGATCTTCTGAAAGTCCCTCAATATTTTGGATGTGCCATCAGGCCTGGGGACCACAGAAGACTAGTGAATTACTGAGATGACTGACTCACTTATTATTAACATCTTTTGCCTATATTTTTAAAGCTTTTTTGTAGCTTTTTAATGTTTTTATTGTTTTACTATTTACTAATTTAACTGCTTTTTTTAGCCTTGTCGTATGCTACCCAAAGTCCCTTGGTGATACAGATGGCTATATAAACTAAAAAAAAAATAAATTAAATGTTTTCCAACTATAAGAACGGCTCTAGAATGGAACAAGGTATAGTGAACAAGGTGAACAAAACAAGTTCAGGCTAAACGGTTTTGGGAGATTAGAAGAATGAACAGGAGGCTGTGGAATCTAGAAAGGAATGAACAGTATTAATTTATGTAGTAGAAAACAGCCACTTGTGATCATTGTGGTTCATAGTGATCAAATTACAAACATATTGCTGATGGCTTTTTGTATGTTCTGCTCAAAATATTGTGTTCTCTTTTATTGTTATTGATACCTTCCGCTTCATTGATGCTTTGTGAAATAGCTGCATGTCAAGCGATAATCCTTATACACACAACTATGCACCACGATGATTGTTATTTTTGGGAGATCAGGTTCAGTCTTACAGGCAGGATTCTCTCCCACCCCCACCAATTTCCCTTTCATTTAAGCAAATAATTACCTGGCTCTTGCATGTGTAGATGACTCTGCTTGCATGTTGAGCTGTGCGCAGGCAAGTTCAATAGAGGAAAAACATTCAGGGTAGCTTAAAACACTTCCCCTCCTGCCAAACTCATGCAATATTTATCAAGGGGCCAGGAGTCAGATGCACTGACCTCTGCGGTGCTGCAGTTAAACAGCTCCCGCATGTCGTCGTGTCCCCCCCTCTCACCCCACTTGCATTCTAATTGCTGCACTTGTCCTTTGGCTCTGGAGGTTTCTCACTGGCAACATTCATGCTAATGGAAGATTATGCTGGGCGGGATGTTCTTTCCTTTTGCCACAGCAATAGCAAAGCTGTCTCTAGTTGTATGGATCCAAAAATGTCTGCTGAGATTTCTAATGCCCGGGAGAGATTTTCAGCTGACAGCAGCTGGTTGTATGCTGCTGAGAACATGGGACAAAGGGTCAGCTGCTGTGCTACTGATATTGTGCAGGTTTCTTACTTAGCTCTACTGCACTGGGTTGCCAAGTTGTCTTTAAAGAACTGCTTGACCCTTCGCTGGATGGATATTTGTTCCACTTGACTTTCTGTTTTCTCCTATCTTCTTTTGGAGATTGAAATCAATATTCACTTTTGGGAGTCAGGCTGATCTTTTGTAGAAGTCTTGACTTCCAACATACTTGCGTTAGCTGGAAAGGGAATTGATAGATTTGGACAGGTAATAGTGAAAGATATTTTAACTCTTCAGCTTAGTTTCTCAGAAATGAGCTCTGAAAGATGAAGATTGCTTTTTAAATATCAATGATACTAAAGAAGTATAGTTGGTTGGTGTATATATATAGAGAGAGAGGGAGAGAGACGTTCCTGGTTCATTCTTTCTCATTTCCACTGAAATGCTCTACAGATAGGTGAGAATTTTTTTTTAATCTTGACAATTTACTACTACTTAGAGTATATGGACATGTGATTTATTTATAAAGGACCATGTCTGCTCTATATGTGCATGGCACTGTTGCATTGTTTGAAATCTGATATCCTTAAAATTTTGTGTTCCATTTGCTTAAAAAGGTAAATCTATTATGAAGAAGGGTAAACATCTCAAAGCTCTCTGTACTTTAATAAATTGGAATTACTAATCGCTAATGTAAGCAATGAACATAGCATTTCCCTACATAGTTCTTATCCATTCTTCATGATTAGCAAAATAAGAATTTTTTTAATATATATATATATATATATATATATATATATATATATATATATATATATATATATATATATATATATATATATATATATATATATATATATATATATATATATATATATATATATATATATATTTAAAATGCATGGTTTGTTGTTTTGAAAAACATCACACAATTCACCTTTTCATGGCATAGACTGTGTATGCCTGAAGCACAGAATGGTTGGTCATTTTAAGGAGAAAATATAGAGATGTATCCTAAGAATTGGGAAATGTTTTCATTTGATCTTATTTCACATCAGTTATATTATATTTTTCTACTTTAAATAAATTCAAGTATTATTAAATGGGAGATAATGAGCCCCCCCCACCTCTTGACCTTTCAGCAGATCTCTGTCTTCACTCAGGTATTGGGCCAGGATGGAAGTTGGGCCCAGTGCATATATGAATGTTGTAGTATTTTGTTTGTGTGAAATAGTTCCATTTTTCTGTTCTTATTGTAGTGATCCCCCAGAGTTGTTACATAAGATAGGCAGCCATATAAATCTTTTTTTAAAAAATAAATACAGGTAGTCCTCAACTTACAACCACAGTTGGGATCAGGATTTCCACTGGTGTAATAGCAAGATAGTTATTGAGTCCTGCCCTATTTTATGACGGTTTTGTTGTGATTAAGAGAATCACAGCAATTGTTAAATGAATCATGTGATTGTTAAGCAAATCCAGCTTCCCTCATTGACTTAGATTGTTAGATTCTCCAGGACGTGGTGATCCCGTGACTCAGAACCATTGTAAATATATGAGAGTTGCCAAGTACCTGAATTTTAATCACATGACTATGGGGATGCTGTGATGGTTGCAAGGTTGGTTTGTGAAATATATGATGAAGTACATTGACAATAGTGCTAATTAATTAATTAATTAATTAATTAATTTCAATGATTGCTCCTCTCAAAAATCATAAAAAACAATTAAAAACAATAACAATATAGTACAAAAATAGTTATATATGGCAATTGAGAAAAGTTGTCATCATAGTTGTGAATGTAATGGTTAAACTAGCAGCTGCAATGCCCTGTCCACTTCCTCAGGTTCAATGGGATTGAACTTCTCCCAGATAACCCTGCAAGATTTAGCCCCCTATAATCCCTAGTGTTTCTTTCCTAAGGGCGGAGTGCAACAAAGAATGAATATGAGTGACTTTATCAGCTAGATGCTATATACTTCACAATAATCTGTAGGTGAATCTCAGTATTGCTCTCTCCCAGGAGGGCCAGATTATTCAATATAGGGCTGCTGAGCACTGTCTGTGAATGCAACAGGAGCCGAGAAATAGAGGTAGGCTCTAATAACAGCTGTAGCTTGTGTTTGTTATTTGCCAGCAGCATTCTAGGCATCTTTGTGCTCTCTTTAGTTTTCCCAAGTCCTCTAAATACCATAGGGAATTACAAGAATTGTGGACATGGAAACACTACTCAGGTGTGATTTAGTCCGAAGCCATGGTTGCTCTCCTGTTCCAAGCAGCCACCAAGGTTTTGGCTGGACCTTATAACAGACCTTTCAGAATAATTCCCAGCTCCCTCTGGAACCCAGTCACCTGGTGGTCATAATTTCTAAGCAAATGTGATGCTATATAAATATAATATAAATATTTATAACATACAAATTTAAAAAAGCAAAATTTACCTTTATCCAATCATGATTGAAAATGATTACTCCATAGAAGCAGCTTTGCACTGAAATTTAATCAGTGCTTACTATATTGTGGTGCCTCCCTCCTCCCTTTCCTTTTCTTTTTGTTATATATGCTGCCTAACCAAATTGACCATTGTCCTGTTACTAGTGGAACATGGGCTCTTTTTACTTCGTCTTCCGTCTAGAGACATCAGGGTAACTTTTGTAGGGGAAAATTTGCAATGATCTTTATGTTTGTCAATATTAGCCTGATGGTGCCAAGTACTGAATTCATTATTTTTGTCTCAGAAATGCATGCATGCATACATACATACATACATGATGAAGAAAATGGTTGGCCCATTGTTTTGTTACCATTAGAAAGGATTGGGAGAAGAATATGTGAAGAAAAATTATATTCAGCTTCTCAGTAATAACACATAGAACAGCAATGAAGGAGGACAAGTGTGAAATGGAATGGCTTTCAGAGGTGGCAGCTATTTTTTTTTTTTTTTGTGGGGGAGGGGTGTATATTGAGGTGTCACCTATGGTTTGCAATTCTGCTTATGTAGAAAAAAAAAGTGATTTCCAGAAGTTGAGCCTAATTGAAGGCAAATATACATTTGCCATGATAATGTTGCAGGTTCCAACCTGGGTCGATCACCAGATCACAGGTTTAGTCTTCCAAGCTTTTGGATTGGTGCTGGTTCTCTGGATGGGCCCAGCAGGAGTCCGAAAGCTTGGAAGACTAAATCTCTGGTCTCGGTGACTGACCCAGGTTGGATCTTGTGCTGAATTCCTGATGAACTCGTAGATACATTCCTGAATTTTTATTTATTAATCATTTTTATATAGCTGCCCATCTCACTGAAGGAGACTCTGGGTGACAAACAAGAATCTGAAATACAAGATAGAACACTTCTTTTTTTAACTTAATTTTGTAAACTACATTACAGCTTTCCTGATGAATTCCAATCCAAATACTAATCATACCTGAACCTCCTTAACTATTTTTGTATCAGTCAAGGTCACTTAGGGACTTGTCCATAGGAAGGCTGGTGATTAGTTGTGAGAGATGGATTCATTTGTGGTCCTGAAGACCAGATATTGCTCTTGCTTAGTTTAGGAAATTCTGACTTGTCCTTGGAAATTATGGACAACAATATTCCTGAATTACTTGTTGAGTAAGTTTGCTGGAGGCTAAATTGCTAAATCTACAAATGTTTGTGAGAAAGGTTTAGCTGTCTTTCAAAAGCAATACTTCATTAGCATCTTTGGTCAATCAATAGAGTCCTTTGTGTCTGAAGAAGATGATTAAGTACCATGACACTCAAAATGACTTACATATTTGAATCAGACATTGCGAAACAATCATAGAGATTTTGCTGGTTTGCAGCAAATAAAAATAGAATATTTATATTTTGTGTCACCTCATTTTGTGCATGATACTGACATATAACTTAGAGCCTGGCTAAACTGTAACATGTTGGGAGAGCCCCTTGTGTTAGTGTGATTTGGGAGAGCCCCTTGTGTTAGTGTGAAAGCTGACTACTGTGCTAGATTAAAAACTTCTCAATAAGTATGTTGCTTCCTGTGGCAACCACTTACACATGTATACCAAAGCTTTCTCTCTGATTGATTGGATGCTACTAAGATGATTTCCCAAAGTGATTAAGTCGGCTGTGGAGATATGGAAACTAGCTGCAAGTAGTCTTGACAGAGGGACTTTTGATGACCCAGCAGAGCTGAGAAACTCATTTATCTATTTCACACAGTCACAAAGATAGCATACTATCGGTACATTGTTAAAACTTGCAGTAAAATTTGTAAGCATTGCAGGTCTTTTTACCTTATATCATGTAAGAAGAGAGATGTGCTGGTCTGTGACAATGCCTCTCTAGATTCTATGTAGGAGTAATAGGGCAAACTTCACAAAATAATTAATGGATCCAAGTTTGACATCAGGGCTCAAAACAGACAAAGCCATATCATAGACACTCCAGTAGCCTTGATAAAAACAAATTTTACCAGCACAGTTGAGTGAGAGATTTCTGAACTCACCTACATCAAAAGATTTCAGGATATTTCTGGAGGTCCCAGCAAACACAATGGATGTTTAACATATTCCAATTGTTAATTGATAAGATACTTGTAATCTGTATCACATGTAACCTATATCTGCATAAACCACACCTTCTGTTTCCTCTGCTCCCACAGATCAATGACATCTATTGCATTTGATGAAGATGTAATAGATGTCACATTAAGCTAATTTGTGTTAGTCTGAAAAGGTGCTTCCAGACTCCCCCTGATTTCTATCTTATATCTATACATCTTAAGTTTTGAGTGTTATGTGATGTGAAGTATACCTTTAGGACCAAAATAAAATAAAATAACATGCTTACAAAAATTATGTCATAATATACTTTATAGTTTTAATTAGATTCAAGTTATCAAATCCATAATTCAGCATTTAATTCATAAACTGGTGCTTGCTAAATGCACCTAGCATTGCATATTAACCCTGTATCTCTCCAAGTAAATGATTATCTTTTTCTAAAGTACTTGTCTTTTGTTGTTGTTTTTGTTGTTCTTATCTTGTATCTCCATTATCAAAGCAAAGCATAGCTTTCTCATTGGCTACTTTGTAACAGAGATTCATTTTAGATTAGCAGCAACACTTTGTGTATCTTGAGATGGTAAATTACACTTGTGGAACACTAGTGTTTTATAGATACAACATATATTTGACATAGTCATGTCTTTTAAATTTTCCAGACACATGAGTGCTATGCCTTCAAAGCATGCATGACCACAATTTTGCTGTCTTGTTTATAAAATGCAACATAAATGTTGTATGATGTTGAGCTGCAGGAAGAGATTGTGTTGTTCTACTTCCTCATTTTTCTGCAACAGTATCTTTAGATAATTTGTATGCAATTTAGAAGCTTTTCTGCAAGGCTTCCTTAGCTATTAGATGATTGAAGGATGAGATATTAATATTTTAAACATAAAAATATTAAAGCAGGATGTAATCTTTTAAAGACCATATCATGAGTCTGGAGGCAAGCAGCTCTCTTCCTTCTACTGTGTAGAAGTACCTTTACCAAGACAAATGTAACAGTGTATTTTAAATATTTTTAGAACATGAGCATACTGAATTCTATTAAAGCTGAGACCAGGTCTGTAAGATTGAATATTTTCTCCCAGTTTTAGAAAGAGGAAATTCTCTAAAAATGCTAGCTAGGTACTAAAAGATTAAAAATACAAGAAATAAGTCTATTTTTTTTAGGTTTCTGACATACCAAACCTAACAGATGGACAATAACCATTTGTGATTAGCTGTGAGACTTGCACATTAATTTTTCATACAGTAGGACCACCTGAGTGATTGAATTCAATTACAAACTGCCTCCCTTTCTTGTTGCCCCCCTTTCCCTCCCCATGTTATTAATGTGGCACCTCCATAAAAGAAATGGAGGGACCTGTTGAAATGTGAAACTCTTATTTCTTAGCATGACCCCCTAGATAATTAGGGTTAAATTGATATGCTATCACACTGGTGACACATTTTATCTGCCTGTGTTTGTACAAGAGGATACAATGGTGGAGGAAGGACCAATTTGTGTCCTCCTTTAACTAACCAGGCTGAGATAAAAGGTGTCACTAGGACGATAACATCCTTGCCTTGCACTCTTTTATTCTTGCTCCATTTGCTTCCACCCCTCAAATCCTGTTCTTTCATTCTTTCAATACCCTCGGCCATATTTTAGCTCCATGCCATTGCATAATGATGCTCTGCTAAATATGTGTGTGCTATCTGAAACTCTGGCTGACAGCCTTGCCCGATAACCAAATTCCTGGCCATCTATCACTTGCTGCCTCTTCTCAACTTAAGGAAAGTGATAACCAAAGCATGGCTGTTTATCACTGCAAGCTGGGCTCTTCTTTTCCAGATGGAAGAAAAGAGAGAAGGAAAACCATGTGACCTTGCCTCCAATTTACTTCAGCTTTCCTTCTGTACCTTTCAGAATGGCAAAACTGCCATGCGCTGCCAAGAACACCTCCTTGACATATAATTTTGGTGCAAAAATAAATTTAATTTAATAAATATTATTAATTAAATAGAAAATATTATTATATTATAATTAGTGTATATCTGTCTATTTGTACAAAAATAGCTTAATGCTTTTTTAAGTTTAGAGATGGAATTCTATTTAATGTCTCAATTGTTATCAGAATAGTATGCATGTATACATATGTGCATATTCAGATTGCACTTCACTTAGTGTGGTGTAGTACATAATTGGTAATTACAAAATGTAAATAAGTTCAAATATGTTCTGTTCTCTGAAAAATATAAACTTTAGTTGAGCACATCGATATCATGCCTTATATAGTAGGAACCATGCAAAATTAGTTTATCTTTGTATTTTTATATAATGAACATGTGACAATGATGGACATAATAAGAAATAAAAATAATAAGAAATAAGAAAATAAGAAAAAAGCAATGGCACAGGTTATATCAGTGGCATAGATATTTTGTATCCATGGTGAGATATGAATGTGAAATGCTAATGGGTTCACCAATATAATATGAGTCATAATGTCCAACAACATGGTGAGATGCTAATGGGTCCAACAGTTGGTACTGTATTTCACTGATTATGTAAGTAATAAATATGTATGTTTGTCTGTCCCAAAAGTGCTTTTTCAAGAGGCAACTGGACTTTCTGGTTTTTCTTTGAAGATGTTTCGCTTCTCAGAGCTGAAGAAGCTTGGATGAAAAACGAAATATCTTCAAAAAAAAACTAGCCCAAGGATTTTATAAATGGACTGGAGTTGTGCATGTTCCTCATCTCTATATTAAGGGAAGAAATGTATCCAGCTGTATCATTCAACCTTGTTTCTGAAGAGAAACACATAATTCTTAATTTAGTGAACTAATGTTAGTGCTTGCTTAACTATAGAGCTGAGGTAGTAGACATTTAAACAGGAAAGTTACTGGTTTTATTTTGCTTATGCTAACCAAGCCATTTGACATCTTTCCCCAACCTGATATCCTCTAGATATGCTAAATAACACTGCCTTATTGCAGCCATTTTGGTATGTTGCCTATGGATTATTTGAATTGTACATCAACACGGTTTAAGGCTAACAGATAGAGGAAGGATATCTTATCTTTTTGCGCAAAGTACTCATGTTACTGGCTCCTCACTGGCTCTGCCTTGTCCAATCTCTTCTCCCTCCTTTTTTCTGGAAAAAAAAATCAGTTTAAGGAGCACAGTTTACATCAAAGTGCTGGGTGCAAAGAGCATGCTTGATTTGCATATCCAATTGCTTGGATTGAAGTAATTACCATGTGTAAATGAATCTATTAATCACTTATTTAATTAATTTTTGGTCTTTCCTATGGCCACCTAATTCATACCCAATCCAGCATTCAAAGCATATCTAAAAATCTTTAGCAAAGCATTAATAAGCAATACGACCTGTTAACTACCCCATATCAATCAAGTTGATTGAGTATAAATGAATTTACATTCTAAACTAATGGCTGCAATGACCATTCTTTTTTCCACCAGCAGCGGAAGGCTATATATGTGAATGTGTATTATGGGTTATGTAGCAAGTGTATTGACCTGGATCCCAAAGTTCATTTTTTGTTCCCTTTTGTTTGCTTCTGAAGACAGAAATAGGAGAACTGTATTTCATATTGTAGAATGCTAACTATTTGTGCCTTGCCTACATATGGTTGTTCTGGCAAACTCTTTTCTGATGATTTAAAATCTACGAGGTGTTAAGTCTGAGGCATTTCAACTTTTATAGAAACAAGGGACAATTCAAGATAAATCTTCCTCAGCCCTCAGCATTGTTGAATGGCTTCTCCTTCTCCCTCAAAAACTTGCCACTTAGCATTGTGGCTTTGTGTATTTACCCCCATTAACTTTAAATACTCTGTTCAGATTAATGCAAAATAGTTTGAGTGGTAGCTTTGGGAAATGACATAGCCAAGTCATTTTACAACTCATTTCATTGAGTACATCTATTAGTCAATAAAGGGATTGTGTGACACAAGAAAGTATCTGTTGCAAGCCATAAAACAAATATAGAGAGTTGTCATAATAACTGTGGGGCTGTGTATCATTGTAAATGATGAATTCTGGCACATGAAATGATAGGACATTTAAAGTATTTTATTTTTAAAAAACAAATAACCAAACAAATATATTTTGTAAGTACTCCCAAAGTACTTGTAATTGTTTTCAATTTGTTTGTCTCTTAGTTCCTAAAAATTCAGATAAATATGAAGATTTGTGTTTTGTATGGAGTTGGCACTGATGATAAATGATTCACTAATTTATAATGTTGTTAATATAATTGGGGCTAACACAAAGAAGATTTTTGAGGGGAGGGGGAAAAGTATGATTTGTTGGTTCCATCTAATTTAACTCAGTTTTTCCTTTCATGGTTTTTCTAAAATGTTTAGATTTCTGTAATTTGTATTACAACTAAATTTTAATTATTTTGTATTTTCAAACTGCAGCTGTATCTGTTTTCCAATGAAGGAATGGGTGTGGAGGAGAAATCATGCCATTAAAGAGGATTGATCATCACAGAAATATTTCTGTTTACTTAAGTTCTGTGCAGCTCCTTATAAAATATTTTTCTTTTCTTTTCCACTGTCCCATTCTACCTGTTACAAAACAATTAATGATTAATTTTAAATACAATAGTAAGTTAATAATGAATATCTGAAGGACTAGTGAGATTGTCCACCCATAATGGTAGCCAATTTGTGAATAAGGCAAACACCTTGAGGCAACCATATTTCTTTGCTTAATAATTTGCTTTCAAAACATGCCTTCCCAAAAGGATTGGGGATCTCTCAGTTAGAGAGACATGTACTACTAAGAAGACTGAGGTTTGGGCTGAAATACAGATGGTACATTCTATTATCTCTCCTTTCTTGGGTACTTAGACTGTTCTACTTGAAACCAACCTGCTCTTTTTATTACAGGTTACCTGGACAATGCCAGTACTTAGGGCTTCCAGTTGCTGATTACTTCAAACAGTGGATTAATCTCAAAAAGGTATTTTCATTGCTAATATGTCTCTCTTGCCCTCCCCCATCTCAGTCTTTGTTGTCTCTTCATTTCCATCATTTCCCCTTCCTTCTATAGTATTCTCCTTCTCTTCCTTCAAGCAGGTATTTAATAGCCATTGCTGTTTTGCATTGAAATGAGGAGTTATTTTCTCAGAACCTGGGTGAAGCAAAGTTCCTATTGTATTTCACCTAATAAAGTCTTACTGTACTTGATGGAATATGGTCTGCAGCTGGAAAATCTCATTGTGGCCATCCTGATATAGCATCTCTATGCATAATAACTTAGCATTTCCCTAGGATAGGTTGGGTCAATTGGAGCATATCTAAACCTTTCTTCCCTAGAATTTCTGACTCCCCTCCCTCCTCCCTGCCCCAAATATTAGCTAGCTATTTTTGGCCTTTAAAATACTTAAGACTTTTTGTTTTATTCACTTCAACAAAACTACCACTGAACCTATTTTCTTTTGTAATTACATGTAATAATAGGTGCTGAGGCATGGATGTCTCCTTCATTTCTTGGTTCATACCTTATTGTTGGATTACTTAAATATCTTACATTTTTCTAAAACATTTCCCAAGCCTATATAGATTAATATGTCGCTCCACTCTGACTGAACCCAACTCTTTATATTATCCACTTAGGGAGTGAAAATTGACAGTGGAATCAAGAAACTATGTAAGACCTGCAACAGCTCTTAACATTATTTTGTTTGAATTATGGTATAAACAAATAGCATAGGTTTGCATTTTAAATTCTATTCTCATTAAATAAAAGCTTGCTAGATGAAATTGCTGATAATACTGTTTCTCATTTTGTTACATAAACAAATCTAAGATGTATTCTGAGCAACTATACAAGGAAAATTAGCACAACCTGTTTTGTAAGTTCGGAGTAATGAGGGAGAAGCTGGCAACATACACCTTAGTTTGACAAGGGTTTTCTTCCTTTCCTGCTGTCAGAATGGCTGTCCTAGCTTATTGCTGGCTTTCTGCATATATAAGATGGAAGTATGTTGGAGATTTTGTGCCACCCAGAAACTATTAAGAATTGCCACTTGAAGTTCATTAAAGTTCTGATGAATGTCTAAAAATGATATAACTAATCAATATTGATGGATATATCAAGAATAAGAGTAAAATATTCCTGTACGATAATATTTGATATGAACTAGGTAAAACTCTTTGTACTTTTTGCAACTTTTTCATTTGGCTATTGATTTTTTGTTTTAATAGTCTGGCTTTCATATAATCAATTCTTATATTTCAATGGAGGGAAATATTCCGCTTTCTAAGAAAAATAGCTTCATGTATAGAGCTTGGGTTATAATTCACATAGGTTGGGTGGATGCATCTTAGAATGGGGACAGCACAAAATCTCAGGATAGAGAGATAGAGATCACAGTAGGGGAAATAATATTTGGAGTTAACATCAGTTGTAAATCATTTGCTTTCTTATCAGATGTGATGACTCATGCTGACTTGGTCAGAGGAATGTGAAGCGTATTTTCTGTGCTTAGTGTAGGAAGAGTAGAATTTGACTTTGTGTCAAATTCTTCCATTTTGTACTCTCTGAAGTAACTTCATTGGCTCTTCAATTTGAAAAAAATCTCCTCCTCATGGAAAAGCTCTGGCTTTTCTTCTAGCTTCTTGTATGCTTGGCTTTCCCTTTGCTGACTTACTTATGGTCCAAAGACAGCCACAATAAAAACTTTAGTTGCTATTTAGAGTCAAAATTCCAATGAAGAAGACTTCAGATGGCTACGATTGAGAAGGACATCACATAGTCTCTGGAAACAAAGTACAGTATACTTGTCAATGTTCAGTTTGATTGTATTATATTAAATGTCTATAATTTCTGTGTGTGAATATTGTTTTAGATTGAATGGGTTGATTTATCACTTCTATATTACTGGGGTATTTATTAAAACAAATTTTCAAAATTGTGTACAATAGCTCTATATTGTTTTCACTTTCCCAAAGATGGAGATTTGAAAGACAATGGAGGATAGGGAGAGACTGGAGTAAAAAACATGATCATGGTGTATGGGGAGAAAATGCATGGTACATAGTGGTAGTAAGGGAGAGGCCAATTGAGCGTAATGGCTAGCAAACATATCTTTCCTCTGCTGATACGGTGATCTTTCAGAATTACTAATGAATATCATTAAAAAAAACCTGATGGGATTGCAGCTAGAAGTCTTATAGTGAGATATTGTTTGGTTTAGGGAGATTGGAAGAAAATATTTTAAAAATAACAGCAGTATTCATAATATGTCTAGAAGTGGAGAAAGAAGCTACTGTGTTTGGTTCAGAGTGTTTTGAAAATGGCTCTTTTGGAGACCTTTAATCTTTTATAGATTTTATGCCCTGGTTCTGTATCTAGCATTGGTAAAATAACTTGGTGACTCAGAAAGGCTTGGTATTTGATTGGGAAGTACTATTCTTAGAAAAAGGTCAAGGCACCTGCATTTTCATTGTTTCCTATTCTTTACACTAGAACATAGAGGAAACTGATTCATTCCTTGTGGCCTTGCATGACTCAATGATGATGTGCTATTGTTGCATGAGAAACTGTCCATTTTCCCACACCTAGCAATCAGAGTCAATAATCCATCTTGGATTTGCAAGAAAGGAAAGACATTCCAGCATGCAGAGGTTAATAATAGGGCTATGCAAAGTACTTGGAGCAACATGGGGTGAAACACCTTGGCAAAAATGAAATTCTCCTCTTTGAAATGGGGAGACAGCTGCATCCGTTGGTAAGCTGGGAATAGCTGCTTTGAAAGCTGTTCCAGTCATGTACATTGCTTTGCTAGCAGTTTCTACAGAATCTGGGCATATCTACCTGGAAGAGCCTTGAGCCACACCAAGCCTTTCAGGAATTGCTGTGGGCTTCGTACTTTCACTTGCATCAGTGCATTTCATGAATGCTTTGCCCAGTCGTATTAATGGCAACTTGATACTTAGTGCAGTGACTGGATAAAATCCAAGATTTTAGGATAAAAACAATCCTTATTCATAGCTGTATATGTTGTCAGAAGTTTTATTTTTCTTTGTCCTCAAATACTTCTTCTTGTCAAACCATATTGCATTCTTACATTTTTAATGTCACTGAACAATCTTGTATCTTTTGTGAGTCATCAGCTTAGTGAGGACTTGGGACAGAGAGTTTAACAGATTTTATGTCTTGTTTAGATCAAGCTTTAGCAACGCTTCCCAAAATATGGATGTTTTTAGAATGTTTCTGTGTATGTTTTCCTTAAACTCTGTCTATTGGTAGTGTTGAGATAGCTGCTGAAACTTTTTGACTATGTCTTTACTTCTGCTATAGTCAAAGGTAGTATTTATCATTAACACAGACTCTGTGGACAGAATTAACTTTCATACATACAGAGGAGCTATGTTGCTTTAATTATAAAAGTCAAAAGTTCAATTGGATCAGAAGAGAAGTGCACTAGGAAAATAGGAAATGCTTGAAGATATTTAAGAGCAATAACAGAAATATGTGAATAAAGTACCAGTGTGAGGAAGAATGTAGGCAGGATAGCAAGGTATATGTAAAAATAGTAATATATGAGATATACCTGTATAAGAACCTCCCTTGTAGTTTTCTTTTTTATGGGACTTCACAAAATTGCCCTTATCTAAATATCTATCTAAAATTATGCACTCAGTAGGGCCAAAAATTATACTTTATCATAAAAATAGGTGCTACAGATTTCTCAGACAAGAGAAACACTTTTGTTTGCAAATAGCATGAGCATTGATGACGCTTTATAGACAATTGGTAGTAGCAATTGCCATATAATAAAATGCAGTTCCTCAGGCTGTGTAATAAAACAGCTTTGATTATAGGAAGCAAAAGGGATGTTCTCATACAAACAAAACAGTCTTATTCATCATCAGTACTATCTCTATCCATCCGCTTAATATATTACTATATTATTCCCATGTACTCCCATCCCAAAGTGGTATATAAATGAAAAAACAAACAAATACAAGCCTAACGTACATTAAACTAAAACAATA
Source organism: Bungarus multicinctus (assembly GCA_023653725.1). NCBI lineage: Eukaryota > Metazoa > Chordata > Lepidosauria > Squamata > Elapidae > Bungarus > Bungarus multicinctus. The sequence continues at coordinate 75,684,141 of CM042842.1, forward strand.
TAAAAACATTTTTATTAAATGGAGAGGTAGAATGGAAAAATAAATAAATAAAATACACAGGCAAGATCTATGTACACGAAGACAGATTTTTAAAGACATACTGATAGATGCCTCTTGGATTTGGGTAAGAGTTTACTCCAAAGAGGAGATGCTACCACTGAGAAGATTTGTCAATAAAGATGTGCGAGTTGTGAAACAAGCAGCAGGCTCTCCTTATAGCCAGGTCTGTAATGGGGAGCATGATCTCTCTGTTTTTAAGATGCAAACCAGTTATTGCACAGTTTTAACATCTCCATGGTCAGGTGCTTCACTTAACAAACTAGTCTCTGCATTTTCCACCAATTGCACCTTTGAATCAAGGATATTCTCACATATGTGTATTAAAGTAAGCAGCAGTAGCTAATATGTCCTTGGTCAAAAAAGGATAGAAACTTTCTAAACAAAGTTCATATATTAACTGAATATATTTGACAGGCTTGTGAATTTGGGCCTTCAGTGATAGTGAGATTCGTGTGAGCTTTCCTAATTTTAGAAAGTACAGTATAACTGTATTTTAGAACAGGCAGATTCCTCACTTTTTTACTTTCCATATCAAGGCATACAACTATGGTATATATTGTCAAGATCTAGTTTCAGTTCTTGGGTTTATTATTATTATTTGTTTCAGAACATACATAACCTTCCTGATTCAGATATTACACAGAAGGAGAGCTGAATGTTACTGGCATATCCATAACACCTTATCTATTTTTTTTAAATGACTGGTCCCAGTGGCTTCATACAGAACCTTCAAGATATGTTGGACTCAGTAGTATAGAAAAGAAAAGTGGGTGGGGGCAATTTTTATTGAGAATATCATGTACACAACTACAGAAAAACCAGGCAATTATACATTAACAGTTATTTTTTTAAAAATAGTTTGTATTAGAGATTTACTGATATTTCTGACCATAGAAAAAAGTCTTATTTCCTAAGCTTTTGCGGAGCCACGGTATTTGACACCGCAACAGCATTACTGGCCCCATGATCTATTAAGTTGGTTGAATTGTTGGTTTGATCAAAGCATTAAGTTTATATATTTGACTATAAAAAAAAATTGCTTAGCTGATCCTAAATAATCTGCTTAATTAGCATTCCTACTATCAAACATCTGCTCAACTATCTAGTCTGGAGACATGTTCTTATAGAAATGTGACAGAGATGCTGCTTTTCTGAAATTAAAATTTACTACAAGTTGTTTTTGTTTTCTTCCTTGTTAGGTTTAGCATATAGTAGAGTGTGCGTTTTTAAAAATTTGTTTCTGTATATCTTGTTGCCAAGTGGAAGGCTTTTTAATTAAGATTGTTTTAAATTTTGGTGATTAGTTTGCTGCTGCATAATTTGTATTGTGTCTTTATTTTGTATTTTGCATACGTTTTAATTCAGACTGTATTTTTGACATGTTTTACTGTAAACCATTGTGATAACTTTGGCTACCGGGTAAATTTAATTTTTTTTTAATAAATAAAGAACTTTATTCTTTCATCTAGTTGCATGAGATCAACTTGTTGGTCATGTGGTAACTGAAATGATATTGGTAACTGTCCAACCACTGAACTACCAATATGAATAGGCAGATGCATTGATTTGATCCAGGAAGGAAGGTGTATTTTCTCTTGTCTCTCACTCCTGGAAGGGTGAATGTGGCCAGCGTGCTACCCCTTTGCCTTTAAATCTGTCACACAGCTGTCTTGAACTCTGGAAATCCTTTCACTCTCTCCCTCATCTTGTTAACATGTGTTGCCTTTGGGGTAATCAGGGAAAAAATATTATGTCCTTTTACAATTACTGGGTTTTGGAATATTAAAATGTCTCGCTGCATCGGCAGTGTTATTTTGATTGGTATTCTAACCTTTGACTAGCCCATAAAGCGAGCCGCTCTTCGAGCCAATATTGCAGGACTGAAATTTAATTCCGAAATGATTCCAGATAATAGGGAGACAGATAATATATGCATGAAGGATATTATGTTTGGACTAAATGCAGCAGGGCCAGGGCTTGGGAGTTGAATAATAGCCCAGAGTGAGTTATAATCTGTGGGACAGAAATACCTTACTGTCAGGGCCAGGAGAGGAACTCTTAAATCAAAGAGAAAGAGCTAGCGGGTAGTCACTGGAGACCAGAAGGGCATCCAGAGAGGCCTTAAAGAAACTGAACTATCCTCACTTGAAGTGTACACTGCAAACAGTTCTCTAACCTGGATGCATAAATATAATTTACAAATAAGAGTCAAATTTGTGGAAATAGAATGCGAGTTTTGAAAACAAATTTCAGGGTTTTTAAATTTATTTTTTGTTTTTTCATACTTATGCCCAGGGTGTATAGTAAAGGCATAGTGCAACTGTAGAAATTGAAAAAAAGGCCTATTTAGCACCCATTTCAAATATCAGTAGAATGTAGTTCAGAGGGTCAGCACTACTTGTTTGCTTGTTGTTTAAAGAAAGAAATAGCAGCCACTCCTTATCCATAAGGCCCCTATCCTTTTCAAGGACTTAATGAATCTAAGTATAAAGCCATCTGTAATGATTCCTGGAAAATTTAAATATATTGAAGCGTTTAAATATATTGTAAAGGACTTATCTAAGGACCATGAATATTAGAATATGTTACTTAATAGTTTTGTCTGTTTAACAAATAGATTTAGGATGTTCTTAAGATTGGCTTGATGGTCATTGAACTATTTTTTAAAAAGTTTTAAATATTCTCAATGGGTTTTTTTTTTTGCATAATTTTATTTTTGACCCTTGTTTTAGTATTATTTTTAAATACTATCTAATACTAATTTTCTTATTTGAACTCATCGGTGTTGGCTGTATTAAGAAAACAGGCTTGGGATTATCATGAGATAATATTTGTTGAAGGCTAAAGTGAAGGCTGGGACTGAATAGCATTTAATCTAATTTCAGTATACAAAACACAGATGACAAAAGTTCTAACTCTGGCTCACACGGCATTGAATTGTATTGATCTGGAAGCCTATCTTTATTGCTATAAAAATGGAAAATAAAGAGGGTTTTGTCAAATAATGCTCGTGTTTTTTTTATACATTTCTAACTAGCATTCATCATATGTATATAACATAATGCAATGCAGCAAATGGTAGACTTCAACTACAGCTGGTCCAGACCAATCCAGCTTGTTATATCTTGTATATCACTGTCCTGGGGTGACCCATTCTGAAATGTTAGGCTACAATGCTTAAGCATTTGTGCTCGTTGTTTATAATCCTTCTAGTTGCCATCTGGTCTTGTCTGTGATGGTTGATGTGTGGCTGCCTAGGCTAATTGCTAACATAGACCTCTGCCTGCTATTTTTGCCTGAATGCTGTTGCTGCACAGTGCCACGATTAAGGGGCTTATAATATTAGATGATATTTTTAACAGTTTCTTTTAAAAAGTTTTATTTAAGACAAGAATGTATATCTGTTATATTACAAATAAATTATAAGAATAGCTGGACTGGAAGAGATGACAGCCAGAATCAAATTTGATTTATTTATTGATTGGCCAAAGGCTGTAATAAACATTCATTCATTCAACTTGGAGGTTAAAATTCTAAGAATGTGGGATATGCAGATGATGCCATTTTGTTAGTTTAAAATAAGACTCATCATGAACACAAAAATGGAAATTGAAAATCTGGGTTAATATTAAATACAAAGAAACAAAATACAAAGAAAACAAAGAAACTGTCAATCAACATAATTAATAAATTTAAAATTGATAGTGAAGGGTAAACATGGTAGATGTCTTTGTCTTCCCGAGCTCAAAACCAAATTAAGATGGATAGCGTGGAGGAGAACTAAAGAAACTAATCCTAAGAAAAAGGGCAATGACAAGATCAGAAAGGTAAGGAATTTCTATGACAACAAAAATCAGAGTAGAACTTTATGCAACCTATAGAATTAAAGGGCTAGAAGATAATTAAGCAAAGTATTTCTTGTTCTAATTAATGGGTATAAAAGAGAAAGAAGATGGGGACCTTTGATTTACGGATTTGAAGACTCTTACTAAGAGTGTCATGTATTGCAAGAACCAGTTGGCTCTAAATGAAATAAAGGCTGATTGTTCCACTGAGACAATGATCAGTATTCACTTTGGGCATGTGATTTGATTGCTTGATGAATTTGAAAAAAAGTATTACATGAGGCAAGGTTGAGTGATGAAAAAAGTTACATAAACCTGTGATGAATATAATTAAAATATAATTAAAACCATTGGAATTATCCTTGGAGGAAATATATATTATTGCTTGAAATAGGTTGGAGTGGTAAGCATTTGTCCACTAAATTTATGGTAGCAACTATTGCTTTAAACAGAATTGGCTAAAAAATTTTCTAAATGTAAACTTTAAAAAATGTATATGGTGTCTTAATGTGTGTACATATATGTGTATATGTATGTGTGTATATCTCTATTTAAAATGTCAATCCTCTTTTTTTTAAATTAGCATAAACTATAGAAATGTTGGGATTAATGTTTGCAATCTGAGACAAATACACTTTGAAAATGTGTTCTACTCCATATCCATCAAGAAGTGATTATTATATCACAAGCTTATTCTTTCTTTCCTTTTGTGGGTGTGTACATGTATTAGTTTGTGTAATCTCTAAGTAAAGTAGTAAGTAGAGCAAGTTGGGTACCTGATGGTAGAGAAAGAGTTTCTAAAATGTGTACCTATATCAGTGTATCCTGACTTTTGAAGGTATGGCAAAAATAAAACAAAAATCTCACCATCTGTAATCAACTGTATATGATCAACTGTAATATGATGTTGCCAATTAGAAAAAAAGGCTATGGGCTTCTGAAAAGTAAAGCTTTGTTATGAAGCTGTTGGTTTGCAGCTTCCTAAGATTGCAAGAATTGGCTATTGATCAAAGAAATGTACATATCCTGGCTGGTGTGTTAGTTGCAGCCTGATCTGGAATGAGAAGCCCTTGTGACAAGGATATATGTTTTTATCACTTCAAGCTTAAACTACTGCAATGTGCCATTCTTGTTGTTGTTTTTGAGGACTACATGGAAATTACAGTTGGTTGGGAGTGCAGCTGCCTGTTTACTAGCAGGAGAGACTCACTAGGTACTGGCTGTCAATGGATTTTCAAATCCAGATCAAATAACTGGTGTTAACATGTAAAATTCTACATAGTTTGGCTCAGAAATAACATACAGACCTCCAAACAGAATCTTCTGTGTCCATGTAAACTTCTCAAAAAGGAGTGCTTTAGACTCCTGCCCTGTGTGAGTTCAGATGTAATGTACAGCCTTAAAGAACTTTGTAAATTGTTGTGAGATAACACACTATGGATGGTCCTTAGTTAACAACTACTTATTCATCAGCCATTTGAACTTACAATAATACTGAATTTATGAAATTTATGAGTTCCAGCTGTTGCAGTGCTCCATGGTCATGGGGTTGTATTATTTATTTATTTATTTTATTAAACTTATATACCGCCCTCTTTCCCTGACAGGACTCAGGGCAGTGTACAGCCGATAAAAATGCAACAACAATACAAAATTAAAATCAATTAAAAATCAAATATAATGGCCGAAAGGTAAAAACATATAAAAGGTATTAAAAAGACTAAAAACCAGATAAAACCAGATTAAAAACCCCAAGAGAACTCTAGGCCAGACCGGCTTGGCGAAATAGATGAGTTTTCACCGCCCGCTGGAAGATCAGGAGATCAGGGATGGTCCTCATCTCCAGGGGTAATTTGTTCCAGAGGGAGGGTGCCCCCAACAAGAAGGCCCGCACCCTCGGGGTCGCCAGCCATCCAGCCGGCGGCACCCCAAGGAGACCCACTCTATGGGAGCGTATTGGCCAGCAGGAGACCGATGATGGCAGGAGGCGGTCCCGTAGATACCCTGGCCCCAAGCCATGGAGTGCTTTAAAGATGGTAACTAATACCTTGAAGCGCACACGGAGGGCCACCAGGAGCCAGTGCAGCTCACGCAAGATCGGCATGACATGGGAGCCCCGAGGAGCCCCGAACACCACCCGCGCAGCCACATTCTGCAACAGCTGGAGCCTCCGAGTGCTCTTCAAGGGGAGCCCCATGTAGAGAGCGTTGGCATAGTCTAGGTGGGAGATTACGAGGGCGGAGGTGACCGTGTGAAGTGCATCCCGATCCAGAAAGGGCCGCAACTGGTAGATCCTACAGACCTGACCAAAAGCCCCCCTGGCGATGGCCGCCACGTGGTCCTCCAATGACAGCCGTACATCCAGGAGGACACCCAGATTGCACGCCTTTTCTGTGGGGGCAAGAATTTCCCCCCTCACAGCCAGCGATGGAACCAGATGGCTGTATCGGGGTGCTGGGAAGCCCAGCCACTTGGTCTTAGATGGGTTGAGCTGAAGCCTGTTCCACCCCATCCAACACCGCACGGCCTCCAGGCACTGGGCCATCACTTCGACGGCTTCATCGGGGTGGCCCGGGGTAGACGTGTACAGCTGGATGTCATCAGCATACTGATGGAATTCTACCCCACAGCTACGGATGGTCTCACCCAGCGGCTTCATATAAATGTTGAACAGAAGGGGCAAGAGCACCGACTCCTGAGGAACCCCGCAAATCAGGGGCCTCGGGGCCGATCTCTGCCCCCCCGCCAACACAAATTGTGAACGGCCGGAGAGAAAGGAGGAGAACCACTGCAAAACAGTGCCCCCTACCCACCCCCAGCTGTCGCAATAGGATACTGTGGTTGACAGTATCAAAAGCCGCCAAGAGATCTAGTAGGACCAGGACAGAGGAATAGCCTCTGGGGGTCCTCCAGAGATTGTCCACCAATGTGACCAAAGCCGTCTCTGTGCTGTGCCCGGGCGTGAAGCCCGATTGGCGTGGATCCAAATAGTCAGCTTCATCCAGGTGCTGGGGAAGCTGTCGTGCCACCACACTCTCAACAGCCTTCGCCACAAAGCGAAGGTTGGAGACCGGACGATAATTAGATAACAAAGTTGGGTCCAGGGATGGTTTCTTGAGGAGGGGTCTCACCACCGCCTCTTTCAAGGTGGCGGGCAGATATCCCTCACTCAAGGAAGCATTAATAATACCCTGGAACCAACTTCGTGTCACCTCCCGAGTGGCCAACACCAGCCAGGAGGGGCATGGGTCCAATAAACATTTGGTAGCATTCAGCCCCTGCAGGATCCTGTCCACGTCTTCGGGGGTCACAGGATCAAACTCTTCCCAAATGACCTCTCCAAATTCCACCCCCAAGCCCCCGCCCAGAGTTGCCCATTCAGAGTCCAACCCCCATCCCGGATCTGAGTGATTTTATCCAGCAGGAAATTCGAAAAGTCCTCAGCTCGTCCCTGCAAGGGGTCCTCCCACGCTCCCCTTTCCAGGAGGGAGCGGGTCACTCTAAATAGGGCAGCTGGGCGATTTCCTGCAGATGCAATAAGTGCGGAAAAGTGAGAATGCTTTGCCACCCTTATCGCCACTAAATAGGTCTTAATATAAGACCGTAATAGTGTTCGGTCAGATCCGGAGTGGGTGGTCCTCCAAACACTCTCCAGGCGTCTTTTCTGGCGCTTCATCTCCTGCAGCTCCTCGGAAAACCAAGGGGCCGAGAAAGATCAGCGCCGGGTCAGAGGCCGCAAGGGCACAATCTGATCAAGGGCCCCAGCCGCCACCCTTCAGGCGCCTGGGGCAGAACCATCATATTTGGTCCGCCTCCCTGTGGCGGGGAGGAACGGCCTGGAAGTCCAGCCTAAGGAGCGAATGATCCGACCATGACAGGGGCTCAATAACAACGTCCCCTATATGGAGATCATCCTGCCACTGTCCAGAGACAAAAACCAGATCCAGGATGTGACCCGCAGTGTGAGTGGGGCTCCCAATTAATTAGGTCAGGCCCAAGGCTGTCATGGAAGCCAAGAACTCCTGAGCAACTCCCGGGGCCCCGCCAGCTGCCAGCAGGTTGAAGTCCCCCAACCCCAAGTCTTGGGGTCTCAACCGCCAAGCTGGCTATGACCTCGAGGAGCTCAGGCAGAGCTGATGTCACATAGCAGGCAGCCAGGTATGTGATCAAAAGGCCCATCTGAACCCCGGAGCCACACTTCACAAGAGGGATTCACATCCGGTCGTCTGAGGAACAGTGGATTCCCTAGGATCTAGATCCTCCCGAATAACCACCGCCACTCCCCTGCTCCTTCCCTGGGCCCTCGGTCGATGAAAAACCCGAAACCTGGCTGGGCACATCTCCACCAGGGGAACACCCCTCTCCTGTCCCAGCCAGGTCTCGGTAATGCCCGCCAGGTCAATTCCCCCCTCCATAATAAGATAGTAAACAAGGGGGGCTTTATTAACTACAGACCTGGTGTTGCATAACATCAGCCGAAGGCCCGGGGCCGAATCATCCATGCAGCCCCGGGAACGGGACATGATCTTGGGGTTGGAGCACACCACTGCCTACAAACAGCGGGGCAAGCTCCCACAAAATGATAAGGCCCCCTGTCAACGCCATACCTGCCTCTCCTGCCAATCGTAGTAATGGCCATCCCCTCCCCCTTCCAGGAAAAAACCCCCATCCTCGACCCGACCCTCCCCGATCCCAAGACATCCCGGTCGCGTATAAGTCCTGGTCTGGCCCTTTTCCCAGGCAGGTTGTCCCCCAAACCCAACCTGGCCCCCCTCCCTAACCCCATTAAAAATTTGAAAATAAAGGGATATAACTGTGCATGCTTCCCATGACTGAACCATCTCTCCGGATCCCAGAGTCCGTCATCGAGATACGCCCTGGGTAGGTCGGAGGGCCACCTCAAAGAAAGGGGGACTTTTCTGAGTGCCCATAGATCAGCCGTAGAATGAACAATCGGACGGGTACAACAGTGTCCGGTCAGTTGTGTCTTTAGCGTTTGGTATTGGGGTTGGGCAGGCGAGGACCCACAAAACATCCAGATGTCTCAGGCAGCAAGTCGTGGTCGTCGACGACGGCGGGTACAGGGTTGAAGACGTGATGGACTCGTCTGCGGTGCCACTGCAAGCTCAGCCGGAATTGTAATATTCAATCAGTGCTGATGTGCTGAGGGTATAACCCAAAATACACATAAGACATTGAAATATATCTTTCAATGTCTTATGTGCGCAGTAGATGCAGTGGTGGTGAAATTTATTTTAGTATGGAGTTCTAAAACTACTTCCAGTAGTGGCTTAAATCTAGAAGAATATCAGAATTGAGGATCATGGCATCTTTTAATTAAAAGTTTTGAACAGCAACATTTGAGGATATAATAATACAGAAAGTGCTCATTTACCAATCATAATTGGGACCCACAACTCCATTGCTAAGCACCATGGTTGTTAAGTGACAAATTGTGTGACTGCATTGGACTTATGACCTGCTTCTGTTAAGCAAATAACTGTTGAGCAATTCAAAGGAGACAAAATATGGCTGTGATTTACAATTTCATTTATACATTGCTCAATATGTTCATTAATTCTGCTTGTTGGAAATCAGCATTAAGTTGGAAGCTGGTCCCGCTTCCGGATGTTTTTGATGATCTGGGATGCTGCACCAGCCATAAATGCAAGGTTTGGTCGCAAAGCTGTTTTTCTTCTAACTTCAAAATTGCTAAACAAGGCAGTTGGTAAGTGAGTACTACCTTTATTTTTAAGAACAGTTATGAATCTTGAAACTTCAAACTGAATGTAAGGGTTAGAGTTAACTTGTGGAACAAATATTGTTCTGGACTGTCACTTTTTGTGAAGGAATTTCTTGGTCTTGGAAATGTGGGGGAAGGAGGCGAATGAGCAAATATTAAGGGGGAATTTCAGAAAAGATTGCTCAGTCCTGAGAAAAAAGAAATCATAAGAAAGAATCCCCAAAATAACTTTTAGGGAACAGAGAAACTCTGGCAGGCTTTCAAGATTCTGTTATTTCACCCTATAGCGATGAATAGCATTTCTGCAATTCCTGCCATGCTTGTCTTTTATGATCTTGCCTGTCTCTAACAGTTGACATCATCATTAATTTGCAGTTAAATCATGACCTATTTAAGACTTGTGTAACTGGAGTACACTTCAGATACATGAACTTCACTTCCCAGAACTTTCAGAAATGCCACATTGTTGAGAAATTCTTGTTGAGTTGCAATCCATATCTCTGGAGCATATCCAGTTAGGGAGCTGCTTTAGCAGATGCCGACAATCTTGACTTCTCCCTGGCACCAAATTCTCTTCAAGGACAACTTTTCCTTTCTGTTGCTTTGCTGGATTTGAAATCTGAAATCAACTGAGAGACTGGAATACTTGTAGCATACCAGTGTTGAAAGAGACAAACCTGACCTTACAGTTGACCCATCATGTCCCCCAGGCAATACTAGAGCAAGAGTGAAGAAGGGATTTAAAAGCAGTGCATGTTTTACAATAATCATGCAACGTGGACGGCATTCCACGACTGGGGAGAGTGGAGAGAAAATTATCGTATACATGGAAAAGGATGGTTGAATGGATCCCCCAAGCTGAAGTAAAAAAGAGGGATATTTCTGGAATGAATATCTGTCTTCTCATTCTAATCATAATCTTTTAGGGCCTAACATTGAAGAGTTTGCAATCACTGAACAGTAGCCAAGCCTTATAGAAGCTTGTGGGCAAAAATGGTATGCTGTAGAGTTAGTTATTCCTGTGCTACGAAGTGGAGAAAATCGTTTGGTAAGATATGAGGAGATAAATCTCTTTTGTTCTCCTTACCCACTCTGTATAGCAAACATGGAGAATTCTCACTATGCAAAATCCCTTCACATCCCTGATTCCTTTAAGGAGAAGGAGGAGGGATGAAGGTTAAATGCAGCTCTTTGAGATTAAAGTATTAGCTGCCTCTTATGGCAGCACAGATGTAAGTAGTGCATTCTTCCCCTTGCCTATCTATGCAAGCAGATGTATTTTTTATTATTGGAGTTGCAAGTTGAGAGGTCAGTGTTTTGTTTAGTATGCTTCTGACAGATAACCTCAGTTCAGCATGTATGGCAGAAAAAGCAGTTTTTTTAGCTGTTAAAGACCATTCTGATGCCTATCCTATTAGAAGTTTGCCTGCATCCTTCCAGTTTTGTTGATACTGTTAGAGGAAAAATAACCATCAGAGCTCTGCTGAATTCAGGGAATAATATAAGGTAATGATACTAATCACATTTATTTCCCTTTGCTTTGGACTTTTAATATTGACCCAAGCCTTAAGTTCTCCATCACCCTCTTCAGACTAAAGTTCCTGATTATGTTTGTATGAGGTAAATATCCAGTGTATCCATTGTAACATTTTCTGACCCACTTTTTCTGCTGATGCTCATGTCATTAGGTTACTATAATTAAAAGATTGTATCTAAGTACATATACATGTGCATATACTTTCCCTATCATTATTAATTTATTTTATTTGGCTTTATAGTTCTCCTATATCTAGTTTACAGATGCAAACCATCATAAGAGTAATTCCAAATTAGCTAGCAGTGGGTTTTAAAAGTTATCTAAATAAATGAAGAGTTTGGATGCTTAAAGTAAGCCTTGTATGTGGAATCAATTTATAGTCTCAGGAAAATTAAAAATAAAACAATGTAAAATATAAATACAAAATCTATAATGCATTCAAACCACCAGAATTCATAAACTACAATGAAATTCTTATCCACTTAAAATTACACCTGGAATGATGAAAATATAAAGTACAATAAGGCCACAGGAATATTTTTCTGGAAATTATGTTCTATTACTATGGCAACCACCACCAGTAAGGCCTTTCTTTACGTTGTATCTGCTAGCTTCATGGGGAAAGAGTTTCTATTGGAGGACTGCCTTGAAAATTCTAATGCAGGAATTGGTTACCTGAATCTGCCTTTCTTGTAATTTCATGTGGCTTTTGGGGTAGAAGAAATTAAAAGGAAAGAGGGGAGGGAATGGAAATGTATTTTAAAGATGTTTCTACATTTTTGTAAACCTTGGGGTTTAACAAACCCTGTTGATAACTCTTATACAGGGATGGCATTATTTGATTATGTATGGATCAATAAAAAATATTCATAGGCACAATGCTTTACTTACACACACACACACACACACACACACACTATTCCAAACATACTTTTCAAAAATATTTTTAATCTGTCCTATTTTTGAGATGTAACCTGCCCAGAATAATTGGAAGTTGGGTAGTAATCTAATCCAATCTAATCTAATCTTTGTTAGTTAGTGACTGAGGTTTTAAAAAACAGATGTACATAGAATTATGTATAGTACCCTGACCTGCAAATTGAAGCAACATGAATAACTGAGGCTAGACTTTCTGTAAGTATAGTTGGCATACATGCCTGCAAACATGTTATTTCAGAGGAACTGTAACTCCTTACAGCATGAAGACCCCTATTCTTTTGTTTAAATAAATTTTCACAATTCTTTAACTTCCTTTTCATTAAGTTTTTGTGTTGTCTCTCACCTCTTCATTGCACAATATTTCGACAATTCATCTATTTACATACAAGTGTATAGATATCTCTATCTCTTTATTTGTTTTATTGCAGTAGTTTTATATTGGGGAGTTCAAATCAAGATAAGTTAGTAAAAGAAATTCAGCAGCCTATCTATAAAATTAACAATTCTATAGCAATCATTAGAACATTGAAAAATCATAAAATCACATAACACCTAACAAATACAATTTAAAAATTGGCACAGCACTTGTGCTTCACATGCCTGCTGGAACAAGATCATTCTGCTTGCCTTCCAGTGTGGGTGTTTCTTGAACCTCATGTGGGAGGCTTTTCCACGGGATTGAAGTGCTGCCAAGAAGTTTGTCCCTGAGGTCCCATCATTCTTACTGTTGCTTCATTTCTTCACTGATTTCATCAAAAGTTTTCTAGAAGTATTTTCTGGAATTGGCTGTCCCGTTCCTGTAATTCCTATACTATATAGTAGTGATTCTTAACCTTGGCAACTTTAAAATATATGGACTTCAACTCAGAATTCCCTTTGGTTTTATGTCATTTTTGTGAAAGGAATCGGGAGTATTAAAAGTACTTTGAATATAAAAACATAACGGCTTATAAAAATTGTGTCCTTCAAAAATAGTTTTCAGTGTAAAATTATTTTAAAACACACATTCCTAATTTACGTTGATATTGGTAGAGAAATACAAAGAGCAACTTTTTAACTAATATTTGAAATGCAGAAGTCAAAGCTAATATCGCATAGCACAACCTTTTTTCATATGAAATATAGTTTTATAATGTGCTCATCACTGAAGAATGTCCCAAGGCCAGCACTGCAGCTAACATCTTCCTGAACTGGTAGAAATGTGTAAATGTAAGTAACTGAAAAATCACACATCTTCACTCTAAAGAGGGATAATAAAGATGGTGTTAAGGTTTGTTAGAACAGTAAAAATATGTTTCTGCTCTGTAAGGAATGTATATTTTTAAGTACAACTCAAACAATTAGAATCTATTTATGAATGTTCTTGCTAAAAAGGTTCTCTGTTTAGAAAACTTGCAATTATTTGTCAAATAATGTTGTCCAAGTGAGTGGTCTCTAAATTTGAGGTCTGGAGATAACCGTCTGAGACGCTTTGTGATTTTCTTTATTAATATTTTAAGAATTGTTTAAAGGGGCTAGTTTGATTTTATTTCCCACTTAGCTTTCAGTTCTCTTGTGCAAATGTTTGAGATGGTAAATCTTTCAAAGAAGAGTATACCAGTTCTTGACTTCAAGGTTTTGTTATAAGGCTCTGACAGGTGAGGAATTGTTCCTTTGTAAGGTAATAGGTATTGGGATTTCTCGGCTATAAAGTCTCTTGGTGTTTTTCTTTGCTTCCATTTTTTGTTTCACTACTGATATTTGGTCCTAGATATCTCCAGGCCCTTGGGACCTGCCAAATTTCTCAAAGCAAAAAGCTTTCAAAGGTCATGTATTATTCTCATTGATCCATGTGTTCTGTTTATGAGTAGCAGGACTGTGGCTGACAGCATGGCACTTGTTTTTTTTTTGCTTTTATTATTCAGAGTTAGACATATGTAAGTGGCCTTACAAATATTATATGGCAGAGCTTCTCTCTTGCAAGGAAGAGGATCGTTGCCTGTTTGAGTTGGCCTTTGATCTGTTTTGGTTATCCAATCAGGAAATGACTAATGCATGAATGATTAAAAGTCTTCCAGAATTAGGAATGAGTGAGGTTGGCAGATGAATTTGGGCAAAATTCCCTGCCACCGGTGCCATTGAATAGGAGCTGCAAGGCCAGGAGGACCCCCAAATTGCACACCAACTCTATTTGGAAGAGAGCTATACTGTTAAAAATTAAGAATAACAGTTTTTGGGATCCCAGGGTCCAAAATGCAAAAGCTACAACATCTTCATAGACTCTTGTTGTAGCCAGTTCCTTTCCATCCAGGCCCTTACAGTCTCCATGGAAGCACCTGACAGTATCACCTGCCTGGTTTTGGATAGAGATATATAACTAAGTATCACCTGCATAGCAGAGATCATATGCCTCTTACCACCAAATGACCTCACCCAACATATTAATATAGAGTGTGGGAAGGGGAGATCTGAGCCCTAAATGTCCTCCTCACCAATACTGATTGAAACTGTTGATGAAGGAAGGAGTACTACTGATGAATAATGCTCCTGATTCCAAACCCCCAAAGTCAGTCTGGTATGATACCAAGCTTCTGCTATTGATACCTTGCTTGATGGCATTGAAAACCACTAAGAAATCCAGAAAGGCCAGGACACACTCACATCCTGAGGCAGGTTCTAGATTGTCTACTTCATCTAGTGACTTCCAAAGCTGAGTTCAATGACATTTCCTAAAAAAAGAAAGCCTGAGAGTAAACAAAGTTGTTCTTTATTATTAGCACAAGGACGGCCTCTTGAGAAGGATGCTTACCACTGCCATCTTCAAGGTAAGAGGCATTATCAATGCATAAAACCACCCACATATAGCCCCCTGGGGGGCTAATCAACCTTAATCAACCTGGAGGAGCAAGATTTCAGGACACATGCGGCAGAACTCAACAGCAGCAAGGATCATATCTATTTTCTCAAGATCAACTGGCTCAGGATTTCCCCTAGGATATACCTAAGTCATTTCCATAGCTGGAGTCCAATTCAGAACTTAGCTAAGCAAATTTATTTGACAGTTGGCTAGAATAATGCTCACAATAGCTTTGCAGGGGCTCCCCAATCCCTCCTTATCCATAAGGGAACTGATCATTTGGAACAGGGCTGTTGGCCAACTATCTGTTGGTACAATAAGAGTAGAGATGTAAACTCATTGCCAGAAGTTGTTCTAATAAAGGCTCTTACCTGGGCATGGCCAGTTTAGTTCTTTGTCTTTCTTTAGTGATGCTCTAGGTACTTTCTGCACTGTTTCATCTCTCAGAACTCCTCTGTTGACCATGCGATTCTGCAGAGTCCAAAATCATAAAGAATTGTACAAATCAGGGGTGGTATTCAGCAGGTTCTGACCAGTTTCGGAGAACCGGTAGCGGCAAATCCCACCTCTGACTGGAGATTTTACAGTATCCTTCCCCTGCCACGCCCACCAAGCCACGCCCACAGAACCGGTAGTAAAGTATTTTGAATTCCACCACTGGTACAAATGGAATCTGATTCACGATTCTGAATTGCAAGTTGTGCTAGAGCCTTGGCTGAACCATGCACCAGTGCTTTGGGAATAACTCCAAGATCCCTCTGAAATTCTACTGGGTTCATCAGTTTCTTCTGTCTTGTGGAAGAGAGGGCTATAAAGAACTCTAGAGCGAAGAAGGAGCGAGCTATTATTGGCAAGGTACTAATATTAACTATGCCAACCCGAGTTCCAATTGTCTAAGGCAAAAAACAAATGCCCCCATCCTCCAAGAGCCAGGCCATCAGTAATCTGGATCAGGGCAATGGTGGCTATGAACTACTAGTAGCTAATCACTCCAGCTATAGTAAGATCATTTATGTTCCACACACTATCTTGAATGTCCAAAAACTGGCCGGAATCACTGAACCCAGCCACTGCACCTCCACCCTGACAGTACATGAAAACAAACCATTTTTATCCACATTGAATCTGCCTGTCTGGTAAGAACTGGGAGAGAGGAATTGCTGTGGGAATGAGGTCTTCAAAGATTTCAGTCTTGAACCCTTTCAGTGATGTTTATTGCCAGATAACCAGGTCATCCCTTCTGTACTACAGCCAAGAATATGGCTGTTCCAAAAGTTATTTCGGAACAAGTGAGATCTTGCTAACTTGAAAGGGCACATTGTGATAGAGTCATCTTATAGGGCAGATGGGTGGCATAAAAATCTAATAAATAAAATAAATAGCAATTTGAAGTTTAATAGAATTGATGACCTGGGCTATATTTGATTATCTGTGCCTAGTTCAACAGGTGTGGCTCTTCACCTATAGTAATCCATTCACTGTTGGATTATTGGAACACATTTTATAAGGGTTGAAGATGACTCAGAAATTTCAGGTAGTCAAAAATGCATCAGTGGGGTTTTTTATCTAGCCCACATAACATTAGTAATAAAATGACATTAGTCATAAAATGACATTAGTCAAAAAAAATTGAACTGCTTGCCTATAAGTTGTTGGTTGGACATCATGGAATCATTTATTGTATTGCATTTAGTATTCCTTTTGCTTAGGAGGAGCTTATTTGAGTACTTATTCAAGTATTGAGATCTACTGGCAGGGGCTATGCTACTCAGCATCCAAAGATACATGGGATAGAACAAGACATTTTGCTTAGCTTTCTGGATTTAGAAGGCCCTTCCTCCAAGATGCTGATATCATTTGTCTTTGATGACAGCTATACGTATACTTGTCTTATTACTCTTAGGTTTAAATTTGGGATCTTACGTTCAAGTCTTCATTCTGTATTTTGTAATTTAAAAGCCTTTCTGGAAGCACTGCTGTATTTATTATTATGTGTTCTAAATTGTGTGTTTTAAACTTATTTTACAATATTTTAATAGGTTATAACTCACCACAAGTTCCCCTGAATAGAGAGCAAGCTATAAATACTTAATTATGTGAAAATAGTCTAGACTGATAAACCAAACTAAGTTAATAGTAGATACAAATGCAGTTGCCACTTATATCTGGTAATTTGTAAAATCCAATGTATTTTTAATGTATTTACCTTTTGATTTAAAAAAAATCCTCATATACTCTTTTGGGGGCTCCTGTTCCTTAGTTTGGACATAAAGAAAAATTAAGATAACATTTGTATCTAAGATAATGCTAAATTAGGTATGATGTTCATAAGGGACAGGCTTAGTCTGTTTTGGGAATTGCAGCTCGGAAAGATCCAGGAGACTAGGTAAAACCCTGTGATTGAATCCCAGACTATTTGCTCTGCCTAATTATCAGAAGCCTAACATTTGTTCTGCTAGGTGCACATTATTTCTTTATTGTAGTGTAATTATGCCAGCTGCCTATGTTTAGTGCCATAAAAAAGAATAAAGTGCCCGTTGCCCGCCTAAGGAATTCTTCCTGTGGATTTTTTAATTTTTATTGCTTCATAGTACACAGTGGGAATAGCTTTGATTGGCCATGGTCCATGTGAAATATCTAGTGAAGCGCATGGCTATCCATCATTCTTTACAGTCCAAGAACTTAGGGAGAGCCCCTTTTGAGCCTCTTGCTTCGCTCATTATGCAGTTGTGGGTTATGCTGTCTCTTATCTGATTATTCCATAGAGAGTATCTTTTTGCCCTGTTTCCCAAGATCTTTACACATCCTAGGTGGTCCTCAGTTTACAATCACATCTGGCACTGAAACTTCCATTGCTAAGCAAGGCACTTGTTAAGTGAGTCATGCTTAATTTTATAGCCTTTTCTTCTGCAGTCACTAAGCAAATCAGCACAGTTATTAAGTATCTCACATTATTGTCAAACTGGTTTCCCTCACTGTTTTTCTGATTGCATTGTTCTTCCTCTTGTTATTTTGGCCACATTAATAATTTTCTCTACTCCTCTACTGTCCAGCAGCTACATCTTGGTACCCCTAAAATAAACTCTTATTAGAACCGATGTATACTATACGGCAATCCACACAGTTTTAATAGCAATAGTTGACTGTGAGTGATACTTTTCTCAGTTAAAATTCAAGCCCCACCCTCAATCGATGCTTCCTCTGGTTGACAATCACAACATTATGATCACTCCATGCACTTATTTTTTTTCTTTCTTTATTGTGATGGGTCAACCATTCACAAGGTGGCAGCAGTGAATTAACATTTTAATCAACTCTTTATTATCATCTAACGGTTTTCCCAATTTATACAACTGAGAAACAGTCACTAGGTAAGTGACTCATTACATGCAAAGCAAGATAGTTCAAGCCATGATTTGTTATAATTGTGATGATGATGGCTTATAGCTCATGAAAACCCCAAATCCACAATCTCAGAAAATTAGAATATTACATGCAATCAATAAAACAAGAATTGTACATAGAACAGTATCGGACCTCTGAAAAGTATAAGCATGCATATGTACTCAGTACTTGATTTGGGCCTCTTTTGCAGCAATTACTGCCTCAATGCAGTGTGGCATGGAAGCTATCAGCCTGTGGCACTTGTGCTGAGGTGTTATGGAAGACCAGGATGCTTCAATAGCAGCCTTCAGTCTTCTGCATTGTTCGGTCTCAGGTCTCTCATCTTTCTCTTGGCAATGCCCCATAGATTCTCTATGGGGTTCAGGTCAGGCGAGTTTGCTGGCCAATCAAGCACAGTAATTCCACAGTCATTGAACCAGGTTTTGGTGCTTTTGGCAGTGTGGGCAGGTGCCAAGTCCTGCTGGAAAATGAAGTCAACATCCCCATAAAGCTCATCTACAGAACGAAGCATGAAGTGTTCCAAAATCTCCTGGTAGACGGCTGTGTGGACCTTGGACTTAATGAAGCACAGTGGACCAACACCAGCAGATGACATGGCTCCCCAAATCAACACAGACTGTAGAAACTTCACACTGGACTTCAAGCATCTTGCAGTGTGTTTCTCTCCATTCTTCCTCCGGACTCTGGGTTCTTGGTTTCCAAATCAGATGCAAAAGTTGCTCTCATCAGAAAGGAGGACTTTGGACCACTGAGCAACAGACCAGTTCTGTTTTTCTTCAGCCCAAGTAAGACGCTTCTGACATTGTTTGTTGTTCAGGAGCGACTTGACAAGAGGAATACGACATTTGAAGCCTGTGTCCAGAATCCGTCCGTGTGTGGTGGCTCTTGATGCACTGACTCCAGCCTTAGTCCACTCTTTATGAAAGAGTGGATTGGCAATCCTTTTTCTGACAATCTTCTCCAGGCTGCGGTCATCCCTGCTGGTTGTGCACCTTTTGCTTCCACACTTTTCCCTTCCACATAACTTTCTATTAATGTGCTTTGATACAGCCCTTTGGGAACATCCAACTTCTTTTGCTTTCCCTCCTTATGGAGGGTGTCAATGCTGGTTTTCTGCACAACTGCGAGGTCAGCAGTCTTTCCCATGATTGTGATTCCTACTGAACCAGACTGAGAGACCATTTAAAGGCCCAGGAACCCTTTGCAGGTGTTATGGCTTAATTAGCTGATTAGAGTGGGACACTTTGAGCCTAAAATATTGAACCTTTTTACAATATTCTAATTTTCTGAGATTGTGGATTTGGGGTTTTCATGAGCTGTAAGCCATAATCATCTCAATTATGACACATCACTGCTTGAACTATCTTGCTTTGCATGTAATGAGTCTATCTCATATATATGTTTCACCTTTTAAGTTGCGTTGCTGAAATAAATGAACTTTTGCACGATATTCTAATTTTTCAAGTTTCACCTGTATATTTGAGTAGCTCTAGCTGCAGATTCACAAAAAGATACAGGCACCAGTATTGTGCTAGTATCTGTATTTGGCACTGATTACTGGGGAATTTGGGCACAAGAATATGACCTTTCTAGTTTTATTGTGGCATTTTTTGTGCATAGCAAATATGCTTATGGACCAAGAATGAAGTAATTTTCATCATGGTAAAATTTGCTAACAATACATATACCAGTGCCGTAAACAGTATATTTTATAAAACAGTTGCATATGCAATAAGATGTGCTAACAGGTTCCCAGCATATAAAATAGGAAAATCTGGCTTAGTCAGTGAAAAGATATTTGTACAACAAATGAACAAGAGGGTCCAGGCTTTGAAGATATCGGCATTCAGTATAATTTGTTAGAACTATGCACAGAGTACTTAATGGTGCTGGTATTACACTAGTTTTTGGATGTTAATAGCAGCTGAAGTTAATGTTCCAAAAATTCACTTGGTCCTTTAGATTCTACAAAACAGAAGGGTCCCCTAAAGTCCTCCTGGGAATGATTATATTCAGAAAAACCCTGCTTCCTTAAATTGAAAAGAGTAGTACAAAAAATACGTCTCAAGAGGGACCTGTATTTGAAGGACTCCAGTATATGCATATATGAGAAAATGGAAGTATTCTAAAAGATACAAATATTTACCTATTAAACCAAAATTTTGGTTTTAATAAATTCTGCACTTGATTTTTTTGGAAAATAGAATGTTGTGGTCACTCATTTAATAAATAAGATATACTGTATTTGTTCTAGACAGTGGGTGGTATTTTATCATATAGACTGTATAGTGTGCAGTCAATCTTAACAATGTAACTTCAGTTGTTCTACAGCATATGATTGTCTACCTTAGGGCCCTTGCTATATTCGAAGATCCCTATGCATCCATTTCTTTCTTTAAATCTCTTTTCCTATGCTGGCTTGTTTCATTTTGTCAAGTGCTCCTTGAAGTGTCCTTCACATGTTTCTACACTGATTTAGGTAGGCATGTCCACCCAAAATGAGTTTGCTTGATCTGGTGATGCCCCTTAGCTTCTCTGTTGTGCCTCAATGAGAAGGAATCTAAGGGGGCTGCAGATAGCAATAATTGATTAAGAAGGTAATTGCCCTGAAAATTCTGATTAATACCAGGGGAAAAATGTGTTGCTGTTTAAAGCAATATACTATATAGAAATGAGGATAAGACAGATCATATGGAGAATTAAGAGAAAATAATGTTTGTAAAGTTTGGGAGATGCGGAACCATGTTTCTTGAGAGGTTATCGTAGAATGTTCTTTGTTATTAATTCTTGGCTGTCACAGTATTCAATTTTATATTCTTCTTCCTGTCCAAATGCCTTTATACATTATTAGAAAATTACAGGCCCTGCTCATTTAAAATTTATAAACACTGCTGAGAAATGACTCAAAAAGTAAACAATCATCAGATTTGGGTGTGGGTGTGGGACAGTATGAACATTTTTAACTATGAATGGTCTTTTCCATAAGTGAGCCTTATAGAATACACATAGGCACTGATATTTATTTTGGGCTTTTGCTCTTAAATGCTCAGAATTTGCAATTACTAACCACAATTGGAACTGGCAGCTTCATTGCTAAGCACAGAAGTTGCTAAGTGAGCACCATGTGACTATGCCAGATTTTTAAACTCATTTCCTCTTTGGTTGTTCAGCAAATCACCATGGTTATTAAGTGAGGCATCACATGACACCACTTGTGGTTTAATTACTGTGTTTTCTATTAATTCTGTGTGTTGGAAACCAGTTGTGAAGCACGCAAATGATGATCATATGATTGTGGGATGCTGCAATAGTCACGAGTGTGAGGATTAGTTGCAAAATTGAGGGTTTTTCCCCCCAACTATTGTAACTTCAAACAGTTGCTAAACAAGGCAGCTGATAAGTGGGAACTACCTGTAGTATATTTCTCTCCAACGTATATTCAGATTGTTCTATATTACTTGCCTACAAACAATAATGATACAAATGCCTTTTTTTAGTCTTTTAGTTGGAATTGCATAAATAGCACATATTTTCTTCCATTTTAAATATGGATTGAAGCATTATGCTTTCCCTTTTCTTAGTTCAGAAGTTCACCATATATTTATACAAGTTAGAAATAAAATTTATATCAAGTAAACTAAAGAAGAAATTAATGATTTTCCTCGGAGATTCAGTTACCAAACGACAATCTTAGCAATAGATTCAAGTCCTTTGGTATCTGTTCCTAGCTTAATAAACAATCTATTTCTCTTGAAACTTAGTGGACAATAAATCCTGGTATCATTTCTTGGTATAGTGTTAGGAGTATATGGAAGACAGACAAGTTTAACAGTATTGCATTCAAAATCTTATTTTCCTTCTGCTGCCCAAGTTTTCAGCAGAAGTCTTTAATCACTGTATTTCTCTCTGACTGGATGTTGTGTAGGGGTTACTCTTAAATGATACTTTGTTGTGGTAATTATTTGTGTATGTTTAGAATACATGACTAAAATAAAAAGGTATAGTAAAAGATATTCCTGATTCAAAAGAATCTCTTCAAACTGAAGAAGAAGGCATTAAAGCTCTCTCTGTGTGTGTCTATGTATCTGTGTGTCTGTGTGTATGTAATATCTTCAGTCTCAGAGGCATGCAATTCTAAATATTAGTTGCTAAGGAGCATGAATAATAAAATACTAATATGTGTATGCTTTTTTCATGGGACTCCTATACATATCTGACTGGCCACACAAAGACCAGAATGCTGGACTTGCTAGGCCTTTCATTTGATGGAACATAGCTTTCCTTTATGTACTTAACTCTTTGAATTTGTCTATGCTTGTGTGGGTGGAAATCACACAACAGTCAACAAAAGAAATCAAAAAATAAAGCTATCAAGTTAATGATGGGAAATATAGATGTTGGAAAAACACATGAAATGACTATATTGATATATTATTTGAAAGTATCCATATTTTTCTTCCCTTGGGTTGCCTTGTTAATTGTATTGACCCCAAATAGTATGATGGACAGAGGGATATGATACAGTTGTGAAATTATAAAATTAACATTTAACTGTCATCTTGTTGTTTCCACTTTTTAGATTGCAGAACTAGCTGATAGCTCCTGCTTCTCCTACCTATCTGTATGTCAGATATGTAAACCTAATGTATTCTAGGTTACATTTTTGTCCAGTTATCTTCTTATGTGACATTGAAAAGCATTTCTCTTTTTCTCCATATTCTCACAAAACAAAAAGTTGACTTCCTTCTTCCCCTTGTGCTTTGTATTAGTTTGTAATGGGATTTCAGGGTGTAACAATAATTCTTAGTAATTCTGAAGGTCTCCGAACTTGATGAACGGTGAAATCACAACTTTCCCACAAGTTCTTATGATATGACAGACAACTCAGACAAATAATGGTGAAAGTGATAATGGGGTCAGCTAAAAATTGTAATTTGTTATTTTGAAGTAAATATTATAAACTTATATGAATTTTCCCACATACAATATTTCTTTGCAGAACATCTATCTATAAAATAAGAAAGAATCTGAATTTGGTGGTTTCTAAGTATTCACATCACAAAGGTTGTAGGCATCAATCACTAGCACAGTAACATTTCTTGACCACAGCCTGAAAGAAATGTGGATTTCTGAGACGTTTTCCGTAGGGCAGAATAATTTGGTTTCTGTGGTATTTTGGATTTTATTCCAGCTTTTACCTAGACTTTTCTTGAGCTTGTGCTGAACCTCTTTGCTTTCCATTTGAGCTCTGTGGTTCTGCTATACTATACATGAGAGAGCAGCAGGGCTGGCAACTGGAAACACATTCCAGGAATCATGTCAGCTGTCATTACTTACATTACCTTGATTGGGAACAGGCAGTTATGTCACCGTCTATCATCACACCTCTCATGGGAGACATTGGTGAGGAGGAGAGGAAAAAGGAGTTATAAAACATTTGTCTGGGTGCTCAGCCAATCCTGATATGCTGGTAGTGGAACATCAGTCATCAAGTAGATTAAAGTGAGGATACCTTGTGTGACAGATAGCCCCATGTGACTGTGAGTTAGTGAAAAACAGGTTTCTGATACAATGGCCTGGAAAGGCTTCTGAGGAAGGCAGTAGGATTTGTTCTTATATATTATACACTAATTTAAATCTTGTAAAAATCTTTTCTTATCAGTCTGTCTGTCTGTCTGTTTCATTTATATATCTTAGGTATTACCAGCATACCGTTGTACTTCTTAATGTGGAGGAAAAACAGTGACATAATGATGATCTGATTTTCTGCAGTAGGGAAAAAGAATAGTGGTAATACAGAGAACATAAATTTGTTTCAATATGTAGAATGTGATTTATCACTAGATTTGATTACTGTACAGAATGGCTAAAATGCACAATATAAAAACTACCCAATTTATTTAAATCATCATATAGAACCTCTACCCCATGAATGCCTAAAATAGGTCTGCAAACCTATGTTGTTGATTTCAAAATATTCAGTCCAAGATTATTTTCTGTGAATATAAAAGGTGCCTGTAAATATATAATGAAGAAACCAAGAAAACAATATGTCTAAAAGTAGGACACTGGAAAGCTCCCATAACTGATTCATAGATATTAGATGTGGGAAGGTGGCTTTGAAAATCTGTCCTTACAGCAGCTACTCTTACTTGGTAAGATATCATTTTAGAGATCTGAGGGGGAAAAAAGAAGCATTTCTGTTTCAGCCGTGTTTCTAGTGAGTAAATGTCATCTATAAAATGTTATGAATGCTCTTCTCTGTGAAGTGTGGGAAGATGGTAAGGATATGTGGATTTAGCATGGCCTTTGGAGTAAATGGGAGGTTTGGCGAATGTGTCTCTGTTCTTTTCTTCTCTTCTCTTGGTCAACTGTGGCTGGAGATAAGAGTTTCCTGTTTGAAGTTCAGAAGGAAAAAGAAATCCATTGTTAAAAGATACTTTTTTGACTTGATTATCTATCTCCACTGATATAGAGGAGGAAAAAATTATTCCAATAAAGACAGCGTTAAAAAAAACCCAAACCTGTATGTGACTGCTACTGTTCTTTGTATTTTAGAGTTTGAAGTAATACAGATTTTTTAAAAGAAGCCTTTCCTAGACCTTGAATGAGTTTTGGAAGCAGCAGTATCAGAAAGAGGCAGCAATTTCTTTCAATCTTTAATATGACATTGAAATGACTTGGTTCATGATGCATTAGCCCTACAACATAACAAGGATGGAGTAATGTAAACCCAAGGTCTTAGTTTATTACTGAGGGAAGCTAGGCATTGGAATGAGGCATAACTTTTTGAGGGATTTAAGGTAGGACAGGACAGCTAATGGGATACTATTAAAACATCAGTGGAACTGTATACGATTGGGGTAATATTTGTAGCAATTTCCAGGTTCTTTTTCCTTGAATTAAATATTAAAAATAAAAAAGGAGAAATAGATGCTTGTTTACTGGTCACAATGGCTTTTTCTTTGTTTTTTGTTTAATTATAAAGACCCCAAAGCCATCAATGGTAGAACTAAAAGAGTTTGATCAGATAATTTGCTTATGCAGTCTTTTTTCCTACTTGAAGCTTCTTGGACGAATAGCAAATACTCTTTATTTGATAGTAAAGTATATAGCATGGAGTCATAAAATACTTAGATGTACTTTTAGATGTCTTCAAATATCTTCAAATTGGTTACAATATGTAATTTCGAGGCATGGTGACTGGTTTGTGAATAGAAGTAGCCTGACCATACAGCTTAATAATAACCTGATCATTGGGATATCCTAGCTACATTTCTGGTTACTTTTCCTACTACTTCAATTTGTATCCCAGCTTTCTGCTCTAAGGGCACTAAACTTCCAAAAAGTTGGTCTTCTTTCAGCATTTGTTTGATGCTCTCTTCCTTTATGGTAGAATTTAGGACAAAGCTGATGAGCTATTTTTCATGAAGCTTTGCTGGAATTTTTCAATATGCTATCAGTTTTGGGGTATGTTCTTTTGATAGGAAAAAAGAGAGTAAAGTAACAACCTATATCTGTAAATTAGAGGAATGTTCTGCCTAGGGCTGGTTGGGTATCCTTTCATTTCCTGCCCTTTTATGCTGATCCTAAGAATCTGTATTAATCTGGTCCTTTGTCACTGAAGAGGGCAGAACAAACAAATCAGGTTTGAACTTTCAGCTCATTTGAATTCTGATTAATGGCATTTCATTTTAGGCTTCTGGATGGCCAATTTTGCAAAAGAAAAAAAGTGAACATGTCCTAAGAATTTCACATTAAAGGGATCTGGTTGGAAACTGCACAAGAAACCAATAAACTTGTTATGACTGATGACCTGAACTAATGCTGGGAGTGAAAAGTATTCCAAGCAAACAGCTGGCTGGCAGGAGCTACTAACAAGCTTTCTCCTTTGAGCAATGCTTTGCATTCTTTAAAGCTCTGCTGAGCTGGCTCTCTTCAAGATTCTGTTAAGGTAAATAGCAGAGTCGGGTCAGCTCTCCTTTCTTTCTTTATTTTTCCTCTTTTCTCCCTCGTTTCCCCTTTCTTGGTTCTCTTTATTATCTAAAGTTGCTCTGGCTCTCTCCCTCACTTCTGTTTCTCCTTTTGTTCTCTCTTTGTCTATTTATCACACTGTGAAGGTTGAAAGAGATGTTATTAATCTGGGGGAATGAAGGCAGGATTAGTGGTATGAATCGGATTTTGAGAGGTATAATGATAGAAAGACTCGCTCTGCTGGCGGGCTGCATGAGTTTGATAAATGGGGAGCACTCCAAACTGACTCTCGCATTCCTCCGCACTGCGCGCTTTGCCCGCTGGGGCGTGCCATGCTCTCAGATCTGCCAGCCATCCCGTGCAGCTCCTACCTGAACCAGAGCAAAAAGCCAAGGGTAAATCAGAGACAAATATCTCCCCATTGCACTTAAAGAGATCATTTCTTTCAATAGCTTTTTCTAACTGAGTCCTGTCAAGTTCTTGGACAGTTTTATGCATAGGTAGGATCACAGTTGTGGCTGTGGCTATTTCTGCCCCAATCTGCCAGCATTTAGAATTGCTAGAACTTGCTGGACACATTTGTGAATATTGTGATGTAATATTTAGTCTGTCAAATTGAAATATATCTGGAAAAGTTTGGATGTCCTTCAGCTTGTTGCAGACAGGTTTCTTAAATTTCAAGGAGAGTAGTTTAAATCATGCAAATAGTGGTTATATTAATAACAAAGGTATATGAGTGTAACTTCTCCAGACACATGGGAACTAAGATGCTGACAAGTGCAGATTAATGGTATATAAACCATTACAGTACAGTTCTTAATGGTATATAAAATATCCCATTACAGTTATTGCTGTATTTCTCTGCTTGTCTTTTATGAAAGTATCTTCATTATTGCATTGCTTACATTGTTTCAGAAATACCGAAGCAGAATGACCAAGGGTGAGCCAAAAAAGCAGTGGAAGCAGGAGTGATTTCCAACTTCCTGCTGGTTTTCCCCATTGAATTTCCTTGTGAGAATCTGTCAGGAAGCATCAGAAATCTCCCTCCCTTCCCAGCTGGCAAGTAAGTGGCCACTGCTGTGCGGGGAAGGGAGCAAGGGATTGCAAAAGTGGCTGAGAAACTGTCACAGAATGCTGAAATAAAATAAGAACATGTGACAATAGCCCAGCAGTATCCAGTAGCACGGAAATAGCCACAACTTTCCAAAATTTCATTCTCTCGGGAGCTATCAGTCCCATATTTTGAACACATTGTTAGCCTATTTGAAGTACTGTGGTTCAAAATTGTTCTCCTATGATGTCCTGTTTCTCCCAGTCAAAGGTCATGATAAAGAGCATTTGAGTAATAAATAGATAGAAGCTTATTGCCTTTATTTACTTTATTATAATAAGTTAGATAGAACAGTGAGCCTTGTTAGCTCTTAGAGAGGTTAGAATTAGATACAGACACTTGTGACTGCCATGTTGGGGAGCCCAGTTTTTATCCTTCCTCCAATGTTTGGTGCCATCATAACTGCCCCCTTTTTTATATTATAGTAGTATAAGCTGCTGCTTATCCTCCTGTGAAAAACAGGGCTGGCTGTGGATATACTTACCTATATGTTGTTTCTTTTCTAGCTTGCTAAATATCATACTCCTTTGATGATAGAGAACTGAATCCCAGGCAAATACTTTTTATTCTGAAATGTGTGTTTTTAGGAATGGTTCTACTGCTCTTCAGAGTAGCATTATTTTGTATGTGTTTGGATTTATTCCATCATATACTCATACTACCTACAATGTAATGCAAAATCCAATGTTCTAAATCTCTTTCATTAATTCTTTCTTCTTCCCAAGTTACTGATTCTTATAGTTGAGGAAATAAGTTTCAAATATATGAAGGGTAGCTGTATATGAAAGTATAGGGAAACTGAACAGGATCTCCATGAATCTGGAACACTCCCACTCCTATGTGTACCAATAACCTAATAGCAATATATTTTTTAAATATATTGCAGACTTCTCATCCTGCAAATAACAGAACACTCTACAGGCTCTTATTTCTTTTTAATACTTTGATTCTGAGCATAGCAGAGAGAAAAGAAACTTATAAAAATATTTATACCAGTTATTTTGGCACGAAAGGTAAGAGCTTCACTGGATAGAATTTATTCTTAATAGGATTCTGACTCCTGACTAATGTCATTATTTGTACACATGAGAAGATGTTGTTGGCTTGGTGTAAGTAATATATATGATTACAAGCTTGAGGAAAAAAATACTCACTACTTGGTGAGTATTGCTTTAACTATAGTAATATGTTCCTCCTTCCAGGTTACAGTACACCATCCAGAGGTGGTATTCAGCAAGTTCTGACCAGTTCTGGAGAACCGGTAACAGAAATTTTGACTAGTTCAGAGAACCAGCAAATACCACCTCTGACTGGAGATTTTATAGTATCCTTTCCCTGCCACGCCCACCATGCCCACAGAACCGGTAGTAAAAAAAATTGAATCCCACCACTGACACCATCCTATATGGATTGTCAAGGCACGTCTAATGAGACATGAATATTATTAAAATACCTTCCTCAATATCTGCCTCAGTTAGGAAAAGATTTTCTGAAATAAACTTTCACTAGCTTGACAAATATTGCATCAAGTCATGACTGTAAATATGACATCATCAGGTTGTTGCAACCCTTTTCGTTTGTTGTTAAAGATTGCACAGATCAAAGGAACTTTCGCTTTTACCTGCCTGAACTGAAGGTAAAAAGTAATGGAGCATTTACAGAATGTTTTTCCTATTTATAAATAGCTTCAGCATGTTCTTGATTGCACAGAGAAATGCAAATATGGATTGGTCTATAGAAAAATGAGAGAGAACAGATTTTTGCAAAGCATAAGTAAGTACTGCTACAGTTGGATCCATAGCTAATCTGGGTTCAAGCTGTTTTTCTATAGAAGTTGGTTCCTAAGAACAGCCATATCCGTCTGCATACAGGAACAATACATCTGTGAACCAGCCCTCATTATGTCTTTTCACTGTGACCTCTTTTCAGAAAATGTCATGGCAACAACTTTGAAAACTTGTAATAGTTTAGAAATGCCTCCTGAAAATGGTGGGTAAAATTTATCCTTCTCCATAGGACATTCATTGGGATATTTTGTGCTTGTTGACTTATTGTGAAGATGCATAATTAGAACAGATCAGGGGTACAGAAACAAGAATTTTTTATTCACAGCCCAGGTTTTTTTAAATTTACCACCAGATATTGATGGTGAATTTATATGTTTTGTTTTGACATAGGATTGTCTACTGCCTTGTGCCACTTAGTTAATTGTTTGTTTGAAAAAAATGTCCCTCATATGGAAACTATGCTCATATAAAATATTATTCTGAGACACAGTTGTACCAGATAAGTATTTCAAAGTACAGAGATGGTGTGTTCTTTTATAGTGGTGTGTCCTGTATGTGTGTGTGTATGTGTGTGTGCCACCACACAAATGCTTCTGAATAATACATTTCTTATGTCAAAACTGAGGTGGTTTGGAACCGTAAGAAAGTGATAGCACCTGGGTAGATAAATAGTTCATTTGGATGTAATGGCAGTGAGATTAATTGTGGCATCAGAATTATAAGTATATTATTGCTTAGGGATATAAATAATAAAATATTCATATGCATATACAGTGGTACTTAAACATTTATTATCCATTTGAATTTTCCTTAATCAATGAAAAAAACAATGTTTTTGATTGATTTCTTTAATTGGGTTCTCTTTAACTAGTTTTAGGAAAATAGGTCACATTTTAGGTGATATTTATGCAGAATATTTGATAATTCAAAAGGTTTGAGAAACTTTTAAGCTTTACTGAATCATTGTTTATAAGCTCAGACCTATCCAGATATTACTGTGCTGATTTTATCAGGTTTTATCTTTTTGTGTATTTTTTTTTTAAAAAATCTGTTATATCTGTGTGGTTGCACCTTCAGGCTATTCCTGTTGTTTATCTTGCTTTTATGGCTTCTCCATGTCACAGAATTCCAAATCTGAAAGAGGGAGGATTTTCCACTTTGTCAGTTAATTTCAGATATTTCATGTAGCTAGCACTCAAGTTGCAGATTTATCAGAAAAAAGAATGTACATTAGTTCATATGGATAAAGGTAAGAATCAGTTACAAAATATTTGAAATAGAGAGAGGATGGAAGGTTAAATCATTTTTTAAATTTTTTTTGTAGCTGAATAGTTTCACTGATTTCTAGAACTTCTTGGAATTAAAGTAGTTTCTTGATTTCCAGTGTTCTGTTGTCTAAAGTTCCAAAATGCAGCAGCATGCTCTTAAAAGTTTGTGATGAATAAGAATTAGATGAATTGAAGTCTAGTTAGTTTTGGACTACATAGGTTGAAGAGGCGTACAAAGAACATCCTTAATTTCTCTATACTATTGGTACAATGGCTCCTCCTGATTTGAAATGGAATACAAGAAAGCAAGTAATCAACAGCACAATGTGGCACATGCTCTGCAAATATTTATTTTATTTTTATTTATTTATTTTATTTGTCAAGCATATGTATTAGATAACAGATACAATAAGAACATGATTATGATTACATGAAATGAGTACAAATAAAAGAGGATGTTAGGACAGGGATAGTAGGCATGTTGGTGTGCTTATGCACGCCCCTTATAGACAAATATGTTCCAACTTATTATCCTGCTCTTAACTTTATAAGTTGAATTGGTTTAGGGCAGCTGAAATAAATGAGGAGATAAATGATCAGTCAGATATTCCTGAAATCCCATTTTTAAGAGCTAAGTGCATGGCTGAAACTTTAAGGCAGGTAATGAGGCTGTCTCAGATTAGCTCATGAGTGGAAACTGCTAGATTGATCAGGCCATGAATACAATAAGTTGATGCTCTGTTACAGCTAGAAGATATTCTTCACTCTCTCGGATATCATGAGTAATAAAATCTTGGCTTCATCTCCTTTACAGAATGCTGCATTTAGCTTTCCCAAACAATATAATTTATCCCATGTTTTCTCATGAACGATAACTCAGGTTTGGATGTTGGAATTCTTTTTTCTTATCTACGGTTAACCAAGTCAACCAAAGCTTTGAAGCAGAAAATTAAACCTGGTTTCCAAGATTCTGCTTTCTGCTTGCAGAAAAGGAAGAGATTGGTCAGTATTTCTAGTACTTCCATGTGAATAGTGTTCTAAGCAACGAATCAAAGGTAAATCCCTGCTGAGCATTGGTGAAAGAAAACAGTAGGTTGCATTCTTCCTGCTAAGGGAGGCAGTTACCTGAATTGAGTATAATACATTGATTCCCTCTTTTCCTAAGGTAATCAAGAAAACAAGTCATGACTGAAAGAATGAAGTAGAAAATGAGGTGTGGACCTCACGTATAATCTTATTAAGGGATAATGTGTAAGCAGATCCTATTCTAATGCAACTTTGAAAATTTGATAGAGCTGTGTTCATATGAAATTCATATTCAGTTTTAAAAAACAAAAACATTTTTTACCTTCATCATTGCAGGTAACATTTGAAGAACACAGTTGTGCACAATGTGCTGATATCTAGAAGCAAAGAAATTTACTCCTAATTCCCGTCCCATTACTGTAGTAATTTAGAACATTGGCTCTGCTTCTATCTCCATATCCCCTTTTGTATCCAGAATAACTATAATAAGAGAATGGAATGTATGCCTGGCATTTTCTATAGTGCACTGTAATTTTATGTCTTCTTGAGGACTGAAATTGCCATTCTTTTGATCAAAGACATACCTGACATCATCCCATTATAAAGCAGAGTTTTGTAATGGTAGACAGCAAACATGCAAACTCTTTCCTTTTATTCAGGCAATAGTGAATAAGAGTTGGCTTTTTAGTTTACTATAAAGATATAGATTCCTTTGAATTTAGTCCATTTTCTGGGCAACAATACAGAAGAGTCCTCCTCCTGCTCCTCCTTCCTCCTCTTCTCTCATCTTTATCCTTCTTCTTTAGTTTCCCAGTCCAGCCTACAGCTCTGGTAGCCTCCCACCTAAGTACTAACCATTGCTAACTTTGCTTAGCTTTCTTGTGTTTGTCCAAGGTTGACTGGATGTTGTCTCTTGCTATAGGTATTTTATTATCGGAGGTGATTGCTTTAATAGAGAAGAATGTGGTTGCCAAGCAGGGCCAAACTGAATCTGAATGGGACTCTATTTCCTGCTCTGTTCTTTACCAACCTGACAATTAACAGTGATAAAACTCTTACCTATTACTTTTCTTCCTTCATTTCACAATGGACTACTCTGTCTTCATACTAGTGAATGAAAAATGCCAAAAGCAATCACCATTTTCTTAGCTCCCTGTGTTTCCTTTCACTGGCCACTGAGTGGCTGGCAGTTACCAGATGTAAATTGTCTACTCCTTGCCTTCCTGACAGACTATATAGGCTTTACATAGACACAGTGGAAGGCAATGAGTTCAATATCTTCTGTTGTTAATTACTGAGGTGTAATAATGTGATTAACACCCTATAAAAATCACTGATATGATTACTATGGATTTAATATCACATGATATATCATTATTTTGTTATCTGGTGACAGATGTAATTGAAATATACCATCGGCCCCTTTAGGGGTGAAACATAAAATGGCTAAAAATGAGCAAGAGTACTGTAGAAAAAAATATTAATGACAACAAAGATGTCAAAATTGCAGTCTTCTCTGTATCTTAGGCAATTAGTTTTCTGTTTCTCCATTTTCTCATATAATTTGGTTCTGTAAAGAAATTCTGAGCAGAAAAGGAATGCACTTCAAATGCTGGTAACTTGTCACTACATAGAAATGTAAAATAGTAAATGTTCCTTCCAGTGCAAAAAGTTAGTATAATTACCTCCCCCCCCCCAAATAATTTAGGAAATCTATAAAACATGTCTTGTGAGTCATTGTTATTTTTATTTCATTGCTAATTTTAATCTGTATTTTAAAATGTTTATATTCTATTTTATTTTAAAATTTGCTAGTTGACATGAGTGCTTTGCCAGAACAGAAAAGCAGATTAACTGTTCAAAGAACAATAGGAATAACAACAATGCTGATAGTGAATCTCTGTAGCTATCCCTTCAAGAGTTCAGGGTCTTTTTTCTAATGTTCTTAAAGTGCTTAGGCTTTATTATGCAGACAGACTTTATACAAAAAAATGAAGAAGATTCATCTGCTTTTATTATAGATCAGGGGTGGGATTCAAATTTTGTAACAACTGGTAATGTGGACATGCCTAGGTGGGGTGGCCATGTGGCTGGGTAGGTGTGGCTTTTTTTGGCAGCACCCCCCCTGGTTTTTTGGGCCTTCTGGGCCTCAGGGAAGCCTCCTGGGAGGGTGTTTTTGCTCCCAGAAGGCTTCCATGGGGCTCAGAAAGGGAAAAAAAAACAGAGCATAGGGTCGGGCATGCATGCAATGTTGCACATGCGCGATAAGGACTGACTGGGTGGGGAGGGGAGGGGAGGGGTGGGTGGATAGTGGCGGGGCCAGCCAGGGGCACGATTTGCCAGTTCTCCAAACTGCGCAGAATCATAACAACTGGTTTTATAGAACCAGTCCGAACTGGTAGAATCCCACTCGTTACAGGTATGCTATTTTTATTGTCAGAAACAACTATTGACACATGGTTTAAGGTAATCTATCTGAGGAATATTAGGAAAGGAACTATGATAAGTTTACATAGCTGGTTGTATTAAGAATTCCAAACTTTTACAGGCTTTACACTAATTGTACATATATTATTGCACTGATGACATTACTAAATGATGCTACTCTTTTAGGCTTCAATTGTAAACTGAATTGATTTTGTTTTAATTTTTTTATCATGTCGGGATGAAACAGTTTTTATGATTTGGAAGGGTTTGAGGCATTTTTCATGCAGTACGATTTACAACAGTCTGTCCTGGAACAATGTCCTGTTCTTTGTATTTCAAAATATAAAAGCTAAGAGGACATTTGGAGTACAGAAAAAGGAATAATACAAAAGCACATTTCAACATTGAACTTCACAAAGCGCACATAGATAGTTGTTTCAAGTAAGCTAACCTTCATATATCCATTCCTTCCGAAGTTAATATGCGAACTGCCTCTTTAATTAATTCTTCAAGTAATTTGGAGATAGTAGTCCTGATTTGGGTATAAAATTTAGTGAAGGTACATAAGTGGAACCCAGGGCCATATGAGGCTTGCCAGCCTCCCTTTTATGGTCCTCCAGAGTCCTTACAGTAGATGGGTCCAAAATTTTGGCTTACGTCTCAGGGGAATTATTTTGTCTATGGGAGGTTAGTAAAATAGGTTTCTGGAATTTTACAAATGTTTAAGGCACGTATTTCACTTCTTAAATTTTCTAAAGCTCTTCCAAAACAGGTCATGGCCCTACTGACTTTTGACGAGCTACACAAAGCATAATGTGACTTTTCAGCTGAAAGAACTTGCATACTTCTGAGCTACAGATCCAAACCAAGCAGCATGTGATTTGATATGGAAATTAAGCAAGGGCCTATATTAACTAGAACTTTTTCAAATTAAGATTGGACTGAATAAATAAAACAAATAATTTCCCAGTCATTTTGGAGATACCCCATTTATTACACCGGGAGCCTTGCTAGGTGAGACATTGTGATCAAGTTGCAAAATATGGGATCGTGCAGGGAAGGATAAGACTATGTGTGCCAGATTGTGTGTTTTATGCTATTTCTTAAATAAATCTTTTCATTTGTTATTCATTTTGCGCGATGTTATTCAAGACCTCTTGTCTGCAAATGAGATTTATTTCTGACTATAGTACAGATTATTGCAAAGTGCTTTTTTGCATATTTGGTTTGTTCACAGTGGCTTCTTTTAATGTAGATACTAGATTCTTCCCCATAAGAGAATTCTGCAACCATATAATTGTATATTTTACACATTCTTCCACAAATTAATATCCTTTAAATATGTTATTAAAATTATAGCTTCCAGAATTCTCAATCAGCATTTAAAAAGCACCAGTTTGGTAATGGTTATACCGCCCATTCCTTATATGCTTATTAGAAACCTTTAAAAAAAATAGGAAGCTCGCCAGCTGATGATGATGGAATTGGGTGAGTGTTGGGAAGAATTGCTTCTAAGGTTAAAACTACAAATTCTTTTGATCAAACCTTTGTTGCTTTTTTTCAATACTGATTTTGTTTTGCATAACTTTTTTTTTTAAATAGCTCAATTTTCTCTCTTACTCTCTCCCTGAAGCTGGAGAATATCTGCTCCTCATCTAAGGGTTGTTGTATTTTATTAATGCAGTTATTATTCCATTACTGTCATTGTGTTCTTCTATAGTAAATAGCCTAATTTAGTTGAAATGTGTGGATGTTGGGAGTTTAAGTGAAATCTTCATCATTCTGCATGGAGAGCATACAAAGCAATTGCTCTATAAACACTATTGGTATTTGATATGAATCAGTGCGGTAGGCAGAACTATGTGGTAACACAAGGTGGGGCAATTGAGATTAAAAAATGGCAGGTTTGTTAGTTTGAATATTGCTTATATATTTTTGTGTAATAAATATACTATTGTTTGTTTGTTTCATAAGTTACCCAACCGTCAGATGTGAAAGAGAGGTAGAAATAGATGTTTATATGTGAAAAAAAGATTTCCATTATTATTAAAACAAAGCAAATATTGCAATTGCTATATGAAATCTATCATTGAAATATGATTCTGCTATTCTATTTGGGTTTTTTTATTCTTTATTTTTTTAGAGCTTTTCCTACTTTACAATTATATTGTCTCTTTTTAAAAGAAAAAAAACAAAAAAACAAAAAACAAAATGAATCTCATTAATTAATATTTGATTATCTTCCTGCAATTTTGTAAACATTTTGCTTTATTATTATTTGTCTTAATACTTTTGATGCCATTTCCCCATGCCCTGTGTTGAAATTTATATCTATCAAAACTCTAAATTGCCTCAACAAAACTGTCTTCTTGGCACACAACTTTGAAAGTTTTTTTAAATGCTTAATGTTGTCATAGACCCCTTGGGGCTGGTCTGGAGGAAGAGTTGGAACTGGGACCATCCAATAGGGAAGGCATGCCAGGCACCGAGGATGATATTCTCCCGTGCCCCTCAGGCATTGGGAGAGATGGCCAACCAGACAGAGAGCTGCCTGCCTGCACAGACACAGGGGAGCATCGGTTGCTGACTGGCAGTGGTGGTGCTAGGCAGCCAATCTCCTCTGATGAGGAACAGTTGTCTACTCCACTTGATCTAAGGGCAAGGAGGGTGGAGCATAGAGCACAGAGAAGGGCTGCAAGGCTACTCGGGAGGAGGGTGCCCCACCCCTCCTTACAAGGAATACTTGGAGGGGAGTAACTTAAGGAAAAGCAGTGGGGAGTTAGTCTGTGAGAGGAACAATTGTTTGCTTTGGCTTACGCTTCCCTGACTTTGCCTCATGCCTGTTGCTGTTTGCCTTGCCTGCACTTGGAAGATTGCTCTTTTTAGACCTAGCCCTTCTCTTGGGGACTGCATGTGGTATTTGTTTCACTGTGCCTTTGGAATTGCTTCTTGCTTGGGTCCTGTTTCTTGTCCTGAGGACTGCCCTTGTCTTGTGCCTGGATTCTGCCTTGTGGATTGGACTCAAAACCCTGGACTTTGCCCTGTGAGCAGGCTGCTATTGTGTGGGTTTTCTTTGTACTTACCCAGGCTGTGTTTGGGAGACTGAAGATGGCTGCTGCATGATAGCATGGGAATGGAGCCTTACCGATCTTTGGAGGGCTGTTAGCTGGAACATTTATCAAGAGAAATAACAATTTCTTCTAGAGGCCATCTTTGCTGTGACCACCTGGGTCATAGCAAATGTGTTCAAGTCTTCCCATAACAAATTTCATTTAAGAAGTTGTGTTCATTATTTTTCATTTAGATTACATAGCCATGTAAGGTGCCGATTATGTCAGAGCCACACAATAGTAGCACTTTTTTTCTCTAGGAATTACTGAAAGAAAACAAGCAGATTTAGTAGGCTTGCATGAGAATGCAAGTAGACCTCGCTCAACATCAGTTGAAGCATACTGTTCAAATACCACCTACCCACATGTCTCTCCCCTAATGTCTATTCCCCATCTGTGCCCTTTTGTCTGCCATATCCTGCACTCCACCACCACCATCCCCAGCTGAACTTTGCTATCTTATTCCTCTTCCAATCGGGCTTCAGGCCCGGGCATAGTACTGAAACGGCATTGGTCGTGTTGGTTGATTATCTCTGGAGGGCCCGTGACAGGGGTTATTCCTCTCTCCTGGTCCCGTGACAGGGGTTATTCCTCTCTCCTGGTCCTATCAGCAGCTTTTGATGCTATCGACCATAGTATCCTATTGCGACGGTTGAGGGGGTTGGGGGTTGGAGGCACCGTATTGCGGTGGTTTGCCTCCTTCCTCTCCGACTGCCTGCAATTTGTGTTGGCGGGGGGGGGAGAGGTCCACCTCTAGGTCCCTCGATTGTGGGGTGCCTCAGGGGTCGGTCCTCTCCCCTCTCTTGTTCAACATTTATGTGAAGCCGCTGGGGGAGATCATCCGTGGTTTTGGGGTGAAGTGTCATCTGTACGCTGATGATACTCAGCTGTATATCTCCACCTCCATGCTATGGAGATCATGTCCTGTTGCTTGGAGGCCGTGCAGAACTGGATGGGCAGGAACCGGCTCCGACTCAACCCTTCCAAGACTGAGTGTCTGTGGTTTCCGGCGTCCCGATATAGCCAGATAATTCCTTCGCTGGCTATTGGGGGTGAGATTTTGCCCCCTTCAGAGAGGGCTCGCAATCTGGGTGTCCTCCTGGATGTACGGCTGTCCCTGGAAGATCACATTATGGCCATCTCCAGGGGGGCGTTTTATCAGGTTCACCTGATCTGCCAGATGCGGACCTTTCTGGATCGGGATGCCTTATGCACAGTCACTCATGCCCTGGTCACCTCCCGACTGGACTATTGTAACGCCCTCTACATGGGGCTCCCGAGTGGGAGCATCCGGAGGCTTCAACTGGTACAGAATGCGGCCGCGCGGGTGGTTATGGGGCCTCAAGGTTTTCTCATGTGACACCCCTCCTGCACGAGCTGCATTGGTTGCCGGTGGCCTCCCGGATGCGTTTTAAGATCTTAGTGTTAACTTTCAAAACGCTCCATGGCATCGGACCAGGATATTTACAAGACCGCATTCTGCCAGTTTCCTCTCACCGACTGGTGCGCTCTCACAGGGAGAGTCTCTTGCAGGTCCCGTCGACATCTATGTGCCGGCTGGTGACCCTGAGGAATAGGGCCTTCTCTGTGGGGGCGTCCACCCTCTGGAATGGGTTGCCTCCGGAGTTGTGTACAGCCACGGACCTGGGGACCTTCAGGCATGCCTTGAAAACCTGGCTCTTTGACCAGGCCGGCTTGAGCTGATTTTAGATTTGGGTATTTTAATTTCAGGGTTTATAGTGGGGGTTTTAACCTGTTTTACAGCCAGGTTATTTAATTCAGTTTTAATTTTTGTATATTTTACTGTTATTTTAATTGGATGGCTGTACACTGCTCCGAGTCCTTTGGGAGAGGAGCAGTATATAAATAAATATCTATTCTATTCTACTGATATGGAGTGCCCAGCCAAAGCTGCACAAGGTTTTGTGAAGTCCAGGAGCTGTTTTGAGTAAATGCATCACATCAGCAGCAGGAGAAAGAAAATGGTGAAGGTTAGGTGCGGGCAATAGGAATAAGTATTGATGGAGTGCAGAGCAAACTAAAGGGCAGAGTGGGTGAGAGGAGTTGAAAAAGAAGTGAGCATGTTAGGACAAGAGAGGTATGTGGGTCCTTGTCTAGTAACAGCATGGCCCAGGGACACGGTGGCACAGAGCTTTAATGATACTGTAACTGCCGGCCAGAAATGGTCTGCACTCTGGAGGTTCGAGTCCAGCTCTGTGAGACAAAGTGAGCTCCCATTGCTTGATCCCTAGCTCCTGCCCACCCAGCAATTTGAAAGTATGCAGTATTGCAAGTAGATAAATGGGTACCACTTCGGTGGGGAAAAAACTAGCTGTGTTCATGTATGCAGAGAAGCCAGTGCTAGACCTGGTCAGACACGAGGCATTGTAACATGTGATGAGGCGAGACTGGTGGAAGAGCCTGGGAGAGCCAGCAACCTGAGTGCTGCTAGTTAACTGGTGTAAAGTCAATTCACCAACCCCCCCCCCCCCAAGGGTACACCAAGGATAGGCGTGCAAGCATCAAACAGAATGAACTAGCAATCTAGGCTGCCAAGACTCCATTGTATCTAGCATGTGCAGATTTCCCTGACATTTATGCCATATGCTAAATAAATAAAATGACAGCATGGTCCTTGCTAAATGACCGCAACTGGTACTATTGGCACTGCTATTGCTAAGTGGTGCGGTCAAATGACTAATGACTATTTTGCTCAGTGACAGTCCTGTTTATGGTCATTAAGCAAGGACCATCTGTACATTGATTCTAGTAGTATTTAGTAGCATATTTATGGATTAGGTGAGCGCTCAAGTATAGCTGTTTTTTTTCCTTGTGAAGCTTCTTTTCTCCCTATTGGGAATGAGATGTTGGCGACCAAATGGTGAAAATAGTCCAGGAATTTCCACATTATGATTTATCAGACACTGTTAAGTGTTGAACTCACTTTTATCCCAATTGTAGTCAGAAGCCACATGGCTTGCTGCCTTGCAGTAGTGACCCACTGGTAACTTAACAACTCTTGCTGGCTGTCTCACAGGATGGACTGGATGGCAGGAATTTTCTTGAGGTCCATTTCATCACTTATGAGCAGTGAGTTAACCTCTCTTTGATCTCAGTTCACAACAAGCTTTAACAAAGTTCTGCATGTGTGAGGAAATCAATACTCAAGGCATTGAATTTAACACCAGGCTTCAGCTCAAGCGGAACATGAATACACATACATAGACAGTATCTTATTCTGGTTACAGGGACAGATTCATTTGCTCACTTGGAGGGGCTGCAGGGAAGGCAGCATTGATTTGTGCCTATAGCGCTACATTTCTCTTGGGAACATGGCCATTCCATGGTCTCCTCAGTCTCTCCGGTTTCCTCCAACTCTTTTTGTAGGTTCTTGCCTTCCTACCTCCCCTTTGAAAGCTCTCAAGTGCTCTGAATCTCTGCATAGTGTTGCGTCTTTAAACTAGTTATTCTCATTTACTTTCATGCCACATTATCTTTGCAGGCATATAATGAGCATCTGCTTAGCATTTCTTATCACTGTCAGTGCTGCTTGCTCATTATTTTTCTTCATGTGGTTATTTTTGGACCAAATATCTGTTCTGTGACTTACTATTTTATATACTTGTGTGCCATTTGTTTGACAGTTGCTTCTCATTTTATAGTTTATTATCTTAATAGAAATATCGATGTCCATAGTTGGGAAGAATGAAGAATTTCATTCATCTTTTCCTTAATTGACTAGCTTTGGAATGCAGCTGCTGTCTTTTGTTAAAGGATACTAGCTGCTGGTGAGCTGGTCAGTAGTCTCGTCCAGAATTACTTAGCTATTATGGATTCTTCTTGTAGGTCAGTTGTTTTCTTTTGCATTCTCCTACTCAGTTTCTGCATGGTAGATCTCTACTGTTTAATTGTACCACCCAAATCCTGGCTTGCTCCTGACAAAAGCAACTATTCTCCACATCAGTTGATGACAGAGTGCTTAGTTAAAAGTGCTACTTTTTTCAGTAACATACACAAAGACAGCAACTGGTCTTTTTTCTGCTTTGTGAGAATGTTAGTGATACAAAATAAAGTACCACCGATTTTCACTAATTCAAGGAAACTGCCATTCAGACAAAGATAAAAAAAGGAAAAGGTGTTCAATTTCATATCCAACATGCTTAATAATCCATAAATAATCCATTTATGTTATCTTCTCTACATTATATAAATCTTGTTTCTTATTTGTCTACTTCTATGCTCATGATGTTATCATTCTTTTGACTTTATCTATTTTCAATTGTGATGATAGAACAGACGGTAAGAAATGAAATGATCCAAAGTTAAGTCACTTCCTTATTTTGTGTAACCTTCAGGCTATTAATTTTTTTTGTTTTGTTTTTACATGTTGTCTCACTCAGGGGATCTTGAAAAC
Organism: Bungarus multicinctus; assembly: GCA_023653725.1. Lineage (NCBI taxonomy): Eukaryota > Metazoa > Chordata > Lepidosauria > Squamata > Elapidae > Bungarus > Bungarus multicinctus. Next base: position 75,725,623 of record CM042842.1, read on the forward strand.
TGGATGGGAACTGACTTGTGATATTACTCAGATAATTCATATTGATCTTCATGTGTACGGCATTCTCTCTCCCTCTCTCACCCACCCTGTCATGAATTTGATTTTCCACACCACACGAGAGGACTTATAGAATTGGAAGTGGCCATTTAGTCCACCCCTGTTCAGTGCATTCATGATAGATGGCTGGCTAGTTCTGCCTGAACATATCCAGTAAAGGGGAATTTATATGATACAGAACAAGTCTTAACCATCTTCTATATGCCACCACTTCAAGTATTTTAAAAGTATTATTATATTTCCTGCTTCCTATCATCTTTTTTCAAGGCTAAATACATCTAGTTCCCTCCATTCGTCTGGCAAAACTTAGTTTCTAGTCCTCCGATTCTTGTGGCCTTTCTCTGGACCTCTTTTAGCTTTGCTGAATCTTTTTTAAAATGCTGTGCCCAGAATTGGACATAATTTTTAAAGTAGCATATGGCTAAGGTAAATAAAGGAACATAGAAAAACAATACTTCTCTTATTACAGTCTAAAACCTATAATTGCATCACTCATGCTCGACTTTTGTTCAAGAATATTTCCAAGATAACTTTCACAAAGGTATTCTTCATTTGGTTTTGTTTTCCTACATGAAGATCTTTTGTTTTTCAGTCTGCTTTTTGACCTATCCAGATTACTTTGAGTTTTGTTTCCTTTAATATAAATTTTTCTAATACTGTGTTTCTCCAACAATATGCACCCCCCAAAAGGAAGGCACAGCATGTTTTCTAGACCTGAGGTTAAATTAAGCCTCTCCCCCAACATTTGGGCCTATTTCAAACATGCAAAATGGGGGGAACGGCAGGGGGAACTTGCCATTAGGAGTGGTCCATGGATAGCCACGTCTCGCCACCAGCCGCTTCTAACGGCCAATCATGACGGAGCGTGGAGAGCTCCTTACCCCCACCAAGCGTCTTTGGTGCAGACCTAGGTATGGTGCTGGCTGCAGGCTGGATCAGTAGGTGGGCGGCGGCAGCATGGATGTCGGCCTCAGCGGTGGGGCACTTTGCATTACAGGACCTTTGTCAGCCACCGTTGCCATTTCCTCTTCTGCCGTCACTTTCCCTTCTGCCCTCGCCACGGCTTATGCCATGTTCGGAGTGCTGCCATTGGGCAAGACGCAGAGACCGGAGTCCCTGCTGGACATTGCGGCACGGTGGTAGCGGAGAAGTGGCCCTTCCATGGGTGGAGGAACAGTTTGAGCGCATCCCGGAGCCCGTGCAGTGCCGCATCATGTACTGGTCCTTCCCCTACAGCGAGGGAGAGATCTGTATGTATTCTTCCTTCAACACTGCTGCCGCCACTGAGAATTCCTCCACCGGCAGCGTTTCAGCTGCTTCTCAGGCGGGGAAGCCGCCTCCATAACTTCCACAGTTCCCGCTGGCAGTGGTGCCTCTCTCATCAGCGCTGTCTCCAACAACAGCGGCAGCAGCGGCGGAACAGACCCCGCTGCCAACGAGAACCGCCTGCCCTCCCGCAGGGGTAGGGAGCTCTCCGTACTCCACCATGATCAGCCGTTAGGAGTGGCTGTTGGTGAGGCATGGCTGTCCATGGGCGCTCTAGGCAAGGATGCGTGGGGGGTGGGGAAATAAGGCCCAGCCTTATTTTCATTTCTGAGAAACACGCTAGTTATGTGTCATGTGCAAATTTGATAGGGTTCTTTCCATCTTATCCACCTAATCACTGCTGAACATATTGCAAAGTACTGATTTAAGACCAAACTCTGTGTCACTTCACAAATAGGTCTCCATTATGATTTTCATGCCAACTGTGGGTTCAGTTAATAGAGGTGCTAGGTACCTCAATACAATGTTTCATCTATATATTTGTTCTTGGAAGATTTTGTTGAAATTTTGTTTCAAAAGTTAATTTTGATGGATATTGATATAATTCAGAGGGTAATGTGTAGACATTTAGCATGAAGTGAAAAAAATAATCCAAACTATCAATAACTCTTTAGCTATAATGATGTATATAGCTAGATAAAAGAAGCTCAAAGCCTGCAAACTAACTTAAGCCAAAATTATCAAGTTTTAAACTCTGTATTTAATATGGTGATACTGTGAGATTATAAATGGACACTATACTTTATGACCTGCTTTGCTTTCTGGCATTGTTTGCTATTGGTGTTGCATTTTAATCCACTTGTTGTAATTAGTCTAGATACTAAAAATCTTGCATACATTGCATTGATCATATTATTACCATTAGAGCATTTTTGTGACTCTAATGTTTCAACAATTCTTACATCTGCTGAATAGAAAAAAATTCCAGTAGAAATCACTTGAGACTGAGTGTCATTTCAGGGATGATATTTTTCCTGTGACCAGATTCTCTGTCGTGTGTAATTTGTAGTTTTATACCAATACAATTAGTGCTTTATTTTTATAGTGATAATGTACTGAAGATGGCATTTAATTTCATTGTACGAGGTGCAATGACAATAAAATAAAATAAAGTACTACCAATGCAATTGGTGGTTGCATTGTGGAAAATATGTATTTGGAAAAATGCATGTTTGTGAATTAGTATGGAAAATTTAAATTAATTCAAGTATAAATTAATTTCAATATTAGTTATTCTTTGTGGATAGAAAATAATGGCTGCAATGATTCTCTATAATGGAACGGTGATCATTGTGATGCTGATTCTGAATCAGATCTACAGAAAGTAGTGGCCAATTTCTGAAAGGTGTAGGGCTGATTCTCCATAGTAAAATTATTAATGGGATATGGTTAGCTGGGAACTTGACATAAAGCCAATAGCCTTCTTTAATGTTGGTCTTTTTGTAAGATAGACTGTTTATGATTCAGAAAGAATAATATAATTGTTGAGATTTATTGACCTCCTGATCTTCCATGAATTGATCCAATGTTTTAAAGCCTTCTAAGTTGATAGCCATCACAGTATTGTACTACAGAAAATTCCATAGTTTGTATATTGTTGAATTTTTTTGTTTTATCAACTCTGAATTTCACCATTTTAATTTCAAGTAATAGTCAAACTTCTCATATTGTGAGAAGGAAACAAAATCTTATTTAGTATCTATGCCATGCATTATAATAAATACTTTCGTTATGTTCTCAATGAACTTCTTTCTAGGCTGGTCTCAGACTGGAATTTTCTGTAGTACAATACTGTGATGGCTATCAACTTAGAAGGCTTTAAAACATTGGATCAATTCATGGAAGATCAGGAGGTCAATAAATCTCAACAATTATATTATTCTTTCTGAATCATCAGTTGTTAGTCTTTTTTTCTGAAAACTGTTGGAGCTCCCTAGTTTTTGCACTCTTTTCAGCTCTGTAGTATTTTTAATTCTACACAATATATCTAGTTGCACCATGGATTTATACAATGACACTATTATCTATTAAATATGTTCTGCTTTTTGAATTTGCTCCCCAAACAGGAATTTATTCTCCACCTTAGCCCTTTACTTAACATTCCTACAATTTGATAATTCCTAAGCTTTTCAGTTGATTGCCTGACTCCAACTTTTTTCTAAACACTTTTCTATGGGTTCCCAGAATGTTCATTTGGTAAACATACCCGTGCTTTGTACATCTGCACAAGTACAGAAAAGACATTAACAGGCATCAGTCACTAGTACTTATGAATCAGGTGGTTTTTTTAAAAAAAAAAACAAACCCGAAGTAGCAGCATATTGTGTGTTAACATCTGAACAAGACACCTGTAAGATCACCATCTTACCTTCCTTTTTGGAGTAAATAGTATGGTTTTCATTTAGCTATTAGTTCCTGGCAACACATATCTCACTGCCTGCCTGTTTAAGTACTTTATTTTTTTCTCTTCCACTGTGTATGTAATGTAACAATAGATAAACAGATAGCTGCAGAAAAAAATATTTTTTAAAGAGATCAGTAGTATTGATAATACACTAGCACAGCTTTCGATTTGTCTTTCGTGTGTGTGTGTGTGTGTGTGTGTGTGCATGTATATGTGTGTATGTGTATGCACTTGTGTTTATATATGTACACACACAGAGATATTTGTGAGTATTTTTCCTTCTTAAGGAAATGCTTTTAAATAAGGGATACTTCATCTACTAAAAAATACACTTGTAGCAGCTGCTAAGCCCATCCATAAGCCTGCTTTGCGTTGTATTTGTGATGGGACTGACAGCGCATGGAGCAGCCTGATTATACCCAATTCCATTTTAGCAAGCCTGGCAATGTAATTTCACAGGGCGATCTGTGTTTGAATGTAATAGCAGCCTGTGCTAAGGTGTCAGAATATTAAAGGCGCTAATGGAAAAGCTCCCTGATACACAGGGGGGAGAGCATTACAGGAGACGTCGCAGATGGCTGGGCACTAAGCTAATGGGGCAGGATCCAAGGAGGGTGGTGGAGGCAGGGGAGAAAATGAGAGATGGGAGCACTGTGGGAACATGGGCACCTGGTTCCTTTTTTGCATGGAAATTAAAATGTGTGTGTGTACTCATATGTGTTTAGCCTCCATGAGTATGTTGCAAAGTATAGTTGGCCAGAGAGTCCCATACTGTAACAGTGATCCTTGATAGGGTGAGGGGATAATATGCATATATGCTGATGGAGAGGAGAGGTATTTGAATAAAAAAATTGTGGAGTATATTGAATAAAACAATTTCCCCAGCTGACATTTGGTCTGGAAGTGTTTGGGGAGGCATTTGTAATTTGTTTGGCATCATTTTCAGGCTTCCTTAGTCTTTCTTCAAAAAAGGACTGTTCTGCTAGGGAATGATTTTTTTGTTCACAATGCATTGGGTTTAAATGTGCACTCAAATAAAGTTTTTGCAAGAGGAGGGAAAAATGAGGAGATTCTTCTGGAGGGTGAGAGGACATCTGTAATAATGTGGCAGAATGAAGCTTTGAGGGCAGAAGAGATTAGTCATTGATGCCTGAACCCCTCCTCCAGCACAAAGGTTCTGTTGAATCCCAGCTTTCTTTGTGAATGGATAAAGTCCAGTATTTCTTTTTTTTCTTCTTCTTCTTCTAATTTTGGATTATATTCACCAAATGCAGTAGGAACAATCCTAACAACAAAATCTGCATGCATATTTTTGTATTGGAGTCTGTTGCCATTATATATGCTTGTATTCTGTTGGGCTCTGTGTTGTTCCCTTCTTTTTCCCCTTTATCTTACAGGCATGCATTCACATAGAAGTATAGAAGTGCATAGAATGTAATATGTGTCTGTTTTCTAAGCAATAATGGAAATATTTTTCCAGGTTTAATTTTTTTTAAATTCTGCAGCTAGAAGATTGTACTTTACAATTAAAGGTCACTAATCCAAATCAGATGAATTACCATAATATATTTGACAAGATTTTTAAAATCCCAGGGTTTTTTTTTAACCCCCTTTTTTATAAACCTGTGAGGGACAGAGGTATGCAGCAAGGAATGGAATCATGAAAAAAGATTTTATGGACAAAGACAATGGAATAATAAGGAAGTGGGAGCTGAGATTATACTTGGATTAAAGAATATCCACATTTCTTCGAAATGGAATAATAGTAATTTGTCTGTTCCCTGATTTTAAAGGTTTTGTGTAGAAATCTTGATCCTAGAACAAAAAATATTTTAAATAGTGTTGTAAATTGTAAACCAGAAATACATATTTTATAACATGAAACGTTTCCCAAGCTCAGTGCATTAATAAAGATTATTAGTAAACTTGTACTAAAGAATTATTTAAATCCAAAGAACTATGGAGAATCATAGGCCTGCACGTGGCTGTGCCTAAATTAAACAGTATCCTTTTCAATAGTGCTTTAACTATCTTTGCCTACGTCAGGCTAGCTGCACTTTTAGAACGTTTTATAGAATCTGTTCATAGCTTTAGGCCAATAAGGTTCTTAATATTTTAATACAGAAATTTAATTGTAGGCCGTTAAAAATATATGCTCTTCTAAGATTTTGTAATTATTTATTTTAATGGCACATATGCTAATTAATTCAGTGTCATATATATTAATGCCAGGTTTCTCTGGGAAGACAGTTAAAAGAAAAATGGAAGGCAGTGATCACCTTGATTGAGCTTTAGTCTGAAATTCATTTTTTGGGTTTTATTTACTTAGCCCAAATGGATCTTCTTCCTGATAGTATGTGCCCACTTGAGGACCTCTGCATTTGTTGTGGAAGAGAAATCTTAAGTCTGATAGTCAGTGTATTGTCTCTTTGCAGTAGTCTTTTTAGAGATTCTTTAATCAGTATATAGTTTTATCTCTGCCTGTTATCAAAGCCTTCTAGTTTGGCTATTTTTTAGTATTAGAATGACAATCTAAATCTGGCAAATCTAATTCTTTTCCATTACTGTTGCTTGCTTAACATGTATCTGCAATACAGGTATTTGTCTCATGTGGAGTGGAACAAGTGTTCCCAGAGTATTGCAGGAACATCTCACACCTGCTTAGTGTGATGTGAATATGTGGAGGGAAATTAAATTACAATTGAAGTGCTTCAATAGTATTTTGCTAAGGAGAAGCTTATGTGTCCAGGAGTTCAGGGGTGTTCTAGAGACTTTCTCTCTGTGCATTTTACTGAGTATAGAGTGCCACTTACTAGCAACAGAGCAGAGGGATGTGCCACACACTCATGTGGTCCGGACAGAAAGGGATGGATGGAGCTGGTGTCAGGGCAGCAATTGCTTATCATGTCTTATCTTGGAATATGAAACTGTATTGCATGACATCCACAGGCAGGCTGAATAGATATGCCAATTCATCTCCAGCCTGGGCTTTGACAAGCTAGACTGCCCTTGTTGAAAGGCATCCGTCAAATGAGAACTGCTGGCTGCTTTTTCCCTTTCTTAGAGTTTCTCTCGCTCTCTTGCTCCAGCTCCCCGCCTCCCTTTCCCCTCCTTTCCTCGCTTCTTCCTAAGCTTTTTCTACACAAAATTGAAAAGCTTTTGGAAATCAGAATAATACAGCCCCCCACACCTAATACCATTTTAAGTACCCCTCCCTTCTCCAAATAGAATTGATAAGAAGCCTAGTATATGAAGGCATGTTTAGATAACATTGAGAATATTATAGTGAGTGAAGGAAAGGGTTTTTTCCCCGTTCTCTTTCTCCCTCCCCCTCCTCTGCCGTGTCTCTAAGCCGAGAAAGGCGACAGCACCCTGGCTAATACGAGTGTTTAATATTTGATGTGTTGGGATAAAGCAGGATCACCTTCGAATTGAATTGAGTGTCAGAATGAGAATCTATTACTGAAATTTTTGTGTGATTTGACAGCAAAGCAGACGATGTTATTCTTCACTAGTTACTGCAATCTTCTTCCCTACATCACTTAAATATTTTTTTCTTTGCTTGAGTAAACACACATTATCCTTTTTTATCCCTCTCTTCCTCCCCCCCCCTTTTAAATCAAGGCTGCCTACTTGGGTCTGATAGAGTATATTGTTATTTCTTTATTTGTCCTATTAAATGGAATTTCTGATAGTTTAATCCTGCTTTTGTAAGTGATTTAAAAATACTTGAAAAGCCATGAATGTAGCAGCCCCTCTATCTAAATTGCTTAAAAGGGTACACACTATGGTTATCTATGGGCATAGATAGCTGTATCTGTTTTTTGAATGTACATTGAGATGGGTAGACTGTGTGAGAAATATTGTTTAATGTTCAAAGCTTGCTTGGCATCTAGAAAGTGAAGTTGCCACAGAAATGTATCTTTAATATTGTTACTCTAGTAGCTTTTGTTGTTACACAGTCCGATAATATCTTAGACATGGAATTGTACATTTATTGGAATTTTATCAGGTCTGTATATTCCTCATTATCAATTTTGAATTTGTTTTGACTGTTTGCAAAATATTTTTATATTAGCAAAGCCATCCCCAGGAAGCTCAATTTGGGCTCAATCCTCTGTATGGAAGAAGCAGGAAAAGAAAATCTGGACTAATAATATAATCGCTTGTGTTATGGTCCAAATACTTAATTCTTCCTGTAAGAAATTGAAGACATTGACTGTTATGTTGGTGATGCAAATTGAATGGTTGTTACTTTTGTCTTGGCCACTGTGGCTGAATTGTATAGATTAGTGGTGCCCTCTAGAAATGCTAGACAAAACTGCTGAAGTCACTAGGTAGCATGGACCTAGTTAGTTAGGGCAATGAAAGTTGTGGGTCAGTATAGCAGGAACCTGCACTAGATGTGAGTGTAAACATTTAAAGCATTTCCATTCACTTATTATCTCCATAACCTAAATGCTTTTCAGGTTAGTAATAATTAGATATGTTAGAGCATCAGGCTAGAAACCAGGAGATAGTGAATTCTAGTTCCACCATAGTTATGAAGCCAGCTGGGTACTCTCTCTCAGTCCTAGGAAAGAGGCAATGGCAAGCCACTTCCCAAAACCTTCCTAAAAAGAAAAAAAAATTGCAAAGAAAATAGCAGGGACTAATCAAGACAGTAGCCAGGAGATAAAAAGCTAATTCAAAAGTATGTGCATAAGAAAGAATGAAAAAAAGAAAGAAAGCTGTGATCCTCCCTATATTGGTGAATTACAAGTTCTAGAACATTTTGCATGATTGTTGGAAATTGTAATTCAGCAGCATCTGAAGGACCACAATTTGCCTGCCTTTATTTTAAGCTGCCTCTTGTGATCATTGTAGCAATCATCTTTATAATAAAGTATCTATCTTCTTGAACCCACAGCATTTCATCTTGTTATAATTAAGTCTGGAAATAGATCTTCCGATCTACACTATTACAGCCTTCAAAAACTGGACAAGATTTCTGGGTGGTCTGGGATAGAGGTGCTCAGCCAGGTATCACCCATATACTGATGATACCATATACCAGAACATTGGATTACTCTTATGTTGCAGCTTCCTATTCAAGTTAAATAATATAGGGAAGAAGGTTTTACTCTGGGACTCGGTCGAGAAATGCCTGAAGTCTCAATTTCTTCTTTCCACACATAGTGATTAAACCATCCAACTTTCTAGATAATCAAGAAGGTTGCATGCCATTTAGAGTCTTATGACCATCATTGTATACCACCAGGTGACAAACATTGTTCTAGTATTTTTGGACTTGAGTAAATTAAATAAGGTACCAGAAAAGAGTGAGAGAAAGATTGGATTATAGCACAAGACTATTACGGTAGGATAATATAGACCACTGCTGTCCTTTATTATTGTTTTCAAATACTTTTTGTTGATAAGTTAGATGCTTATTGCTAAGATAACCGAAGTGATCATCTGATACAAAAATAATTTTGTCTATGGAATTTTGAGAATTTAAACCTTGGTGCTCATTTTGTAACAGTACATCCTCCCGAAGTGCTTGTCTCTTCCCCTGTGCCTGCCCCTCTGGTGGGGTTTTTCTGTAACAGAAAGCTTGGTTTGCATTTGGTGGGCTTATGCTGCCTCCCAGAGCTGCTAAGAAAATATTGGGCAGTGCTTAATATTTATGCAGAAGAAGTTTCTTGACATCGTGTAATGAATGAATACTACAGTTAACTTTCTTATCTTTGTAGAGAAAGCATAACCTGAAGATACAAGTGGAGAAATTGCAGCGTGTGGCTGTGAAATAATAGTAAATTTGGCTATGCCCTCTATTCTGGCTTTTGACATTATTGGCATTTGGAAAGAAAGTTTAACTAACAAAATATTCCCATAGGTTACACTTCTGTTTGACACCCAGACTTTGTTGCATTGTATGATTATGTATCAGATACATTGAGTTCATAAAATAAAAGTGCCCTGCTAAAGACTTTACAGCTTTAAATCTAATACCGACAGAATGGTTTTCATTATAAAACTAGAACTGTGAGAGACCTTTCTGAGAAGATTCACAAACCTGTTTTTCTTTCTCTGGTACTGCTGGTGGTGTTAAATTAATGCATTACTAGTTCTTACACTAGCAGTATCTAGATTGCAAGGAATAACTTTCACAAAAGTTCAGGAAAAAACAGAGTTTAATATGTCTTGAAAATTCATAAATTGTGGAATCTTTTACAATGCAATCCAGGTAGTCCACGACTTACACCCATTCTTTTAGTGATTGTTCCAAATTACAACAGCACTGAAAAAAGTGACTTATGACCTATGGTTTTTCACCTTAGGACCATTGCAGGATCCCCATGGTCACATGATCAAAACTCAGATGCTTGGCAATTGATTCATATTTATGACAGTTGCCATGTCCCAGATCATTTGATTGCCTTTTATGACCTTCTGATAAACGAAGTCAACAGAGAAACCAGATTCACTTAACAACTGTGGCAAGAAAGGTCATAAAATAGGGCAAAATTCACTTAATATCTATCTTGCTTAGCAACAGGAAATTTTGGCATAGGTTGAGGACTAACTCTATCTGTTATTAGTAATAGTAGATGAAATTATGTAAGGTAAGATATTGCGACTTCTGCTTACATGTGCCTGCTTTGATTATAGACTACAAATCCTCCCCCTTTACTTATGTTGTCTGAAATTTCATATTAGGGAATGTATAGACAGCATTCTGTCTTTCATCTTTCTTACTTGGTCTGGAAAACCCCAGTGGCAACTACTGTGAAGCCATTTCTCTCCTGCTTTAATAGAGGCTTTAACAGTCAGAAGAAGAACTTTCCTCTTTAAAGATTAAACGTTGCGTTTAAATATTAAACAGCCATGCTCCTATCTCCTGATTGCTTGGCCACTGCCAGCAGGCGGCTCAGAATTGCCCATTTTAATTAAAAACTTTATTTTCAAATACAATTCACTGGTCACACATCTCTGAGTGCAATTCCTGCTTTCCCTCCCTGCTTTTCTTACCGGAGTCTGGGACAGCCTCCCCTTTTCAAGTGGCATGTTTTGCTTTCTGTCTCTCATCTTTAGCTCCTTGATTTCTGTCTGCCTACGCCAAAGTGACAGCCTGTGCAAGGCCCTGAGTGCAAGTGGCTTCGTCAAGGGCTGATCAATGCCCCTGGCACTTCCTTCCAAAACCCTAGGAAAAACAATTAAAACCCAATCGATCTTGCAGGCAGCTGTGAATATGCATAAGGGTACACTTGACCTTCAGTGCTCAGGCCACCTTCCATGCTGCTTCTTTAACAAGTTTGGTCAGGTATGCCTGTCATTTACAATGACCTTGATAAGCACAGAAGAGTGGAAGGAAAGGGTGCTGGTTCTGATTTAAGGACCACTCTGTGTATTTTGGAAAGCAATCCCATAACTCTTTTAAATATGTGATGATAATTTTACAGAATGTATAGGACGGCGTTCTTTTCCCAACTGCCTGCCTGCCTGCCTGCCTGCCTGCCTGCCTGCCTTCCTTCCTTCCTCTTCTGTCTGTCTGTCTGTCTGTCTGTCTGTCTCTCTCTCTCTCTCTCTCTCTCTCTTTCTTTCTTTCTTTCTTTCTTTTGTATATCTCATTGTTTTTTCTTTTGTATTTCATCACTACAGATATATGACAAACCCAGAGCTGAGCCCAATCCCCAACTTTTCCATTTAAGGGGCTGTAGGAAACAGGACTTAATCTAACCAAAGAGATGTGGTAATCTCTAAAATCATGCTAGGTCTTGTCTAATTTTGTTCATTAAAATTTCAGGAGCATTTAATGAGCTTGTTTCTCAGATCTAATAATAGGTAAGTGGGGATGCACATACAGGCAGGGCTCTGTCCATTCTGCTTCATTAGTGCATGGTTCTATGCATTAAGACTAGATTTCGGATACATAGGAACATAGTATCATCAGATGAACAAATGGGTAATATATCGGTTACACACCACAAGAGGGCAGGATTTGAGGAAATGATACCATTTAGTTCTTGTCAGGCACTTTGTCTAGCACTGCCCAGGTATAGACTTGTGATCTGAATGAAGAAAGTAAAGCTCTTGTGGCACAACTTCTTCAAGGATATTGTTTCCTTTTAGGGAAAAATAACAAAACATAGCAACATGATGTGTGGGATGAACACAAATGAATATGAACATGTTCTTTACACATAATTTATAGGTGATATATCTGTCAGTTGAATTTATCAAGGCAAAACATAATGCCTGAAATAATCTTGCATCTTTAATGTGTCAGGCTTCACTCCTTACATAATGATCAGCTACCGTGATACTATCACCATCAAAGGTATTTTATTTCTTGTAAAATTCTGGGAACGGAGTATGTTTTGACATGATATTTTTCCCTCCTGCAAGTGAGGCTCTTCTGTACATTTTTAGGTAAGTTGCTTGCACATTGTTCTCTTCTTGGCGTCTTGAAAATACATGCTCAAGCCTTGGAGAGGACAACACTGTCTAGTTAAAAAAAAGTTACGTGGGTTTTCCATGAAGACATTATGCCAGAATTGTGTCTCCCCATCAGCAGGTTTCTTTCTTGGCCAGAGGTGGCAAAATCAGGGCAGTTCAACACAAGAGGAAGAAACCAGAAGTTCTGCCTCCCTTGTGAGCAATAGACCAGATTCTAGCCTACGGTGATTTAAATGAGTAATAAAGATATCAGTGTGTATTTGTCAAAGGCAGAAGAAACCTCTCTATTGTGTACACAAGGATGTAATTTCAGTGAATTATGCATAGACTTAATTAGGAGTTTTAATTGCTAATCATCTCCCAATAGGATTAGCAATGTTGTCTATTAATTACCTGTGGAGCCCCTGTGTTTTGCTAAGGCGGGAGTAACAAAGCAGCATAAATGGCTACATATGTGGCAATAAATTAACTATCCCAAATCCCAGATGGAACTCTGGGGACATCTCAACAGTGTGCTGGTAGGTAGGGAGGGGCCTTAAGTACACTGGCTTTGCATGAGGCAAGGTTCCAAATCAGTAGAACTGCAGTTGATATTTGTCCAAGTCTCTTAGCTATGGCACCATGCAGCAATTGCATTATAAATTCTGTTTTTTTTGATACATCCTATCCTTGTTTTCCTTGGTAAAGGATGCTAATTTTTTTTTTTATTCTCATGAACTATTTTGTGTTGTATGTGTTCAGAATGGAAATTGTGTGTTCTTCCCACATAGGCTACTGCTGTGACAACATCAAGTGCTGGAGAAAAAGGCACTTTTACTTTTGTATACTCTAATGTCTCAGAGCTGATGGCCCTTAAGTTGTGTTCTTTAAAATGGATCAAGCCATTCTGAATGTATTCTTGTTTAAGTAGATAAATTTAAACATCTAATTTTGGGGCAAGGATAGTTGGGTTCATAAATTGGTCACTAGGGTTTGCAGATCAACAACTTGTATTCTGTCATTTAGTTGAGAAAACCATGCATGAGCAAAGAATTGCCAGGTCAGGCAAATTCTAGCATTGGCTAGGAAGAGGGCACCAAATCTTTGGAACAACCCATCATGTGCCTCTGGCATCTGATCTTCCTAGATATATTGTCATTGGTTAGATAAACCAATGCGTATTTTAAAACAGCCGTCTAACGGTGTTGTCCCTTATATCCTGTGTCATCAAATGCTATATGTTATTATTTTTTTTGTGTGTGGATCAGTTTAATGGGGGGATGACAACCATGATTTCTAATATCAGAAAGACAAACATCTCCATCTTTCCCCCCATAATATTAGTAATTCTAATAAGTTGTTACTAAGACCTTTTTTTCTAAACTAAATCCCCAAATATTGTATGCATGTTGAGACATTTTAAATCAATAGCACTAAATGTTTTTATTATTATGGTTAGTTGCCAGATGTTTAGACTGGACTTCCATCTGTAGAGTCCTTTCCAGGGACCTGGGTTAGGCCGATGATGTTGTTTGGTGATGGTAAAGATACAGTCACAGGATATGCATTGTTCCAAGAAAAACTGCCTTTTGCAATTGACTGATGGTGATTTTGTCAATACTAATAGTGCTCAAGTGATGCTCCAGATTTTTGGGGATTGCCCCTGAGATACCTTTCACTATGGATACTATCTTTGCTTTCCTTTGTCACAGTCATTCTATTTTTATTTTTGCAGGTCTTTGTATTTTGTGATTTTCTCTAGTTCTTTGTCTTCTATTCTGTTCTCTCCAAGTATTGCAACCTCCATTATCCAGATTTTTTTGCATTTCTTATAGACAATTGTTAAGTCTGGAGTGTTATGTGGCAAGTGCTTGTCTGCTTCAATTCTGTTTCAAGTCCCAGAGCAATCTTCATTTTCTATTACTTTGTCTGTTTTGGGACTCACCAGTTTCTTACTTGCAGGCAAATGGGATTTCTTGCCAATATTGCAATACACACTTGTTAGTTTATCATGGTTGAAGTAAAAAACTGTTAGTCTTTAAGGTACTAGAGCACCGTCTCTGTATTATTTGCTATTTTGTTTGCTGCCTACCCCTTTGAACGTCTTGGTAGAATAGAGTTATTTGCACATTTGACTAATTTAACTGCTCAGTCTTTTTGCTTTCAATTTCTGATGATTGTTGTTAGATAACATATCCAAACCATATATTTCTTAAGATAGTGAAAGAATTCTGAAAGATTAGTGAGGCACAAAATTTGCTGATGTCTTCACCAAGGTTTTCTCTTTTACTTGTTTAACACAATGTTATCGACCTGGTGTCTTCCACAGGTGTTGCATTGCAGTATCCATAAACCCTAGCCAGCATGACAGTTGGCTATGATAGCTAGGTATAATGAAAAACTCTATTTCAACAAAATTGTGGGGGAGTACTGATGAGGGAAATTTGAAATAGGATAATTCTATATGCTTCAGAAGCATAACTGCAGTTTTCATAGACTCACTTGACATAATACTTATAGCAAATTCTTGCTTGGTATTCTTTCACTGAAAAACTTCTAAACAGAAATGTTAGTTATTAATTTAAACAAATTGTGATTAAGTAGATATGAAAGGTGATACCATTTTTCAACACATTTCTGGAGTCTCTGAGCTGTAGGTTTATTGTCCCCTCTGTATTTACATGATTTAAAATAAGAAAAGTGGTGTGGCAGCTTAGTTTTTAGGCATCACAAAATCGTGTATCTTTATCTTGTGTCATTCTTCATGTTGGAGAAGAAATAACGCTGTTAAATGATAATTATTGCAGTGTTTGTGTTCTAAGTTATTTCAGCTCTCAGGAGCAATCACATGTTAGATCTAGAAACAGGTGGTTTGCCACCTGAGAGTGGAGGACATTGCCACCAGTTAATTACTATCACTGAATCATGCTTCTTCATGCTGTGACTGGGTGGCAGCTTGGATTCTACAAGAATAAGTATTTGCCATGATAGATCAGAAGGTTTTCTGAGGGATCTTTTAGATAGCTTCATCTTATACCTGATTGATTTCTGGAATAGAAAAATTATTTGGGTGTTGATCTCTTTCTAATTGCTAATCCCAGCTGAAAAGTGATTCTTACTGAAATAAAGTAACTGAAGAGATGTTTGAAGCAATGATAAGAACTATTCTCCAAATAATTTCTGCTCATCTTTTTAAATCATTGGGAGAGATCCATTTTTAGAGTCCATGTCCCATGAGAGGTGGAATGGATGTAAACTAAAAGAAAGCTATATATATATCCCTACATGTCTATCTGGCGTCTTCACTTTTGGTCATCTTTAAAACCATTAAAGTCATCTTTTTCAGACAACTTTCTGAATTTTAGTAATGATGTTAGTCTGCTGTTTTTGGTTGGGATTTTTCTTGGTATCCTAGGTTTGGTAATGTATTTCTGTTTTTTGTTTTGTGGCTCTTGTAAGTTTGCAAATTACCTAGAAACTTAATTGAATAGCAACATAATAAATGCTCTGTGAATGTTGAAAAATGGTAAATCATAGGTACAATGATGGATTAACTGTGCAAAAAGGAAAGATAGCAAGAGTGAATATAAGAACTACAAACAGATTTTTTTGACAAATGGGTCTGGGAAAATGTTTAGGAGAGTTAAACGTATCTAAAAGGATATGAAATATGACAGCAACATTTTGGAAAGGCAGTGTGGTTTTATGTAAGGCAGATGCAGACCAAATGTTTAGATTCTTCATCCAGACATTAAGAAGTCCATTAATGTAATTTATTGGTTTTGAAAACAGCATATGATAAACTGAGTAAGAGTGAACTATTATTTTGCATGAACCTGGAGTTGGAGGTTGCTTGCTTAATGAGGTACCAACAATTTAGAGGAAGTAAAGCAAATGAAGGAATAAGTTTGGTTTCGTGATTAAGACTTCATACTAGAAACCGCCAACCTATTGAGTTGGTTGTGTGACTGTTGGCCATTCATTCTGTCTCAGCCCAACTCAACTCACAGGGTTGTTATTGTGGGAATAGGAGGAAGAAGTATTAGGTATATTCATCACCTTGAGAAACAAACAAACAAATAGTTTATTTATTTATTTAGCATATGGCTCATGTTAGCCAGGGATCATCGAAGTGGCTGCCTGCCTCTGTGAAAGGAATTTTTTATGGGCGGTATTATCTTTACCCACAGGACGCCTGAATGCTGGTAGGCAATCAGGGAGGCTCCTTTCTTGTCCCTCTGCGGTTTATTCGCTGACGGAAATCGAGCCCCCGAGCTGCCGGTCTCAGTGATGAGCAAGCCCATCATCTTACCATGTGGCCCCCCAAAAATAAATAAATGGTAAAAACAATAAATGGAACTGAGACAAATATAAATGATGTCTCCTTGGGTAGTTAATATAAATGTACAAATATGTGGTGATGTTAGAAATGTTGGATTTTCCCTTCCTCTCTCCCTTTACTATTTTTTTTTTTTACTTTTTTCTTCACTTTGCATAATGTTGGTTCCCCAAAAGAAAACAGCAAAATGGACATGTGTCTGGGGGGGCAGGCAAGATCAGGTATAGTGAAGTGCTGTTTTGTCCCTCCTAGACCCCCAACTGGCCATTCAAGTGATTGTTCTTATTAGTGGTAGCAGCACAGCACTACTGCCCATTTATTTAGAGAGGCTTCTGACCTTGTTTTATGAATTACACACTGAGTGTGAAAGCTGAGAACAGCTTTTTGGGATAGGTAATGAGGTAGAGCTCTGGCACAGACTGCTCCCCCTTGTAGTTTTACGGCAATCAACTCACAGAGCTAACTAAAAAAATAATAGCATTTTTAAATTGAAATAAATCTACAGCCTTAGCAAAAGCATTGCTATATGGTTGTCCTGTTATTTTAAATGAACAGTGTCAGCAGATATGGAGAGTGAACTTCCTTCCCAGGAGGTACTTTTTAAATTAAATAATTTCCTAATAAGAAATATCAGACTGGAGAGAGGGAGGGAGGGAGAGGATGAAGGAGAGAAAGTGTGTGTGTGTAAATGAATTTCATTTTTATGAATTTGCATGTGGATCCATATGAATAGATGCTGCCATGTATACTCTTTCCTATTTTATATTCAAGATCTTGAAATTGTTTGCCTTAGTTTACTGTTTGTACAATAGAGCTTGTGTTTCTAAATTGCTGAATCAGAAAAATGTGGGTCTGAATGATTAAATTTTAATGGATCACTCTTCCATGCATTCAGGATCTTAAAACTGATTACCTTGGTTCTGAATATATAAACACTGAGGTGGAATTTGCAAGCAATCTGTGGTTACTTCTGAATAAAAAGGCATAATATGAAGCTTGTGAAAAAAATATCTGAGTAAGCATGCAGAGGGATGAAATTATTAGAAGCATAACAATCACATTGTTTGGTATGTGGGTTTATCTTTGGGAACTGGGGTCAGATGTCGGTCTTAAAATAATGGATACAAAAATAATTAAAATAATTATAAGGATTAAAAATAATTAAAATAAGGATTAAAATAATGGAGCCAAAAACTAATTGCTACTTATAAAAAACAACAAAATGTTACTTTTTTCCTGGCTAGGTGTTTGCTGCTAAAAGTTACTTCACTTTTAAATTTGAAGATTTAACACACTTGCATTTTAGTTTGTTAAACATTTCACATTTGTAAATAAGGTAAAGACTCTTCTACTTCTGAACAAAAAAAGGAGATTGGAAGCATGGGAAATTCTATTCAGAGTTTGCTTGAATAAAGAAAAAACTAAGAAGTCGGAAGTGTGTGATCAAGATTTTAGAATTCTAAGAGTACAACTCAGTCTGGATAAAGGCATTTGCCTCATAAATTATTATATTTTTTTAAAAAGAAACATTCTTTTTTAAGACTGTTACCTACCAATGTGATCTGTTTTTTCTATTTGTGTGTATATATAGCATGGAGAGTTCCTGTGTGTAGAAACACTATTTTAAATGGGATATTAGGACAACATTGATGTTGGCACACATCACATATAATGTCAATGTTTAGCTGTTAGTGCAAATAATAAATGTTAATGATTTTGCTATAGTGGAGAGCAAAACCTGTTGTTTTTCATGTTGGAATCTGGGGGAAAAAAACACCTAGCAACGCTGTCCACCAGAATTTTAAAGCCTTTGTATCAAGTCAACTTTGTCATTCAAAAAAATATTGAGAATATGAATTTGTATTTAATAGAAGAGTAATATCAGAATGAGACTACTCAAAATAAAATATTGAAAAGAGAGATGTAGACTTCTGAAAAAGTGACCCAAATCAGAGGTGGTATTCAGCAGGTTCTGACCAGTTCTGGAGAACTGGTAGTGGAAATTTTGAGTAGTTCAGAGAACTGGCAAATACCACCTCTGACTGGAGATTTTACAGTATCCTTCCCCTGCCACACCCACCAAGCCACGCCTACAGAACTGGTAGTAACAAAATTTGAATCTCACCACTGACCCACCACAAAATTTGAATCCCACCACTGATTTGGACTTCATAATGTTGAAGAATGGCTGAACCAAGTATTTTGATGGTATTGAATCAACGTCTTGCAGTCTATCATGTTAAAATCTTCTTTCTTTTCCAGGCATATAGCTTTGCCATGGGGAGCTGGCCAAAGAATGGGCTGTTAGATATGAACAAAGGACTGAATCTACAGCACATAGGAAGGCCTCACAGTGGGATAGGTAAGAACAAGTCCTTGTTTCTCTTCCTATATTCCTGCTAAATCCCTCTTTGTGTATTATGATTGGAAGATTACCATGTGTTTGCTCTGGTGTAATTCCCAAGATATGTGGTTCTCAGCTAATGAAATCCAGTTTCCTGTGTAGGTCTCCTATTTTGGATCCCATCTTTGTGGGTAGTCAAAGAGGAGGCAAGAAACTAAATCCAGAAGGATAGAGTTGTTTTATGAATGGGAAGAGTTTTTTTTAGACTAGTAATTTTAAGCAGAGCTGGCAATCACACATGCCCTACTTAGTGTCCTTCATTTTTGTACCAACCACCACTTCTTTATAAGTCTCTGAAATATTTGAGTCTGTGCTACATTTGAGATTTTAATACTAACATCTCAGAAGAGCATTTAGTTTCTTTTCTTCCCTGTTTAGATATTATGATATGGAGATCCTGATACCATGCCAGGTTACCCCTTATATGGTGCTCTCTTATTTTCTAATCTATATTTTTTGTTTAAGGGATAGGTTTGAATACCTTCATGCTTGCTTTTGCATTCAGTTGTAAGCAAGCTGTTTATTCTTCTGCTGATGTTTCTGAAAGATGTAATAGACTTCTAGGGATTTTAAGTTATATGGAAAAACATTATAAAATGACTTCTCTAGCAAATGCAGCTTGGAATATGATGTGTTGTCCTATCTACTAGAAGATAGCAGTGCAGGAAATAGTGTTGTGGTATGTATTTAGCAATAGATGCATACAATACCTCCTAATGCTCTTCAGGAAATTTGAGATATGTTAATTGATAGTTTTTCCTCATTTGCACCTGTCGAAGTATGTTTTCTCTGTTATGTTTTTTCCTCTTTTATCGGTGTCTTTCAGCTGTAAATTTACACATGGGCAACAGGAAAAAAAAGTCACCTACCACACAGGCCTGGAGGAAACAGTTTAATATTGTTTCAAGATCCTTACCACTAAACTATCAAATCAATATGAGTTAAGGAGATGAATTATTTAAAGCTCACTAGCTTTTAATTAGCAATCTCCTTCTGAACTATGGATCTGGTTGCATGTTAATGGAATGTACCACTGAAATGCTGCTTCTTTGCTTGGGTATAGGCTCATTTCAGCCATTCATGTAGGCTGGAATTGTATAGAAGCTTTTTTACATTATTATCATGATCTTCTTCAAACCATTTATCTCCTCGCAGGTGTTTTATAGAAGTGTTTGTAATGGCTTTTCTTACCACACTGAAGCCACAAACATTTCTACAATACAATCTGTCACTGTCTTTAATTACTTGTACATCTAGCAGATTGTCATTAGCTTGTTTTCCCTGCTGGAAAGTTGAATACAATGATGGTTATTTTCTCCAATTTTCTTGACTGTCTTTTATTTGTAAATGATTTCGCTTCTTTATTTTACTTAGCCTAAAGGTGTTGTTTGTGGTGTAAAACACCACCCTATTATCCATGGGGGCAACACACTGAGGTTAAATGTTTCCCTTTTGTCTGATGAGAGCTAAGCAATTAGTCTTAAACCTATAAATCAGATTTTCTTTTTTAAACAAGGTTTTTGTCTTTTAATACTGTGTTATTGTGAAAGATGTGCATGACCCACCCACCCCATGAAACCCAATGTGCAAAAACATTAAATAGTTTAAAAAAACAAAAACAAAATCAGCATAGATTTAAAATGAGCATATCTTCTCTGGAACTAGGAGATTCTTATCTTTTTGCTCCCTGTTTCCCTCTCCCTCTCTATTATTTGATCACCATTGTAATCATGTACTTAAAAATATTCCTGTTCAGCTTCCAAAATGTTTAAATGTCCCTTCAATGTTGTTTGCTATTAATAGAGTTATGTGATTTTGGCTTAGGATGTTTAATGAAAAAGGGACTATATTTACTGGAAGCAAAATTAATTTTACAATTTAATTTACATTAAAATGGGACAATCAGATATACTTAGAAAGTGAAAATTGTTGAATATTTTTTTCCTGAACTTTCTTTTTTGATAGAAGAGAATCGTTTTAAATTGAAGGTTGTAAACCTTTGGATAACTGTGGTATTTCAATGTAGTAATTGAAGGCCAAACAGTCTGATATGATGCAGACAGATACTATGGCCTCACTTCAGAAGAAGCTGGCTTTTCAAATTAGGAACTTGTAGGTGGAAAACTTACTGTGGTGTATGAAGGACAGGTAATATCAGTCATGACACCACTGGATGGATAGATATTACTCTATTATTGCATACTAAATTTGGCTTTAAAGAATAATTGATCATGTTGGTGAGGGAGGCAGAGAAAGAAGGAAGGGAGGAAAGAAGGAAGAATGAAAGAAAAGAGAGGGAGGGAGGGAGAGAAAGGAAGGAAAGAAAAAGAAAGAAAGAGAGAAAATCGTAGGAAGAATTGTGGTTAAGGAAAAACAGATTATGGACCACAATTATCCTGAAATATTATTTGATGAGAGAAGGACCTTAACAATCTTTGCTATAATTTGTTTTGAGTTTGCAAGAGGATATTGTATACTATTGGCTCCTATGGACAACCCCTTCATTCTTTCACAGTGTTTATATGTGTTTATTGATACTTAGAAGGAAGCTGATCGGCCTTATCATTACCCACTATGCTTCATGGGATTAGTCAGCAGTTAAACCTAAAGCACTAAGCACAGTGAAACTAATAGTGTGTGCATGAAGTTTAGTTCAGTGGGAAAATATCTAATCTCTATCCCCACTTGATTTTCATATTTTGATATGTCGTTTTCAGGTATAGTTTTTGTCTGGAAAATTGTGGCGGGATGAACTGTCCAGTTTTGAAATTGTGTTGGTCTGTCCCATTCCCCTATTTTTGAATATTTGTCAGATTATATATGTATTATTGAAATTTCCCCAACAAAACTAATCTGAATATGTTGTGTTGCAACATAAGGAAAGAAAAGCAAGCCCATTAGAAAGGCCAATAATTCCTATATTGATCACATGAAAAATACTGGACATTAGTGAAACATTCTAACGATCCATTTGTTTCATAGATTTTTTGCTAAGTATGAGAAAAGGGGACTCACTGGTGATTCATATAACATTTTCCCAGTTTTGCTTAACTCTCATTCCAAAAGTACTCACAGCTTATTTTTGCAGTATTTCTGCACATCAGTTTGCAGGATACTACTATTACAATTTGTTTCCCAAATGTTACCGAACATCTGTATGCAGTTGATTTTTGATGAGATTCTTATTTCCGGCTTTACACTCCGTATTTTTTCTTCAGCAATATTTTTTTTCTGAATGAGATATAAATATTAAGGTTGATTGTCTGATACCATACTGGCATATTTTGCATACAGTTTCTTTATATCACTGAGAGTGATTGAACAGTGGGTACAAATATCCCTCCCCTCTTTTCCTTGTCTACTACCAGTAGTTAGCAAAGTAAGAGTCCCTTGGGTTCTGTTCATTCTTCATGCATTCAAAGTTCAAAGACAACATTTCTCAGCAGCACCTTTTCTCTTGGAAATCATCTTAAATTTTCCAGATTTTTTGGCTTTATGTGATTTACTGGAAAGAACTTAAAATGACACTGAGTTCTTCTCCTAGCTTTCCTAAAAGAAGACGTTTGTAGAGTAGGGCTGTGGTCACAGTTGCCAGTGGGGACAGCCAACAAATTCCTGAATATCTCAACTATGTACAAGTCAGAATGGTAGCCAAAGTTCTTTTGACTATACCTCTCTATAGAATGGGCAGAGTCTGAGGCAGCCAGGCCCTTCTAGACATCAATGCTCAATGACTCTGAATTCTGGTTATTCAGCCATGCTGAAATGTGGGTGGAGGGTTCAGTGTGCCTATTTTTTGCATTTTTCCTCTGTAAATCTTTCAAATGTTTCCTCCCTGGCCATCTGTAAATTAGTACTCATATGCTAGGCTAAGTTGCTTAAACTTTTAAGGCAGAAACCATCACTGACTACAGAACTATTTATAGGTGGAAGCGAAAGAGTGTCATGCAGGGTGTTTTTTAAAGGTTGCCAGGGTAATACAGTACACAGATAGATATACAGGTAGTCATGGAATTACAGCTGTTCATTTAATGACCGTTCAAAGTTACAACTGAAAAAAGTTGACCTACGACCATTTTTCACTCTTTTGACCATTGCAGCATCCCCCTGGTGACATGATCAAAATTCGGACTTTTGGAAACTGGTTCATATTTATGATGGCTGCAGTGTTTTGGGGTCATGTAATCAGCTTTTGCATCTTATGACATCAAAGTCAGTGCGAAAGCCAGATTCACTTAATAACCATGTTACTAACTTAACGGCTGCAACGATTCACTTAGCAACTGTGGCAAGAAAGGTTGTAAAATGGGGCAAAATTCGCTTATTAAATGTCTTACTTAACATAAATTTTGGTCTCAGTTGTGATAATAAATCGAGGACTACCTGTATACACTTAATGTATATGTATACTCTAGCAGTCACCTCCAGTTTGCAAATCAAATTTAAAAATAGAATGTACATGCCTATCAAGTCAACCCATGGAAATATGTAGCCAAATGACACGTCTAATTACATTGCTGAGTAAACCCAGGCAAGCTCCCTTAGCTCACGGTAAGCCTCATAAGACAGCCTACCTATTTGAAAGGGTCAACCACCAATATGGTGTGAGATGTAGGTGATACATCTGTATCCTTCTGGCTCCCCCCTTTCTTTTTTCATTTACTTATTGGAAATCTAGGAAGGTTAGGGTGTTACATTGTTCCAGATCCTGGGCATTAATTAGACCTGCAAGAAAAGAAGAGGGATTGTGTGTTTTTAACAGGGAGGTTAATGGGATGCTCACAGAGTAGACAGTTTTAATGAGCTTCAACTTGCTGTGCAGTGAGTTTACTCTTGGTGTTAAAAGGGTCATCCTGCAGTAGCTTGATGTGGATTGTCTCCTGGCCCCCAGTGTCAGAGTAGAGCATTTGTCAGAGTCCAGGCAGGGTGCATTTACTTAGTGACAAGATTCTAATTAACTCCTACCAAGCTGTCCACTCACCAACCCCATAGGGAACTGCCAAGGTGCAGCCTCTTATCCTTTCAAACGCCTCATTCTCTATGGAGCATTTGTTTTGGAGAAGCATTGCTTGACTGATATTGGTGTATATGTAACTGATGTTTTAACATATTATCAGTTTAAAACATAAATAATATTAAATGGTCCATTTAATTTTATGAGGTGTATAAATAAACAGTACTTTTTAAAGAGCCAAAAATACTGTATTTGAACTCAGCTTTTTGATTCAGGGAATAAAGTTTTGAAAAGTACACTAGATATTCTTTCTCTCTCCTTCTCTTCCTCCTTCTTTTCATACATACAGAGAAAGAGAGAAAGAAAGCATAGTTCTACTGTGGTTATTAAGTAAATCATTCATAATTGTTAAATATGATATCATGTGAGCTCAACTTGCAATTTTACTGCTACTTTCTCCATTATGTTTGCTTGTTGGAAGCCAGCTGAAAAGCATGCAGCTGGTAATACATGACCACAGGATGTTGCAACAAATACCTGCCAGTTTTGGAACACTCAAATTGCAATCATGTAATCAAGATAACACAACCATCATAAGTATAAAGACCAGAATAAGATTATCTTAAAATACTGATTATTGTATTTATGGTAGTATCCAGGTATGAATCCAGGTAGTATCCAGGTATCAATCCTTACATTGTAATTAATTTTATAAAACCTGATTCTAAAACTCAAAATAATTTTATTAAAAAAGTAAACAATTCTGTGTATTTCTGTACAAAAATTTCCAACTCACATTACTCGCGGCTATTCTCCATTGAGCTGCTCCGAGCATCCAGAGATTGGGAAAGTGCCTAGTCTCAGGTTTTGATAGGCTGAGCTTAATTGTTAGGACGCCATGGCTCCTCCTCCCTCTCCTTCCTGGCATCTCCCAGTTTTTTGCTCAGCCTAGGAGAGATAGGCAGCTTCTCTTGATCGGAGCAGATTCTTGTGGTGATATTGTGATATTGTGATTGCATTTCTTTAAATTTGGCCTTCTTCTAAAACTTTCCTTCAAATTCTAAATTCATCCAAAGGCAATTAGATTTGGCCGGAACGATCGTGGAGCGCGATCGGCGCTCTGATCGCAGTCGCAATCTTCCAGCTAAGCTCCCCTTCTGCCGCTTGAGTCCTCGACACCTTATTCAGTTTCCTTTTGCTAATCCGACATTTCCCCTTTCTTGCCATTGCCCGTGGCTCTCCCAATTCATTCCTCCCCAGGAGAACGCAGGGTGGAAGCATTGGAGTCTATCCTCCACCCCATTTCTCTATTCTGCAGCCGATATTATAGTTTAGCGGCAAATTTTACTGTGTGCGATTGGCGCTTAAGCTAAATATCTGCGTCATTGACTGGGACTGTCTGCCATTTTTGCGCGCGCATTTCCCACAAGCCAGATCTATATTGTGGTCTGTGTTAAGGTCCCTTAGTATTTGGGCCAATTCACTGTGAGAGAGTGTTAATTCCTCTATTCCCGGGCAGGGAAGAGGTTACAGGAAATATTTTTCCTTCCTTTTACTCCGGTTTGGGAGTGTGTTTCTATAACTTGTTGGCTACCCTCACAGTTACAAAACAGTTTACCGGGGCCTGAGGTCTGTGGTACTCTTGTTCTGGGCAATCTCAAATATTTAAACCCTCATGTATATATCTATCTATATTAATATATATCTTAGTTCTCCATTAGGTCTTTTTTGGCTTAATTCGATAAAAATAAAAAACATCAAAATCAAAATCAAACTAAAAATAATAAAGCAAAAAGAGGGGAGAAGGATATTGATTGGACTCACTGTTCCAGGTGGGGTTCAGGAGTCCGGACATGCCGACAGTCCATATAAACCTACATATTAATATATAGGGTAAGAGAGAGCTATTTTGGTGTTCACAATGGCAAGCAGAGGGGAATCTACGTCACGAACCCAAGACAAGTCCAAAAGGACAAAAGGTTCTTCAAAGGCTGCTGAGAAGGACGCTTCCAGCAATCAAAAGGCTTTAGAGAGGCACATTGAGAGACACACAAGGGATAAGGAGAGAGTTTCTCTCCCTGCAGACTTATCTACTCAAACCCAGGCTCAATCTACATCTAGACCCTTAGATTTATCCTTGCCATCTCGTTCACCCGGTGTCACAACTCCCAGCCATTCACAGATCCCGAGAAAGGCTCCAGAGGCAACCTTCACACCCACAGCGGCTGGGTTACATCAGGAAGAGATTCTTCCAGAAGAGGTTCCAGAATCCTTGAGGTCATGGATGAAGGTAGCAATTAGCAGAGGGATCGCAGCTGGTCTTCAACAGTCTATCAGGACCAGACAGGCACCAGCCTCAGATTGTGATGCTCATTCTGTACACTCCTTGAACAGAAGGGATTTTCATTACCACCAGGTACCTCCACACACAGAGCCCTCTTTGTTTTCGCATGCCCCTTCTCAACACAGTCAGGAGGAGGGAGAAGATGCAGGATACATGGATCAGTTAGAGGCTGTTTCCCTTCACAATAGCGAATTTCCTCTGGATGACGAGTCCCCAGAACGGGGCATGTCTGAGGATGAGGACATCAGGCCCGACCAACCCACCTTTACTGGCCTCTTCCAACCACAACTCTTTAAATCTCTTTTGTTTAAGGCAAAAAATACTGCCCACTTGGATAAGTCTCCATCTGCTCCACAACAAACTCAGGAGCAGTTGGAGGATTTGGTTTTCTCCCAGCCCGTTAGTGAAATTGAAGTCATTCTGGTTCCTCAAATGTTCTCGGACCTTCTCCAAAACAGTGGTCATCCGCTGCTCTGTATCCCCCGCCCACAAATTTTGATAAGAAATGCTTCAATTTCGCCCCAGAATTTTCAGATAATCTAACTACTCCTACAGTGGATGACCCTATTGTGACTTTGGCATCCCCTTCATTAGTTCCTACAGAGTCAGAGGATGCGCTTAAAACAGAGGACAAGAAGATTGAGATAGCTCTTAGAAAGAGTCACCAATCTGATGCGTGGGCCATCAAGGCGGCCACTGCCGCTTCATTCTTTACCAGAACTTCTCTTTGATAGCTCCGTCACCTCAGGGATACTATTCCAAACTCCAACGTTAGGGCACATCAGGACATTGCCAAACTAATGGCTGCGGCAGAGTTTTCGGCAGATGCCACGTATAATTCAGTTAAATTCTCGGCTAGAACCATGGCTTCTCAGATTACGGCTCGCAGAATGCTTTGGCTAAAAAATTGGCAAGCTGACTCTAAGCATAAATGGAAACTCGCTTCCTCCCCAATTTCTAAGGATAAATTGTTTGGCGTGGCCTTGGACCCGTTATTAATCGAAACCAGGAATAAGAAGAAAATTCTCCCTTCTCTTTCACGCAGGCCGGATACCAGACCTTACCAATCCTTTCGGAGGGCTTCCTTTCATCCCTATTATCGAGGGACGTTCACTTGCAGATTCCAGAGAGTTCCAGAGTTTAAGGGTGTTCAACAGTCAGAAGGACAGGATTTTGGTGACAGATTTCGTAGGGGAAGTCAGGGGTGGAGATCCTTTCGGGGTTCCGGAAACAAGGGGTTTTGTCGCCCAAGATAATACAGGGGATCCTGTTCCCATTGGGGGCCATTTAAAACTTTTCGCTGATACTTGGGACTCCTCCACTTCCGATTCCTGGGTTCGGGACACCATTCGATTCGGCCTGGCTCTGGAGTTTTCTTCTATTCCCCCGAATTCCTTTATGACATGTCCCCTTTCCAGGGACTCTAGTAAAAGGGCCTTGATGGAGGAAGCAATTAATCATTTGTTAGAAATTAAGGCCATCCATCCGGTGGCTAGGGATCAACAGGGTCAGGGGTTTTACTCCCATCTATTTGTAGTACCCAAGAGTTCGGGGGGGTGGAGAGCAATATTGGACTTCAAAAGGCTTAATCATTCTCTCGTTTATCGTAGGTTTAAGTTGAGTACCTTACAATCAATTCTGCTTGGTATACGAGAAGGAGATTTTTTATCCTCCATAGATTTAACGGAGGTTTATTTGCACATTCCCATTCGGCCTTCTCACTGCAAATTTCTAAGATTTTGTTACAATAATAAGCATTTTGAGTATGTTGCCTTGCCCTTTGGTTTGGCATCGGCTCCAAGGACCTTTACAAAAGTCCTGGCTTCAGTGGCCGCTCATTTACGGGGTTCAGGCATAAGACTACACTGTTATCTGGATGACATATTGATCTTGTCTGATTCATATGAACAGGTGGAATTGGATGTGCAAATTACATTGCAAGTCCTTCAACAGCATGGTTTTTCAGTTAATTGGTCTAAGAGCCATTTAGTTCCTTCTACCCATTTGACTCACTTAGGAGCAATAATAGACATAATTCAGGGATGTGTTTTTCTGTCCCAGGAGCGTTTGGAAAGTATCAGGACATTAGCCCTTCAAGTTAGGACTGTTAAACGCGTTCCCCTAGTTGATCTTTCAAGAGTTCTTGGAAAAATTATTTCTTCTATATCGATTGTTCCGTGGGCTCGTTTTCATGCCAGATCGCTACAATGGTTTTTACTTCCTTACCAAAGGTCAGGGCGAAGCAATTCAAGACACAGAGTCTTGGTTCCAGCAAGAGTCCGTCTATCGCTTCATTGGTGGACTGTGCCGAAAATCAACAGCAGACCCCTTCTAAAGGAGCCACACAGACTTACTATCACCACAGACGCCAGTCTGTCTGGTTGGGGGGCATACTTCCAGACCATCTCAACCCAAGGTCGGTGGTCTGTAACAGAGAGTTTGAACAACATCAATTGGTTGGAGCTCAGAGCTGTTCTCATGGCTCTTCGCAGCTTCCTTCCCCACATTTGCAGACGCCACATCCTGATACTCACGGACAATGTCACCACGAAGGCTCACATCAACCGGCAAGGGGGTACACACTCAATACAGCTTATGGAAGAGGCGGAGAGACTGTTTCACTGGGCGGAACAGAATCTAGGCTCCATCACAGCAGAGTATATCTCGGGGGTCACCAACACGAAGGCAGACTGGTTGAGCAGGGCCACCATAGATCATTCGGAATGGCGTCTGCATCTGGATCTTTTCCAGGAGCTGGTCCGGAGGTTTGGTCTTCCCGTTGTGGATCTGTTCGCCTCTCCCCAAAACGCACAGCTTCCCAGATTCATCTCGAGGTTTCCGTCGCAGGGGTCAGAGGGCTCCAACGCCCTCCGTTGTCGGTGGCCTCAGGGTCTCCTCTATGCGTTTCCACCACTGCCTCTGATTCCCAGGTGATCAGGAGGATGTTGGACAAAAGGGCGGAACTGATTCTTTTGGCCCCGCACTGGCCCAGACGGCTGTGGTTCGCAGATCTCAAGAGGCTGTCCACGGCCAACCATTGGAAGATTCCACTGCACAGGATTCGGCTTTCCCAAGGGCCAATCCAGCACCCCGAACCTCAATGGTTACAGCTAACCGCCTGGAGGTTGAGCAGAAACATCTGAGGCAAGAGAAGTTTTCGGACAAGGTAATACATACTATCCAGGCAGCTCGACGCCCTTCCACGAACCGTATTTACAATGCTACGTGGTCTATCTTTCACAAGCGGTGTACTAAGTCCGGAGTAAATCCCTGTTCACCATCAGTAGTTCACGTGTTGGAGTTTCTTCAGGAGGGTTTGGACAGAGGGCTCTCTCCCAACACTTTAAAACGACAGGTGGCAGCAGTTGCTTCAGTAGTGCATTGGGAAGGTCTTGCTTCCATTTCTCATCATCCGCGCATACGCAGTTTTTTAAAGGGTGCTGTGAATTTATGTCCTCCAACAATACATCGGTATCCCACATGGGACCTTAACAAGGTCCTCACTGCCCTCACCAAAGGTCCTTTTGAACCTCTGAGCTCCACAAGTCTTTGTTTCCTTACTTACAAGGTTGTTTTTCTAGTGGCCATTACTCTGCAAGACGCATTTTGGAAATAGCAGCATTATCAGCACGCAAAGACCTATGCATTTTTCATGCAGATAGAGTGGTCCTTCGACTGGATCCCACATTCACACCAAAAGTCAATTCAACTTTTCACAGGGCACAGGAACTGATCCTGTCTAACTTTTGTCCCAGACCTTCCCACGGTTCTGAACACCTCTGGCATCGATTGGATGTGCGCAGGGCAATCCGCATTTATCTCCATTGAACGACTCCTTTCAGGAAGTCTGAGGCTCTTTTTGTGTCCTTTCAGCCGGCTACATCCTTTCAGCCGGCTATAGTTGAGCCTCCTCAACTATAGGTAGATGGCTGAAGGCCATGATAGCTAAGGCTTATGAAGCTCATTTGCTGCCGGTACCTAGTAGTATCACGGCACATTCCACCAGGAGCACAGCAACTTCGGCAGCCTGGGCCACCCAGGCATCTATCACTGAGATATGTAGGGCAGCTACATGGGCCTCTCCTTCGCCTTTCATCAGGCACTACAAAATTGACGTATTTGCCTCTGCTGAAGCTTCGTTTGGCAGGAGAATGTTACAGGTCCTTTCAGACAAGGAAGAAGTTTCGGACCAGACGGGGTCCCTCCCGTAGGACAAGTCAAGCTTTGGTATGTCCTAATCTCTGGATGCTCGGAGCAGCTCAATGGAGAAAGGGCGTTGGTACTTACCTGATATGCCCGTTCTCGTTGAGCTACGACGAGCATCCAGCCCCACCCATTATCCATCTATTTGACTCTGCTCCGATCAATGTTCTTTTTATTCGTGTTTTTATGTCATCAACCTATTTGACATTAGTATGGGCGAGATTTATATTGCGCTTGTCTTCGCCAAAAACTGGGGGATGCCATGAAGGAGAGGGAGGAGGAGCCATGGCGTCCTAACAATTAAGCTCAGCCTATCAAAACCTGAGACTGAAACCTGAGACTAGGCACTTTCCCAATCTCTGGATGCTCGTCGCAGCTCAACGAGAACGGGCGTATCAGGTAAGTACCAACGCCCTTTCTACCTAAGAACACATGTAATCCTCTAAAATATGCTTCCTAATATGCCCAATTACTTCATTCATCTGTGGTTTTCCATTGCCATATCATTACTACAGGATTATCAAAACCAGAAGACCTTATTTCTCTTTACCTTCCACTATCAAAACTTTTCCAAATTCCAACTTAAGTTTATTAAACAAGATAAACTAAAAATTTAATACCATATTTTTGCTAATTACAAATGTTTATGATTTGGTCTTCTTAGAGAATTGAATACCCTCCTTTTGGAAAAAAAGTACTATGGGAATAATATACTATAAAGATTTTTTTCTGTTGCTCAAGCTTTCTTAGAAGGGAGTATTTAAAAATGGAACTGCTGTTCATGGTCTAGGAACTGGTATTCAGGTCATGAGCTTTTGCTTAGATCAGTGGTCCTTAAACTGTTTCACTCAATAAGTCTTTTTTCCAGTCTCAGATAATGTCATTACCTCCACAAAACCCCTGGACTCTATTGTTTTACACAAGAATCTCAGCAGCAGCAGTCCCAGACTGGATCTTCAACTCTCAAAGATGTAATTATAAATTGTTTCATTACCCCCTGGATACTCCCAAATTATCCCCTTGGGTTAATTCTCCACTTTAATTCTCCACTTTAAGAATCACTGATCATGACAACTAGTCTTCAGCTCCCTTCATGGCCCAAGTCACTGTATCCTTGACAGCTCTAAGTGTAGAGGAATTTGGGAGGCTAAATCAAAATATTACTTGTCCAAACATTTCTCCAAGAGAGTGTCTCACAGAAAATCAGGATGTTGTTTATATAACAGTAGCCAGTTTAGGATACTCTGTGAAGGAATTCAGTCAAGCTCTACATTTTAGGTTAAAACGTCCCACTGGTTTGGGAGAGCTTCAAGCATTAACAAATATACAGTGATTAAAGTTGTTCAGCGTCTTCCCGTTATCCTTGCTCTGCATGTAGGTTGCTTTGACAGGAAATCTCACAG
Source organism: Bungarus multicinctus (assembly GCA_023653725.1). Classification (NCBI taxonomy): domain Eukaryota; kingdom Metazoa; phylum Chordata; class Lepidosauria; order Squamata; family Elapidae; genus Bungarus; species Bungarus multicinctus. Next base: position 75,757,478 of record CM042842.1, read on the forward strand.
CTGAATTACATTTAGTGGTTATAGGATTACAGGCTGAATATGGTTGTTCCCTCATTACATGGGCATTCATGTAATTTTTCCCAATATTTTTTTTCCTCCTGTGTTATATGGTTCCAGAAGGGAGGCCTTAGTTAACCATGGGATCTATGGTGGTATGAAGATCCTAGGTGAAGAATGGGATTATTCTACTCTCTAAGAATAGAACCCTTCAGAATTCTCCATAACCTAAAATATCATGTCTCCAGTTTCAGGGAGGAAAAAAAGTGGTAAATTGCTTGTCAGGCAACTAAAATAATGATGAACTGCAGTCTGTGGCCAAAAGAGGCCTTGCTACTGTGTAATGCTGGATTACAGAACAAATGAAGTTGTCAAGACAGCTCCTTCCAAATCACTGCTACAGATGCCTGTAATGACTTTGCAATTTCTCTATTTGATATTTTGAATATTAAGAAACGTCTTTGATTAATGTCCCATTTTCTTTTTGATTTGTTGTGAATGCTCTTTGTGCTCATGTGATAATGACAAGAATGGACAGAGCTGCGGTGCTGTCCTAAACCAGCTTTGTGAAAAGGGGGCAAACTCTCTTACAGTTGAAAGAAAAGGGCCAAGGGCTCCAGAGTTAAATAATTAAAAGAGACTAAAACAAAAATCAAGAGAAATGTCATTAAATGAGCAGTGTCATTTTGAATTAGTGCTGCTAAAGGTCAGGCAGCTCAAAACAGGTGGAGCGGATGTTCTGTTAGGGAAGCAATATGGCCTACATTTCTGGCAAGGAGGAGTTTCTGTCCAGTACACTATAAAAACCTTTTGGAAGCAGAGAGGTGCTTTGCACAAGTAATGTTAGGCTGAGAGGGGAGTGAGTTGTGGCAAGACATACTGGTCGAACGTCTGTCAGGGTCCAATCAGTGACATGATTCTAATTAACTACCATGAGAGGTGTCACAGTGGGAAAGCTGGTAAGCACCGCCACACTTTTGGAAAGAGAGAAAAGCAGTGTGACAGTCCTTTTTCTGTATGTGCTCTCTTCTCTCTGAGTGGGAGTGTGTGTAAAGCTAATTAGGATGTCTGGGCTGGCTGGGAACCTTGAGCTGGTGCTCTTGTGCTTTCAATCATTTAAGTTTTCAAAATCCCTCTGATGGGACTCAGTGGCACAGTGGATTACTGTGCGCAAATGTGACAGAACACTCTTGCCAATGTTCAGCCCTTTTGAGCAGATTCAGTGCTTCCTTTTTCCTGGCAGCAGCAGGGAGTATGTTCTTATCACTGCTGTTCCATTCCTGTGCATGTTATAATGGAGAAAGTCCTTCAACTCTTTTCCTATAGTTAGCAAACAAATGGGGGGGATGAAGAGGCAGGCAGTTTGTTTGGGTATTTGTGTTGACTGCTTGCCTTTGTAGTAGTTTGCCACCTACACAGCAAGGTCAATAGGCCTAATAATATTGTGGCTGAGGAAGAGAGGATGGAACCAAAAAAGTTGTGTTTAAGCATTGCATATTCTCTACTGTAGGGAGTCTTTGCAAAATACTGGGAGTATCAATGCAGCTATGTAGTGCTTTCGTGCTATCTTCAGTGTAGCTCATTTTTTTTTAATATGAGAGGGATGGGATGAACACTTCAGAGGTATAGGGTTTGAGATGAATCATATGATTTCAAATTCAAAGACATATATATAGTAATTATACGGAGCTATAGTGGAATGATATTTTCACAGTAACTGAATTTTTCCTCTTAAATTTCAGATGTTTTAATAATGATGCTATTTGAGTAAGTCTTGGTGCTCTCTTCCTTGGCATTATGCATTCACTTTTTATATCATATTTCTGACTATTCTAAAATATTTATGTTGAGGAAAACTGTAGTTTCATCCTCAGCCTTTCCCAGGGAAATCCAGTCAGTTAATCTGTTAGGCTAATTTTTTTAAAAAAATCCTAAAACTGATAAATGGTTTTGATGTGAATATGAAACAGCCTTGCTCAAACATGCACAGATTGCTGTAGATCACATCTTCTGACTGATATTAGGAGAACGGTACCCCTGGATTATTGATAGTTTTTTTTTTTAATTCAGTCTGCACATGCCCGAACACATGTTGCGGTATTTACTGAAGGTGAGAGCTGCAGTAGTACTAATGCATTCTAAAAGGACGGAGTAATAGTGGATATAGAAGACTGCTATTGGGAAACAATGTCACTACATTCAGAGAAACCCACAACAAGTAAAGTTTTCACAAGTATTTTCCTACAAGAAGTTGGCTATGCAAACTTTGTCTATGGGAATCTTCAGTCATCCAGGTCATGGTTGTCCCAAAGGTGCTTTTTCAAAAGGCAACTGGACTTTCTTGTTGTTCCTTGAAGATGTTTCTCTTCTCATCCAAGAAGCTTCTTCAGTTCTGAAGAAGAAGAAAAACTGAAGAAGCTTCTTCGATGAGAATTGAAATGTTTTCAAGGAAAAACAAGAAAGTCCAATTGCTTTGGGATATGCAAGCTTTGTAATTCCTCCTAAGCAGACTTTGGGCACCTGTGTTATGGAATGGCCTTGTTTTTGTCCCTGGGAGAGAATATAGGCAAAGATGGGTTGCTAAAGAATACTAACTCTCTAGGAACCTTCAGTGAGAAACTATTGCAGGGGGAAGAAGGGGGGAGATGATGGCCAACAAAAAGCACACAATTTCAATTTAATAAATTTCCCTTTCTATGAGTTCCATGACAGGACCCCCCTCTAAGTCTGTACAAGAATCTCTAAGAACAAGGTAATTAGGATGCCTCTGAGCTATGACCCTCAACAGAGTCCTTGGCTTAATCTTTTTTCTTCCTTAAAGACATCTGTAACTACAATCTTTGTTTCTTTCCCTGCCTCCCCCAACCCCCCCCTCCCCTCCAACCTTGTCTGTCTCCATATCTCCTGTCAAACCTCTGCAGAGGTAAATGACAAAGAAATCAGAAAGAGAGATCAATGCAGTCCAAATTAGCACTCGGAGATAGACTGTGCTGGAGATGTCAGAGCCTGACCCCTGTTGATCCTGCAGCCTCCGCTGGTGATATTATGCAAATTGCATCCATCTGGCAAAGCTAGTTCAGAGAAGTAAGGATGCCGGGTGAGCAGAGAGGGAACCAAATAGGAGGTGTTTTGAAGGTCTGACTATTGTTACATTTGGATAGTGTTGGGAGAGCAAGGGTGACAGAAAATGCAAATGCATGAAATTAATTTGTTTCCAGAATGCCTAAGAACCAAACTCTAGATGGGAGTTACATAAACTTCATTTTGATTGAGCTTGTATTTTATTCTTTATTATCTATCTGCTTTTAGCAAAAACAACAATGAAAACAATCACCATTCCACCATCACCACTGTAGTCTTGTTTAATCAATATTTACAAGTCATCATTACTACTGGCAGCTGTGTTAAGTAGAGAAGAAGAAAATAGAAGTGACTTGCCCCCACTCCTGTCAGCCCTGAAAAAACATTCTGCTTCCTGATTCCAACAGAAACAAGAAAAGAGATAATAGAAACCTCAAATTATGGTGATCGCCTTATTAAGAAGTCTGAAAATACAGTCACATTGTCTTTTAATGAGAAAAATATGGCTGTTAGTTAGTGAAGGAGGAGGGACTAGACCTTGTTTCAAGATCTGTACTTACTGCATCAAAAAGGAACTGGCTGCTTTATTTCAAAATACTGCTTCTCAACCTGATATTAAAAATAGTTGTTAAAGGCTTTGATTGCCAGACAATTCTCTTTAACTTCATACTTTCACTCCTTTTTTCTCTAGAAAAAAAAAAGGCTGGATTGGAGAAAAATGAGTTTCCTTCCTTTGGGGCTGATAGTGATGGCGGTAATAGTAAGCTGTTTCTTGCTATCCGGAGTGTGCTTGCAAAAATGTGCTCTTTTGAGCCCTCTTCTCTCATGAATTGCCTAATGAGCACCTATTGTCATAATGGGCTGTTAAATAGTTCGCTGTGCTAAATGGGTATAGGTTCTCTACTGTTTGAAGTTAGTGTTAGAAATTACCAAATGATGGACAGTCATAAAAGTATTCTAGATTTTAATGTTAAAACGTAACCTGTTGAAAATGAATCACATTATCTCTGTATTGTGATGTTTTACCTCTTTAGGTATTTAGCAATGTTCATGTCAATATGTATACTGTGAGATTTTCATCCAATTTTGTTCAAGGATTTGAGGCCTAGAGAAGCATTGATTATTCCCATCTCCCTTTATTCTCTCTGCTGTGGAACGAATAAAGGAAAAGTTGAAAACCCAAGCTCCGAGATATATCCTTCTTTCTTTAGGATTACACATACTTTCCAAATGCATCTTTGGAATTTTAATGTATCCTAAATGATGTGCCTTTGTTATGCTTTCCTTTGCCTTTCAGTTCCAGTGCTTATGAGAGGCAGTGTAGTACTCAGAATCAGAAAAATGTCATTAAATCGGAACATGCTTAGATGAATTAGCTTGATAACCTTGGGACAACCTACTGATGCTACCTCAGTTCTTCATTGACTATATGGGAAGTTACAAGGCTGTTATAGGATTATGAAAAGATAATAAGCAAATATGCTTATCTCTTGATGGTATTGCAATTTAGTTAAGAAAAATGGGGGAAGAAATTACTACAATATCAAAGAAGTTGCAAGTTATTTTTTTATACTTAATAATTCCTGTAACTACATTTTTATAGATTAAAAATCACTTTTCTAAAGATCGTGTATATGGTAAGTCATATGTCAACATAAACAAGAATTAAGTTAGCAAAAACCTATTGAGCAACACCCCATTAATTGATTATTTTAAAAAGAGATGTTCTGTTAGGCTCATGAACAAAATTACCCATTACAGATTGAGAGGTTGAAATGTTGAACTAAATGCGTAGTTTAAAACAATGACAATTTATGAATTATTGAAATATGCGTAGTAACTTATATGCATCATTTATGAAATTTGTAAAAATAAAGTATTTGTAAAATTCTTCAGAATATATACAGAGCTTATTATTGTCTTATTTTAACACCTACTTTTAAGGGGAGCTCTGTGATATTGACCACTATCTATTTATGATCAGAACAATGCTAGATTAAAAACATGAAGCTGTTGTATGCATACATGGTCAAACTAAGCTTTTCTTTTAGTCTTTTTAACTTATTTATACTCTCTTCATCTGTTTGCTTGCTTCTGTTTTCTCCCTATGACCTTTGCTACCATAATCTCTGGGTGAAATTCCTAGTATGTGCTGCCCATATGCCTATTCAGGGTCTAGAAGAACCTTATGTGACAGGAGCTGCTTCATCCTCTCTGACCTCTCTGTGGGATTCCTGTTTTCTTGGAGAATCAGAATTGTTCTGCCTGTTTGTGAAGCTCTCTGGAGTTTTCAATCATTGGTAACATTCCACAGCAGAAACCAAGCTTGGCAACAAGAGTGTTTGACCTGAATCAATCAATTTTTCCCCGCTATCATTAAGATCTAACGAAGTCTCTGTTCAGGGCTGTGCTGACCGTTATATTCCTTCCTGGCTTCTCTCTCTTGAAGCCTCCACTCAGTTCCTTCTTGCTTAAAACCAAAGCGTTGTGCTAATTGGCTTTAAGATTCACTGCCCTATGTCCTAGGTAGTCTGTATAAAATAATGAACTTGGAGTGTTTTTAGTAGCTGATCACAACTGTATTAGTCCCTAAATGCTAACAAAAGACTGACAAGGTGGGTCAGGTAGAGTCTCTTACTGGAGTAGCTTTTTGTTGAAAGGTGACATAGGCTTTAAAATATCTGGTCTGAGAAAGTTTCCCAACTTTCCAACTTACAAATATGAAAGCAGGTAAATTTCAGGGACCTGAACAAATTCATGTAAAATCTGATAGCCATTGTGGATCTCGATTTTCTTACTAGAACTAGATACATGCATTAACACAAGCTGTTAATTTAAATGACAGATTTTAAGCTCGATTGTATTATTTCTTTATCACAAGGAGCTAATTGTATGGAGCATAGGAGTGAAAAATGGATGTGATAACCTTTGCATATAGTTGATTCCTGAACAAAAGCAAGAGAAGAAAGAAAATCGTTTCCAACTTCTATTTATTCATGGTCATTGAAAATATTTGCAAAAGTTTGGCAGCAAACTTTTACCTAGAAGCACATGACATCTTTCTTGCTTTTTATCTGAGGTTCTCACTTACTGTGTAGTTGAAAAACAAGAGTAATCCATTTAACTAACCTACTTAATTATTTTGATGGAATGTCTAATAAATCCTAGGAATATGGAGAAGCCAGGCTTATAAAAAAGATTCTTTAGGAAGAATTCTTTAGGAAGGGGGAAGTGTGACAAACAGATTTGGAGTAACTCCACATTATTATGCTACATATAATGTCTTTGTATATTAGAGTATTGTTTGGACTTACTTTTATGATTCTCTTATATTATTCTGCTAGTATTAAAATATTTAATGAAATCAGGGTGCTAGGAAAGAGGGGAAAAGGGGTTTGTTACAAATCCCCATTTCTGAATTACCATCTTGAAAAATTAGGTAACTGGATCCTTCAAGCCCCTGGCATTTAACTCTTATTATTAAATGCTAGGTCTGCTGATAATAATTGTCACCTCATCCAGTTTGCAATACTGAGGCCTGGATAGTGTCTCCACTCCTACATGAAGCCAATGGCCAAGGTCATCCTCCAAAACTAAGTCAGATATTACCAGCATGCCATTCCAATTTCCACCAGGATAACATAATTGCACTGAAGAAACAGGTTACAAGGAATATCATCTCTGTGTCCCTCTTACTCTGTTTATTAAATCACAACCAGTCAATTAAATATTTGAATAATGTTCAAGTTGAATAAATAACAGTAAGGAACTTGAAAAATATATGATTCCTTATACAGCTTGATGATATCTGGGCAGTCTACAGTTAAAATGTTTGAATTGTAGTTGGATGGGATGCAGCCGGATTTGTTTATTTAATCTAGTTTTAAATTCTATTTAAATTGTATTTATTCTGTGTGTTTTTAGTAGGCTGTACACCGCCCCGAGTCCCTTTTTGGGAGAGGGAGCGGTATAGAAATCTGAATAATAAATAAATAAATAAAAGAAAAAAGGGTTATATTCAGTGGTGGGATTCAATTTTTTTTTACTACCGGTTCTGTGGGTGTGGCTTGGTGGGTGTGGTGTGTCGATACTGCAAAATCTCCATTCCCACCCCACTCCAGGGGAAGGATACTAAAAAATCTCCATTCCCACCCCACTCCAGGGGAAGGATACTAAAAAATCTCCATTCCCTCCCCACCCCACTAACCTGCTTTCCAGCTCCATTCTCCTGTGCAGGCAACAAAAGAAGACCCAGCCGATCAGCTGGGACTCGGAAGGCAGAGAATAGATGGGGACGGGGCCAGTCAGAGGCAGTATTTGCCAGTTCTCCAAACTACTCAAAATTTCCACTACCGGTTCTTCAGAACTGGTCAGAACCTGCTGAATACCACTTCTGGTTATATTGGATAGCTAAATAAAGATGTTGACCTTGTGTGTGGTAGCTGTGAAAAGGATGATTCCATGCTAGGAAATAAAACTTCCAGTATCCTGGGCCCTTATGTAAAACTGTGGAATATTTGGGTAAAGTGTTTGAAAAAAGTTAAAATATAATAGAGCTGGAAAAAGTACAGAAATGGGCAACCAAATTAATGGGATGGGGAGCAGATATTTTCCTTACAAGAAAATATTGGAATATTCAGACTTTTCAGTTCAGAAAAAAAGTGACAAAGGGAGATATGATCCAGGTCTCTAAAGTCAAGCATGACATGTAGAAATTGGGCACAGAAAAGTATACCCTGTCTCTCAGAATACAGGGGCCAAGAAGCATCCAATAAAGCTGAATGGGAGATTTAGAGGACACAAAAAAAGGGACATCTTTGCATAGCCCTTAATTAACATAGTGATCGGCACTGACTTATATGGCTTTAGAAGAGGATTTGATACATGTATGGAAAATAAATGTCAAGGTTTATTACACTGAAGAGTAAGTGTAACCAGTTGCGCAGATGCACACACACACCAAAAATCCCAGCAGCCGGGTCACTGCCTGGGTTCTGGATGGGCATGGCCTACAGGAACTTCCAGGAGGGGCATTTTTCACCTTCCCCAAGGCCCGTAGGTTCTCTGGAAACAGGTCCATTTCCGGACTTCCAGAATGCTTATTTTTTACCCTCCCAGAGCCTCCCTGCCGACCCTGCACTTATCTACATCCAAAATGGGCCGCGTGGAGACTCCTGGGCAGGGCAGAGTAGGCGGGGCCAGCCAATCGGTTCAACTACTGGTTTGACAAACCAGATGTAACATCCTGATTTAAACATTCTGTTCACCCAAACCGGTTCGAACTGGTTGAATCCCACTCCTGACACACATGCATATTATGTAGACACATTTGGAATTGTATAACATAAAAAAATATATTGAGAGGAGAAATGTCATTATTCAGTTTGTATTGCATTGATTTTTATGTATTTGCAATTATTTTTCTCTCTATTGTTCTTGTTTGGGAAAGCTGACTTAAATCCAGAATTGTTTTCCTTTTGAGAAAATAAAGGAATTTATTGAGACTAGATTTAGCAAGATGGGGCCCTAGACAACACATTGTAGAGAAAATTTATCTGCTAAACAAATTTTTACATGCATATTCATTACTTGGTGTGGGTAATACATGATGATTTTTGTAGTGCAAAAGTATAATGGAAGAACAAATATAAGTATATATACTTTCATAATGCTTAAAACATAAGAGTATGGAGAAATTTTTACCTCAAGCTTTATATCATTGAATAGTGAGTATGCTCTTTATTGCTTGATTGCTGCTTATATGCATAGAACTGTCTTTAGTAATGTACAGTGTTCCAAGAACTGATTTTCTGGCATAGTGTATGCTTCATAGGACAGGCACTTGATTAAAATTTGCTTTTTTAAAAAATAGACACCACAGAATTCTTCTTTAAAAATGTATCACTGAGTAAATCAGCTTTACTTTATTGGCTAGGATCTTCATTTTTATCCATAAGAATATGTATCAGTGCAGAAGCTGGTTTTTAGGTGGTATGGGGGGTATTTGGGGAGGGGATTGATATTTGTTGATCCTTAATTTTAAGACAAAGTGGGGTCTATTCCATGAGGAAATGAGAAAAAAGCATCCCGCTAGTATTTTTTCTAGTTAAAGCAAGCAGTTTGCATATGGTGCACTTTTAATATAGATGGGCAAAGTATTCTTACTGTACTCCGTCATTAGCCTCCTTAATGCATTTCTGACACATTTTAATGCCTATTCCCAGATTCCCAACCTGCTTTTGAAAGTTATCAAAAAACAAAATTGGAGACACATAGCATATACGTGAACATCTATGTTTTATCAATAAAACTGACTGTGAATAAAGAATAGTACACTAATCAATTAGTACCAGATGAGATTCTGGCTTCAATCTGAGCTATAAGCCCTTAAAGGATTTTAAGTGATTAATTAGCAGCTTTAATGCCCTTCCTTTCTTCTTCCTTACTTTTTCTAGAATTACAGGCAGGCAGTTGTTCATATGAAAAGCAAGAATTTGTCTTAGTCAGCAGAAATGTACTTCTAATGAATAAATATTGCCCAGTACTGTATTTTTCACACTATAAGAGACACTTCCCCCCACAAAAAAGTGGGTGGAAATGTCTGTGCCTCTTATAGGATGAATATTGCCAAAGCCCTGACCACCAGCCAGCCCCCACCCTTCAACTTCTACATCCCAGTAATTTGCCTCCTTACAGCAAACAGCCTGATTTAACATGAGCAGCTGATTGGCAGCTGGATTGACCTCCTGGAATACGGCCCATCAGCAATTCTAGGTTGTGGGGATCGCCACTGCCCATTGCCACCCCCATGTGTCCCAGTTTCGGCCCATTCCAGGAAGGGATCACTGGTGCTGGCAGTGGCAATTGGCAGCGGCAATCCCCGCCATCTGGAACGGGATGAAATTGGGGCGTGCGGAGGCTGAAAACGGGACACACGGAGGCCAAAAATGGAGCACCCAGAGGTCAAAAATGGGGCGCATGAGGCTGTGATAGGCGGTGGTGATGGGTGGCAGGGATCCCCACAGCCTGGTACAGCTGATCGGTGGTATTCCGGGAGGCCAATCCAACCGCCAATCAGCTGCTCGTGCTAAATCAGGCTGTGTTGAAACTGACCAGGTTGTTTGCTGTTTGCTGCAAGAAGGCAAATTGCGGGGAGGTAGAGGCAGATTTTTTTTCTTGTTTTCCACCCCCAAAGCTAGATGCATCTTAGTCTGGAGCATATTATAGTGCCAAAAATACGGTACTTTGTGAGGAAATTTAACTCATCTTTTAGAAAAGATGTCCTAAATAAGAGCAGTTATTTTGGTTATACAGTATGTATATTGTTATATGCTTACTTTTATGGGAACAAAGTAATTTACACATAAGGTTTTGCTATAAGCATCAGGGACAAGCAACTTGGGATTTTTTAAAGGAGTACATGATTGCTCACCCCATTTTCATCCCAACACCTGTCAGACTCGTTTTATATATAACTGCACTAATAGAGATTTTAGGTTTGTAGACTTTAGGGGAGAAATGGCAGAATGAAAAGCCAGCAAGTAAAATGGCTCTTTGTAATTCCTCTCAAGACAAGGAAAAAACTTGATGTTGCCCATAAGGAGATTGCAAGATAGCTGTCTCATGAGGGAATAAGCATCTTGTTGAAACAGCAGTTGTACCTTCAGAAGTATGCTCAGTTCTCATACTTCCTTTTCTAATCTCTTTTGGAAATTACTTAACTGCTTTTTGGCTATTAAGAACTTTTGGATCAATATGTTTTGCAGTTTCAAGTGAGTTTGCTTCAGTCCATAGTGAAAGAGGTTTTAAATAAGGATGTACATTTTTAACCCAGCAAAATGGTGATTAGAAGTTTAATTTTGGAAAGACGAATAGTCAAACAGATTAAGAGTCCACATGGATTTGAAATAAGGTTTTGGAATTAATTATAAGAACCCTCTTCATAGGAAAATGCTTTGTTTTGATTTCTGCTAAAAAAATGATAGAGTGAGACTTTGAAGGTTGTAAATTAGAGGAAACCAGAAGGAACTAAAGGAAAAGAACACTTAAATTTGATTTATTAATACAGAATGAATTAAACTATTATAATATCGGTCATATTGAAGGAAATTTTTAAACAATGAACCCAGAAGTTAATTTTAAGAGATAGACAAATTTCTCCTGACAAGATTGAGACTGATTTGAAAGTGGATTTAAAAATGACAAGCTACAGAATACCAAGGGGGAAAGATGCTACATTGGACATATAAAATAAACCAGCTGATGTCTTAATAGTTAAAAGAGATATAAAATAACACCAAGAGAGTGATCTACTGTAGGTAATTTTCCTACATTGGATTTACAAAACAGACTTTCGTAAAAAGCTTGTAAATCTTTGAAGAATTTTGTGTAAGGGACAAAATAAAAATGAAAAGGGATCAAGCTCTAGGATATTATTTGAAGGGACTAAAGATAGTTAAAAATAAAAGGAAGGAGTTTAAAGTTCATTTATCTGATCAAGATTTAACAATTCTGGTAACCCTTAATTGACTTTTGCTGATCAGGATTGAATGACAAGGCTTCAAGGATTTGTTTATAGATAAGAGAAAGTATATGGGAAGAAGAGATCATTGGTTGTATTTTAAGAGACTGTGATAAATTACTAAAATTGTTTATACTGGTTGTGGTAAAGGGGAAGTCACTTCATATTGTCTTTCTCTTTACTATATATTTTTTTTCTATTGTCTTCTTTTTTTAGTTTGTATTAGTTTTATCTTTTTAATTGTAACTTTTAATAACATTACTATAAAAAGTGGGAGAGAGACATTTTAGATTTGTCTCTACTTGTCTGTAAAGCAAGAACAGCCTAGTCCTAATGAGAAGAATATGGCTGCTAGTTAGCAGAGGGGTGGGTCCTGTACGCTAAACGAGATAGTTAAACGACACTGATTGAAGGTGGGGGTGAAAGGGCAGCACAATTATGTGCTGGAGAATCAAGGGCCCTTTTTGATTTGGAAGTTCTAAGCTCCCAGCCAATGTCAGTAGTTTTAGCTGTCATTTTTTGGGGGAAGGCCAAAGACAGGAAGAATAAAAACTATGAGAATAAGGAGTTACTATTATTAAAACCTGGCGAGTCCCATCCCTGTTCATGCTTTAACTATTTCCAGGCCCATATATTTTAATATTTTTGCAGAACTGTAGTGCAGATCAAATTTCTACCCGAGCCCAGTAATGTAGCTGTGCAGTCTTAAGACTCCTTCAGTTGGGATGTTAATGATACCCAGGCACACTGAACAAAGTTGAATTCAGCCATATAAACTTCTCCGTAACTAGATGGAATTTATCTGTGGCAAGTTATTTGATGAAACTGTTTCAGTTTTTTTGTCTTAACATGAATAAATCTTGTTTCTGCGCAGTTCTGACAGTTTGGTGAGAATTGCTCTAAACAGACAGCAGGCTATTTCATATTTTTTGACCTGCATATATATTTTTTCTTGCTGTTGTTTAAAATATGGATTGATTATTTTTTCATTGGGAAAATAGGTTAAAAGTTGAAATGTATAACACTGCCCTCTCTACCAAATCCTCAGTAAAATATATATTTAGGACAAGGTCTCTATCGTTCCCTCATTTTATGATATGTTTATATTTCCAGAGCTATGGAGAAACATGGATGATGGTTATTTTCCCCTAAGACAATAATAACACATAGGAGTTTCCTTTCCTGATTTCCTTTTTGCTTTGCCATTTGATCCGTTGAGGCTTCTGGTTTTCTTTCTTGACAACATTACAAAATGAGAAACAGGTTCCACTAAATCCAATAATAGATTTGTAAAAAAAAATTTTTATGTTAATATATATGTAAAATATATTGGCATCAGCTTTTGTCAGCTCATTTAGTGACTTCATGCCTGATTATTTTGACATAATTCTCATAGACTTGCTTGGTCTGTTCTAAATCAGCCTTGTTGATGCTGATTTCAACCATTTGGCAGCTTTATCTAGGCCAAATACACAACATATCTGTATCCAAGCCAAGAAAGAAAGTGCATGTTCACACAAAAGTGCCAAAGGCTATTCCCCTCTCCAAAAAGCACATCTCCTTAATCAGATTTGTATCTAAGTCTAGGGTCTCCATTGCCTCCTGAGCCATATGACAATCGCTTTTATTAATCTAATAGGTCTCATTTGTAAATGTTAATTTCCCCCTGAAGAAAATGTCTCTTCAAGATGAGTTGGCCATCACTGAGTTAAGCATTTCAGAGTGTGCACAAGGTCTTTCATCAACCCTGTAGCTGAGAATGTAGACAAATGTTACCCCCGCTATGTCAGTCAGTTGCACATTTCATTTTCCCCCCTAAATGAACCAACTATCGGACTTTTAGCATTTTCATATTGCTCTGCACACCTATTTGAGTATATTCTTGAAAGGTATTATTAGCAGAGCCATGATTTATATGGCATACATCCACCTAGAGAGATTACTTGATGGGATGCAAGGTCTGTTTTGAGATACTGATCTTATCTACAGTAGTTTTTTTTTATCATTACTTCTCTTGTTCATACTGATATGTACAGGTAGTCCTTAATAATGGAGCCTGCCCAATAACTTTTAAATGAGATTACCTTAACAACCCCCTCTCCATATTTTCCCCTGTACAGTCATTAAACAACCATGCAGTTTGTTAAATGGAGCAGGAGAGTGTAAGTCCAGGTCAACTTATCCTGGATCTCCAAGGCATCTCATACCCCTGAGACACTCTGTGCTCTTTTTCCTTCCCCTTGTCGTCCCCACAGTCCTTGGGCCTGCTTCTCCTCCATCATGTCTGCACAGGCCTTTCTCTCCACGTTAAGTTAAGTACGTGATGGGTGATGGGTGTGGGGAGACCCAAACCCATCACCCATCACGTACTTAACTTTTGAAGAACTCTGGATATTTTTGCAATGTTGCATAGACCATGTTAGAGAAGCAGAATGGAGTGTTTTAACTTTGGGGTATGTGGTGGCTTCTTGGAAGTGGTCACCATTTCAGCATCACTGCAAGGAATTGTAGGTACACTAAAAACTGTTAGATGCAAGTGGCCAAGGATGAGTCGCCTTCCTTTCTTCCTCAACATGAAGTCCAGAGATCCTCAAAAAGTAAGTGTGCAACGGATAACAGGAGAGTGGGAAGCAGGCTGTATGGATATTCTATTATCCACAGAGTATTCATAATAAAAATATATAAAATAAAGTCACAATATCAAATACAAACACAAAACCAGAAATGATAAATCTTTCATCAACCTCAGTTTACTCACCCTAGGCCTTCTGCAGCAATTAGGTTTTTAGTAGCTTTCAGGATGCCGGCCATGTGGGAACAAATCTAATGTCTGCTGGGAGGCAGTTCTATAGCATAAACACAAATCACTAAAAACAGTTTCTGTAAGCATACAGCTCCCCTCATTTTATGATAATGAAACCAAGAGCACAATCTTGTAGGATCCTAAAAATATGTGGATCACCAGCTGGAGGACTCAGCCATGTAATTACCTTGTAGTCATGTAAGATTTTATAGGGTAAAACCAGCTCTTTGTATTACATCCAGAACCAACTGGAAGCCAATGCAGGGCCCAAGCCCCCACTATAATGTGCTTGTGGCACCAACCAACCAAAAACTGGGCTGCTGAAGTTTCTAAACCTAACAATAGTTTAACTGTGTAGTGATGATGGCATGATCACTGTTGCAATGTCCTCCTCCAATTAGGGCCATCACTGACCAATGCGGGTAGAGCAATAGCTATAAATCCAAGAGGATCATTAAATACCTGCTTTTTCAGGGAATATAGAAAAACTACCGAAGTCAGATGTTTCCTAACCGGATGCAAATTGCAGTCTGAAACATCGTCACATCCAGTACCACTTCCAAAATCTTCCGAAACCAAAGGCATCAGAGATGCAGTGAAAGTTTCATCCGAGGCTTTAAAACCTCAGAGCCTTCTACCTCATTCTGTACTGCTTGCTTCTCAGCTGGCTACCTTGGTAGCAGTGGCTGCTGCCAAGCTTCCTAGAAGTCTGCTGATGCTGTTATTCAGCGGGCCTGAAAATATGATCTGGGATCTGCTTACACTGCCATTGTGTTGCAAAAAAGAGCAAAGCTCTGAGCAAGGTTGGTCTAGGAAGCCTTGTCGATGTAAGAAAACAAATCAAAGGACAACCTCTTTTTTTCTAATCTTCTAGTTTCTCCTCTGTTGTCCACAGTCTAACATCATCTGAGCTGGCCCAATCTACACTCAGTTCCAGAAAACCAGCCTTAAATCTATTGTAACCATTACCATTTCTTCATTTTCCTGATCTGACTTTTCCACTCATATCTTCTTGTTTCATACTTGGGTGGCAAGTTCCATCTTCTTGTGCCTGGACGTGTTTCTTTTTCTCAGTTTCTTCGGGATTCGTTTTTTTTTAAAAAGAAAGAAACAGTCAAAACAAAAAAAAAAGAAAAATGACATGGGACTTGGCTTACACACACACAGACACACACAGAGAGAGAGAGAGAGAGAGAGCGCATATTTTTAATAGAACTAATTTTCCATTTAGAAAAGCAGAATGCTAAATAGTAGTAAATAAAAGACATAGGATCCATTATCTCCCTTGTATTTAATTTCTTATACAAGCTACTTGTCTTTTCTGATTAGCCAGCTTCCTATGGCAGCTATTTTATGGTAATGCCACATTCCATTTCCAGACTTTGATATGAATCTATAGGCTCAAAATGATTAAGGACTCCTGTTAATCTTTGCGATACAAACCTTTGGATGGAGTAACTCATATCAAACAATTGTTCAATTATGTAAACCAGCTATATGATAATCCATGTGATTTGAGATGTGGATTTAAATATAGGAAATATAACTTACTTTCAGGTTTGCTAGCTGCCAGTTAAAAATAAAGTGGAAAAGGGTTGAAGATAATTATTAACTAATTTCTTTAGCAATTCATTCTGAGGACTGGGGAAAGACAGCTGGAACAGACCATACATTGGCAATTAACCATAAACTATAATTTTTACATTTTTTAGGTATTATCTTTGCATATTTTGTATTCTACTGTTCCTTAATCATAAGATGCATCTTAAATCATTCATCTTCATTCTCATATTATAACTTTCAAAGAAGGTAACTTTTTATTTGTATATCTATCTATCTATGTCTGTATGTATCTGTGTGTGTGTGTGTGTGTGTGTGTGTGCGTGCAGGTCTTGGCGTGTTCGGGTCTTTTCCCGTGTAAGATTGAGATTATCTTGGAGATGTTTGCTCGCACAAGCACGAAGCCGAAAGCACCAGCCTGAAGATGGCAAGTGGGATCTCATCGAAACATTGCCAAGATACTCTCAATCTTACATGGGAAAAGACCCGAACACGCCAAGATCTACATACCTGTACGTTCCTCTTGGCTTTTAGGTGTTCACTACGAAAGGATTTTTTGAAATGACTATCAGAGCATTAGTATTTCATATATTATTATTAACATGCTCTGATACTAAGGAGTTCTACTCCCCCTCCCCACCTGAAAAGAAATCTGTTCCAAATGCAAAACACAAGCAGAGGAGAGGAGTTTCAGTTTCAGTTTTAGTTTCATAGCAGCAACCAGCTTTAGTACAGAACAGTTGAGCTAAGTCACGCCCAAGGTCCTTGCTGTCTCCTTCTTGCTCACAGAGCAAATACTGTTTCACTTTCCAAACAATCTTCAACTCTTTCACACACTGACAGGATGCTAGCCAGATGAATACTGATGGATGCTGGTAGGCAGAGGCAGAATCCCCCCCCCACCTTATTTTCCTCCCCAAAAACAAAGCCTGACCACATAGTTTTGTAGCAAAGCATGGGTACCAAGCTAGTTTCTTTATATATAGGGCCTTGGTGGTGCAGGCTGTTAATCATCTAGCACTTAGTGCAAGCTGCCTGCAATTAGTGCAGGCTCGAATCCCACCAGGCTCAAGGTTGACTCAGCCTTCCACCCTCTCGGGTTAGGTAAATTGAGGACCCAAGATTGTTGGGGGCAATAAGCTGACTTTATAAAAATGCCGCTTGTGGGGGGCCAAAAGTCCTAATAATAAGCAGGCATATACAATGGAATGAAGGCTATTGCCGAGCACTTAGCATGTGCTCCATAGACTGTAAGCCACCCTGAGTCTCCGGAGAAGGGCGGCATATAAATGCAAATAAAATAAATAAATAAAATAAATAAATAAAATAAAATATCTTGAAGCCTGCAATTTAGGTTTCAAAATGAATAATTGTGTTATATATGTCTGAAATAACTTGTGCTGCGTTCTTTGTTGAGGAGCTTTGGATATATGTCTTACATGGAGTAGACGCTGCTGATGCATCTAAGATCTCCTATTGTATGCTTGAGAAATTTCAGTATTATCACCCATAGCTTCCTTGGCACAAGCTACATTTCTTGCTACTTTCGATTTTTTAAATTATAAAATAATGGAAGTGTTATTTGAGCCAGGCTCAACTTCTGATGACTTCAAGAACTTATCCATGTCTTGTGCTTCAGCAATAGATAAATGGTGTGCCATTGCCTTCTTCTGGGACTTAAAAAAACCCTATATAATCTAACCTACCATCCTTTGATTTCTTTGTGGTTATCCATCAAGGTCTAACCAAGTATGATTCTGTTCAGTTTAGTTTTCTTTGAATTAAGTATTATGGATAGAGTTAAAGAGTAAGTCTCAGCTTTAGGAGCTGTAGATATTAAGAAAGCTAGAGGTTGTGGTAAGAGCTCTCTTAAGAGAGGTATATTTAATGTGCTTAATGGGTATATGAATACACTGGATAGTTTCTTTTAGTATCTTTATTGAATTACATTTTGCAATGTCTACTTTGTTGTGCTTTGTGTGAGTAATGGACTGCATTTCTGTGTTAAATTTCCTGACTTTGTTACAAACATTGAGCCTGATATGAATGCTAGAACAACAATTAAATTTATATTCCATCTTTATGTATTTAAGGCCCATACATAATGTGCTCTCCTTCTCTTTCCCCGGCAATGACAACAGCCCTGTGAGGTAACTTGAGAGACTGTGGCTCAAAGCCACCTAGCCAGATTCCATGCAGAAGAAAGAACTGAAGCTGCAACTACTAACATTGAGAGTTTTGGGAAGAAGAGGCACAACAGTTATGTAAACGAGGGACTCAGAAACTTTTCTAAAAAGTAAATTAAAGAATTTGTCTTTTCTTCCCCCAGGTGAAAGATTTGAATCTATGTATGTATGTTCTTTCTGAAAATCTGCTTATGAAGAATATTGCCTCATGCATCCCTTCTAGCGCCATCTTCCCATTCTTTCACCAAAAACAACTTAGAGTCTGGGTTAATGTTTGTTTAGCTTATATGTCTCATGGGAGGGGGGTGTAAGTGTAGTGGCTCACTCCAATCCTATCAGCAATTATAGAATGAACTATATTTCCAGGTATAAGACCCACAAACATTCTGAAAAGGGTATACTGAATATGCAGAGACTACCATAGGCCTCCAGCACCATCTCTGTTGAGCAACAATTTAATCTTGATTGAAGAAGGCGGGGAGCCAGATAAAGGGGAGCAGAATTGGAGATAAATGTTAGCTCATTTCTTAAGTAATTAGTTACCTCCTCATCCCCATGTTGTAATTGTGAACAAGCTGTAATGTTTAATTAGTGTGTAAATGAAACCCCAATTTCATAATGGCTGTGGTGACAGTGCTAAGTGAGACAGGCACAGAAGGGGCTGCATTGTTTCAGCAGGAGATGAAGCTGTCGCCCAGCAAGCCGTGCGTCACTGAGAGAAAATGGAAATGATAAACGAAGTGAGGCTAATTAGCAAAATCATACAGGGCCCACTGATGGTTCTCATCAAGGAGAGGTAATGAAGCAGGCAGGCCAAGCTGAGCGGGGATTAATTGGAACCATCCCTGCTCACAGAGCACAGAGTCAGAGCCTGCCTCTGCTGAGGCTGGGCCCTTGTCCAGGGGCCCCTAGAGGAAGCAGGGAGATCAGCTTGTATGTGGATGTAAAATGGTGAGATTCTTGGCCTATCAGATGGTTTAAGGCAGCCTCTTAAAGCTGAACAGTTTTGCAGACATTTCTAAAATAGGGAGGATCTTTCTATAGATCTACTTTTTCTGTTAAGTTGTTGATAACTATTCCAAAGTAAAGCCCATCTAGGTAAAAGCATCTAGCAAACCTTGGTTGATTTTGAAAAGCTATGTTGGATCAGATTAAAATTAGATAGCAGATCATCAGCAAATATAGGAACTGTAGGGGGAAAAATCCTAGAAGAAAGCATGACAAGTTATATTCATGAATTTATCAGAGTAAAACTCATCTCAAGGGAAACGGCCTTTCTTTTACAAATGGATACTTATGTCCTGGAATATATAGAATTTATATTGCAGTCAATGTGCCAGTTTTAATTCAGAAAAGTAAATTACAAATATAGGTAATTTTTTTTTAGATTTTTATCCCACCTTTTTTCATATACAGTGAGCATCCAAATACTTCTTTCTTTTCCCACTTGCTCTACAACAGCAACCCTGTGAGATAAGTTGGGCTGAGAGAGAATGACTGGCCCAAAATCATCCAGCCAGTTTATAATTAATTATGCCTAATTTTTCAGAATTAGGACTATTATACCAATTTTATTGAAAAAAATCCATTAACTATAATTATAGATTACAGTGAAAGAAGCAGAAACAGAAAGGTTTGGGCTGTTAAATAAAATATTATGGAATATTGTTAAGGAATTTAGTATAGCAGTAAGATGGGAATGAGAGGCTAGATGTTTAATAATGCAAACATGCTTATCCAACATAGCCTATTACAACTCTATTGCATACAATCTATTCAGCCATCAAAAACTATGCATTTGTTTGTATGGCAGTTGTATAAATGGGAAACCAAAATCCACCACAAATCATTTGATGTTTATTTTATACATTTGCAAAGTGGTGCCCTTACAAGTATTGGTCTACAACTTCCATCATTCTAAATCAATACAAACTTAAAGGGATTTTTGGCCCAACATGTGTATAAGGCACCAGACTATAATGAGTTCAGTAAAACTTGGCTTCATCATAAGAATACTCTCCAAAAAACAACAGCTGAGATCCATTACTCCAGAGAGTAACGCTTATTGCATGAGGAATCCTGGTGGCACAGTGGTTAAAATGCAGTATTGCAGGCTAACTCTGCCCACAGTCTGCAGTTCGATTCTGAAGGGGCTTTAGGTTGGCTAAGCCTTCCATCCTTCTGAGATTGGTAAAATGAGGACCCAGATTGTTAGAGGCAATATGCTGACAAGGAGACCTGTAAAGCACTATTTGGTTTGTCCTTTTAAACCTAAGTTTCTTAATGAAACAGAATTCCTTTGGATGGTGTTCTACTCTTCTGGTTTATAAGGACACTTTTATTTTATTTTTTGCTTCCCTTGTGCGCTCACTTTTCCACTGCTTTCATGCCACTTATCTTACTTGATTAATGTGATTTTTTTTTTAAAAAAAATTGAATTTCTAACCTTTTGGATAATTTTTAAAAGTTAACTCAGTCAAGGAGGGAGGGAGGGAGACTCTGCTTTAAGGTGTATAATGTAAAAATCTGAAACATGCAAAAGAAAGGAAATGGAAAGGAAAATGTGGTAAGGGAGAAGTGTTTCATGGTGGAATTAACAGGAAACCAATAAACTGATGCTCAAGCGGTTCAGTTTTCCCTTTGACTCTTTTTCCTTGAACAGTATTTGGTAGAGGCTCTTGATCCCCAGGTTGATGAATGAGCTCAAATTGTGCTGTTCTCAGCTCTCTGGATACAGAACAGACCAACTAGGAGTTTTACCTGGCAGGCAAGGAGTTTTCCTACTGTCATTTTCTTTTCTAGTAAACCTGAAGACAGATTGGTTTCCTGCTTGCATAATTCTCATTTGGGGAGACAATGGATGCACCTTTCTAGTAAGTTCAGTGTTTGGCTGAGGCCATCCTGTTCTCTAATGGTTACCCCTATTCATCTGCACGCCATTGAGATTTTTTCATGAAGCAAAAATTGTCTGCTTTTTCTAAGATAAGTGATTATTGGCTTTTGTCACCCCTCAAATTATGTGTATATGCATTGGA
The DNA here is from genome assembly GCA_023653725.1 of Bungarus multicinctus. Lineage (NCBI taxonomy): Eukaryota > Metazoa > Chordata > Lepidosauria > Squamata > Elapidae > Bungarus > Bungarus multicinctus. The sequence continues at coordinate 75,778,661 of CM042842.1, forward strand.
ATAAGCCTTCCCTTTCTTTTACAGATTCATATATTAATTATGCTTTCTTTGGCTCTTATTGATTCACAAGCTGAGATAACAAGAAAATCTTCAGGCCTTTTTACTTTTTAACTGAAAAAAGTGCCATTAAACCATGTTTCCCCAGTATATTAGCTGCCATTGTCAAAATCCAAGCTATAGAGCAAGTTAAAATGAGGCAGAGACAGGTATGATATAGCAATGGAAATTGAGGGTTGTTCCAGTGTTGAACTTTATCCTTTATTATTCTCCAAAAGATGCCCTTTTTGCAAATGTTGGCACATAATCTTCATTATGTTACATTACTTATTGACATTTAGGCAGGCAGGCAGAAATTCTGGCTGTCCTGAGTACCTTCTAACTGCTTATGGCCTGAGAGCCAGCCTTGATGTCTCTGAGGATGGCATTTCATTATACGTACACCTGATGCTGAACCTGCCTCTAAGCAGCTTCTCTCCTCCACCCAACACCCCCCCCCAGGTTAATGTCTACTGATCTTTTCATTTATTTAAACAATCATCTTTTTTATAGAAACATTCTTGGTCTATTCCTGGATTGCTTACAATCAGTTTCACTGGACTGAATTCATTTCTGTCTTTGCTCTTGGTCATGCTGTCTTTTTCGGTACTGGTTACTTTTTCCATAAAGGATGAAGTTTTTTGTGAGTTGTGACTGATAGTGAATAGTCTAAGCAGAGTTTTACCTTATGCCTGGTGTTACATTTAATTAATGTGTCCTTTCCTCCTCCCTAGCCTTCAGCACTTTTTTTTAGCGCACAATGAGCAATGTCCCCTGGCCTGCAACAGCTTCAATGAGGGGATGAGAAATATTATTTATTCAGTTGTTTACAGAAGCGTTTGATCAGGAATAGTTCTTCACTGCCAGCCTGTTCTGTATTATTCATTGCAATAATCTCTGCAGATTGTGATAAACTGTAACAGTGCCGGGGCAGCGAGCAAGGGGGCTTTGCTGATGCCGGCGCCTGCACCCTGCTCTAAAATATTGGCAGTTGCAGTCATAAATCTCAATTTGGAAGTGTGACTATTGTACAGGGAGTTATGGTTATACTAATGATTGCTTCTCTGTCTTATTTTTCATGTTGCAACAGAGTAATAAATTTTTAAGAACAGCCTGGACAGACTGTTAGGGAACAAAGTATGGCTTCTCGCCCTGTCTCTGCTTAATGCAAGCCCTCATTCACTCTTTTTTTAGGAAATTAGTGAAGATAGTGGGAAAGAGGATATCCAGATCTATTTTGGGAAAGGCCCCATTTCAAACCATCCAGAAGTGCTTATAAATTTTCTCCAATGAGTATGAACAAAATTCTTTACTTTGGCGTAGTTCCGTCTGGAGGCAGATTTGTTGCTTCACTGAATATATATCTTCATCCTCATGATGAGAAAGTTGAAGAAAGTTGGTGGGGAAAAAGAAAGAAAAGGTTGAAATCTCAGAAGCACATTGAAGAGACATATACTGTGTCTGATGTGTCTTTTAGAAAGGATGGTTGACAAAATAGATGATGGGCTTTTGGATCCCATTTCACTTGTTAAAGTTTTTAATTCAACGTCTCTGCAGATTTACATCTCAGAGGAAAGGTGAAAATACACAAAACAAATTCATGCCTTATGTGAAAGGTGACCGAGCTAAAATTATTACTTGATTTCCTATATAACTTTCTGACTACATCCAAGGGTATCGTGATTGAATGTTTGGTTCATGTGCATGCTTCTCTGGTTTTTTGGCTGAGATGTCTTTGTAACTAAGTCTGTGTAGCGGTGTCCTGATTTGGACTAGAATGCTGTTTAAATCAGGATCTAGGACACAAGCATCAGTGAGCATTCCCCAAGTGTTCACCAAGATCTATGATGCATGGTAGCTGATGGATGTCTCTGCTCAGAGAGTTGACATGGTGATGTACGCAGAGCCTAGAGATATATAGATTTTTCAAAGTGGCCACTCAGAGCATAATTATAAATATCCAACCCTTTCACATGGTAAATTGCTACTTATAAGAAACAAAACTCCGTGGGCTGAAGGCCTTCCATCTCTGCCTCTTGTGATATTACTCTTGAAGAGTCACTGCTTTGCCCCATCTTTTGGGGAGTAGAGATGAAACTGTCCCCCATGGGCTGCCTTTCCCATTAGTGCATTATCCCCTGATGATAATTCTTTCTGAACGATTGCCTGATTTTCCAATGCATTGTAAAGAAAATGAAAGAATGGAGTTGGCAAGCACCAGAGATGGGCTAGTGTATGATGCCAGAGCGCTGAAAATTGATGTAGAAAATTGTCTTTCACAAACTTCTTCTAAGTGTGAGAGTATCAGAGGTGGTATTCAACCGGTTCGCACCGGCTCAGGCGAATTGGTAGCGATGATTTGGCGTGGGTCCCCTGGCTGGCCACGCCCCTGACCTGGTTGCCCGATCACTCACTTGCCCGGACCGCCCTCCTAGCTTTCCCTACCATGTGGCGGCTGCAGCGCAGCTCGGGCAGATGTCCCATGGCTACTGCACATGGGCACTTTGTGTGCAGCCGCTACACATGCAGTGCGCATGTGCAGCAGACCCAGGACATCCACCCACCTGCCCGCTCTCCTGGAGCACGCTGTCTTTCTTCTCCCAGCAGACGCGCCTCTTCCAGCCCGTCCTGGCCAGCCAGCAGGAGGCCACATGTCCAGCAACCCCCTTTTCAGTGCAAGAAGCCTCCCCCAACTGGACGGCTGCTTCCCTCCTTCTCTGCCTATTTGTTCTGTATGGCCGAAGAGGAGGAGAGTAATTGGCTTGTTGGGGGAGGCTTCTTGTGCTGAAAAAGGGATGGCCTCCAGCTGCCTCTTTTGCAGTGCAAGAAGCCTGCCCCAATCGGCCGACTGCTGTCCTCCTCCCCAGCCATACAGAACAAACAGGCAGAGAAGGAGGGGAGCAGCAGCCAGCCGGTTGCGCTGAAAAAGGGGTGGCTGGAGGTGACTCTTTTTTGGTCTCCAGCTACCTCTTTCAGAATGCTGCACCACTCCGCTCCGACTTGCTTGGGCAAGTCTCTTCTGTGCAGTGGACTCAAGGGAATCACTCACTTGCCCGGACCGCCTGCAGTAGACCTGCGTGGCTGGCACCTAGAACACGGCTGCGGTGGTGTGTTGGAGAAGTGAAGCAAAGCCACTGCAAGAAGCCTGTAGCCGCCATGTGCTTTTTTTGGTGCAGGAGGAAGGAAGGAAAGGTTTCAGGCAGTCGGGAAAGCCAAACTGAAGCTGCCTAGCCCAGGGCTGCCAGCAGGGGCTGGGTGGGAGCGAAGCTGCAGCACACGCCTCACTTGAATTTCCCAGCCCCAAAAGTGGAAGGGGAGGAAGTCCCAACCGCGGCCCCTTTGTTGGACCCTGAAGCCTTGCCTGCCGACTTTTTCAGGCAATGCGGGACCAGAGACTGGCCCGGGAAGAACCCTCATAATGACGGATGCTGCCGGGCATTTGGAAGCGTGTGTGTGTGTGTCTGTTTCAGGTGGATCTCCTCTCCTAGCTTTAGAAGGGGAGAGGGAAGGAGGAAGGGAAGGGATAGAAAGAGAGAGAGAGAAACAGAAAAAGAGAGACGGAAAGAGAGAGAAAAAAAGAGGGAGAGGTAAAGAAGAGAGAAGAAAGAAAAGAAAGAGAAAAGGGAAAGAAAGAAAAAGAGAGAAAGGAAGAAAAGGGATAGACAAAGAAAGACGCGATGGATGGAAGGAAGGGAGAGAAAGAGGGAGGGAGGAGAAAGTGAATGAGATATATGGATGAATAGATACATGGGAGGGAGGGAGAGAGAGAAAAAAGGAGCGGAAGGAAGGACACAAACCCTAGCTTCAGAAGACTCTTTGAAACAGCTCAGCAATCTAGGGCTGGAAGGGATCTCAGAGGTCATCTTCTAGTCCAAAGGTCTTCAAACTTGACAGCTTTAAGACTTGTGGACTGCAACTCCCAGAATTCCTGAGCTAACATGACTGGAGGAGGAATTCTGGGAGTTGAAGTCCACAAATCTTAAAGCTATCAAGTTTGAAGACCCCTGTTGTAGTCCAACCCCCTGTTCCAGCCAGAGATCCTTACAGAATCATAGAATAGCAGACTTAGAAGGAACCTTGGAGGCCATCTAGTTCAACCCCCTGCTCCAGCAGGAGAGCTTATATCATCTGGAATCTGGATTATTTTGGTGCCTCTAACAGAGAGGAAAATTGGCAGAGGGGTTTACTAGGAGGCTGCCATGCAGAGGAAGGCAGAGATAGTCCTTCACTTATGATCACAATTGAGCCCAAAATTTTGGTTGCTAAACAAGAACGTTGTTAAGTGAGTTTCACCACATTTTACTCAATCCATGATATCTCCTGGGTCTAACAGTCATGTGCAGGCTAGGGAAGTAAATCTGAAGGCATGTTCAATGTTCTAATGTACAGAAGTAATAGTTAAATGTGTGGCAGAAAGTGGACTATGTGTGTGTTTTTCCAAACGCAGTGAGGTTGAATGTGTATAGTTTTAGAAGAGCTCTGTGTGTGTGTGTGTTTGTGTGTGTATGTGTATGTGTGTACATATAGTATATATAGTAGATAATGTATCTTTTTATGTGCCTTTACACACACTTTACTATGTAATATGTATGTACGCATATGGCATATATACATAGGATTAAATAGTGTATTTTGGATGTTCAGTAATAGTAAATAAACAGAGAGAGAAATTGTATCTCTTTGAGGCCAGGCAAGGCATCCTTGGTGTGACGTCAAGTTGACCATGCCCACCCAGTCACATGGCCACCAAGCACGTCCACCCAATCACATGCCCTCCAAGCCATGCCCACCCAATCACATGACCACCAAGCTATACCCACCAAATAAGCCACGCCCACAGAACCGGTAAAAAAAATTGAATCCCACCACTGGAGAATATGTCAATAGATTGTTGTTAATGGATGGCTAAATCCAAAATACTAATAATGAGAAGAATTTCTTACTCCCCGGTTTTGTAAGTAGACCTTGTGCTTGTCTTTTTTTCCTACTAGTTGGATCTTTGTTATGTTGCTTAAATTAATGCTTTTGGTAATGCTAGAAAACAGGTAATTTAGGCAATACTGTAAAGTAACTATTTTTATGATGTTATATCAAAATGGAGATTTTCTAATTTATTTATTTTTAACTTCTAATAACTGTACTATATTATCCACACTGAGAATTTTGGTCATTGGGCAAGGGAAAACATAATACTTGAAAAGAGAAGAAAAGAAAAGAAAAGAAAAGAAAAGAAAAGAAAAGCCAGGTTTTACAGCAGAGGACCAGGCTGAGCCCAAGGGAAAGATCAAACGCATCATATGTCACGAGTCCTTGCACATCTGCAAGAGATCTAAGTCCAGCCCACCTTGAATGCCTCTCTCACCTTCCATTTGATCATTAGTTGGTCAAATTCTTGTAGAGAGTTTAAGCTTGCAATAAATCTTTATGCTCATTTGAACTGCCTAACTCACCTATTTCCTGCCCCCAATCCCAGTGCTTGACAGGTTTGTTTTATCAATTCTGGTTGCTGCTCCTGACATACCTGTTTCAGGGGTCTGATTGATGAAACTGAATGTAATATATTTTCTTTGCCTATAGCAGGGTGTCAAACTCTTATCGTCATGCGTCGTCACATGACATATCACGACTTTACCTCCTTTGCTTATACCGGGTGTGGGCATGGCCAGTGTGTGACGCATCCGGCCCATGGGCTGCAAGTTTAACAGCCCTGACCTATAGGAGACTCTGAAATCTTTTTAAGAACTGTCCTTAAAGTTAGAACTGCCACATCTACACCTCAATAGTCACATGATCACATTTCAGGTGCTTGGCAATCAGGTCACATTTATGACTGATTGCAGTATTCCCTGATCACAAAACTGCAATTGTTTTGCAGGTTTCCAATGTTTTTTTCTGGTTTCTGGTTTCAACCCATAAAAACACCCATTTGGGAGAATGGATTTGCTTAACAACCATGTAATTGAGTTGTCATAACTGTGACATTGGAACTGAAAAACTCCAATCAAATATGCAACAAAAATAGACCGGAAAATAGGGCTGGAGCATGCTTTTAGAAACTTCATATAGTCTTTAAGATAATTTGATTCATGAAAAGTCCAGATAGAGGCTCTCTCCTGGTAGTTTCATGTAGATAACAGAATAACAGAGTTGGAAGGGACATTGGAAGTCTTCTAGTCCAGAGGTCTCCAACCTTAGCAGGTTTAAGACTTGTGGACTTCAATTCCCAGAATTCCTGAGCTAACATGACTGGAGGAGGAATTCTGGAAGTTGAAGTCCACAAGTCTTAAACTGCCTGCCCAGTCTCTTCTTAAAAGCCTCCAATAATGGAACACCCACAACCTCTGGAGACAAGTCCTTCCTCTGATTAATTATTTGGAAATTTCTCTTTAGTTCTAGGTTGTTTCTCTCCTTGATCAGTTACTATCCATTGCTTCTTGTTCTGCCTTCATGTGCTTTGGAGAATAGATTGACCCCTTCTTCCTTGTGGCAGCCCCTCAAATACTGGAACATTAGTCCTTCTTTTCATTAAACTAGACATAACCAATCCCTACAACCATTCTTCCTATGTTTTAGCCTCCAGTCTCCTAATCATCTATGTTGCTCTTCTCTGCACTCTTTCTAGAGATTCAACATCTTTTTTTTATATTGTGGTGACCAAAACTGGATATAGTATTCGAAGTGTGGTATTACCAAGGCATTATAAATTAGTGTTAACACTTTATATGATCTTGATTCTATCCCTCAGTTAATGCAGCCTTTTTTGGCAGCTGAAGCACATATTTAAGTGATTGTCCACTAGAACTCCAAGATCCCTCTCATGGTTATTACTATTGAGCCAGGTACTACCTATTCCACACCTATGCATTTGGTTTACATTTGCAGATATTACTGTAAATTTACAAGACATGCATACAGCTAAAAAGTTCCGTTGCATTAGGGCACTTTTGTGCAATGTGATGTCCTCCACACGTGTGTATCTTCACATTTCTTAATTTCCAGCCAGCATGTAGTAAAGACTTGCTACCTCTTCCTATTAACTTCTCAACAAAACCTGTTTAATCCAATGCTTTTTTGTACTATGCAGTAAATATTCTTAATTGTTTTTGATTACTTATTTGAGTTTATATACTGTTGACTACTGTTATGTCAGTGTCCTACCCTAGCATAACTAATTTGGGATTACTATTCATCTGTTCATATTTTGAAGGAGAGAAAACAGATATGAATGGGAAATCCAAGTTGCATTAAAGTAGAAATAGGCAGCCTGATGCCTCCTGCCTGATCTGATTCCTTACTGTTGTCATCGATCCCTTCAGTCTGCTTATAATTCAATATATAATCAAGATGAAAGAGAACATTACTTACGTTATCTGTTCCGTGATCTATAATGCAACATTGAAGAGAAGACAAATAGCACTTTTTGTCACTTGCGGAAAAGTATAGTTTGAATGACAAGTACTTTCATAATTGGGAATTGGGTTGTTTCTTCTCTAATACAGGGGGATTCTGACAGCTTCAAACAAAAACCAATGTGGCTATAGAAATTATGTCATTAAATTGGGAGCAGTATATTTTGACTGGGAAGAAGGAGAGTGATCGATGCCAATAACTCAAAAGCTGCTCCTTCCTCCCACAGGTAGTCTTTGATTTATGGCCACAATTGGGACCAGCATTTTGATTGCTAAGCGATGTGGTTATTAAACAAGTCAACACATGACCAGATCCAATTTTACAACCATTTTTACTGCAGCCATTAAGCAAATTACACAGTTGTTAAGTGAATCATGCAGTCATTAAGTGAATCCAGCTTTCCCGATTGACTTTGCTTACTGGAATTCAGCAGGGAAAATGGCAAATCATGATCGCATCACCACAAGACGCTGCAACCCTTGTAAATGTGATCTAGTTGCCAAGCACCTGAATGGTGACTGTGGGGGTGATATGATGATGATAACTTAAATGATGGATCATAAGTCACTTTCTCTGAAAAATGTTGTAACTTTGAATCATCATTAAAGGAATTATTGTTAAGTAGAGAACTACCTGAACTATTTTTAGGAAAGTTTTAAAAAGTTGCATTTTTACCTTTTAGGACAATAGATAGTTTAAATAAAAGAATGATTAGGTTAGAGTAGAGTAGAGTAGATTAAACTAGACTATATTGTATGAATACATACAGTAGAAGCATCTATTTAAATGTTTTAAAATTAAAGATTGATTGAAAGCAAAAACAAATCCACTATAATATTCTGCTCTATTGCTTTCTTTTTTCCTTTTGTGTTCTAGGCAAAAAAAAAAAAAAAGTTGAGAACCGATAACATCTCCATCCTATTCTGGGATAATAAGCAGGTTCATGTTATTTATCATGAAATGTGTCCCACTGAATCTGAAAATGAAATTAAAAACATTTAAAGCAATGGCATTGTGCAAATAATACTTCCAAGAGAATTGGTATGGAACACGTAGAAATGTATATGAAGCACTTTTTAAAAAATTAAATTAAAGCAGCCATATTTTTTCTTGGCTTCCATGGCAGCTTCAGATATGTTTCCCACTATTTCTGCATACACAAATGCAGGCAGAATATCTAAAATGTCTGTTTCACTCTGCCTCTCTATGAGTCTTACTGTCTAATACAGCCTTTTCTTTCTAAAAAAAAATCTAGGCAATTGTTCCTAGTTATTATACTTTAGTTATGCATCTTCTTTAATCCTAATATTATTCATTGATTTAGATTATATTCTTATCCATTACAGATTACAGAGTTGGAAGGGACCTTGTAGGTCATCTAGTCCAACCCCCTGCCCAAGCAGGAGACCCTACATCATTTCTGACAAATGGCAGTCTAATCTCTTCTTGAAAATCTCAAATGATGAAGCTCCCACAACTTCCAAGGGCAAGCTGTTCCATTGGTTGATTGTTCTCACTGTCAGAAAACCCACCATGAAACAGAAGAGAAGCATATTTTTCTCTTACATGTAGATCCCATAATATCAGCTTAAATAAGGGGCTCTTAGAACAACTTTATGTCAAAACACATTAACGTAAATATATAAAATCTATTAAAGCAAAATTTAAATTTGCTTTTATATGCTTATATTAATATGTTTTGACATATTTGTTCTAACAGCCCATTACTTATTTGTTTATTTGTTGCATCTTATGATGGTCAGATAGGGCTTTCAATATAGCGTTGAGAAAGTTTCAGAATTGGGAAGATGGGAACAGCCAGCTGGAATGCTTCACTAACTTCATGTGAAGGAAACTATTAAACCTTTTCCTACATCAAATCGTTCTCAGTTCTGTACCATTAAATTAAATGGAAATAAATGATATAACATTCAAGTGTTAACAAATGTACCAAGTCTCTCTTTGTGGATGCAATTGGTACAGGTGGTACCTCTGGTACAGATGAGACTGGGAGATATATAAAATAAGACCAAAAGTACACATGGGCTGTGGATTTGTCTATTGGACCTCTGAACTGTGTTTGACATCTAGTAACAACTCCCTAGTGCTCCATGCAAACTCTTGTTCACTTCATCTCTATTAACCTGTAAATGTCATAGCAGCCTTTTTTTTGTTGCTCAGTTGTCTCTCTGTAGCCATTTCATCTCTCAAAGCTCTGTTGTGCTGTGTTCTGTGAATGAGCATTTAATAACCAGCCTCTCATGGATCTGTAATTCTGATTGCAAAATTGGCAATGCCAGTAATGAGCTTAGGAGTTACTGTGCATTGGATGCAACCACTGCTTAAACCTCAATATCTTGCCCATTTAATTTAATGGGGCTTTTAAAATACCCCAAATGATTAAGTTCACACTGTGAGCTAATCACCTTCGAAATTTTACTTCTGAGAGATGCAGCCTATTTAGAAGAAAATTGGTGACGAAACTGCCAACCCTATTTCTTCCTTTTCATAATATTTTCACCCAGATAATTTGGGGGACTAAATTAGCTGTCCTGGCTATACAACAGATTCCTCATTGTATAAAAAGATTCGGTTATCCCTAAAATACGAGCTTTAGAAGTACTATAAATTCAATTGAAAATTGTATTTATAGTGTGTTTTGTATTTTAAAAACTCCAAAGCTTTTTCTATTCTTTGCTTCAGTGCTTTTCTTCTTCTTGCTGGAACTTGCATTTGCTGCCTTGAGTTAACCAAAATATATTAAAAGGGCTGGGATCAAAATATAATATTGTAACAGCAACAAAAACAACAACAATAATAATAATAATAACAAGGCCTCTATCTGTAACTATAGAATGAAGAATGTTACTCACCATATATCAGCAACAATCCTTGGAAGGAGTTGCCTGACAACTGGAAAAAAGAGACTTTTGCTCCAGAGGAAGAATTTCCTGTTGATGGTTTCCAATAACTTCCTTCTTCTTTTTCTCTTATTTAGATAGAATCAGATGATAAATGTATGTGATTGTGCAATACTTAGCTGAGGGAGGGTTGGGACACTTGTCGTTTCAAATGTGGAGGCATAGGGCTTAAGGACAACTGATAAGAAATGGCTTTTGGTCCCCAATAGCCATTTTTAAGCCATGAGAAGAAAAAAAAATCAGAATTAATGTAATTGAAATTGGGTAACTGCACTAAAGGGTGCACCTTGGGAAATTGCTTCTGAATGGCAAAAGCTTACAAAAGTCTCTTGAGTGAGCTGGATGTTTACCTCAGAAACAGTACATGCTCATTGCTGATAATTTGTCATCTAGACCCAGTGAGGTGTTGTAGTTCCTCAGCTCAGCATTTGTTGAGTACTTGGAAAAGTACTTTGAGGCTTTAAAACTACCCTTAGTATCAGTACTGAGAATATCAGTAACATCAGATTACATTTGAGGTTTCCAGAAAAATGTGCATTTTTAATACTATATATTGCTGATTGCCATCTTTTTTACAACTCTGAGAACTGGCTGAAGCAACTTAGATTCCACTGCATCTTTTTATCAGATATTGTTTTCTACTGGGTGGCTAGTATTTGTCCATAACTATGGCATAACCAAAATGTTTGCATCATGGCATTTTTCTTGCCACATTTAGTTTTGTGAAATCCAAGCTACACAGAAATCACGGAGAATAGATTTTGTGTAAGCATTACTGCTTCTAAGCCAATTCAAGCGAAACCTTGGCTGGGTTACACACTTCTGACCTCTTCTGTTCTATGCTCTCTTAAATTTTCTTCCAGATTTCTATTTACTTGATCTTTTCAGAACAGTATCTGCCTCCATTTCAGAGCTTTAGCATGCATGAAAAGAATTAGAAAACTGCAAAATAATTGGATAACCTAAAGTTGATCAATTCACCTTCATTGTGTGATTATAAACTTTAACCCCAATTTGTATAAATACGAAATGCTATTTAAAAATAGAATAATAGGTTACATTTGTTGAATTGTAATATAAAATAGAAAACAGCTCTTTTCTAATTTTGGGTGGAGCCTGGGCTACCAAATTAACAAATTTCTTGATATGAAGACTTCATGACATCACAGGGTGGCTTTTTTCATACTTGGTAGCACCTGCCACTTAGGCTTTTAGAGGGGGAAAGCTCTTTATTTTATATACCTTCAAATATGATATTATGTAAATGGTGTCTGACAGCATCTTCAATGATCAAGAGGCACATTGTGAGTATTTTTTTGTGTGCCATAGCCCAAGGCAAGCTCCTGGCGATTTTTAAAAATTATCCTTTGAATACTAAGTCCTGTCTTTGTGTAGAACTCCTCTTAACTTTGGGGTAAACTGTTACTTTTCAGAATAGGATTCCCATATTCAGTGTTCGAGAACTTCAGATAAGGTGGCACACTCTTGTCTGAATTGCTGGATATTTTTTTTTCTTGTGAGTACAAAGTGCTTAACACCTTTTTGAATAGAATGTACTAACAACCATTACTGGTTCCACTTTCTAGTGTGGATGGCCAAACCAAGAGACCTGAAGACTTGGTAACTATTTCATTTATTGAATGCATTAAAATATTCCATGGGATGAATCCTGAGTGCAGAACATACAGAGGTGTTTAATGAGATGTCCACTTGCAAAGTTATCATAAGCTCAGCATACAGTCTAGGTCTTTATAGCATGAAGACCTAGCCGTAAATAGAACTGCTTTAATAGGCTGCAATATAAAAACTTCCCCCAGTCAATAAATCACATAATTTGTATGCTTGAACTATTGAGTGAATCTACTCCCACACAGGATTCCCTATCAGACAGGTTTAATTGTTGTTTTATTCAACTTTGTCCATTTACTAGCATTTGAAAAGTCACAGGGTGTGTCTAGTTTCATTCTGTGATGAAGGACTGGACATTACTAGTATATTATTACTCTTGTTCTTCAAAATGTTGACAGTCATTAGAGCCGTAAAAGTTATTCTCCATATTTACTCCGGGTTGTTAGACTCTGATATTTTTTACTTCCAGATCAAACATACTATTAGTTCCAAATATTTTTACCCTTAGGTGTGCAAAAATAAGATTGCTGTATGGATACTAAAGCTCTTTACCCGCCTCTAAAAATTTGGGGCTAGAAATCTAGGTCAGAATTTCGGAGCTAGAACTTCAGAGTCAGGTAGCAGAGCTGCTTCTAAAATAAAAGCTGAATTACGGGCTTTAAGAATGAGCTTCCTGGCAGAACAGAGAGAAATGGATGTGAGCCATAATTGAAAAATATTATTAAATCTTATTTGTTCACTAGAATGAACCCCTGTCCACATTTCTTTCCCAAAAGTTTATTTTCAAAGCATTCTGTATATTAATTAGTCTCCCCTAACTTGCCGCTCTTTGGATTTTGGAAGACTGTAAGTAGCCGTGCTGACTGGAAATTTTGGGGTTTACTGTCCCAGTTTATCTGAACTGGGTCCCAGATTATACGAACAAAAAGGACCTTGGTCTGCCAATTTTCCTTGCTCATCTCTGCCTAAGAATATATGATCGACATCTCTGTGGAGCATGGCCTTGGTGAAATAATGCCTGCTTGCTTTTTGCAGTAGGTCCTCTCAATTGGGTGATAAAATAAAGGCCTTGGGGGTTGCTTGTTTCTTCAGGAGTGACAGGAGCCTGGGGCTTAGTGGCTGCTTGAGAAAGAGGAACCCCATTTCCCTTATTTATTTCAAATCCTCGCCTGGCCCTGACTCTCTCCTTCCCCTGGAGGGGTGTTCCGCTCCAGTCGTTGCACGAGCTAGGGATATTAGTTCTCATTACTAATTAAAGGAAGCAGGAGTAATTGACGGATAGCGGATGGCAGGGGAGCCAGCATGATTAACAGCCCCTGTCCCTATCCTGGGGGCCCATGCTGAGCACTACCTGTTAGCTACAAATAAACAAACCTGATAAATAATAAAGAGTTTGGGGCAAGCGGCAGCACAGCATTGCTTAAATTAATAGGGATTAGAAGGAGTGTCCTGACATGCTAGCTGGGCAAGCAGTTGTTCAAGAAGCGTTTGGAGTAAACAAGAAATAAAGCAGATTCATCACATAGGGTTCTACCAAGTTTCATTGGCCGTGCAAACATAAGTGAATCCTTCTATCGAAGGATTGCTTTTCTTTCTTACCATTTACTTTCCTTTGATTCTCCGGTAAAGCTCACTCAAGAATGAGCAGCTATGCTTTCTTTCATGTTTGCTAGTGGGGTTGAGAACAGAAGATGAGTATCTTCTCCCAAGATGCTTTTAAATCATTAATAGATCCTATGCTGAATTGATTTATGATATAAAAGAGTAACAATTCCTAAGTTTAAAACAAGTTATTGTTTGGTATTTAGAAACATTTCTTTTAGTCTTAAGTTTTTCCCTTTCTGAAGTCTGAAAAGCATACACTACAAGTTTTTACAGCAAATGTATTAAGTCATGTGCTCCTTTTCAAATTATTTTAGAAATTCTTTTAAATAACAGCAGAGTAAGGGCCATTTGGGTCTTGGGGCAACCTTGTTTCAGAGAGCAAGTGCTAATATAGAGAAGGTGTATTTGTGACGTCCTAATAGACAACACTGTTTAATTGAAGGAATCAAGGTGCACCAATGCAATTTGTTTGACTAATTTCTGGATTGGTTAGAGCAAAACAAATCAAAACATTATGTATATCTATTCACCAATAAGCCATAGAGCTGTGGTGGAGCAGTGGTTAGAATACAGTATGCAGGCTAAGTCTATCTACAGCCAGGAGTTTGATCCTGACTGGCTCAGGGTTGACTCAGACTTTCATCCTTCCAAGGTCAGTCAAATGAGGACCCAGATTGTTGGGGACAATATGCTGACATTGGTAAACCGCCCAAAGAGTGCTGTAAAGCTGTGGTCTCCAACCTTGGCAACTTTAAGACTTGTGGACTTCAACTCCCAGAATTCCTCAGCCAGATTTGCTGGCTGAGGAATTCTGGGAGTTGAAGTCCACAAGTCTTAAAGTTGCCAAGGTCGGAGACCCCTGCTCTAAAGCACTATGGACTGGTATATAAGTTTAAGTGCTGTTGCTGCTTATAATTAGCAAGCCAAGAACAAACATTATAAATGATAGCACCAGCATTGCCATAAAATAAACCATTGTTGACTTACTAAGAATTGTTCCTTTTGGTTTTGTATTTGCTATTTTATTTTGTGAGACAAAAGGCTCCACTCAGGCTAAAGTTATGAATGATCAAAATCATGTGTAGAACTATGTATAGTTCTTAAAATGTTAGTGGCAACTAAGAAAAAAGGAACAGATGGAGGATCATGAGAAGGAGATTAGTTACTTCTCCTTTCTATAGTCTCAGAGATAATCCTTCTCTCTACAGTAAGGTTAAAAGCTAAGAATAAGGAGTCAGTCCTATCCAGTCCTATTTCTTGTAATAAAGGATAAAAACTATTGTTTTTTTTTAAATAAATTAATTCTTAAAATATGCCTTGTGTAAGACAGAAACTGGCCATAGACATCTTGATTTTCCTACTCTAATGAGTAGCTGGATTTTGATCATAACTTGTAAGCATAAGCTGTTCACCAATTTATTTATTTTATTTATTTATTTATTCCATTTGTATACCGCCCTTCTCCCGAGGGACTCAGGGCGGTGAACAGCCCATCTAAAAACCCCACAAAGAATACAAAAGTTAAAAAATATTAAATTTCAATCGGCTGCTTGATAAAACTAACAAAACCCCACCCCTCCCCTTAAAACCCAATTTAGAATTAATAAAATGGAGACCAAATTAAAACCATCTCAGCCAAGGCCGGCCTGCTCAAAGAGCCAGGTCTTCAACGCGCGCCTGAAGGCCCTCAGGTCCGTGCCGGTACGGAGCTCCGGTGGCAGAGTATTCCAGAGGGTGGGGGCACCCACAGAGAAGGCCCTACTCCTCGGCGCCGCCAGACGGCACATAGCGGCCGACGGCACCCGGAGCAGACCCTCTCTGTGGGAACGCACCGGCCTGTTGGAGAACGCTGGCAGAATGCGGTCCTGAAGGTAACCTGGTCCCATGCCATGGGTCGCCCCAAAGGTCAAAACTAGAACCTTAAAGCGAACCCGGAGAGCCACCGGCAACCAATGCAGCTCGCGCAGGAGAGGCGTCACATGGGCGCTACGTGACGCCCCCATGATCACCCGCGCGGCTGCATTTTGCACCAGCTGGAGTCTCCGGATGCTCCCCGCAGGGAGCCCCATGTAGAGGGCATTACAATAGTCCAGGCGAGAGGTGACAAGGGCCTGAGTGACCGTGCGCAAGGCGTCCCGATCCAGGAAGGGCCGCAACCGGTAGATCCGACGGATCTGATGAAACGCCCCCCTGGAGACGGCCGCGATGTGATGTTCAAGCGACAGCCGTACATCCAGGAGGACTCCCAGGTTGCGAGCCCTCTCTGTGGGGGGCAGAACTTCCCCCCCGATAGCCAGCGAAGGTGTCAGCTGGCTATATCAGGGCGCCGGAAACCACAGCCACTCGGTCTTGGATGGGTTGAGCCGAAGCCTGTTCCCGCCCATCCAGTCCCGCACGGCCTCCAGGCACCTAGACATAGCCCCCACAGCATCGTTGGGGTGGTCCGGAGTGGAGATGTACAACTGGGTGTCATCTGCATACAGATGACACCTCACTCCAAGACCACGGATGATCTCACCCAGCGGCTTCATGTAAATGTTGAACAAGAGGGGAGAGAGGACCGACCCCTGAGGCACCCCACAAACCAGGGGCCTAGAGGTGGACCTCTCCCCCCCCGCCAACACGAATTGCGAACGGTCGGAGAGGAAGGAGGAGAACCATCGAAGGACGGTTCCACCAATCCCCAACCCCCCCAACCGTCGCAACAAGATACTATAGTCGATAGTATCGAAAGCCGCCGAGAGATCTAATAGGACCAGGACAGAGGAGAACCCTCTGTCACGAGCCCTCCAGAGATCATCAACCAACGCGACCAATGCCGTCTCAGTGCTATGTCCAGGCCTGAAGCCCGATTGGAACGGATCGAGGTAAGTAGCTTCCTCCAGGTACCGGGGGAGCTGACGTGCCACCACACTCTCAACAACCTTCGCCACGAAGGGAAGGTTGGAGACTGGACGATAGTTGTTTAAAATAGCTGGGTCCAGGGAAGGCTTCTTGAGGAGGGGCGCACCACCGCCGCCTTCAGGGCGGTAGGGAGCACCCCCTCTCTCAAGGAAGCGTTGACAATCCCCTGGAGCCAGCCTCGTGTCGTCTCCCTGGCAGCCGAAACCAGCCAGGAAGGGCACGGGTCCAATAAACAGGTGGTGGCATTCAGACCCCCCAGCAACCTGTCCACACCCTCGGCGGTCACAGGGTCGAACTCCCCCCAGATAACACTCACAAGACCTGCCCCGGACACCTCCCCCGGGACCATCCAATTGGAGTCGAGCCCCTCCCGAATCTGAGCGATTTTATCATGCAGAAATCGGGAAAACTCCTCCGCCCTACCCTGCAAGAGGTCATCCCGTGCTCTCGGTTCAAGTAGAGAGCGGGTCACTCTAAACAGGGCGGCAGGCCGATTTTCTGCTGATGCAATAAGGGCGGAGAAATACGAAGATTTCGCCGCCCCTATCGCCACAAGGTAAGTCTTAATATGAGATCTCACCTGTGTTCGGTCAGACTCAGAACGGCTTGCCCTCCAAATGCCCTCTAGACGTCTTTTCCGGCACTTCATCTCCCGTAGCTCCTCCGTATACCACGGAGCCACATGGGATCTGTGCCGGGTCAGAGGTCGCAGGGGCACAACTCGATCTAGAGCCCCGGCGGCCAACCCATCCCAGGTCGCCACCAGGTCTCCAGACGAGCTGTGAGCCAGAGACTCAGGAAACGGCCCAAGCTCCCTCTGGAACCTCTCCGGGTCCATCAGGCGCCTGGGGCGGAACAATCTAAGTGGTTCCGCCTCCCTACGGTGGGGGGTGGCGGAACAGAAGTCCAACCTAAGGAGGGAATGATCTGTCCATGACAAGGGTGTAATAACTAACTCCCCAAAATTACAGTCATTCAACCACTGCCCAGAGACAAAAATCAGGTCCAGCATGTGTCCTCCAATGTGAGTGGGGGCAGAAACTAACTGGGTCAGGTCCATGGCCGTCATGGAAGCCAAGAACTCCCGAACCAACCCCGAGGTTTCACCGGACGATGGCAGGTTGAAATCCCCCATGACCAGAAGCCTGGGGGTCTCAACCGCCAGCCCGGCTATCACCTCGAGGAGTCCGGGCAGGGCCGATGAGACGTGGCAGGGAGCCAGGTACGCCATCAAAAGACCCATCTGAACCCCTTGCCCCCACTTCACAAATAGAGATTCACAGCCAGCCGTCTGAGGGACAGTGGCCTCCCTAGGATAAAGGGCTTCCTTTATAAGCACCGCCACCCCTCCACCCCTTCCCTGAGCCCTAGGCTGGTGAAATGCAAGGAAACCTGGTGGGCACATCTCAACCAGAGGGACACCGCCCTCTGGGCCCAACCAGGTTTCGGTAACACCTACCAGATCCGCGGCCTCCTCCTGAACCAAATCATGGATCAGGGGAGCCTTGTTAACCACGGACCTGGCATTGCACAACAGCAGCCGGGTATTCAGGGCCTGAGAATCCAGACAACCAGGGCTGCAGGATGGGTATGGAGGGTCGGAGCGCGCTACCGCTTGCAAACATCGGGAGCGCGATCCCCTTACTGGATATGGCCCTCTACCCCCAGCATATCTGCCTCTCCCAGTCACCGTGCTGATAAAATTTGCCCCCGGCAGCCCACCCCCAGTCTGCCACCCCGACACGGAAACCCCCGAGGCCCCCCAGGCGCGCGGGCCGGCCCGGCTGCCCCCAACTCCATGTGGGCTGTCTCCCCTGCCCACCCTGGATGCTTTTAACCCATTAAAAAACCCCATTAAAAAATTACCAATCCCGGGTGCTGTCATCTGCACGTAGGTAGAGTCTTATGTCTCTTTTGCTGGCCATATCTACACTTGTATTAAGAGTCTGCAAGTGTGCAAAAGTTTGCTGCTGTCCCACAAAGGCTTTGGCAGAACACAGCTAAGTAGCTAACAGCCTCTTCCAATTCCCAGGCGCTTGCTGTCATTTGCTGTCATTTGCTGTTTGGTCTCAGCCGGTGAATAAGGCAGCCATCGGGCATCTCTTCACCCTCAATGACATTTGAATAAAGCACTCTGCCTATTTGCAGCACAGGCCTGGTGGCTGATGCTGAGCTGGGAGATGGCAGGGAGGTCATAAGGCGGGGGGGGGGGGTGTGCTGTGTTTGCTATCACATTGAGTCTATCTTATCGCTACGGTAATTTGATGATAAAAAAAAATAATCCAAAATTGGAGAAGAAATAAGTTAGTGGTGTAAAGATTGAATATAGGTGGAATGTAACCCGGGGCAGCAGCTGAGATAGAAGGAAAATGTCCTTCTGTTTGACATACTGCTGTAATGCTGCCCTGTGTGTGCCCTGCTCTGTTGAGCAGTATTTTATAAAGAGGAGGGAGGGAAAAGCGGCACTTGGGTTAACTGATTGCCAGAGGGCATGATATCACAGAAATGAAGATAGCTCTGCACAATCTTGCTGCCTTTCCCTTTTTTTTCACAACCATAAAATCTGGCATAAAGAGACAGCTGAAGGTGTACCTGAGTAGAGTTCAGATGAAAGGTAATTTCTTTCAAGTGCAACTTGACTCCTGGTGAGTTCCTGAACTTGTCCACATTATTTTTGAGGAGCAATACAGAAATGGCTTGACATTGTCCCCTTCCAGAATGCTTCCCACTCTAATCAACAGTCTAGCGAGTTTCTAGTGTTAAGGCTAACTAGGTCTGATCCTACTTAAACTTTTGTGATTAGTAAAGGTCATCTAGATTTGGCTATTTACTTGAGACCCATCTAAATTGGAGGATGTTTAGGAGAAGGGGCAAATGAGGACAGAGCAGAAAAAGACCAAATGTTCAGATTCTCAAAGCTTCCTGCATTCTCACAACATGCCTATCATGATTGTAAAAAGCCCAAATAGAACTGTCCCATTTTTCTTGGGTATTTTTGTACAACAGAATTGGAAGCCAAAGCGATGTTGGCTATGGGCTCCTAGAAGATGGCACCATAAAAGTCAATCATTACAATATATCAGTTTGTCGCAAAGAGCAAGACTTTATGACCAGAAAAGGGTTGGGGATGTCAACTACACAAGCACTGTATTAGCACTAGCACATAAACAAAAGTAACAATGCAAATCACCTACAAGCAGTTCTTCTTCCTTAACAGTGTTTGGTTTTTAATTACAAAGTTATTTTAATACTCTAGCTGATCCAGTTTCTCTATCTCTAGAGACTGACTTCATCATTGACACATCAATGGACAATCTAATCTAGTCAGGCCTTGGTCCTGCTGGGATGTTATATTGGGGGGATCCACGTGCGCGCAAGAAAGAAATTGATCTCTTATCACTTTCCTTAAGCAAATCTTTAAAAAAGATTGGACTGATATAAACCTATTTTTTCTGCACATTGTACACATATAATATTAAGTTATATATTAACAAAATATCAAATAAATTAAGTAGTTATGCCTCATTCAAGATATCAAGGGTCCATCTGATCATCATTGTGCTTAATCTAATCTGCTTAGAATTTCTAAACCTTTATATTAATTTGCATCCAACAGGTATTGCTCCCTTTCCTTAATTTTTTTCTTTTATGAATATCTTGCTCTGCTTCAAGGTCTCATCCTTGATAGGATTTTAGGATTTGATTCTCCTCAGAAAGATGTATTTAGCTAAATTTTTCATAATAGCATTAGCATTTGAACTGAGAGGTATATGGAACATGGCAGAAGCTATCTAAAATACAAAAATATGGACATGAACAATCATTTCTGAATGAATTCCATGTCTTCATAAGTAAAAATTACAGAAGCACGCAAGGAATTGTATTCTGTCATAGATGTGACTCCATGCAAAAGCTTTGCTGCAACAGAAAAGAAAGAAACAGTATTTCTGCTTTTCCATTCTTCCACATGCAGAATTTTCCTCAATCAGGTCCCTCCTAGTGAAACCACCTGGAAGGAATTCAGTTATGCCAGTTCCAGCTGTCAGAGTTAACATACTGATCTGGGGGAAAGGCTGTCAAGAGGATACAGTACTTAAAAAGCCATGGAAGAAGCAAAATCTCTTTCCTCCATGCTTAGACTTCTAAAGAAAGGTCAGAAGGCTGCTTTTCCATCTCTGGAATCCATTCCATTCCATGGATTAAACTAGGGTGTCCCCCCCCCCCTTTTTGACACTTAAAAACCCATTATTTAGTATGTTGTACAAGAATCAGTTCATCTTCTGTTAAGGCACCAGACTAGAAACCAGGAGACTGTGAGTTCTATTCCGGCATTAGGCATGAAAGCTGACTGAATGACTTTGGGCCAGTTGCTTTCAGCCCAATATATCAGGTTTTGGCAACAAACCAGTCAGTCAATTCTTGTAGCAACCAGATCAACCAGCACTTGGTTGATCTGGGGGAGGGGGAAGGAATCTGTATTTGTGGGGAAATGCTAAGAAGAAGAAAAAATCAGTACATTATATCTTGTGGATTTTGCTCTCAAGAGGTAGACTAGCAAAATTACTGTGTATCAATCAGTACACAGGATAAACCTGCTGAACAGTCCATCCAGTAGCCAATGCTTAGGTCCACCATGGGTTCCTCTGCCTGCCCTGATCCTGCTCACATTCTTAGTAAAGAGGAAAACCTTGTTCCTTGTTTTAGTAATTGCATTTGTTCAGTCCCTGCAACAAATAGATTAGCCAGGGTTTTATCAGAGGAGGGAGCGTGCAATGTGATAATGGTTTTCAGCAAATCCTTGGGCTGTCACAGATTAGAGCAACGGTGGCAGGGAGTATTATCAGATTCCCCCTCCCCCTTTTGTCTTTCTCTTCCATCGGATTTCTCAAACCAATCTATTGTCGAGAGAGCTGGTAAGATACAAGCAGAAGTCAGTTTCAATCTGATCTGCGATTGGTTTCCTGGCAGCTGATCTGTGCTGCCTTATCGATTTGCGTGCCCTCCACCTTGTTTGTCTAGAGAAGAAGGTGGGAAGGGGGGATGTACAGTGGAATTGAAGTGCGTGAGCCTTTGGTGGAACCACTTTAAACTTGATACATCCAATTGATCCGGAGGCAGGAGCACAAAGAGGCCAGTAGGGCCAATGTGAGAAGAGCAGGAGCCGCCAGCCTTAATCAAAGGGGTTTAAATGGTTGTGACCTTCTGATTAAACACAAGAAATCAAGGCTGGAGGGGTAGCCCACCAGGGAGTAGAAAGCACCAGGTGAACAAAACCCTCTAAGCTCTCTCCCAATGTTGTGTTTGTAGGCTTGGTGAGAGATGCCTGCAGTCTACCCATTTAGAGTTTTTCTGCTGTTGTTTTGTGTTAGTGTTTTAGGGTAGTGTAAACTTTGCACAGAAACCTTTGCCGTACTTTCTTTCCAGTCAAAAGTGGGAAATGCAATTCTGGCTTGTAAGGATGCTAGAATATCAGAGGGCTTTATTTGAGCTAGCAGTTATCACAGCTTGTATTTTTGAAAGGTAGGGATCAGCCCCTGAGCATGTATACCACATATAAAGGGTAGTTTCTAGGGTTTTATAAAATCTTTTTATTGCCTTTTAAAATCTGCAGCTTTCACCCTATCTCCTCCCGATTTAAGATCAGAAGTGCAGCTTTCCAAATCAGCAGATAGGATTTTCATATAGACTTCACTCCTGAATTTCTTCTTTTGGAATTATGCCACTTGTACTACTTGCACTCACAATTGGCGGCTTGTTTTCCTGATCTCAGATCATCAGTCAACAAGATGGACAGGCTGGATAGGAAGGTGGGATATAATAAGTAATGGGCCTGAGTGTGGAAATAGTGTTAATAAAGAGTATTTCACTTTTAATTTTGACATCCAATGTAATGATCTTTTTAAGGCCCTATCATATTATCTGCATGACTAGATTATTGAGTCTTCATCGTCTCCAGTTAAATTTATGGCTGGGATGAGGCTTGGAATTTATTATCAGTCAATAGAGCTCGATCCTCTAACAAGGCGTGTAATAAGATATACATATTTAATGATCCGGAGTGGAGCAGCCTGCTAATGGGGGTCGACACATCTATTCTTTCCCCTTCTTAAAGAATCTGACTCTGCCAGCTTCAGCTGGCCTTTCTCTGCTCAGATTCCCATTGTAAAAAGCAGCTAGTGAAGGCTTTCCTGCTTTCACACCTCAAATCAGTAGCTTAAAAGCTATGCATTAACTATGTTTGGAAGAGGAAGATATACCCATTTTAAGGTTATTAAGTTCAAATAATATAACTTCCTGAAGTATGTTATCAGACTGGACAGTCTTACATTTGAGAAAAGGCTGCAGATGGACTGAGAAGCCTTTGACAAATGGTTTGACTGATTTCTCCAAATATATCTCTGATTAAATTGATTCTGTATAATCAACTTTGGCTTTATTTTTTAAGTATAACATTTATTAAGATTTTTGATTACAGTAATAAAAATGAATGCAAACTAAACCTAAAAAGAAAAGAATAAAATGTAGGAAAAAAGAAAAGAAAGAAAGAAATGAATTCCAATCTTCATCACAAGCATAAACAAATTAAATTACTTTTCACTCCCTATAATGTTACAAACCTTATCTCTTCAGCTTTATTGTAGGTATTCAGTTTTTACATCTGATTGAATAAACCAATTAAAGAACATAACATTGTAATTTTGGTTGGTACCAGATATCATATTTCACTTGGATGTCCACATGTGAGAATTTAAATACTGCAGTTTACACAGCTGTCACGTTCTATAACTTTGATTCAACAATGAGAGGTACAGAAATTCATAAGTCTTAAGAAAGAGCGCAGAAGAGCTGGTTGGAATACCATGATTTCCTGACATTTGTTTCTGTTCCTAACTTCCTTTTATGCATTCATGTGTGCAATCTACTTTGAATGAATGTTCATCATTGTTCGTTTATTTTTTTCATGCCTATTTGTGGGATTACAGAAAAAAATACTTTATTTTCTACTAGACTTTGGTGGTAAGTACAGTAGATTGGGCCACAGTCCAAAGTGTCCAGTCATTCTTTTCCCCTTTTGTCCCTCAATTTCCTCCCTAGTTCTAGGTGATGAGTCAGATCATTGTTGTTAGAAGTTTTACATAGTCGAAAAACTTTCAGATAAATAATAGAAGTGTTTTTGAATTTCAGATAATTTGATATGCAGGCATTCTCTCAAGTTAGCTACAAGTTTAAGAAGATACAGTTACACATCAAATGTTTATGTCAAAGTAGGAAGATAATGTCAAAACAAAGATTTTGGTAACCTGAGGTTTATATGCTATGCTTCTTCTCCTGCTAATCTACAATAAAAGTTGATGATTACTTTATACATATATTAGTTGCAGATCTTCTATCATGCTGCTCATGCTTTCTAAGGTACGTAAATAATTGATAGCATCAGGACAGTTGAGATATTAGTAGCCACATATGGCATTTAAATTCCTATAAACATATGAAAAATTCAATTATGTATCAGCTTAAGTTGTCATTTTTCATCTTTAAAGTATTAAATATCATTCAGCAGTGCTTGATTTATTTACTACCACCAGTTATACCACACCTATAAAAGTTGATGTTATCTCAAAATGAGTATCTCTGTGTTCCTTGCATTTGATGGAATTTCTCAGTCTATATTGCCCACATACAGCATTTGTGAGATAAGAAGAAGCCTCACTTCAAAGCAGAACATTAAAGCCATCCTGACTGCCTCAGGTGCTGATGAGAGACAGGTAGAGGCATACATGTTCATGAGAAATAGTTGGTAGTTAGTAGGTTGTCCTCATGCCAGCCAAGAAGGATGTATGAATTTGTTCAGTCTTACAGGTATATTATTATGGATGATTGACCTGGCAGACCCAAATAATATCATGTTATGATTAATTTGGATGGCAGCAATGTAAGAGGCTTTTTCCTGTAAGTGGATGCCCTGCTCTGCGGGTGCCTGGATGCAAGTGTCTATACCTGAGGTTGGGTTGTGGAGCAAAGTATACTGTAAGTGTACTCCCTACCCTGATGCTCAGCAGTTTCATTTCTGAATTTATGAAACTCACTGTGGAGCTCGACTTCTCTTTTTAATGCTTGATAGAATTCAATCCCCAGTGATGTTCAGTATCAATGACCATGTTATCTTTCTAGATTACATATGAGCTTTGGGAACTGTTCTATTGAGCTCTTGGTGACTTCTATATGGAGTACTATAAGGCCCATTTCCTTCCCCTAGATCCAGGGGTGTCAAACTCACAGCTCGCGGGCCAGATGAGTGACGTGCTGGTCCTGCCCCCGCCCAGTTTAGCAAAGGGGGAAAAAGTCCAGGTGCTTCACGTGATGCTGTCGTGACGACGTGAGTTTGACACCCTTGTCCTTGATTGTTTAACATTTACATGAAACTGCTGGGTAAAATCATTTGTTAGATTGGAGAGTTGATGCTATTCCATTACATATCTACATGCAAACAAGAGAAGCAGTGGATATTCTTACCTGATATCTGAAGGATATCATAGGATAGCACAAGTTGTAATTGAATCATAAACAAGGTGGCATTTTTCTTTGTTCAGATGCCATTAGATTTGAAGATGGGTTCTACATGGATTCTGGATTTAGTTTATTTATTTACATTTCTTAAATGCCATTCCTCTCAGTGAAGGGCTCTGGGAGATTTTATTTAATCAATAAAATTAAGCATTAAAAGCAGAGTAATTTAAGATTAATTTAAAAATAAAATAGCATTATAAAATTACAAAAAAATTGAAAATTCCAAGATGGGAAGGTTAGCAGTTGTTAAAACAAGTATGTGTGTGTGTGGGGATTTCTCATGGGGCCAACCAGCCTCATGGTTGTGTGGGCCCTTGTGTCCCTCCAGGTTTCAGGTTGCATTGCCCCTGCATCCCCACTGAAAGAGCAGGTCTGTAATTGGATAATATTCTTAGACTCTCAGTTTCTGTTTGAGGAGCAAATAAAGGCCTAGGTCAAGACGTCTTTAGTATCTTCAGCTGGTATATCTACGTGACCTTCATTGAAGTTGGAGGCGTTGATACTTGAGATAATGAATGTCAAGAATGGAAAACTGCAACACATTTATTTATTTATTTATTTATTAATTATATTTATATACCGCCCTTCTCCCAAGGGACTCAGGGCGGTGAACAGCTCGTCTAAAAACCCCACAAATACAAAAGTTAAAAAGTAATTAAATATTAGAATCAGCTGCAGACTAAAATTAGAAACCCCCCCCCCCCCCCCCTTAAAACCCAATTTAAAGTTAAAAATGGAGATCAAATTTAAAATCATTATCTCAGCCCAGGCCGGCCTGCTCAAAGAGCCAGGTCTTTAACGCGCGCCTGAAGGCCCTCAGGTCCGTGCCGGTACGAAGTTCCGGTGGCAGAGTATTCCAGAGGGCGGGGGCACCCACAGAGAAGGCCCTACCCCTTGGCGCCGCCAGACGACACATAGCGGCCGACGGCACCCGGAGCAGACCCTCCCTGTGGGAACGCACCGGCCTGTTGGAGAACGTTGGTAGAATGCGGTCCTGAAGGTAACCTGGTCCCATGCCATGGGTCGCCCTAAAGGTCAAAACTAGAACCTTAAAGCGAACCCGGAGAGCCATCGGCAACCAATGCAGCTCGCGCAGGAGAGGCGTCACATGGGCGCTACGCGACGCCCCCATAATCACCCTCGCGGCTGCATTTTGCACCAACTGGAGTCTCCGGATGCTCCCCGCAGGGAGCCCCATGTAGAGGGCATTACAATAGTCCAGGCGAGAGGTGACAAGGGCCTGAGTGACCGTGCGCAAGGCGTCCCGATCCAGGAAGGGCCGCAACCGGTAGATCCGACGGATCTGATGAAACGCCCCCCTGGAGACGGCCGCGATGTGATGTTCAAGCGACAGCCGTACATCCAGGAGGACTCCCAGGTTGCGAGCCCTCTCTGTGGGGGGCAGAACCTCCCCCCCAATAGCCAGCGAAGGTGTCAGCTGGCTATATCGGGGCGCCGGAAACCACAGCCACTCGGTCTTGGATGGGTTGAGCCGAAGCCTGTTCCCGCCCATCCAGTCCCGCACGGCCTCCAGGCACCTAGACATAGTCCCCACAGCATCGTTGGGGTGGTCCGGAGTGGAGATGTACAGATGTACATTCTATTTTGGTCTGCCTTTTAAGATTACCCAGAAATAGTAGCTGTCATGCCCTTGGTAGAGTGGGACTCTGAGGGAGAGGAGGAACAGCCAACAGGGAGTGAAGGTGTGGCTCTGGAGGTTGTGGAGGAGGCTGGGGAAGGGCAGAGGCCATCTGGGCAGTCAGAAGAAGAACCAGGCCCATCCCCTCTGCATCCTAGGACACTCAGAGAGGAACAGAGAAGGAAACAACTTGGCTTACGAGAGAGGAAGCGACCATGATCCTCCTCATTGGTTGCAACTGGGGAGACTAGTATATAAGAGAGACGATTACAATACAGCATTGCCAGAAGCAAAGCGTGTTTTATTTTGGGCTGAAGTTATCTTGGTTGGTGTTCTTCCAACAGACTCTGCCTTGTTATCTCCTTGAATTTGGTAATTACTTATCCTGGTCCATTATGGAAATTTCATCGTTTGTTTGGTTTTTTTATTTCACCTTTATCTGCTCATTAAGTTTGGACTGTATTGCTTTCTTTTGAAGACTATTTTTGAGTATGTTTTATCTTCAACTGAAAATTATTGAACAGTGGGGCCAAGTTGGAGGCATTAAAGGACATTTATTTACGTTTTGGATTTTGTTACGTTTGTGTTACACTCTGGGTCATCACAGTAGCTAGTACAGTATGTTGCAACCCACATGCTGGCCAATAAGAGCAAACCATACCCATATTACACAGTGATACTGTATGCCCCTTAGGAATTAGACACACATGTGCTTGGAAACTGGCTTTCTCTGGAGGCTCCATCATTTTGGAATACTTTATCTTCAAGATTCCATCCCACAATTGTAGCATTGAGGAGGTCAACCAACACAAGGCTGTACCATTGGACTTTGTGAGCTTCATAGCATTGGGCCTGGATATGTGAGGGATTGCCTATCTCCACTCATTTCTGCCTGCCTGATATATCCCAGCAGAATAGGACCACTCCGGGTCCCATCTATTAGGCATTGTTGTCTTACAGGATCAAAGAGGTGTGCTACTGTTTCCACCCTCTGTAACAGCATCCTTTCAGAGAAACTCACATGGTGCCCTCTCTCCTGAGTTCCAGAAGGCCCTTAAGACATAATGCTGGTCCCAGGCCTGGACTTAATGTATTTGTGGGACTCTGTGGTAGGTTTTTTTTGTTATGGCTATGCCTGTTTTAGTTTGGGTTTTACTGATTATCAATTTTGTAAGCTACCTAAAGTGTATGTTATTAAAATAATAATAATAATAATAATGTTTGCTGTCGTTGATTTTTAAGAAATGTGTTGTTTTTAACTGACTGGTTTTATTATTTTTATATGAGCCAACCTGGATCTCTGGATTTGGATTGGATAAAAATTGTGTAAATAAATGAAATAGTTACTCTTAAATTAGAAAAGTTTTTGGAGGCATTCATTAGAGCTCATGTAGACTGAAGGAACTCTGAGGTAGCTGCGAACTTTTAGAAGTAGTCCTAGTAGAGGGATCAATAGGCAAAATAGCAAAGAAACCATTTAAAGGTACAAAACAAATGTAGAATCTTCCTTGCAGAGATGGAAGAAACCTCCTCTTGACCACAGGAGGCTGTTGTGCATCTATGGCTAGATAAAATAGTCCCTCACCCCGGCTATATTTTGTGTGCCTCATGCTGATTTTTCCAGCCCTTTGGGATGTTATTAAATTAGTTTTCCAGGAGTTTTAATAAGCACTTTTGATTCCTTTGAAGTGTGTGGCTTTGTGGGAAGATTACAGCTCCACATCCTTCTCGCTGGGAGAGAAACAATGACAAGGGTCTGGTGTTTGATCTGTCCTTCCGAAGGCAAGAGAGACAAAGGGCTGGGCTGAGGATTGGGAGCTAATGTTTAAAAATAGGCAGGTCTCCCTCTAAGATAAAGAGAGCTGCCCTTCTGTGTGCAATCAGTGCTTCTGCCTTGCTGGACCTGCCAAAATAAAGCTGGGCTTTTTTTGAAAGATTTGAGTATAACTCCACAGTTTCATTCTGAAGCCTTTCAACACAATAACTAGGCCATCTCGCCTAGCTTTAAAGCAGAGAACTTTATATTAAGAGTCTTGGAAGCTCCGGAATTGGAACCTTTCCCTTTTATTCTTTTTCCTTGACATGATGTGTTATTCTCAGGGAGAAGTGGCTTTATTTAATAGATTCTCTCATTTTGACTTTGACATTTCTCCATAATTAAGGTCCCAATCCCAGTAACTTTTGTTGGACTAGGAAGTGAACAGGGGATTACACAAGGCTTTTTAGTGAGATGGGACAGTGATTGATAAGGGGTTAGGAGAAATAGTTACAACAGAGATAGAACACTAGTTGCTATCATGCAAGTGAGAAGTCTTTTTACCCAGCCAGTTAAGTAATGTAAATCCTACCCATCAAGTATAGAGGCTTATTGTAGCTGCACAATCTGTGCCATTCCAGCAGGGGATGCTGGTGCCGAAACATTAAGATAATTAAGATAATTCCTTCAAAAGGCAAAGCAAAATGGAGTTGTCAAAGAAATTTCTGCACTGCATATAGTTGCACCATCTATCTTCCTTGAGTAGAATGCAGTCAGGAATTTCATAGGATACAGGTTATTTTCATCTTCCCTTTCCCATTCTTTTTTGTGTGGGAAACCAGCCTTCAAATGAGAGGCTTCAAGACTGAGTGAAGTATAACAAATGTAATAAACCATCTACTGGAGATAGCTCAGTGGATTCATATGATTTTCTTTTTAAAAACCCCAGTTCTTTTAGAAATGTCAAGAATGGGGATGGTGGTGATGATGATGATGATGATGGTGATTATGTTATCCATTCAGTCATGTCTGATTCTTGGCAATTCTATGGGCCAGGTCTATCCACATCTTTTGATCTTGTACTACTTATGTCAATAATATCTGACTATAAGCCAAGTGAACATGAGCTCGCAAGATGGTATCTGCTTTCAGTATCAGCATAGGACAGTTAAATCCATAGATTCTATAGTGATTATAGAGTATGAATTACTTAGCATTTTCTATAGATCACGTTGGCTCTGTACTAAAATGAAACCTGAATATTCATTTGAAAATCTTAGCTAAAATAGCCAAGAACCATTTGTTTAGCTTATCTAGACCTTATCTAGTCTAGAATTATAGCCATTGAAGTCCTATTATTGGACTAGGGCCTTAAACCAAATCAAAACACTTCTATCTGTACATTGAAAGTAGAATTTGTTTAGGATTAATTAAAGGTTATGTTTGAGTACAGCTATATGTGGATCAAACTAGAACTTTATTAGCCTAGGATAAGATTTGTTTATCAACATCTATAATATGTGGATATAGAGTATAGTCTTAAAAGCAAAATTCCAGCCTGCTTTCTGCCTTTTTGTCACTCTCCTTTTAAGCAATTTGATTCTGTTTCCCAAATAAAGAAAGCATTATGAAAGCAAGGCATGGCATTGAGCATATATAGTTTCTGTGGCCCCCAGATAGAATTAACATTATTAAATGATACGTATGTCATGACAGTATGACAGCTGAAAAGAGGAAATCATCGTTCTTTGGGACCTGAATTTCAGATTAGATATTTTTAGCCAATATGGGGACACTTGAAAATAACTCAAGGCTAGATTCCCAGTCAGATTTACTTGGTATAACTGTGAAAAATATTTTTTTAAAGGAGAGATACATAGGAAATTGGTATCTAATTCTGGTTTAATAGGTCTACGTTAATTGGAGAGTTCTGGGAAAAGAAGACAAATGCTTTCTCCTAAGGGGAGCTTGTTCCTTTGCTCTGATATGAGTTACAGGCAGTTCACGACTTACAACAGTTCGTTTGGTGACTGTTGAAAGTTACAGTGGCACTGAAAAATGTGACTTATGACCATTTTTCACAGTTACAACCTTTGCAACATCCCCATGATCATGTCATCAAAATTTGCACGCTTGGCAACTGGTTCATATTTATGACAGTAGCAATGTTCCTAACAGAAACTGGTATTTTCCAAAGAGATTTCACATTGAATCAAGCTGTAGATGAGTTTTTGTGATCCAGGTTTTATATTTGAGATGCAGAAGTGAAATGCCCTTCAAATACCATTTTAATTTCAGAAAAATTAAGGCATCAGGGGCCAAAAGAGAGAAAGCACCCACTGTTGTGCTGGCCAAAGTTCTCATGTTCATACCAGGTTTTCATTGCATTTATTCATTGAGGTTGCAACCTTTTAAGTTCAGAGAGGACAATACAAACTCTTAGATGTGAGACCTTGGAAAATAATGAAAGTGATAGGTGACCATCTTGAGAATTCAGTGTCAAAAACAAAAAGCTGGGGACCAGAGGTATTTGGGCAAGAGAGGGAAGACATTTTAAAAATGGATTATGTTTAGTAAGATGGATCTAATTAACTTGTTTGAACATGCTTTTAGAAAAACGATATCAACCTAGAATTTGATATGATGGTTAAAATTGTTTTCTTTCTCTCGGAAATGATTCGTCTCATAAAGCAAATAAATTTGTTCAGTTTTTTTTCTGCTCACAGCTACTTCAGCTCTGGCCTGGTGAAATGGTTAATCAGACGTGTTTCCAAGCGGGTTGCAAAAACGAGCATCAACAATGCTCTGGTCCATCTCTTGCATCACATATCATTTTAAGGGCTGAAGGCATGGCTTCCCAAACGGTCAGGAACCTTGGGACTCTTTGTACCACTCTAAGAATAGCTAGTTCTGAGGGAACATTTTCCCCAACTGCCCAAGGAAATTCTAATGGTGGAGAATGAACCTGATTTTGCACAACATGCTGTCGGTATCTGTCTATCATTTGGTGGGATTTTTATGAGTGGTACAGGAATGTATGAATAGGATTGTCTAGCTGATGGTGATGTATTGTTTTTCATTACTACCTCTCAAGTCCTCTCTGCTCCACATGTGGAAATCCTATTTATTCTCTAATTTGTAAAAATTCCCTCCTTATCTGATACCAATCAGGGAGGGGTAATTGCCTCTCAGGGCCAGTGGCTAGGGGCCTGATGAAGAGATATGTGTGCCGGCACTGTCTGTCCAGGCGCTGTGGCCTGCTGCACCACGCGCTGGGCCACAATTAATAATGATTTGCAAATGGCAGACAAGCAATAACGCAGAAAGATGTCCAGCCAGCCTCCTACCCGCCCCTTAATTTCCTCTGGTAATATAAATGGCATGGGGACGAAAATCCAGCACTATAAATTCTGAAATTAGTTATTCACCATAATAAATGGATCCCTTATCAGCTCGCTCCCTCCTTCCCTCCCCTTCCCAACCTACTTTTTCTCTCATCAACCCCCTCCTTGTCCTGCCAAGCCACAGACTTCATTTAAGCCCTAATATGCAAATGCTGTAATTTAACGGGATGGTGAAGTTGATTTTCGTGTTAACTCAATTATTGTGATTTATGAAACTCTGATCCACAAGATGCCACAGCATCATTGTCTCTCTTTTCATGGCCTGCCTGTCCTCTTGGCAACCCAAACCTTATATCTTACCTTCCTTTTTGTTTCTTTTTTCCTTTACTCTGTTTCTTTTAAAGCATCCTTTTCTAAGTTTAGTGTTTTATTAGCCAGCTTTAAGTGGGCATAAGTCCTCGGCACAAACAGGCACTGGGGCGGACAGCCTCTCGTCCTGCCGTGTTTAATCGTGCCTGGATAATGGATGTCTAATTGACTCATTTGAATGCTTTTGCCTACAGGAGTGCATAGCATTAAATGTTTGATTGCCTTAATTTCCAAACACATCATTATCCCCTTCTTACCCGCTCTTAATAAACACTTTATGAGGAATTTTTTTTTTTTGCACAAAGTAGAGAAAAAAAAAATCTCCACTCCTTGTACTTCTGTGAAGTGATAAACTCTAATTAAGTCTAATATTTAAAAATATGGTAATGGTGACTTGTTTGAATAAATGGACTGCATTTCCATAATTTCATTATTACGTAAAACACGCTAATTATTTGAAGTGGGCTTATTACTAAAAGAGAAATCTCCCACTAATAAAGATGAAATTGTCTTTTCTTCCTTATTGCCAAAGCCGGCTGCTATCCTTCAATATCAGCCTGGTCCTTATCTCATGGATTGGGAGGGGTGAAAGCAAGCTCTTGCCTTGCTTTGTGTGTTCATGGTACTGCTAATGGCATTTTTCTTGATTACTGCTTTTACAAAAAACATTGACAATATACAAAAAAAGGGGCATCCAAAAGTTTCAGCTCTTCTATTAAAAGATCTTCTAGACCTCTCTCTGATGGATGGAAGACAGTATTTATAATCAGTTGCTGATAGGTTTGTGAACTGGTTCTTGGAGTTTTATCAGTGTTGCTATTGGTAGCAAGCTGAAACTTATTCTCAAACACATGGCCATGAAACAGGGTGCAACATTTCAAAACACAAAAGAAAACGGAGAAAACTATCCTGATACGTTAATATCTGGCTTATGGAGACATCATGTTTGCAAGCCATGCCATGTGTACTGAGGGTTATAGTTAGCATAGGAAATACCACCTCTCATTACCTATACTAATTGTAATACTTGGTATTTTTTAGAATAGCTTCCAGTCCAAATACTAACCTGATCTTGCCCCGTTTAGTTTTTTCAAGAATAACCAAGGACAGCCAGGTGCTCCTGTTTTTGTATCTTTTAAGGTAAAATTGAGATTAAATGCACAACTGAACATTTCCCCAGTATCTCTTTTAGTCTATAATAATAGATATTCCAAAATTTCCATAAGCAACTTGTCTGATTGTTGTAGTGCTCTTTGAGAGTACAAAACTGTTATTTTTGTTCTTGAAATCTCAAGAATTAAGAGGGAAACATAGCTGAGAACCACAACTGGTATGGTAGCATTTCGTTACACTTCCATTCCAGCGTGCAGTGTTACGCATGTTTTGTGCCAATTAGTGTTGTTGTAAAGGGTGTTTCTAGTTGTCTTTCTATACACAAGTATTCAAATCAGGGCTCAGTAAAATTCAAAACAAACCTCAATATACATTTTTTAATCAATTGGGTTACATCATGGCAACCTAATCTCCACTGAAAAATGTTTCATAATGGTAGCATAGCATAAATACCTTATTTCAAATAGAAGTTGAGAATAATAGCAATAGCACTTAGACTTATATACTGCTTCACAGCTCTAAGTGGTTTACAGAGTCAGCATATTGCCCCCAACAGCCTCATTTTGCTGACCTCGGAAGGATGAAATGCTGAGTCAACCTTGAGCCAGTGAAAATCGAACTGCCGAACTGTTGGCAGCTGGCAGTCAGCAGAAGTAGTCTGCAATACTGCATTCTAACCACTGCTTCACCACGGCTCTATAATGAGGGTTTCTTTCTCTCTCTGAATACAATTTAATACTTTTAGACAAAGGACAGGTAAATCTCTTGGCTTGGAAGCGATAAATCCTCATTTGCACCCCCCACATACAGCACATACACACTCCCCTCAATCTTGAAATCTTGAGCAGGAAGGTGGAAGCAACATGTTTTCTCCTTTCTGCCTAGCAATTAGTTTACCACAATGGGGAAACAGCAGTTTTAAATATACTTACCAAGAGGTTGGGAGTGCTGCTGCATTTCCCTATCAGGTTCTCTGATAGCCAATGTTATATGATTTGAAGGCTACTTCTTACTTGGAAGAAGGCAGGGAGAAGGAATCTATCTGTTATGTATGTGCCTGTGGGTTCCCTCTCCAGTAACTTCTTACCAGAAATACTTACCTTATGGGAGTCCCACAGTGTGGTGGTTGAAAATATTAGTGAAATGATACAATCACTAGGCATTTTTTATGGCTAAACCAAAATTGATAGATGTCTTTATTAACATAAGAAAATGGTCAGTGATTGGTGGATTAGCAAGCTAGATTTTTTTTTTCCATTATTCTTTTGGGCACAGTGGACCTCAAAATATATAAATATAATTTGCTAAAAATTCTCCCAAAGAAAACCAGATTCTGCTATCTTGAAGAGTGCCTCTTTCTTTTAGATCAGGGTGTCAAACTCGTAGCCCGCAGGCTGGATGTGTCACACACTGGCCACATTCACCCCAGTTTAGTGAAGGGAGGAAAGGTTGTGATAGTTCATGTGAGGACAACATGAAGCTCTGAGTTTGACACCCCTGTTTTAGACGGTGGCCAGAGGAAACAGAATAGGCTAATGAGGATTGTTGCTCTCACTCTTAGAGATAGGCGGGAAGATATTGCCAGGTTACCCAAGAAAGAAGGAAATGTTGGAGAAAATAAGTTTTTCTGCTGTTTGGCCTGTCATCTAATCAGAACTGCATGCAAGGAATCAAGCCAATAATAATTATAAGGCTATCAGCTGAAGGATAGTAATACGTATCATAGGTTAAACAAAGTACAAGCTTAGCATACTGAAGGGTTACATTTCAGTTTTTAACATGTCTAATGTTAAACCAGGGAATTAAATCTCTGATCTCTGGCTAGCCTTGAAAGCCAGTCCCTGAATTGAGCATGATGCTCTTCTTCCTGGAGGTAGATAGCGCTTTGCTTTAATTAGCTGCTTCTACTTGTGAGCCTGCTGGTTACCTTGAGCTTCAGTTGCACTGCAAATACAGAAACAAGCCTCTCCTCACATCTTATTCAGCTTAGATCCAAACTGAAAAAGTGAGGCTCCTTTTTTAGCCCTGCAAAGTCGGAGCAAAATAAATCTTGGCCCCTTATTCATCTTTTAAAGGGTTAAAGATCATCTCTGACACACATGGTTAGGAATAGCCTCAGGCAGGTGTCATTCACCACAAGCTATCTGATTTGAATAAACCAGGCTGTCTCTGCCATGTAACTTGAAGCAAGCTGTAAGGAACTGCATGAATAACCTTAACCTCAATTTTGGGGCTAAGAAACATGCCTCAGTCACTGGGAAGGGTTGCTTGCTTCTGCATTATTGCTCATCCTATATCTGGACTTGGCAGATCTGGATTCTTCCCAGAGATGGCTTGGTGTGGGCTTTCGTCACACAAACACTTTTATCCATGATTAATTTAACTAAGATTTACTCAGTTAACTCAGTCTTCTAGGTCTGCATGACATTCCGAACCATAAACTATGGCTCACAGATGGGTCAACACAGTAGGCCAAGATATGGTTGGCCAGTTTGCAAATCAGCTCACAGTTATGGCCTGTTTCTTTTATTTACACCAACTTGCATACTCCCTCAATTTATTGGCTCTAGGTAGTTTAAACTATTATGATTTAAGGTGCCTGCTCACTAGTAAGGTCTTACTTCTACTTAGCTGAGGATTGGCCATGTATTCTATTTGCTGTATAACTCCAAGCTATTATTCTCTTTGAATATTAAGGACTCTAATATATATATATATATGAATCATATATATATGATTCAGTTTGGCATAGTGATTAAAAGGTACCAGGCTAAAAAAACTGGGAGACTGGGAATTCTAGCCTTTGCCAACACCAAGACAACTTTGAGTGACTTTGGGCCAGTCACTTTCTCACCCCTCGAAAGAAGATGAAGGCAATGGCAATGGCAAACCACTTCTAAAAAATGTTGCCAAGAAAACTGCATGAACTGTCCAAGTAGTTGCTAAAGAGTCACGACAGTCTTGAAGGCACTGTCTTCAGTAACAAACTGAAAAACACTAAGATCTCGAACAAGGCAAAAGGGAGATGTGGAGGCCTTTTAAATGGCTCTATCTGCCCTTCTCCCTGACCGATTAGAGGCCTGGCATTTGTACCCTGAGATAGAGAGCAAATTCCCCCTTCTCTCTACCCATCAAAGCAATGCTTCTGCTTTTCAAAACACTGCCATTCTCCTGCCAGCAATTACAGCTAATGGACAGAGAGGTTGCAGGAAGTCGACACTTAAGGAGATGACATTGAAGAAGCTGAGCTATCTTAACTATAACCTGCTGCCCCTTCCCTACACGCTCCCTCCATTTCTCTGTTTGTGCATCTAGGCCCCGAGGGCAAGCGTCATTTAGGGTCTCTGTATACATTTGAAAGGTGATGTCTCCTAGACAAGGATGAGAAATGAAGCATGTTGCACATAACAGGCAAAGATGGTTAGATGGTCTAGGAACTCCTAACCTCAGAGCTAAGGTAGCTTTGGAATGGTGCTTGAGAGAGTGATTTGTGAATTAAGGTTTCTCACTTCAGGGTCTGATGCAAGATCAAGCCCCATCTCATTCCCAAACCACTCACACATGCCTTTCTGTTCAAAAGCCAGCTCCTTTGCTAGAGGCTAGTCTAACCTCTAGGCAACAAGTTAGGAGAAATGGTTATTAATTACAGGATCGAAACCACCACCCCCCAATCTCCCACTTTAGAACATTGAATGGTTTATCCAGCGGCCGGTTGGGAAAAGTGCTAGGATGAAGTCAATATAAAACTAATTTTCTTTTCTTTGCGAAGAAATGAGGTGTGTGGCAGTAATGTAATTGCAGATAATGAGGTAAGTTATTCTTAATGTTCTGTCCAGCTGGTGTCAGCATCATCTGAGATACCTGCCGGCAGTCTCAAGGACCTGAATGTGGTCAAACAAAGGAGAAAGAACATCCAAATTTATTCTTTTTTGTTGTTATTGTTCACATTGTTTTACAGGCATGGAGAAAAGTTAGCGTCCTGTTCCTTTATCAATGCTTTTTTAAAATGAAAAATACGGTGTTATTTTTTACTAAGTGTGTTCTGCTGTGGAACTCACAGTTATAGAAATATGTGCCTCTTCATGAATCTCAAAAGATCAGCATAAGTCCATAGCAACCATGCTCATCTGATTGGCATCTTGGCTTTCTGAGAGATAACTATTGTACAGTTGTATCTGATCATTACTAACAGGTAGTAACATAAAATCTAACAAGCACCAGAATGAGTTTATCCTGCATAGCAAGTTATCTATTCTCTGAAATGGATTTGTGATGAAAGTTGGCAGAACAACCTAGAAAGTGAGTCTCTAATTGTTTCTATAAAGCTATTAATATGTTGAGTTAGTTGCTTATTCCATTTAATTGAAGATGGCAGAAATTAAATTTATATTATTAACTGATGAAGAAATCATGACAATTACCAGTTGCTGGTGTGAAGAACTGTAGCTTTTTTTTAAAAAAAATAAGAGTATTTGTCAGATATTGTATATATCTGATATGAAGATCGTTGTTTTCTCACAAACTTATAAGCTAAGGGGATTATCTTACATGCACCTAAAGTGGAAGCGTGTTGCAACTAAGCTTGAAAAGAAGCTGAGGGGTAGTGAGGGGTAGTTAGTTCAAGGAGTGGAGACCATTAGAAAATACCAAAATTGTAGACTAGACTGATAAATTGAAAGAACATCCTGAAAGAAAGAAATGGGAAACTGCTTCCCTATCATTGTCAAGAACTTTACATAGAAAATTCATGTAACTAGCCAGAAAATGCATTCCACTTTAAGGATCCTTTACTTATTTACATGTACAGATACAGTTAAAATAATAAAGAATTATAATTTTAATTCTAATGACAAGCTATGTATGATTTTGGACATCACTGCTAAGTGGATATTTTTCAATAAACTTGGTTGGAACTGGTTGCCTAATACGTTTAACCCTTTTGAAAAGCCTAAACAATATTTTCTTCTCTTCCTTTTTCTGCTTTCTTTTCTCTTTTGTTCTTAATATAGCTACCTTTTTCCCAGAGCCTTATATTTCCTTGCCATTTCTGCTGAAAGCAGGGGAGAGAGAAAGAATGTGTGTCTATTTTGTACACAAAAGAATAAATAGTTGATATAGGAAAAGAGAGGGAGCCTATAAATAGGACACATTACCATTACAAGCAAAGTAATTTTAACCATTATTTATTATTGTTGGGATCCTCCCCTCCTGTTAATATTTAGAAGTTGGCTCCTGGCACCTTGAATTACCAAAAAGCAACCATGATTTGTCAAAGATAAACATATTTATCTAATTTTTTGATTGGATAACTTTCTTAGTAGACTGTGGAAAAGCTGGAGGCTCTATATTTTGAATTTAGGAACTCATTTTATAAACATCTTGTGGTATTCTGATTAGCAAACTAATTAAATGTGAGCTGGATGACATGACAGTTAAGTGGATGTATAACTGGCTTGAAAATGGTATTTAAAGAGGACTCATTGGTGGTTCCTCATTAAACTGGAATGCATTATTAAATGGGTTACCACAACAGTCAATCCCAGACACTGTGATTTCAGTCTTTATATTAATGACTTTGTGGTGGAAACACTTATCAGATATATAGGTGATACAAGATTGAATGGGATACCTAATACCTTGAAGGACAGAAATAAAATTCAAAACCATCTCAATAGGTAAGAGAAACATATAGAAAGTGACAAAACGAAAGTTGACAAAAGCAGAATGCTTTACTTAGGCAACAAAAATAAAATGTGCAGGAGTAGGAAGGGCTTGGCAACTGTACTGGTGAAAAATATCACAGAATAGTAGTTGATTGCAAATTACATGTGAGTCAATAGTGCGATGTGGCTGCAAGGAAGGCAAATGCAATTTTAGACTACATAGGCCAACAGAACTATAATTTCCAAATTGTTAGTTTCACTTTGTTCAGTGGGAAAAAAATTGATCGCTTCAGACAAGGGCAACTAAGATGATCAGGATCTAGAATCTGATGAAGAGAGATAGAATTTGGAAATGTTTAGCCTGAAAAGACTGTGGAGCCAGAGAGCATACAGCAGACTTACTAAGCATTTGTGTTAGCTAAATTACAATTAGGAGATTTTTATGCAGATAAAATAGAATTTTCATTGAGTACATGAAAATTAAAATATTGGAAGTCCGGTGAAAAAGCTGGTATATTCCTGGCACATTATTTGCAGCAAGAAAACCAGCAGAGATTAATTAATTTATGGCATTCTTCAAAGATTTGAAGGGAGATTGCTCAGTGAGATGTTTTCTGTCGCTCTAAAGTCGGGATGTAGAATAATGGATTTCCATCACAAGAGGGCAGATTTCAGAGAAATGGTTGCAGAAACTTTCCAGCAGTAAGAACAGTTTGATATTGGAGCTAACTCATATGCACATGGGCTCTTCTTCACTGATGTCTTTAGGAGGAAACCAAACTACTTTCCCCCTCGGAGGCTTTGATTTGATTTGATTTGATTTGTAAGAATCATGACATGGGATTTTATTTTTTATTTTATTTTTATTTATTTATTTACTTATTTGATTTGATTTGTCAATCGCTTACAAGATAATAGGTATAAGTATATACATAGTTATGAATACATGAAATGGGTACATATAAGGAAAATAAAAGAAACAATAGGACCGGGATGGTAGGCACGTTGGTGTGCTTATGCACGCCCCCTACAGACCTCTTGGGAAATGGGTGAGGTCAATAGTAGACAGTCTAAGATTAAAGTTTTTTGGGTTTGGGGAAGAAACCACAGAGTCAGGTAGAGTATTCCAGACATTGACCACTTTGTTGCTGAAGTCGTATTTCCTGCAATCAAGTTTGGTGCGGTTAACCTTGAGTATGTATCTATTGTGTGCTCTTGTATTGTTATGGTTGAAGCTGAAGTATTCATTGACAGGTAAGTCATTGCAATGTATAATTTTATACACTATACTTAGATCAGACCGAAGACAGCATAATTCAAGGTTTTCTAGGTCTAGAATTTCAAGTCTGGTGGCATAAGGTATTCTATAATGAGTAGAGGAGTGGAGAACTCTTTTTGTGAAATATTTCTGGACTTTCTCAACTGTGCTAATATCAGATACGTAATGTGGCTTCCAGACTGATGAGCTGTATTCAAGTATTGGTCTAGCAATGTTTGTATGCTGTAGTTAGTAGTAGTGATATTACCAGAGAAAAACTTACGTAGGATTAGGTTAACAACTCTTAATGCCTTTTTGGCTATGTAGTTACAGTGGGCTCTAGCACTTAGATCATTAGAGATGAATTAGAGATAAGGATTGGATTTATAGTTTAAATTACTCCTTCTAGTCTAATTTGCTCCTTCCAATTCTACAGATCTGTGATATATACACAGTCACATATACACATGCATTGTGGGAGGGAAACTCCAGGATGGGTTTTAGTGGAGTTGATTATTCTTGTTAAGAAGTTAGGAAAACTAGGCATAGTATAAAATTTTGTGTCCTCGGGCCATTAGTCATTTTTCTTCTAAATTTTGTACAACAGAATGGTCCTAAAGTAGAACTTTAGTATGCAGAATACTTCGTATGTTTTCACTAACTGTTCTCAAAACCTTCCCAGGAGAATATCATTAGTACACCCACCAGGGAAGGCACAGATTATAGACCAAAACACCTGGCTGTCACTAAATTGGAGAGTTATACTAAATTTATGCTAACATTGATATCACAATTAATTTTGTGTTGTTTATTTTTTTTATTTCCTCTGAGGCTTGGCTTTTTAATAATGCTAGCCCTAAATTTGGTTTATGTGATTATATGATACGTTGTGATCTAAAGACATACCACATAGCTGGAGAAGTTGAGATCTTGAGTCAGGCTACATTTGGATTATATTGCCTTTTTATTTGCCATAACAAATTAATTTCTGTTAATTATGCCAAACTTATTATTAGAATCAACAGCCTTTGATAAAAAGGTATCTTTGTGATGAATAAGTCTTCTACTGTACTTGCTACCATTGCTATTCTTTCTGCTAGCAAAAAGTACACAAATCAACAGCATTTTTAAGAAGTAAATATATTTAGGGCTGAGATGGAGTTGGAATGTGTAAAAGTATTAAAGTCTCCTTTGAGTTGATATTAATTCCTAGTGATTTCCTGGACACATTGCTATAGTTTTATTGGCAATGATGTACAAGTGATTAGCTACTGCCTTCTGAGAAGGCATTGTAAGCTAAGCATGACACTCTTTGTATTTCTTGGTAGTTTTCCATCCATGTACTTTACCTGTTCTGAGCCTGTTTAGCTTATGAAGCTAGACAAGATCAGCCAAGAAATGCTATCAGTTGTAGAAGCATGAGAAGAATGTGGGAAATTGCAAGTTCCTGAACCTTGAAAGGACTGTATGGCATGAACATCACACATCAAATATGAACCTAATAAAATATATTACTCATATTTTTTATTTTTTTCTTTTGTGAGTATCCTGTCTGTAGTATTCATTCAGGCAACTGTGAAATGAATTTGATCATAGCAGAAATTCTTGATATGAAGTCAGAAGACAATACTTGGCAAGATCCAGAATATGGATACATCTTTACTGTTGTAGACTTTTTATCAATGAAGAAAAATCTTAAGAGTCATGGAATCAGAGTTAGAAAGTTCCTTAGAAGTTACTAACTAGATAATCCTCTAGATTATCTCTGACATATGGCCGTCCAATCTGTGTTTCGGAACCTCTGATTTCATGTGGCAATATGGCCCATTGGTTCATACAGCTCATAGAGTCAGGAAGTTCTTTCTGACATCTAGCCTGAACCTATTTGCTTGCAATTTTAACCTATTGGTTTTAGACCTGCCCTCTGGGACAATAAATCTAGAGAATAAATCTGCTCCCTCTTCTATGTGATAAACCTTCAGGTATTTGAAGATTGTTATTGAATCTTCCCTGCAGTTGTCTCCTTTGTAAACTAAACATGCCCACACCTTTAATTATTCTGGTTGGGTTGGTTTCTGCACCCTGAACCATCATGATAGCCCTCTTCAAATTTCACTCCAGTTTGTCCTTGCCCTTTTTGTGGTACCCAGAATGGACACTCTTCTCCAACTTTGGTCTGAGTGCAGCAACAATTATACTCTTAATTGGATTTTGCGCTTTGATTAATATGTCCTAAGATAGCATTGTCTTTGCTGCAACTATATCAGACTGATGGTTCATGTTTAAGCTGGGATCTTGAATGAATTTGATTTGAGGCTTACCTCTGGAAGGATTGAAGGAGTGAACGTTAACGTGAGATATGAGGCTAGTGCTACAAAACCACCTGTCCCTTGAAAAGAGAAAAATACATTAATATTCTCTCAGATGCACAATAGTGCTTCAGTTATGGACCTGGGGTAGGGTGGTAGTTTTAATTATGGACCTAGCTGCAAAGGCAGATGTTAAAATAAAAAAAAACAAGACAGAAAAACCTTTTCTTGTGATTGTGCAAGTAGAATTAGGAGATTCTATTTTAATAATAAAAATCTGGCACAAACTAGGTAAGGATACACGAGCTGTTTATACAGAACCTTCAGATGGTAATAAAGGCAAATAAAAGGAAGTTGGAAAGAAGGCAGCTGTCCAGTGGATGTTCCCCCCACTAACACTATGCCCGGTGCTGAGAGCTGTTGTACAATGAGAGCACTGATATTATTCATTAACAGGAATCTGCCATTCCAGCAGTGACAAATAGCCTCTCGCTCCCTCTGCATCAGCTCCTGTACAGACCATAAAGCATGGGGACAGCTTAAATATGGACCTGCTCAGCACAGGCCACAGGGTGATCTGTCTTAGTGGCTATAATGCAGGTGCAGCCAGCTTCCTTCCAAATGAGCACATTTCCCAAGGCTGGGCATGTACACTTGTTAGTTCCAGCATCTCATTCGTATTTCCAAAGGGACTATTTTAACCAGCACCACTAGCCTTAATGTCTCCCATGTGCCCAGCTCTGTCTTGCACCAGTCTGGTGTTTTCATATCTGCAGAGGTCGGAATTTAAACTTTTTATGTAAAAAAAGAGAGACAGAGCTGACCTCAATTTTTTAACCATTCCAGGTGGAAAAGGTAGACTGCTTGTTGGGGTACCTAGATGGCCTCCTTATCTTCTTTTTCCTCTCCTTTCCCACTGGCCACTCTCACTTCACTGCATACAATTCACATCTTGTCTCTTGAGCTGAGAAATACAGTGGTACGCAGATAAACTTATAACTTGCTCCACAATAGGAACTGGTTGGGAAGGATCTATAATTCAAATATAGTCTTCCTAAACAGCATTTTAACTTTACTGCCCATGTCAACACTTTTAAAAATGCATTTTTACGAAATCTGGGTCATTGCTGATCAACACAAGGACTTGTCCTCAAACCCTGCAAGAATGCACTTGAATAACTACAATAGCTAAGTATCCTCGGGAATTTTTTGTATCAGATACACTAGAACTACCAACATTTTTGATGCAAACTTTGGGGTAAAAAGATAATTTTACCTACTTTTTCACAACCGACAAGGTGAATCATCATCACCATCATTTTAGCCATTGTCTATCCATTGCAGGATGAAGGTCTCTTCCACATGTAAAGATATTTAAAATCATAATCTCAGGCATGGGAACAAATAAATGAATGGGAGCCCTTTCTACTCTTTTGGGTTTTCCTTTGTACCTTTCAGTGTTAGCCAGTGTGGAAAATGGTCTTAGGATTCTGATGAAGCTTAGCAACA
Organism: Bungarus multicinctus; assembly: GCA_023653725.1. Taxonomy (NCBI): domain Eukaryota; kingdom Metazoa; phylum Chordata; class Lepidosauria; order Squamata; family Elapidae; genus Bungarus; species Bungarus multicinctus. The sequence continues at coordinate 75,822,694 of CM042842.1, forward strand.
ACTGTCTTTCAATACACAATTGGAATGGGTGCCTATTTCTTAAAAATTCACCAGGAATCTACTCCTTACATTTGAGGTTGACTTCCACTGCTTGTTTCTTTCTGATGAGAGCCTATGCCTGCCTCCTTGATTATTTGTATGTTCATTGTTATAGTACTCTGGACATTCTTCTTTTGTTGAATGTATGGCTGTTGGAGAATATGGACGAAGATAGTCTATTCACTGGATCTGAAAGGGAAAATGGGCCCCCTAAAATAAATGGTCCACTTGGAGAAATAGAGCCACTCTGCAGGCCAAGTAACCCTGTGTTGACCCCATCCACACACACCCCTAAATCAATTGTGTCTTATTATTACAATATCAATATACAATATTCCAACAATAACAGCATTGATTTTCCAGCCAGGGGCTGCACCTAAACCTGTTTTAAAGAGGAGCGTGTAAATAGCAGCCCTCATTAAAAATCTATAGATTGCCCCCTCTCACCAGCTTCCTTCCCCTCCCAAAAAGAGAAAAAGCAGTTTATATTCATTAGAGCTATTGAATATAAAGTAATATGTTTGTGTTGGACATTGGGTAATGTGATAATCTGTCCGCATATCACAGAGAAATCCACTTAGCAGTGCTGTCAGCTTGACAAGAAAAATGGGCCCATAAAGCTGGCAAATACATCGGAGGCCAAGAATGAAACACGTGCATATTGTGTGTTTAGGAACTATTCTTTGCCCATGGGCAAGACTAAGAAAGGTAGGATTATCGGTTGATCTGAACATGTGGTATGTTTTAGTTTGAGTTGGTGGGAGGGGAAGGAAGGAGGGAGATGTACCAGCCTGCGTCTTTATGGGACTGAACAGATCTCAGGAGATTTCATTGTGTTGGTAGGTGCTTGCATAGATCCAGTTGAATTGACCGCACTAGATGACACTATGTGGCATTTTGGATTATTTTTTTCCCCTAGACTTTACATTTTGGGAAATGCAATTTCCTAGTGTTTAATCTTTTTTATACCTTGTGAGCTCCTGCCCCCCCCCCCAATAAATAAATAAATAAATAAATGTATTTATGGAATTTGTAGGGATGGCCTACACATTCCATAAATACATCCAGGCCAACCTCCTTTTGCCTTGTACAACAGCAATCAAGTTTGCCAACCGTCTGTGGTCAGTGGAACTAATATTAACATGACTCATTGCAGTGGAATTGGAGAAAGCTGTTGTGAGTAGATACTGGCAGTCCACAATTGGCTATTCCTTGAGAGAAGATGTAGCCTGGGTTGGCTTAGTTTTAGTTTCATTCTATTTAGTATATTTCCTCATGTTTTTATTTTATTTCAAAGATAGTACAGTGGTACCTTAGTACTCATCCTTAATTGGTTTAGAGAGGCGCCATGAGCATCAAAAATGTTGAACACCAAATAAATTTTCCCATAAGGAATAATGCAGTGATAGCCGATATTGATGCTAAGTTCTAGTTTGTGCATTGAGTACCATACAAATGATGAATGCTGAGACAAACATAAAAATGCATTGAGTATCAAATTCGATGAATTTCAAAGCAGTTGAGCACCAAGATACCACTATAATCCTTGCCTACCGAGTATTCATTCAACAATTGAAGTTATAATGGTGCTGAAAAAAGAGACTTATGCCCAGTTCTTGAAGTTGCAACTGATGCAGCATTGCCACAGTTACATTATTCCAATTTGGATGCTTGGCAATTGGTTTGCATTTTCACTGGCCACAGCAGCCCACAATTATGCAATTATCATTTGCGATTTTCACAGCTGGCTTCCAACAAGCAAAGTCAATGGGGTAGCTGACAGGAAGCAGAAACTTGCTGTCATGTGATTCATGCTTTATGACCTGTAGCGACCACAGCTGGAAATGATGAACTGAAGTTGGGTGTGGTCATGTGACATTTCATTTAGCAATGGAGTTGCCGGTCCCAGCTGAGATCATAAAGTGAGAACTCCCTGTATTGATATGCTGTTTTTCCAGCCTGCATACAGAATTAACTTTGTGTCTTACCACAAACAACAAAAGGCATAACAAAGTATCTGAAATTAGTTTGACAGCATCACCATGGATGCATAATGTTTCTGTAAGTTCATAAACAGTAGCAATTCTAGGCATGCTTTCTGTGATGACCCGTAGTCTCTCAAAATAACCCAAAACATACATTAAGGTCCGGTAATGCCTTCAACTTATCTTCACTGTTTTATTAGGCACAGTTTAAAGTCACAAAAGTAAATAATGAGGCAAAAGGAAACCAAAAACAAACCGCATTGACGATAGTTCCGAACCAAGCCAAGATAATTAATCATACATTCCAGGAAGATAACCGAGGAGAGTCCATGGGAAGAACGCCAACAAAGATAAACCTCTTTCAAAGGAACACTAAATTTGACTTCATCAATTCTGACTGCGCAATTACACATTTATATACATAGCTCCCAGCTGCAAGCCACACGGAGGATCATGGTAATCTCCTCCCGAGTAGACCTAGCTTTTCCCTGATCCTCTCCTCCCTGCGTGCCCTAGGATGGATAGGGGATGGGCCTGGATCCTCCTCTGATTGCTCAGCCAGCCTCTGCCCTTTCCCAGCCTCCTCCAGCACCTCTGGAGTCACACTTCCACTCCCTGTTGGCTGTTCCTCCTCTTCCTCAGAGTCAGTCTCCACCAGGGGCATGACACTTTCTTTCTTTTGAGAGCAATTATATGCCATAGATCAGGGGTGTCAAACTTGCGTCCTCATGATGGCGTCATACGATGCATTGGGATTTTCCCCCCTTTTGCTAAACCAGGCGTGGGCGTGGCCAGCACATGAGCCATCCGGGCTGCGAGTTTGACAGCCCTGCCATAGATGCTACACTCCTTGCTTTGGTAGTCTGTAGTAAATCTTTGAGAACATTGACATCAAGAAGAAACAGCACTCAGTTCAACTCACTCATGGATAAAGAGATTGGACCATTTTTAGAGAATTAATTATATCCTATTCAAAATGTTGCAGTGCAGTAATTAAGGGATGAATTTTAGGAACAACCAGAATAATTTAAGAGGAAAAAATTAGGGAAGGTCAGAAAGTGTAGAAGTTGAGCATGAATGTGGTGTCATTCAAATTGGATTGAGTGTTACACCTGAAGAGCAAATTGGAAACAAATGTGTAATCTGGCAATTGCAGAATTGGACAGAAATTGCACGGCTACTTAACAGTTAAAAAGTTTTTTTGACTAGGAAGTTTGTGGTCTTCTGTCATTCTATCATACCAATATGTCTAAATGTAGTATGCCCATTCTTTATATGCATATGCACATATGAGAACATGAATGAGTTCCTTTCCCAGTGTTTGAAAAGCAGATCTCTGTGTGGCCATCTGGGCCCATTGTTGAAGCTTATCAGGGTTGGTAAAGCCTCCAACGGTCTATCATCAGACGTTTCTTATTCTCAATTGCCATTTTTGTAACAGAAAATCCTTTTTCAAGGTAACAACGAGGAGATTTAGGAGATTTCATATGGCTAATAATTCCCCAAACAGCTATCTGACGGTGTTGTTTTAAAAGCCGCTTAGTTTTTTGCTTTGGAGTTTATGAAAATCTCCTGCACTAATATCCCGAGAGCCAGCCTATAATTGTGTTATTAAATCAATCGGAGCGGATTACATTGTAAAATCAATAAGCGGCTGTAATTGCATATTAGAAAGTTGTTCGGCTGTTGTTGATTTTTTTGTACATGGATAATTGTAATAAGCGTGTTTACCTTCATGCTAATTTGAAATCAGTCTTGCTAAATGACTTGTGGCAAGCAAGCTTTGTAATGGCATGTTTCCAGAGTCATCTGACCAGGTGGTGGTTTAAGACAACTTGATACAGCCAGAATTTAAAATGGAGGATCATAAAATAGAGGTGTGTGTGTGTGTGTGTGTGTGTGTGTGTTGGGGGGGGGGGGCGGCTGGCTAGCTGTTTGTCTTCGGTTCTTCTTGTTTCACTTTTGCTTTCTTTGCACTAGGATATTTGGGGGGAGGGAGGCAGAAAATAAACATCTATATAAATACCTTTAGCTTCTACATTTAGCTTTCTGGGAAATTGTTCCATCTCATGGGAAAATCAAAGATTTTAAAGAAAATGTTTATTCATTTCAATGAATGAACAGCTGAAAAGGCGAAAAAAAAAAGAGGGACAATAGAATGGGTTCAGCATGTCTAGTATTTGGAAAAGCTTTGTCCCGTCCACTGTTTTCACCTTCCTACATTAGATTGATTGAATAATTGATTGTTTAATTATTATGTGTATGTGCCTACCTGTTGTCTCACACTGAGAAAGCATTAAAATTATATATGACAAACCTAAATTATTTCAATTGCTGCTCCCCGATTAAACTTCTTTCTTTCTAAAATCTCTGCAAGGGAGAAATGTGGGGTTTGGTGTTTTTTTTTTTTTACCATTTTGGAAAGGATAGTCAGTGGGAGTTAATCTGACCTTGGGGGGAAATGGTTTCAGAGGGTGGTTGCTGCACTGAGAATGTGATATTTCTGGCCCCAACTCCTTGTCTACAAGGTGCCTTCCAACTCTGTTAATCTGTAAATCTGATCTCTCAAGGAATGGGATGAGGGAACAGTCTTAGGCTGGGTATTACTATCAGACCATGAGAAAACTACTTTGTGCAATCTGTTATCTTGATTGACCCAGAGTAGTTTTATGAATCCATGTAGATTATGCTACTGCTTGTTAATTTGTGCCCTCTCAAGCTCAGTTAATGTGAGAATTGCCTTTCTTGATATATTTATGTCTGAAGAGACAAGGAATTAAATTAAAAATCATCACGATAGTGTCATACATACGATGACTGATTCACACATAGAAGTAATCAGAAACACCAACAACGTGATGAATTAATGTGCTTAGATTGGATAGTTTAATGGAAATATGCAATAGTGTGAGATGTATAATGGTATACTTTCAGTTGATAATTTTTGGCTATGAAACTTAGTTTATATTTTTATGTAGACATGGAATCTATTTATTGTTTATCTCAGTTGACTCATATATAGACTCACTGCTACCAGGGTTTGACACTTGGAATAATTAAAAGCTATATAATATGATTATGTTATTGTATAGTCTTCCTTCACTTATAGCCATCCAGAGGTGTTGAGGCTGCAACTACCAGGATTCTTAGTCCCAATTCTCAGCCAGGTGGGGAAGGGGAGGTGATAAGAGGAAGATAGTTGCTTTATACATATAACAGGGATGTCAAACTCGCAGCCTACAGGCCAGATGTGTCAGACGCTGGCCATGCCCACCCCCAGTTTAGCGAAGGGGGGGGTAAGTCATAATATGTCATGTGACAACATGACGCTGTGAGTTTGACACTCCTGCTGTATAATCTTCATGAACCAACCATTCCATTTATGGACTGTTCTCAAAGTGAGGCCACTAGACCCATATTATCTAAGTGGCACTTAAAATGTATTACATTTGCTTTTAAGTCTCTGACTGAGAGACAATCATTTAACCTATTTGCTAAATGATTGTGCTCTGCTTGGAGACTGTTTAGACCCTGCTGTGCAGAAGTACGGCTGAGAGATAACACCAGTCAGTCTTCCCAATCAACTGAGATTCTCCTTAGAGACGAATCCCTTCTATTTTAACTTTTTTGGCAGTATCTATTTTGATTGAGGTTTGTGGATATAATCATTTTAACTATGCCCAAATCTGTGGCTAAGGCAGATACAATATTTGTGACAAAAAGAATACATGCTTGTTCTAATATGAGGGTTTCCAGCTGTTCACTCCCTAAGATCACTTTGCCTTACTACCATTGTTATAACACTTGGGTCTATTCTACACTAAATTGGCCAAGATATACTTATTATGTAATATCTATATTCCTATAATTGTTATAATAATTCTGTTTTGCACTTGTTTTCATATTAAGTACAGCATGTGACATGACTGCAGATTTTGCATAATTGTATTATCTATTTTTTTTTTACTTTCTAGCTTTTTTTATACAAAATGATGGTAGTGGTAGACTCACACAGAACTGTTTAATTGTATGCATTTGCAAAATTCAGTAGGTCAAGATTACAGTTTCTCTTTTTTGCTGCTTCTCTGCTGTGTTACCAGCCCTCCGTAGGTTAATCAGAAGGAAAGTGATGGAGATGTTCTGAATATCTATTGATATCCTCCCTGAATAGGGAAGTGCCATCACTTTGGGGCCAAGATTGGTTGGACAGCAGTTTCCTGCTCCATTCGGCCCCTGGTGTTCATTCTTCAGACAGTGTGCCTGTCTCCTAGACAGTGAAATATGGCCACAATTAGCCTGGATACAGTTCAATTATGATAAACAGCGCTTGCACCCTTTAAGCCGTGATTAAAAGGCCTCCCCCCTTTGATAGAGAGACCTAATTTCACATTATTATCGCTGCCGCTTGATTATAAAGCACTCCCTGGATTTACAGTTAAGAGATGGATGTAGAGGCACTGCTTTATCATTTACACATCAGTAATGATGCAGCTGTCCTTCTGCCACAACATCCATTTACTAGCAGGTGTGTGTGTGTGCGCGTGTGTGTGTGTGTGTTCTACTTCGTTCCCCCTTTAGAGTGGCAGCGCCACCCCATGTCATCCAGGCCCTGCCTGCCACATGCAAGTGGGCAAAGTCACCCTTACGGTAACAGCGTGATGAATGGGCGCGCACTAATGAAATGGAGACATCAAGGCGTGGGGCGAGAAAGAAAGAGTGTTGATGGGAGGCAGCGGAGCTGTCCCAAGTCGGAGGGGAGCGGGAAGAAGGATCGCCTCGCCACTGTGTGCTGTCAAGGGAGAAATTACACATTTACTCTTGCTTTTTCTTAAGGAGACGGCCACCATAGATCAAAACATGGATTTACAAGCCAATTTTCAACATGAAATATAGACACCAAGAATCAATTTAAGCCTTGCTTCTATTTTAGCAAACTCTGCTTGCGTTTAGTCCAGGTAACACAAATCAGCTCAAGTCTTGTTTCTCTGTTAGTTCAGAAGGGAATGGTTTGCTGTATCTGTCTATATTTCTGCCCTAATTTTTTTGCTGTATCCTTCCACTGTTAAGTGTGAGGAAAACAGTTAGCAGGGCCTGCAATAAAGTTCCAAATGTGTGTATGCTTAACACAAATACTTGTGGTTATTATCTCAAACTGGTTTAGTTCTTTGTTTGTGACAGAATTCATAATTTAAGATCTATAAAATCTTAAGTCTAAGTCACGTTTCTACTTCTAGTTGTTGACTTTTATAAGGAAAGGGGATCTCTAAGGCAGATAAACCAGGCGTTTTGTGTTTGTAGCATTTCTGAGTTGAAAAGGACATCTTTGTCCTTGGTAGTTTTTTTTACTGTCACCAGTTTGCACTTGTTCTAATTTATATGAATTAGATAATCATATAATTATATAGTCTGAACATTTTTAAAAGAAAAAATACTTACCGTAAAAGTTACAATGAATTTTACTGAGCATGGAACCTGAAGTGATCGAACATGCTCTGAATTGTTTCTGGCATTGCTAGTCATTCTGATGCTAGCTTTACAAGACTTTCTCCAAGATACTGCTATTGCATAGGCTATACCTACCTTAGACCAGGTGATCTGTGTTGTATCCTCACCTGGCATTTCACATATACAACTAATCCAAGGTCTGGTATGTCAATGTTTTAATTGGGAATTAGATCAGAATCATTTTTTGCTAGATTTGAAAAGAAATTTGTTTCACTTGAACTGTACCCAGAACAAGAGGCAATATAATGTGAACACAGTTTAAAGCAGAGGCTCCTCCACTTGCCAAGAGCTGAAAAATATTTGAAATTGAGCTCTAGCAACGTAAAAACTGTTCCCATGTTCCTGGTCTTAAGCAAATCATCTCCAATAGAAGAAGGCAACAAACCAGCAGAAATTCCATTTTGGGATAAGAAGAAGAACAGGTCCTTTTCCTTACTGATGCCTACACTCTGTGATACAGTTAAACAATTGCTGCAAGCACTTGTGAATACTGTTCACAAGACAAGGGGGCAAAAATATTAATCTCCTCCTAAATTCTTATTTCTAAAAGAGATGGAGGAAAAATGGATGTTGTTGGAGCTTTCAGTCACAGCCAAGTCAGATGGATGAACAATTCCCTGCCACAAAAGGGTTTCTATAAGGTCATTGTGTATTTATGTATGAAACTGCAAAATTACTAACTTGCCAAATTCATCCAATAATAGCTAGTTCTCAGCTGCTCTTTTTAGAGTGAAAGAAAATTTTGACATTGAAAAGACTGCAGTCCCAGAAAAGACAATACTTTGTTGGACTTGATTAAACAGGTCTTGTTTGTTATTGCCACAAGACTGACACTTGATGCAAAACCAGTTCTCCTTCTCTGCCCTAAATATTCTGAGTCAAGATTTTAAAGATGTTTTTTTTCCCTGCTTATATCAAAGTTTGATCTAATAACAAATTTGTGAAAATCCTGTATATTTTCACTGATGCAGTTTTATATACTCACTAGACAACCTGTGAGCCACTGAACCATTGTTTCAGAAATACTTTCTTACCAAAACAGAAATAGAATGACAGTGGGTGGACAAAAAGGCAGCAGGAATAGGAGCAATTTCTGACTTCCTGCCAACTTCCCCATTGACTTTCCTTGTGGGAAGCTGTGGGGAGCATTGGCAGTGATGATCATGTTACTTGTGGCTGGCACAGTGGCACAGCAGTGCTGAAATGATCACATTTTCGACAAACTTGAATTCCATGAGAGTAATGCTTCCCAGATTTTGGGTGCATTCTTTTTAGGCTAGACTATTGGAAGTATGTTGATTCAGAATTGTTGCCCTGTGTCCTGTTTCACCCAATTGAAATTATAGTTTTAGTATAGATTTTAAAATGTATTGTTCCAAAATGTTATACTGTAGCTGAATTCAGGGTTTCTGAAAGAAAAGTGGACTACAAATGTTTTTAAATGTCAGATACCTATCCCGAACATTAGTAGCATAATTAAGCAAAAATCAAGGATTTTAGGTTGATTTTCTCTATTTTTAAACTGCCACCTGTCTTCCTCTCATGTGCTCAAAATTCCCTCCCCTGTACTAAAATAAAGTGTTCATTGAATGGAAAGAGCAAGGAAATGAGAGGCCAAGATTGTCCACATTGTAGTGGTGAAGATTTTACAGCTGCCATTTTTAGTAGTTTGTATACTTCCTCAATTTTCTCTTGTGTTAGACACAATTTGCTCTGTTCAATTTGATTAGAATTTACCCTGCTTCATTGCATACTTTGATATATGTTGAATCATAGTAATTGCCAGTTTTATTCTTTTCAATTGTGTTTCAATTATTGCTTTCTATTGTGATGTCTGGGCAAAAGATAGGATATTGGTAATCATAATACTCATGTTTAAATGGCAAGATGCTTATATAGGCTTGAGTAATTTTATAGGAAAGGTCAGGAGTTGTGGCATGTTAGGAACAGATTTTTTTTTTCAGTGAAGCATTCTGTATGCACAGCTACATACACCTGTGCCACTACACTTAAGATTGTGTAGGCCTACATTTCTTTTTTACCCACAATTGAAATTTGTTCTTCTATTTTCTTCTCTGGATATTAGATGACTGCAAGAACATTGCCAACATCATGAAGACGCTGGCCCACAGAGGCTTCATCTTCAAGCAGACCTCCAAGCCCTTTTGATCTCTGGGGCCGGCCGGACAGGGCTGCATGCGGCCGGCTCCTGCTACATGGGTGCGATGGGCTGGAGCATTCGAATGACAGAAAGAGGACAGAGGAACGAGCAACCCCACGACTCCGTCAGTTTTGCTGTTCTGCCAGTAGAGGCTGTATATATGGAACTGGATTCTCTGTGTAGGCCTGAAGTGACTCCCTCTCTAGGGCCAGCTGCCTGCCCGGCCTGGTCCAGCCTGCAGCCCCCTAGGGCGCTTGCTCCACATGGTTAGAGACGTAGATTGTTTTCCCTTTTGTTGGCTTCTGATTCCCATTGGCGTCTTTCTCTCTCTCTCTCTCTCTCTCTCTCTCTCTCTCTCTCTTTCTCTGTGCTCACAATTGCGCCTGTAGCAAGACCGTGGTGCTATGTTCTGGGCACTTGCCCTCTTTTATTTTGAGTACATTATCTCAAGAGCTGCGGTCAAGCCCCTCTTCTCCTGTGTGAATCTGTTACTGTGTCTCCTGCGTGTCAGCTAAATATTGACTGAGCAGCATCCAGACAGTCCCCTTTCTGCAGCAGCCTTCTGCTCGTTCCCTTTCTGATTTAAATAAACACTAAGCCCCATCCCTGGTTCCTCCTGTATGTGATTAAGGAAGCTCGGCTCTTTCTGTTCAAGGTGAAGTGCCTGTATTCCATGCCCACCAAAAGCCACCTATATCCCTGGGATTTCATTCAGCAGGGGCTGTATTACATGCTAGAGTATCCTGGTTGATGCTCATCTGACGTGCAACGCTTCTGGCACCCAGGTCTCTTGTCGGTGCATCCTCAGAATGTCAGGGGTCCTATTTAAGTGTTTCTTTGTGCTTGCACATGACCATCATTTAGTATGCAGTCCATTGCGGGCAGTGGACATGCCTGATACTGCTTGTCCAGCCAAGGAGTTGTATTCCCAGCCTCAGTATACTGTAGCAATCTGCATGATGATTGAAATCTCTTGTTCTTTTTCCTTTACAATCTGATTAATTTCCCTTTTCACAATGGCTGAAACCAGTGTGTTGCCTGAGAGACATGGCCTACTCCAGTTCCCAATGCCCTGCATCAGTATAGTGGGAGGAAGATCAACTTCTCCTGGCTCAGTGTTTTCCTGACAGAATATCCTTCCCTGGCCCTTGCTGAATGGACCCCCCCAGGGGCATAGGCTCCAGCTGCCATCAACTTGGGAGCCACACCAAGAGGGCTCTGCTCATGCAGCAATCCGGCTGTATGAGCTGATACAGGCACTGGGCCTTCCCAATAATAATGCATGGTGTGTGGATGTGCCAGCTGAACCCAACCTGACCTCTTCATTGGCTCGTTACTCCCATCCTTGCTGTAAATGTGCCACATGAATAAAGTTTGGGGGAAAGGAACTTGGCTCTTATGTGCTGCAAGGGTGTGGGCGTGACCTTGCCAGCTATAGTATCTCCTATTGGGGGTATTGCCGCCTCCTTCTAAAGCTTCTTTAAATACAGAATGGCTGGCAGTTTCTGCATATATATTTGCTTCATTCTCAAGTATATTTGCGCTTACAGTATTATTTACGAATACTTAGCCTTCAGGGATTAGTATCTATTTCCTTAGTTCTTCAGTAGGAGAGACTTGAGAAAAGGGACTACTACCCTTTTACTATTCAGGTTCCTGTAAGCAGTCTTCTTCTTTCAGCTCCCAATTTGTGCTCTTGAAGAAGGGGAATAGGGATAGGTAGTGAGAAGAGACCAGAGTCTAGTATGAAGCCTAGCCATCAGGCAACAGTTAAAAAAACATAAAATTATTAAAGGGCTTTTGTGTGAAATGAGAATCTTGAGCTGGCAAATATTTACACCTCATCCACCTCAACAGGGATAATTTGAATATGTGGTATATATATATTGGTTCTGGGACCCCAGGAAATGGGAAAGCAAATTCCTTATTTTAAGTATAGAAGGAAAATAGATAAGATTATATATACTGCTAATAACTGGTCATTGATACTGTTTATACACAGTACAGGTAGTCCTTGACTTACAAACATAATCGAGCCCAAAATTTCTGTTCTTAAGCAAGTTTTGCACCATTTTACAAACTTTCTTGCTACTGCAGTTGTTAAATTAATATCACGGCTGTTAAGTGAATCTGGCTTCCCCATTGACTTTGCTTGTCAGAGGGTCGCAAAAGTTCATCACATGACCCCAGATATTCATAATTACATGCCAGTTTCCAAGTGTCCAAATTTTGATCATGTGACCATGGAAATACTACAATGGTTATAAGTGTGGGAAAAAACGGTCATAAGTTGCTTTTTTCAGTGCCATTGTAACTTCAAATGGTCACTAAAGTTGTAAATCCACATACTTGTACACATTTTTTTTGCATTAGTTTTAGAAATATACAATATGTAATACAGCCAGGCAAGAACTATAGGGTGTTTAAAAGCATAATTCAGTTTTAAAGTAGTCAAACATTGAAGGACAATGAATAATTGCCAACCATATGTTGCTTGCTACATGAGATCTGATTTGGAGAATAATGATAAATGGATGACTGGAAACTTCACCAAGTGTATGAAGAACATACTGAATCAGTATTCTTCATACATGTTTAGAATCAGTGTTCTTAGAATCAAATGATTGCTTAGACTCTGTGTTCTATTTTCCCTCCACAATCTATTGTTTTTCAGTACACCTATGGCAGCAATCCTGTAGATGGTTTGACCAATAGAGATACAAGAGAGCGCATATGAGCCCATGACAGACAGAGTCCATGTTTCCTCCCCTTCAGACCAGTCCATCTTTACTGTGTAGGTTCTGTCCTCCAAGGCACTAGGGAATGTAACCAAGCCTTTTCCTTCTCAGGTTAGGGACTCAGGATCAAAGGTCACAGAGATTTTAATGGCTCCCTCTGTGTAATCACCTGATCAGTTTTATTGATTCAGTGTCGATGGAGTCGTCTAATTAGTTTTCTATGAAAACGAAGAACTTGGCCTTTGACCTTTCTTTCTGCCAGCAAGAATGTAAATCAAAGGGTGTTGTCATGCACTATTGATTCCCAGTTGCACTTGAGGGGAAAAGGAGGTAAACACATGAGTTAGGCCTGACAGCTGCAGGCCGGATGTCATAGTCCTCTTTTGACATGTATCTGAAAGAAGATGAATATTCAAAAGGGGAGGGAAGGAAGCAGGGACATCCAGCCATTAAAGAATCAGAAAGTTGAAGAGCTAGCTTTTCGGGCATATTCTAGAGTTGATTTAGTACAAAATATTTGACTTTCATATTGTCAAGGCAGGGCTAAATCACACAATCATGAGTTCCTCCATTTCTAAAGAATATCCTGAGTATATTCTGTGTTGGTAACAAAGCTAGAATCCTTTGATCTATATATATATATATTATGCATAAATACAGGTGTTTTCTATTTTGCATAATTTATTCTACCAAGAAAATACCAATAATAGTTTTTCAAAGAACCTCTCTGATAAGTGGACCTCTCATTCTATATACATTTTTGGCTTTGGAGGTCTCACCTCACTTAATTCTCTCAACTAAACCTACTCCCAACTATGGGATAATATTTTTTTAAAAAAAACATCAACAGCATTTATTTAGCTTGCTACTTCAGGGGAACTGACACAACTGTTATACCAGACAGCACTTCTAGATGGTTCAAATGAAAACTGGGCCATTAACAGCATTACAATAAAAATGAGATCTTCGCATTTCTCAATATCTATGCAGAACACAGAGGGATTTGCTTCTAAATAAACAGGAAGGGTTGTGCTATGAGGATCCTTAAGAACAATTATTTCACACTGATTGGAAATCCCAGTCCACTTGGAGGACATAAAGTTAGAAATGGCTGAGCCAATGTTTTACTAAAGCTACTTGCACACTAATCCAACAGATAGAAGGTGCTATAATAGCAAAAGGAGTCTCCTTCAGTCCAGCAGAGAATGACTCTAAAAATAATGGTTATTGCTATGTATTTTTGCCTCACCCAACTGTCAAGGGGTAAAAATTCTTTGTTTAATACCTAATTTAGATGCAGTGGCTCTGAATTAATAAGTTTTCTTGAACATGATGAAACCTTGGGAGAACGATTTAGGTTATGGGTATCCTGTAAGCTGGCCTGCTAAGCCACGGAGAAACATATGCCAACTTTATGAGAATCGGAAGAGGGAGGCAGTTGGAATTACTGCTCAACCAGGGGTCAGTTTTCTCCATTGATAATGTGATGCATGTCTACCATAACTTTAATTACACAGCCCATGCCCATTCCAGCACAAAATGCAACCCAACTCCTTGTTACAGGGGTCCATCCTCCTGCCCTTCCCTCTCAATGATTACTGATTCTGGAATGTGATTGCGGATTCTATATTTACATCAACGTTTATAAAACACAGGAATAGGAAAAATATACAATAAAATCACAGCAACGATTAGTTCAGAGGTTTCAGCTCGGCCTCTTCTTTACTAGGGCAGTAAAGAAGTAAACACCCTTCTTCCTGATGTAAGCAAAGGCAAACAAAGTCCTTCAACATAATGGTCACTACTACAGTATGGGGAGACAGATTCTTCTTGCACCTGCAGTCAGTAACTTGGCCCTCCAAGATCCTGAACTTGGACCATCGTGCTAATCATGGCTTCTTCACCTTCTTGACAGATGAGGAACTGGAGGCAGATTCCCTGCGCTTTCTCTGTTCCAACAAGAAACAAATAAGAAGCAGAAGAGGAGTCAATTTCTCAGGCAAAAATCTCTTGATTCAATTAAAAACCTTGCAAAACCAAAATGACATATATTCTGGCAGAAAATGCAGGAGAAAGCCTTACATGTAGACCCTAAGCAGTTAAAAGAACATAACAGGTGGAATACATGCTTACTTGAGGCTACCCCAAGAACAGGGAGTTAGTTGAACATTATAGTGACATGAAAAAAGGACAAGCACAATTCTGAGAGACAAAGCCATAGCATGAAAAATATAGTTATTTATGGCTTGTACATATTGGAAGGAACATATGACATCAGCTTACTTAAAGATAGGACACTAGATATCTGGCAGGCACATAATTTCCTTGGCTGATCCATGTTCTCCCCCTTAAATAAACTGCATTTCCAAAGGATACAGGAATTCTGCTTCCACTGCCCTAGGAAGGACTTGTAGGTATTTCATTTGGACTAACAAATACCTAAAATAATATTTAAGTTGCTCAATAGCTTAAAATCAAGAGGCCAGTGGGAAGAAACTGAATAATTTACTGATACAACCAAGGAATATAGAGCATCTTAATGAATGAATGGAAATCATTTTCTAAAGAAAATCAGTGATTGTAATCAAAAAGAGAAGAAATTTATAGCGGTCCTGTGATCATTCATTCCCATCTAGGCTTGTTTTAAATGTCTGCAATATAAATGATTAAGAACTTCAGTAAATAAACTCCACCCCCTCCCAATTTTTTCTTCCATTCAGTCATGCCTGATTTTTGGAGACTGCCTGGACAAGTTCCTGCAGTTTTTCTGAAGTGGTTGGCCTCTGCCCCTTTCTGGGGCTGAGAGAAACTGACCAGCCCAAGGTCACACAGCTGTCTTTATTCCTAAGGTAGAATTAGAATTCAGTTTCCATCCTGATCCCTTAACCACTATACCAAACAGGCTCTATCTTATGGATGAGAGCACCTGCTTCTTAGGAATGCACAATCCTATTCTCTGAAACAGCAGGCTCCTGGTGGACTCAACAAAGCAGCCTTTTAGGATTTTGTTGTTTAAGTGGTACCTGCTAGTATTTGAGGAAATGAGGTCAAAAGATAGGCTTTAAATAGCCAGCGTAACCTGAAAACAAAGGCATGGAAACTTCAGAGCTACACAGTGAGGCTGCTGAATTAATGGGGATGAGTGCATGTGTTTGATAATCTTGATGTGGCAAAAGAGTGATCTTTCAAATATGTCACAAAATTCATATCAATCACCTTCCCTAGCTTGGCTTTTCCTATCGCTATGGGCGAAAACGACAAGCGTTTGGGAAAAAAAGGTTCTACATTATTACAAGAATCTGGAAGCCTGCCTCGCTGTTAATGGAATTATTTTAAAATGAGAATACATACGTTTCCCCCTCCCGCCATGAGAGAGAGAGACATTTTATGGAGACACACGAGTGAGCTTTTCTAACTCCATCCTTAAAGGAAATATTTTTGATGTTAACAATGTAACTTTGCACTTTCAAGTAGGCTCAGAAAACAAGGAGCCAGCAGGAGTTCAGATAAAGGCAGCTTAAAAGTCAAATGATTCTGACTCTGAACCCAAGACTTCTTACAGACAAGGTCTTTTCGTTTCCCCATTAATAGGCTGACTTGTGAGCCTTGGAACAAAGAGAGCTGATGTGAGGAATTCTGAGGAGAGTCAACTCATTATGGATGGGCAAGTAGAGTCTGAGTTGTGCAAATCAAAGGCCCTAATCTGGAGTAACTGGCTGTACTTGTGCTTGGAACTAATTTGTTCCAAGTTATAACTCACCTTTTGCCCCTTCAAGGCCCAGAGCAATATCCTTTCTGGGTCAGCTGGAACAAGGGAGAAAAAGACCTTCATTGGGAACCACCAATAGTGGACCTTGCTCTCAACTAAAATATCTGAATCGTTCTGGGGGAGGAAAAAGTCACCCTCAAAATGTTGACCTCCAGCAGCTGAAATCACTGACAGCAACCATGTATGGCTTAATTTGAGAATGCATGTCACCAATTGGTTAGGAACTATTTCTTTTAAAAGTTTTAGGTTGGAAAGGAAGTGTTGTCAAGTGAGAATACGAAAAGATATAAACCAGAACTTTTAGACAATATAATCCACATAAATTCAAATGCCTACTTCAGATACTGTCTGCACCAGGGTGTCTCTACTCCATGCATCTGATGAAGCAGACTGTAATTCATGGATATATGTAACAATAAGTATCTTCGATAAAAGAAGGATTTTTGCCATGTTTTGCTCAGAAGATAAACAACTAAACATCTGGAATCCCAATCATGCCATAAGTAAAAGACTCACTTCATAGCCACCATCTGTCACTGAACATTTAGCAATGTGAACTATGCTTTACTTCTACTTAAATTCATTGCCGAGACTCATCTGAAATCCCAAAGATAAGAACCCATTGCCATGTCCATCATACTCTAACCATAACTAGCTCCCCTCTTTAAACCATGGCAAAACATTTGGGGCTTTGGATAGTGGGACTATCATCAGTAACTTGAGTTAAGGGATAAACATCAACCAACAAAAAATAAAATAAAAATAGTTAACTAAATAAATAAAAAGAAAACAAATAACTCAAAGGGCAGACTTGATGGACCACTACGTCCTTTTCTTCCATCAGCTTTCCATGTTTCTATTTCCTCATTGAGATTTATTTCAGTCAAATGTCTATTTATTCACTCAAATCTTATGAAAGTATACTGTCACTATTCAGATAATCCTCATTTAGCAACCCTGACTGCGATTGGAATCTGTCATTAAGTGATATGATTGTTACATCAAAAAGCCATATGACCCCACTGCTTAGAGTTCCAACAGTCCAAGCTGCCATGGTTAAACAAGACCTTATGGGTCGTTAAATGAAGATCTTGTGTAACCACAATTTCTAGCTTCCTGCCAGTTTCACATTGACTTTACTTCTGGGAAGCCCATAGGGAAAGTCATAAACTGCTATCATGTGATGCAGGACATCACAACAGCTGTAATATGCGGCTGTAACTATTACTTGTAGTAACTTTCTCCCACTCCAATGCATATTCTTTCTAAAAGAAAAAAATCAAGCTGGTCTCAATATTAAGAACTGGCCATCCCCTCAGTCAGACTAGGTGCCAATCTTATAGAAATAAGTAGTCCAAACAATTGGTGCTTACCTAAAGTAAAGCCCAAAATATATGTGAAATGTGGTAACCCTCTGCAATATGCTATCTAGGTAGTAGAATGGATATCCATGGATTTTCCGAAAATTCATAAAGGAGAATTACTCTCTACCCACCAACCAAAGTATGCCCCTCCTTTCCATCCTGAAAATAACAATGAACCTTCCTGAGCTGCCCCCTTTTGTTGGGTGGAATTTCTTTCCTTTCCAAAGACAGTGTAAAGCGGTCACAGTGTGAATGCGCTTGACCTTTTGTCTTGAACTAATTGTGTCGTCTTTGTGTAACCAGCTGGTAAAGGTCAGAGCTGTATTTAATGGGGTGGGGCGCTTTAGGTACCAAACTTGCCTTGCAGTGAATTAACTTGATTATATTTCTTTCAAATATATCACAGTCCAGATCATGTTAACCCTCTTGGTGCTATTCTCTCTGTTCCTATTCCAAAAATACAATGCCATGCAAGACTCCCAACGTTTCGTAATAGAAAATTGCTATACAGAAAAATGGCTCTGTATTGGATAATAAAAAACTGATTATGAGATTGGCTAAAACCCAGGCATGGAGGAGATTTTGAGTTTCCCAAAAGCAGCAGGACAGTGGTGTTCAGCAAAATGGTTTAGACCAGGGGTGTCAAACTCAGGTTGTCATGACGGCATCATGTGACGTATCAGGACTTCCCCCCACCCCTTCATTAAACCAAGCGTGGCCAGTGCATGACACTTCCGGCCCATGGGCCGGGAGTTTGACAGGCCTGGTTTAGACCATTCCCAGTGTTGATTTCTATCCTTCCCCTAAGAATGAGCTGCTACATAAAATTCCAATTTAATCTCTTTAACGTTTTGTAAAGGCTGCCATTATGCCAATGTGTTGGATAGCTGCACTACAATGAGCAAGAAGGGAGTAATGGCTAGCTGACTAATAGCCTAATCACAAATGTAACTAATAACTCACTGACCCCATTATAACGAAGTTTGTATCTTAGAATTTAAAATTAGCAGTTGGACATCTAACAAAATGTCAGTTTAAACAGCAGGGTGAGGAAGTCCTAGATTGAATTGGGGAGTGGGCATTTGGAGAACATTGTATATACCGAGTGAAACATCCTGGAAGTCTGTCCTTAAGAAAAATGTCCATGTCTCGTCTCTCTATGATGCCATCAGATAAACCTGGCTCCAGGGGAATCACGACTGAATGCCAAATTGCTTCCTTTTTGGGTACACAAGAAACTAATCAAGGAGAGAAGCCACCTGGAATTAAGGAGAAACTTCCTAACAGTGAGGACAATTAATTTCTGAGGCTTGTCCCCAGAAGTTGTGGGTGCTTCATCACTGGAGGTTTTTAAGAAGAGACTGGACAGTCATTTGTCTAAAATGGGGTAGGATCTCCTGCTTGAGCAGAGGGTTGGATTAGAAAACCTCCAAGGTCCCTTCCAGTTCTATTCTGATTGATCGTATGTCACCTGAGAGTGAAAATAAGCTGCTTTCCCAAAGGCCCCCAAGCATCCTGTTATTTCAAGTGGCTTTCCCAAGGCTCTATCTTCAGATGCTAAAAACCAAGCAATGGTAAAAAAAAATCTTAAGAATTACACTCACAGAATTAGGTGTGAGGGGTGCTCCCACCACATCAATGATCTGCTCCTTGCAGTCACCCTTGCTTTCTTCTGTGCCTGACTGTCCATCGGGATGTGAGCCACCGTCTGTGCTAGGTCCTGTGCTACCTGCTTTGGCTAGTGCCTCATAGCGGTGGCGCAACATCTGCAGCTCATATTCACAGTTTGCAAAGGCTTGCTTGAGCTCATATAGTAGCACCAGATCACTGCGCAACTCGTTGAACATCTGAACAATTTCTTCTGTTGGCATCGGGTTCAAATCTAGAGAAAGCAGGAGAAGAAAACTATGTGAGGGAGACACAGAACCTGTTGTCAGCTGTGGGGTTGCTGTAACTTTATTTTATTCTTAGTCAGATACAGGAACAAACCCAAGTCTGTTGCCCAGGTCATTGGACATAAGGAATTTGCCTTTGGATTCCTGCCAAGCCTCAACAGTGTGAGAAGAGGTTTTAGACACCGGTCCTTCTTGTAAGGAAGGCACTAATTGAACACTCAGTTCATTATTCAAGGTAACTGCTAGAGCAAAGGGTTCCTAGACTCAAGGAGGTTGCTATTCTCTGGATGTAAAGCTGGCAAAATCCATATCCAGCCTTGACACAGCCTTGTGCTTTGGAGGAATTGACAATATTCCAGATAGACCAAGGGTCTTCAAACTTGGCAGCTTTATCACTTGTGGACTAATTCCCAGAATTCCTGCGCTAACATGACTGGAGGAGGAATTCTGGGAGTTGAAGTCCACAAGTCTTAAAGCTGTCAAGTTTGAGGACCCCTGAGATGGACCCTTGTGCTGACCATGTACGATCTGTCCAAAATGAGAGCTGCAGGGTATCAAAAGGGGATCAGAGATTTTGGGGCAATGGTCATTCACTCTTTCCTAAGTATTTTTCCCTATATAATGAGACTTACCTCCTTAATACTATTCCATGACTTCTGATGCCTTAAAAGAACCCACCCAAGAGAGAAAACGACAAAGACTGTTCAAATTCTTTTCTACTGGAAAGGTTTTTTTTTTTAAAAGAATGCTATGCATCATCTTTTGGTTTTTACCCCTTCTTTTTTTCCTTAAACAAAATACGTATTATTTTCAAATCCATTCACATATAGTGTTATTGAAGGAACTGGCTGTATTACTAGGGGGAAAAAATAGCCCATCTTGACTACAAAGACACTGCTCCATGGGTCTCTCCCTCTCCCTCTCCCTGCCCTCTTTACTCACCTACTCCGAGTTCCATCAGCATCTGCTCCAAGGCTTTAATCTTCTTCTGTCCCACGGAGCTTGGCAGTTTCATCTGGAATACAAAGGTAACAGCCACACAGCTCTGAGCTAGCCCTCACTCACAGCCGCCTAGTTCAAACGGCATGGGAGCTTTGCTTTTTATAGAGCACAGGGAAGAAAGCGAACCAAAGAAAGAAAGAGAAAAGGGAAATCAAGTGCTGAGAACCGGAGGCAGAGCGAAGGCCTGAAAGTTTGCAGACTAGGGCCAAGGGCAGGGACTGAAAAGGCTGCTTGCAAGGGCTTTTCAGTTCTCTAGGCACCAAGATGCAGAGATGTACAGCTTTACAGCTTCCATGGGTGACTGAATTAACAACAAAAGTTCTGCTCCGCTTGGCACCCTCTCCTGCAGTGCCCTGACCATCAAAGAGCTCAATTACACAGTAGCTAATGTGTGATGCTGCCCTACTTTACTTGCTCTTGCCAGCCTGATTAGGCTCACGCACTAACAGACTTCCTTCTTCCTTTACCTGCTGAGCCCAGAGCCATGGGATTCATTTACAGAGCCAGTTTTCTAACAAAAGATGCAAAGAGTCACAAAGCATGTACACTCTTACTCAATTCATAGAAGTGTGAACATGCATTCACGTTAGAGCCACGTTAGGGCACAAAGTAAGGGCTGAAAACCTATGCTTGGCATGAGATCATACTTATCAGGACCCTCGTGCTACAATTCGATGGATAGGGGCTCCATAAAAAATGTTGAAGAGAAGAACCTAAGTATAAAAACAACTGCAGATGACTCAACGGCTCATTTCATGATGGTTTATTTTTAGATGTTTATCACTACTGCCCAAATCTCTCAAATTGGTGTAGTTATTCTTTTGGAACTTAATAATTTTATAGCTCAAAATTTGGGAAGGCTCTGGAAGCAATTTTTCTACCAAACCTAAAAGATCAGTGCACTTCAATATACCTTTCTATCAATCATAAAGCTCACATCCCATGAACTATAGCCTGACATTTGTCAAGTATTAACCAATCAGCCTGTTGAGTATTTCTCAGCAAACAACACTACAGATTGTTTTATAGAAACTACTGGACTGGTTAAGATGCCAATAAAGTCTTAAAAGATGACTGGATTCTAACCATGTCAGTCTACCTGGAATCGGTATGGTAATACACAAGCTTGTTCGAGTTGTCCCTACAGGTAGTATACATGGATTTTTAATCAGTCTTTTATTGCATCTCTAAAGAGCTGCTCTAGATGAAGTTTGGTACCTTTTCCATTAAGCCATAATTACTTCTGCTTTTTAACCAGCTTTACAGTAACATTTCTATGACCAGATGTAACTTTCATGAACTGCTATCTGATATAATACAGACAGCAGAATAGTCTAATCCTAATGTGTTCCAACACCATCATTATTTAAGATTTGCATTTATTCATCAGTTGCAGACTTTGATACTTTCAATTTGATTTCCCCAAACTAGCCAGCAGATATATTTCAACTTCATGTTTCAAATTCCATTTCAGAATTGGGTAGCATATAAGATTTTTTAATTATTCCAAAGTTTTATAGCAATAAGTAGAGTAATCTCTATTTTAGTTACACATGGTAGGCAGGAATTTCTGCCTGTTAATTAAAATAAGACCAAAGTGAAGAAAATGTCTTCAAATCAAACATGGCATATAGACATGAATGTCATAGATCTAGTTACAAATATTTGCAAGGAGTTATATTCTTTGCAACAGGTTTATGGAGAGCACAAAAATGCCAATTGTAATACAATAGCCATAGTTATATTTTCCTAACTAAAGGTGGACATTATATCTCAGCAGCTATCAAAACCATAAAACCCCAGCTCAACTGCTGTCTCAGGTCTGTTCTTTCCAAAGTGGAAGAGGTCTAATAAAAAATTATCTAGGCTCTGTTTTAATAGCTTTCTATGTGACAAATTCAGCATCACAACAGGAAGCAGAACTGGGGATGAACCTAGAGCTTCCAATTTTTTTTATCAATTACTGATTTAAGCTAAACTTATTAATTGTAAGGTTCATAATTTCTCATTTTGCTTGATTATTACCATTCCACATGGCATAGCAATGTAACATCTAACATTGTTTCATATAGAATTTCATCCAATGCTTTATTACCTTTGAGGTTTGAAAAGGCTAAACAAAGCATTAGACAAAACAACATGTCAGTAAGATCATCAACCACCTAAATTAAAAGATATCACCTATCCCAGTGGAGTTTTGAATCTTTCCCAACCAAGCACATATCTAAGTTATAATCACTCTAAGGCAGCATAGGGCCTGTATTAGCATGCCGTAATATTGTGCAATTGGCAATCTAAGAAGGCAAATAACAGTAATATATGGAGGACTTCACTTGTCATTATAGTGCAAGAGAAATTAAGACTTTAATACATATTTTATTTTAATATTTATTTTAGCAAGGTCATTGTGCTGGCTGTATTATAATATAATATCCAGTCCTGGTTGTACTCTAGGAGTTTTCAATGCAGCAGTTTGAGTTTTGCATATACTCAGACAGTACCCAGCATCAATAGCCCTGCCATATTCCAAGCTTGTTATATTTCAAATTTTGGGGAGAAAGAATCTGAAAAACTTTGCTAATCATTACTCTTTGCTCTCGTCACAGATATATTTTGGAATTGATTCACAGTTGCATCTTTCATAGTTATTCTTGGAACAAAACATAAAAGTTCTACTGTCCCCACATTGCACAGGTTTCATATGAATGGACCAGGACATACAGTGGGGCAAAAAAAGTATTTAGTCAGCCACCAATTGTGCAAGTTCTCCCACTTAAAAAGATGAGGGAGGTCTGTAATTGTCATCATAGGTATACCTCCCCTATGAGAGACAAAATGTGAAAACAAATCCAGACAATCACACTGTCTGATTTGGAAAGAATTTATTTGCAAATTATGGTGGAAAATAAGTATTTGGTCACCTACAAACAAGCAAGATTGCTGGCTCTTACAGACCTGTAACTTCTTCTTTAAGAGGCTCCTCTGTCCTCCACTCATTACCTGTATTAATGGCACCTGTTTGAACTTGTTATCAGTATAAAGGACACCTGTCCACAACCTCAAACAGTCACACTCCAAACTCCATTATGGTGAAGACCAAAGAGCTGTCGAAGGACACCAGAAACAAAATTGTAGACCTGCACCAGGCTGGGAAGACTGAATCTGCAATAGGCAAGCAGCTTGGTGTGAAGAAATCAACTGTGGGAGCAATAATTAGAAAATGGAAGACATACAAGACCACTGATAATCTCCCTCAATCTGGGGCTCCACGCAAGATCTCACCCCGTGGGGTCAAAATGATCACAAGAACGGTGAGCAAAAATCCCAGAACTACACGGGGGGCACCTAGTGAATGACCTGCAGAGAGCTGGGACCAATGTAACAAAGGCTACCATCAGTAACACACTACGCCGCCAGGGACTCAGATCCTGCAGTGCCAGACATGTCCCCCTGCTTAAGCCAGTACATGTCCGGGCCCGTCTGAAGTTTGCTAGAGAACATTTGGATGATCCAGAAGAGGACTGGGAGAATGTCATATGGTCAGATAAAACCAAAGTAGAACTGTTTGGTAGAAACACAACTCGTCGTGTTTGGAGGAGAATGCTGAGTTGCAACCAAAAAACACCATACCTACTGTGAAGCATGGGGGTGGCAACATCATGCTTTGGGGCTGTTTTTCTGCAAAGGAAACAGGACGACTGATCCTTGTACAGGAAAGAATGAATGGAGCCATGTATCGTGAGATTTTGAATGCAAACCTCCTTCCATCAGCAAGGGCATTGAAGATGAAACGTGGCTGGGTCTTTCAGCATGACAATGATCCCAAACATACCGCCCGGGCAACGAAGGAGTGGCTTTGTAAGAAGCATTTCAAGGTCCTGGAGTGGCCTAGCCAGTCTCCAGATCTCAACTCCATAGAAAACCTTTGGAGTTGAAAGTCCATGTTGCCCAGCGACAGCCCCAAAACATCACTGTTCTAGAGGAGATCTGCATGGAGGAATGAGCCAATTTATCAGCAACAGTGTGTGACAACCTTGTGAAGACTTACAGAAAATGTTTGACCTCTGTCATTGCCAACAAAGGATATATAACAAAGTATTGAGATGAACTTTTGATATTGACCAAATACTTATTTTCCACCATAATTTGCAAATAATATTCTTTCCAAATCAGACAATGTGATTGTCTGGATTTGTTTTCACATTTTGTCTCTCATAGGTGAGGTATACCTATGATGACAATTACAGGCCTCTCTCATGTTTTTCAGTGGGAGAACTTGCACAATTGGTGGCTGACTAAATACTTTTTTGCCCCACTGTAACAGTTACATCATACTGAGAAGGGAATATGAAAACCTCCTAAGTCCAATGTGGGTTCACACAAGCACACAATTACTATCACAAAACACCAAAAATGAGGCCAAGTCCTTGGGATTCATGCTGAACCTCACAATGAGAAAGGATAACAGCTGCTGCAGCATGCCACGTTTACTTAAGAAGCTCCATCTACAAACAGAATTCGAATTATCTAGGATTCCAAATTCACATGTTGAGAAGGGCCTTTTCATGCAAATCATTTTTCCCAACCTGGAAACAATGCAAGTAGAAATGGGAAACTGGGAAGTGGAGGCAGAAGCCAATGAGTTTATTCTTGTTCTGCCTTCAGATGAGATGGGCATAGAAGCAGAATGCTGAAATAGGGGTACTGGTTAATCTAATTTGGGGAAAGATGCAGTACAGATATGTGTAGCTCAGTCCTATGATCAGCTGCAGCAGAATAAAATGTTTACTTCTGTTGGCTGCAACGAAGAATATATATAGATTTTTATATCTATATTCTTAAACTCAGGCTGGCTACTTTCTAGCCAATCCTTTGGTGGTAGGAAATAATATTCTCCTGGTGTGTGGGCTTCTCTCTCTCCCTCTGTGTGTGTAATCAATCTCTATTTTTTTTACATCTCTCTGTTTTCTGCCAGGATCTCTTGAAGTGTGCCTTGAACTTTGTGAGATTCTCCAATCTTCTCTAAACTAAATGGCAGCATACTAAAGATGGCAGCAAATGTCAACAATGCAATGTGAAAGCTTCAGTTTGTATTGCTTTGCTTGATTATATTATTCCTAACCACTTAAATATGGGAACACTGGTATTCTTTTAAGGAAATGCCATAGCCTCATAAAAACACTACAGGTCGTCCTCGACTTACAACAGTTCATTTCAAAATTACAGCGGCACTGAAAAAGTGTTACTTATGACCGTTTTTCATACTTACGACCTTTGCAGCATCCCTATGGTGACGTGATCAAAATTCAGACACTTTGCAACCGATTCATTTTTATGACGGTTGCAATGTCCTGGGCTCATGAGATTCCCTTTTGCAACCTTCTGACAAGCAAAGTCCATGGGGAAGCCCGATTCGCTTAACAACCATGTTAGTAAATGAACACCTGCAGCGGTTCACTTCACAGCTGTGACAAGAAAGGTCCTACAATGGGGCCAAACTCACTTAACAAATGTCTCCCTTACCAATATAAATGTTGAGCTCAATTATGGTCATAAGTCAAGGACTGCCTGTCTTTTATCTTCATATCCCATTGGAAGGTCTGGCCGTGCACTGACCAAGGGATCCCCATTTGTCTTCTTTTGCTTCCAATACTGGGGCCCAGTTTCATTACGGAGCCCTCTAGCTCAAACAGGAGTTTAGAGTATTGGTGTATCAAAGGCAGTACGAGAGTGAGTTACACATTCACAGGAAGTTTCAAATTCAGAAGTTATTGATGCCATAGAATGTTAATTGGGCTTTTATCTTACTTTCCCCACAACTTTGGATATGTTCCTTCTTGTAATTTTTTCAAACATACTAAATACAATGGAGAAAGACAGAGGAAAGATGTCCCTCCTAGGCCACACGGAGCTTTGTCAATGGTAAATGATTTCCCTTATCTAGGCAATAAAATGGAAGACTGACAGCTCAGGAAAGACACTTGCATATTGCCTTCATGCTAGCAAAGAGTAGAAGTGATATGGATGGATTTATACATGTTAATAGAACACAGAAGATATATAGGGACAACTGAGAAGAAATGTTACTGTTTGTGTTGGCTTTAGAAAACATCAATTAAGCTTCCTTTAATTTTGGGGGAGGATTTGGCCTGTGAATATTAAAGCTCCATTGGCTTCTTCAAGCAAGAGTATATTTTAATTTTACCATCATTAAGAAAACGTTATGATTTATGTGACTGCTGTTGGACTAATATCTTTAAAATTTAGCTGGCTAAGCCAATTTATCTTTAAGACTGATGAAGGTTGATTGCTCTCTATGCAAAATGTATTAAAACTAAATGAGGAGTCTATTACTCACAGGGCACTGATAATCTGTTAGGTAGGCTCCGTTAGCCTGGCACTCTCAATGGTGAGGAATGCTCCATTCGCCTCAATACCAGAAAGCACAACGCAGCTTAGACAGCTGCTGTATGAAAAAAGCAAATTCTCGGCGATAAGCCTACAGGCTTGTGTGTTATATCATTAAGGTGTTTTTGTACTGCTCTGAGAGTTGTGGGTATTGCCTGCTTGCTTTTGAAACATATCAATGTTTTTTGGGGTGGGTGGGTGGGGGCAACATTAAATATCACTTTCTGCATAAGCAACTTGCAACGGAACTCCCATTCTGATATCTATGGAGTTCTCTAAAATTCTCTGGAGTACTGTATGTGAACCAAATTATAAAATCTGTAATAACTGAAAAGAAAGGAATTACCTTGTATTGAATTAAAATAACTACCGGACACAGATCTACTGGATAAACAGAAATACCCATTCAACGTAATAGTAGAGGCAAATCTTGTGCCTCGACTGAATTTCAACAAAGGGCATTAAATTCCAAACATATGGCATTAAACCATTATCACTGAAGAGCACGTACATCTCAGTTGGATCAAGTCTCACATCATGATATGTAGCTATTAAGGTCTTCCAGACAATCAAAGTGGCAAGTCACAAAAATTACTTCTAATCCCTCTGAGAAACCAAAAATGTCTAATAATTTAAGTAACAACACTGGAGACAGAGGTAGAGGCATTCTTGGATATGTAGTATCTAAGAAAAAAAAATCCAAGTGGTAGCCTCAACTATGCTATTAAATCTCCACCTCATTTTAAGTGGGAACAGAGTTCTGATTGTGCAGCCATGGCTGCGATTTTGCCTTTTTGACCAGCTCCTTCTGGATGCACTGGGCAAAGGTGCATACAAAAACTCCCCCACATCATCCTTTGACAAGTGATGGCCTAGCATATCTATTGATGGTCACCTAATACAATTACTTTAACAATTCAACCTGAAGAATCTCCCAAAAAACCAATAAATAAATAAAAATAAAAATCCAGATGATAAGAAAACTAACCAAGTAGTTTTAACTTAGATTAGTACTGCATTCTTGACATGCTAGCATGCTAGTTTACTAATAGCCAGAAGCAAACCCAAAGGGATCAGAAAACAAGAAAATGGTAGCTGCTGTCAAACCCCCCTTTCCCCTTTAATGTGCCCATAAAAATGCTGGGGTTTCTACTGTATGATCATAGTGCCATATTGACCATTCCTGTAGACGCTCCTGATATTAGCTATAATGTTGATCTGTGGAACATTCAATTTGGTGATCTTTAGATTAGATAAGAGCAACCATAGCACATAAAATTTCTAAATGAACAGTTTGCTCCTGAGAGCTAATAAACATGAGATAGATTAAGGGGAAAAAAAACTTGTGATAAAGATAATGCAATTTTTTTTAATGCTTATATGCCAAATCTTAATTTGATCAAATTGTTATGGTATTCTACACGAATATTTCAGTAGATACAATATCTTTCATCAATTAAAAAGAAAGATCCAGCTTTATTCTGTTCATGTCTTGAGCTTCTGTTTTGGTAACTGTGAACCTTTGTTCATTCATATGAAGAACAGTACTACATTGTGACTATGAAGGCTTGACTGTAAAAACCTGTAATCTCTGTTTTAATTCTAAAATAATATGGGCTATAGGCAAGCCTTCACAGTTACAACATAGTACAGTTCTTCATTCTTTTTCAGGGCAAAACAGGGTCAGATTAATGTAATCTTTCAACTGGCTCATAGTGGAAGAAAAAAAATGAAATGTGAAGCAGAATTGAAAATATAAATCAATTTGGCAAAGATCTGTCTAAAAATGTTAACGGAAACCAAAAGACAAGTCTGTGGCCTTTCAGATGGAATCAACCGATGACATGTCTGTATCCTGATCCCTCATCGTTCTGCTCAGAAAGGACATTAGATAATGTGGTCTAATAGTACTTAAACTTATTGTGTTTGATTAACAACTATTACTTTTTTCACAGTGCAACAAAGCACTTCTTAACAGCAGTTCAGTACAATGTAGGGAATACTCTCATTCTAAGTAAGTGCAATAGCCAACAGCTAACCTTCAGCCCTTCTTCTTTGTAACAACATACCAGAATTATTTATTATTGCTCAAGTCCCCAAATAACCATGTCAATTTTTTAAAAAATGGATTGCTCAAACTGAAGAAGTGATTAGCTAAGATCTTTTGGGTTAATATATTGTGGGTGCTTTCTTCTTCTGACAACCTCTCCCTGCAGCCCTCTTTGTAACGCCAGCTTGTGCTTATAATTATGCCAACATCGCTTTTGATTTAAGGACTCAGAGTCTTTGTCCTCACTATAAACAACCAGTAAATATATGAACTGTGCAGCAAGAGAAAACTAAATAAAAGGACAAAACATCAATATATGAATCAAAGCCACATGACTAGATGAGCAGAGAGATTTGCAAAATGGCAGCAATCTGGAGATTTCTCTTGCTTAACTATTAGCAGTCCAGTAAACAAAAACCTGGATGGTCCTAGGTTGACTCTAAGAATAATAAATACTTGTATTTGACTCACTTCCGTAGCCATCCCTCAAACTGGAAATGTTTCATTGTCATGAAAGGTAACATTGCCCATCTCAATTCTAAACATTAATCTCTTAGAAATAGATTTCATGGATAAGAATTGGTAAGTTTCTAGTTGAACAGTTGTCATTTTCAACATTTGACTTGCATTCAACATTGTATCAGAAACTATTTCCTAATAAGTAACTCTGTCACTTTATTTTATAAACCGGTGTTATGTATGAGGTAAATAAAATAAGACCTGTTTCTTTGAGGATTTTCCCAGCAAAGAATTCATACTTAATTTTCATATCCCAATGGACAAGCTATTTGCCAAATACTAACAATCAGAGCACACTTCAGAATATCACAGAACTGCCATATTTACAAAGCTCAGTGTTTGGCTAATAAGAGATGCAAGCAAATAACTACTGTGATTGAATGGCATTATCAACAACTCTTTATCTTAAGTCTATCATACGTTTAGAAATACTGCAAGTCATTGCCTGTACTCCTAAAACTCTCTAAGAGGAATACCATTCTGAGTTGAGTAAAAGTCACTAGGAAAGAGCCAGATTCTTCTCACAAGGTAACTAGACCACATTTCTACATCAGTCGGAGATAGTTATAATCTCCTCAGGGTTGAATTTTTATACCCTATTAGTTATCCAGTTAGTTGAATTGCTCTTCATTAAAAGAAATTCTCAACTACGGTTTAAATTCCACAAAACAATCTGTGTCTTACTTATCCTGGAGGACATGAGCAAAAAATGGTAGATGGAGATGATCTACAAAATTCAAACCCAACCTTTTTGGTATTTGATATCATTGAAGACTGACTCTTAAAGTATGATTTTTGAAAATCCACCAGGTTCTTCCCTATTCCAGATTCTACAGCATCTTCTGCTTCAATTAACACAAAAGAGACAGCAATGTAAGTTCTAACATTCAGATATATGAGAAATGTGAACAAGTCTTGATCAGGATTAATCAACTGTGATCAGCATGTGGTGTATTAAATGGATCTGTGATCTTGCACAAATAATTCATTCATCTCTCATTTCTTCAGGCCCAGGATATTCTTAAATTGGCAAATCTATGTTAAAATGCCACAAGTTACATAGAAGAATTCAAATTAATAAATCAATAAATACGTCTAGATTAAAATTTTAGGAACAACCAAATTTTGGCACTTCAGTTTCAACAGCCCTAAAATACTTATGAAACCTCCAACACATTTTAAAATATCTCCATTTTCTCACACTCAAGCAGAATAAGTTCCTTTAAACATAAAATAAGTGGTGACACAGCCTTTATTCAGATATGGGAATGAAATCATTAACAACATTAGGATATTTTCTTTTCCTTTATATAATCCAACATCTGGTAGGCATTTCCTCATCACAGGTGCAGTTTCAGTACAGTTCTTTTAAAGTTGGATCGTGCACAACTATGCACAATATTTACCCTATCCAGATGTTCTTTCACATGATTGGAATCTGGAATGTTATTTTTATAATAATGGCTTGTAAGGAAATTCTTTCATTCACACCTGATTTTATGATATGTAATTCTTGATTCCGTTTTTTCTTGCAAGTTATTTCAAGGCCTTGTTAAGCAGAAATAATTCTGGCAAATATTCCTCTCCTATTATGGTTTTGTCATGAAATATACCACAACTGTTGAGCTAAATCCAAATTAAAAGTTATTCAGAGCTTCCATTGCTTAAAAACCATACCTCACAACTGCACTATAAGCAGAATTTATGAAACAAATGTAAACAATTCTTAGTAACAAATTAGACAGAAAAAAGTTTTGTTGCCAGCAAATACATCAAAAAATACATCCAATCAAGACTCACTGAAATCAAAGTTCATAATCATGTCCTAAGTAACAATATCATGTCAATCACTGAAAGGCCCTGTTCTGTCCTATTCCATTCCATTTCATTCCACTCTATGCCAAAATTTAAAAGAAAAAAAAAGATGTAATGTAATCAAGGGCAACCCAGTCATTCAACTCCCAATCATTACAGACAGTTGAGTATACTTAATCCCTGACTCAATACCTGGGGGGAAAGCCTGGTCTTCAAGGCCTTATAAAAGGCCAAGAGGGTTGGAGCCATAGCAATCTTGAGGGCAAGTGCTGTGACAGAGCAAGCATGCCTGCCAGAATTTATCAGATGACATTGTTTTACTAAGGAGACTTAGAGCATTCCTTGAAGAATGTATAAGGTCAATTGGATAGGCACTCTTGTGAGTAACCTAGCCCTATGCCATGAAGGATTTCATAGGTAACAACCAGCATCTTGAATCACACCCAGTGGTTATTGAAAATCTATTTAGCTTGTGAAAGACTGGAGTTACATGAGTGTACTATTGTGCAACCAAAACTATACTGCTGCATTCTGGACCAGTTTTATCTTCCAGAAGCTCTTCAAAGACCACCCCATGTAGAATGTGTTATGATAGTAGAACAGAAGGTGGCCATGATAGTGGTTATGATAGTAGAACAGGAGGTGAGTAATGCCGTACAATTCAAGAAATAGTGCAATTAATGAACAAGATTGATTTATGCAGCCTCTTGGCCACAACTGCCATCTGCTTTTAAAAAGGAGCCAAAAATATAAGAGGACTTCCAAATTGGGCAATGTTGCCCTATCTATAAGTAAAGATGGAACTCCCCGAATGTAGGAGCCCTAATATACACAACTACTTAGCCTTCCTGGGTTAAGTGGTTCTTCTCCAAACTAACCCATATGGCCTTCAGACATTGGGAAGGAACTTTGTCAGTATCATTTGGACAGCCAGGGATAAAGGTGTTTAGTTAAGTGTCATCAACAAACTGGTGGTATTTAACCTCATAGCGATGAATAATCTCACCCTGTGGTTTCATGTAGATTAGGTAGACAAACGCAGAGAGAGGAAAAAGCACTGATAGACTCCACAAGGCAGAACTTTAGGGCTTGATAAATTTATTTATTAAACTTATACCCCACTGCAATCTAATAAATCTCAGTTGCTTGCATAACTTAAAAAATCTACTGTATGATTATAGTGATGACACTATCATAAAATCCTCCAAATAAAAGAATATAAGTGAAAAATAAAAAGTAACAGATGGTACAGTGCTTAAAATTAAGAGAATGACCTCTGAAATATCTCCATTTTAATGTTAACAATGGAAGTCTATATAAATGTGGTAAAAAGCTAGCACCATTAAGACTAATATTTAAATCCGAATAAGTACCCACAGGATTGCAGCTAAAATATGCATCCTGACTGCATAATGATGCTAACAGAAAAGAGAAAAAGCTATGATTTATGGGATACTACCAAGTAGAAGAAATAAGAACAAGAAAA
Source organism: Bungarus multicinctus (assembly GCA_023653725.1). Taxonomy (NCBI): domain Eukaryota; kingdom Metazoa; phylum Chordata; class Lepidosauria; order Squamata; family Elapidae; genus Bungarus; species Bungarus multicinctus. The sequence goes on from CM042842.1 coordinate 75,855,430, forward strand.
TTAACTACCACAGTTCCTCTCTTAAAAAAAAACCCCTCAGGAACCAGAGACATTGCCTTCATTTTATAAAACTTACCTATGTTATTGTAAGGTTAAAATGAATTCAATTTATTTTTTAAGATGAATAACAACTCTGTGCTCAAAGGCATATAGTTGGATAAAATTTATAGTAATTAAAAATAATTATAATAATACTAAATGTATTCACTGGCTGTAATTTAATCTATCAGAAAATAGCTTTTTAAAAATAATTATAATTATTTATAATTGGCTTTAATATTTAAAATATATGAATATATGAGCATATTAAATTATACCTATAAAGAAATTAAAGCTTGCCAATACAACAACATTTGACATCATCTTTTCCATGCATGTCCCTGTATCACATAAAAATTCATAATAGGTCACTTTTACTAAAAGGCTAGAGGGCCACTGCATTATTGCTGATGAACTGGAACCAGTTTCCCTTTTATTGGATTGTATCAGGGCTTACTACTTGTAAGTAACTGAGATGATATTCCATTTATGCATACCTCCCCATGTAGCCACATGCTCTGTCCCCCTAGCTTCATTAATGTAGTAGACTGGCTCTCACTACAGTTACTACACGAACATGAAGTAAAAACAACTAAAACACTTCATCTTTCTATCTATCTATCAGAAGTTTCTCCCCATAACAATGCACAATTTCCAGCTAATAAAGAGGTGCCGATTACCATTAGCTTATCTCACCAAAATGCCTTGCAGCGCCATCAATACTACAGAGATAAATTATTAATTGTCCCAAGTAATTAAATGTATCAAATCCAAATAAATATTACTGGTATTTTATGTAACTGCTTTGAAGGCTCAGCTTCTGAAGGGACAGTATTGATCAAGCGAAAAAAGACAGATGTTTCCCCTGTTAGCAGCTGATGAAGTCTGGCTCTGCATTAATGTCAGAGGGAAGGCACCTGACAAAGAGCCTCTGCAGAAGAACAAACAGGCATCCCATCTAGCCATTTCATAGAGGGACAAGTCAAATATTGAAAAGGTACATTTAATACATATACATATTCAAGTGACCCCCCTTCCCTTGTGCCTAACAGAGACAGAAACACACTTTTATCTTGAAAAGTCCTAGCCCGCACCCTCCTTCCCTGTGCTCAGAGAAAGAAAGCACCACAGTGGATTGTACCTCATTAATCAATGCTAAAAAAGTGCTCGGTTGGCTAGTAAATATTTAAAAGCCAGTGAGGCTGGATGTGTGAATCAATGGGAATGAAAGCTCCCTCTTCCCCCATTTCTTTTTAATTGGTCTGACCACCAATTTGTCTACAAGATCCTAGTTAGCAGGTAACAAGTAAAACTACCAGCTGGAAGCCTTTCTTGGTGGAAGATGTCCAGCTGCGAACTAAACAATTGTACCTCAGCATTCCCTAGTGTGCTCCGTGGATCTGAGACTGCTAAGAACTTTCTTTCATCCTACTGTTTTTCCCTCGTTATCAAAGACTTAGCAGGTTAGAATCCAGCCCTCTTGTCGCATGTCATACAAAAGATCCAATGATGCAACACTGAAACAGGAACATCCCCCACAAACATACTTTTTCTCTGTTAGTCTCTTCAGAAGGGTGACAGAGAATCGCCTGACAATATATATTTACACAGGGGAAATCATGTCTTAATAAAAAGATAAAAAATAAAAAAATAAATTTATGAACTCCTAACATGAAGCAATTGCATGTTTTCATTCTAGTTTGAACTGATACTAATAAAATTCAAAGGAACACCATTTAAAAAGTATCTCTAACTTTTAAGATTTTAAGTAAATTTTGCATTTAAAAAAAATGACCAAAATTGGCATACAGGCGCCTGGAAGTTCTACAAAATATTTTACAAGATGGCCGCTATATCTTACTATTGCAAAGAGAAATAAAAGACAAAGTGCTTAAAGGGAAAATGTAAGTACTCTACACAGGAACAGCACCCAAATTGTGTCCTTTAATAATCAAAGGCAGCTCAATATAAGCTGTAAAATTTGTGTGTATGTGTGTGTGTGTGTAGATCTTTGGTTCTTCGGGTTTTCTCCCGTGTAGAATTGGAAGTATCTAGGCGACGTTTCGATGAAGTCTCATTCATCATCTTCAGGCTTGTGTCTTCGGCCTTGTGCTTCTCGGAGTAATTCTGTGAGTTTGCAGCTGCTTCTTCCTTTTAACTGCTAGTGGGGGTGTGACTTGATTGGGTGGGGGCTTGGCTGTGTTCTGATTGGGTGGGGGCGTGTTCTCATTGGTTGGGGGTTTGAAACCCGCCCTCATTAACAAACGAGTACCTAACATGAAGGACACCAGACCCACACCCACGAGGGCCACACAAGAAGCTGCCACACTTCCACGTAGAAAGCAGACTCACACTCACACAGAAGATGAGACACGACCACGGACCAGAAGCCGCACCGCAGCTGCATCACTACTTGCTTCAAACCCCTCCGTCCCATACATGAAGCTAACTAACACCCACCATGAAGATGTGGCACGACCACGAACGCGAAGCCAAACAACAGGATCACAGCTCATCAGCTCAAATCCCCCAGCAACTAAGACTAACCTGAGTACAACCAAACCCCCACTGGAACAGAACACAGCCCCAGCCAATCAGAACACAGCCAACCCCCAACCAATCAGAACACAGCCAAACCCCCAACCAATGAGAACACACCCCCACCCAATCAGAACACAGCCAAGCCCCCACCCAATCAAGTCACACCCCCACTAGCAGTTAAAAGGAAGAAGCAGCTGCAAGCTCACATTCCGAGAAGCACAAGGCCGAAGACACAAGTGTGAAGATGATGAATGAGACTTCATCGAAACGTCGCCTAGATACTTCAAATTCTACGCGGGAGAAAACCCGAAGAACCAAAGATCTACATACAAATATCCGCGAAAATCTCCGAAAACAAATATATATATATATATATATATATGTGTGTGTGTGTGTGTGTGTGTTGATTTGTCTGTTTTAAATGTATGTCATATAAAATGTTTATTAAAAATAAATAAAAAATAATAATCAAAGGCAGCAATTAAATTTTAATTAGAAATTGGCTGCAGCTAAAAGTACTTATATCTCTTCAAATTTCTCTAGGCATTACATTTCCACCACAAATAAAATGTATGCATTATAATATATATCACTGTCACTGATATAATACAGTATATATCACTGTGAGACTAGCATGCATTTCTCTAAAACAGAAGATCCTTGATAGGTAGTTTCACCAAACTTGAATTATGCTCTGAACATAAGAAATATTTCAGAATCTGTGCTTATCTTACTAGGGGAGTGTTCTGCTAGAGTGCACCATAGTTCTTTACTCACAAAGAACAGCCAAAATATGCTTTTTATAGTAAACACACCTATTAATTTCTATGATTATCGTAAGTCCAAAAAGTAAAAAAAAAAACACAATGGAAGGGCAGGAAGCCTAGGCATTTTTTAAAAAACGATCCTTCTTCTTAAGATATACGCCTCATGTTGATTTTTCTATTGCATTAAATGGAAAGACTTAATATGAACTTAAAAGACGATTTCATCCAGACAATTAACAAATCCCCCGCAATGGGTCTCCAGAGCTCCCACATCTATTTACCTTTGTGTATGTCCCACTCTATATTATTTTAAAATTTTGCCAATAAGGAACAGAAATAGAAAGAGGCTGATATAGGTGATATGTTAGCAGAAATGGAGTCCAATAAGCCTGCATGCTGAATTATCCAAATATACTAGATAAACTGGCTGGACATGACAGAAACAGTCTAAAATTTGTGCAGGAAACCAGCTTGAGAAAGCCTAAGAGCAATGTTTCTCAACATTGGCAACTTTAAGATACGTGGATTTCCTCACTTCATAGAAACTCTTCTGTTAAAAAACCAACAATATTGTTTCAAAATTCTAAGCAACTCTGTTGGCCCAAAGTATACTGTAAATGAATTTATCAGAAAGTTGTAACCTAATTAGGATAACAAAATGTTAGTTTCAATTTCAGTTCAGAAGAAGAACCTTATTAGTAAATGTCCTCAGATCGCCATAAACTTAAATTTAGATTGCCCATTTAGACTAATCAAAATCCTTGCAACATTATAGGCAGATTATGGGAGATGAAAGCATCAAAAAGAACCCATGGCATCTAAATTAGGCTGTATACGTGAACTGTGATAGGCAGTTCATGATGTTGTGACACATGCAATGACACTTGCTACTTTTTGTTGAATGCCCATTGTGAGAAGGGAAAGCTGATGGCTTTACCTGAACACCCAGATATATTAGGATGATCCTTCTTAGCTCACACATTTTTAATTTATTTTTAATGCACAATTTCTTTTTTTTTTAAAATGTTTTTGTCTAATAGTGTTTTATTTTTGTAAAATTTCCTTTTATTTTTTGGAGCTTGCATTTTAACTTTCTCATTAAAATAAAAGAAAAAGTTGAGTCTAATATTCATATTCACAGCAATCCTTGATTTGTTGTGAATTCTTATAAGTCTGAATCCAAAACTGAACAAGAGCCTCTTACCTTCTGCAACAGCAAAAAAATTGGCCACACACAAATAGCATTCCAAATCATAATTAAGAATTACTCTGATTAATCTAATTTTAAATACAACATTCCATATATTTGCCAACCTCACATTTGAAAAGAAATCATACACAACCACCCTTAAAGCTTTGGAAACACAGCCCACAACAAAACTGTACCCTCGACAACTCTACTATGAAGTTAAGGGGAGGGGTTACGTCACTTCGAAAATGGTGCTCACTTCCAGGACCAGAGTACGTGGCCTAAGGATGGAGCAGTTTTTTCTTCTGTCCTAATGCGATCTGCAGAACTTCCAGATATACAACAAAATTGGGGATGGGGAAGCCCAAAGCCTGAGACTCCAAGGGGTGAGAAGCAGAGCACGGATTTCCTCAGGGAGTGAGTGGGGGATGCCTTGAGAGGCCTGGGAAGGGTCTGAGAAGTTTCCTGGGGTCCCTGAGGCACCCTAGTTCCACTTAATGACCACACTGGGGAGAAAGGGATGGGGGTTCATTAACTGAGGTGATCACATGGGTGCTTGACAGCTGTGCAACTTACGACTATAATGGCGGGGCTTCATTACACTTGTTGAGAATTACCTGTACTACTGATTTTCTACAGTGCAAAAGCCTGCAATGGGAGGGGAAGCACAAAAAGTTTATTTAAAGCCCCTAAGATTTAATAGACCCATTTCATCACTTAAGAAGTCCCTGCTTATGTCATGAAGTAGCCCTCCAATATTTTTTTTAAAAAAGACTAAATTACATATCTTGATACACACACACCCCAAATTACCTACCTGCACTTAAGAGGAAAGAGACAGGTTCAAAAGCTACAGAGTCTATACTCCAATTATATATTGCAGTTCATGCTCCACTAGATCATTAACAGGAAAGGAACAAGAAATGAAAAGGGGGGAGCAGGTATCCCTTTAGATCCCCAAAACTAGCACATTAACTTACCCTTTGACTCCTCAGCGTAACACCAGCAGATTTGAAATCTGGAAACTTGATGCCAGCTGTTTCAGGGACAGCCTAAAACAGAAAGACAATTCAAGTATGAAGGTAAGGAAAAAAACCTAACGGGAGTTTCCTGCTAGAAAAACACTTGTTAGAGATAAATTTGAAATCAGATGAAAATCCTTCTGAGAATAATTGGAAGGATGTGATGGATAGGAAATGAGGAGAACCATCCATTTACGATACTGCTTCTAAGCCTATCTACTATTCTAAATGTAATTGAAATTGTAATCCTATGGCTTTAGTACATAAAGTTAACAGCAATCTACAGTATCTACTACAAATATAGTATCTATACATAGTACCTATTTAAAATTATTGACAGCAAGTCAGAATGTGATATAACAATGAAATCTGATTATATTCAGTTCATTCAAATAGTGATACATGGCATTTATGTAGTTCCAACTACATGTCTAGACTATATTTGCTTCTGAATTTGATAGTGGTGCTAGACATTCATTTCTTAAATATTTAATAAACTTTCCTCAAAAACATTAGAAATGAAAGACTTGGATCAAGTATCATACTTGGGTATACATACTAGTGCTTATTCCCACATAAATGTATCTACAATTGGCTTTTATTATTTTTAACGTTACAGTGATTCTACTCTGACATAATGGGGTATTCCAACAAATCAGGGTCCAAATATTAATGACGGTAAATACGTTTGTCTCTGCAAACCTTTTTCTTCAGCCTATTCCAGGACTAGGATACTTAAGCCACAGTTTCTCTTTAATTTCTGCATGTGGAAACTATGCCATTTAATATCTTCTATTGATTAGAATTAGAAACTAGAACTAGAGCTAGAAACTACATCTATAGCCAAAACATAAACCTTTATTTTGAACTTCAGAAGTGATAGAAAAGGAACTGCAGAGCTTCTACTGCAAAAAGTGCACAAGAGTGCACAATCACATTGCTCATTCACATTTTAACAAATGATGACTTCTTGGAAAAACCCTATTACATCTGAATGGAATCAGAAAGAAAAATATGGTGCTGTTTCAATGGGTTGATGGATCTTATCCACTTTCTTCACAGCTGGGTGATCCTATTTTTTTTACTAAGAAACAGCTCAACGGTAGTAAGGACAGAAAAGCTATCAAATACCAGAGACTTGCTTATTGGAAAAAGAAAGACAATCCCCGCCTCCACAAACCCTCATAGCTCACTAGAAAATGGGGATGATATAGAAACTTCATATATGTTTCTTCAAAAGAAAAACTATTATCAGCTCTTGAACTTTCTTTTACTCCTCCTGAACACCTGTCTTAGAAGGTGTGTGAACTATGCATGAGTTGATTCATATATTCGCCAAAATCAAGTATCCACTGAAGACAAATCCAACGGTCAAGGGAATAAAACACACAAGAGAATTTCCTGATATCATGTTCAGACATTTTTACTTGTATCTGGACAAAACCTATGCTACTAAAGACATCAAATTTAATTTACTCAAGTTGCAAGCAAAGGAAAATATTATTTTCTATGCAGAAAACCTGCTTCAGTAACAGCAAGAGTTATTTTGTCCTTGCTGAATACTGGAGAGTAGCTAAACTAACCCTTTTAATATCTGAACCAGTCTCAGTAGTTCAAAATATGTTAATTACTTAAATTTCACACCCAGGACAATTTGCAGTCAAAGCCAAAACAATGTATTATAAAAATAACAGGAAATAATCAAATCACCTGCCACGCATGTTAGATCCTGTATACTAAGCACTGTGGAGACAATAAACTTCTTTTTAAAGGCCCTGATTTATTGGGCTTGAGATAATCTCAGAATAGTTTTGGCCTAATTCTTACTACCTCCCCTCAACAATTTTCTATTGAATCCGTAACAAAAATATAGGGCAAGTTCACTCCTTTCCACCTGCACAACCTGCTTTTGCCACATCAGAGCAATTAAATAAGTTGCTATACCTCACATGCAAGCATGAGCTGTAAAAGCTTCAACCTCAATTGACTCTTTGGTAAATGACTTCCCTTTGTTAAGATGATGCTGATATAGCCGTCAATTCAAATTGTTAGTTAAAATGCATTTTTTTTAACAAAAAAAAGCAGTTTCCTGCTGTAGTTGATAATTTACTCCTTAATGGACTCTGTCATGGTTGAAACAGCACTTTTGCCACAACATAAACTGCCTTTAGGAAATCTGAGGTGTTTACTTCCATGCAGGCAGAAGGACCCCAGGCAATACTGTGGGAAGCAGCCAGGTATACCTAAAGCGAGTTGAATAGCTACTTAATTCCACATGTACTAGAATAGAATAGCCTGTCTAGTCAGGGATTGATGATTAAGAAGCTAAGGGAAACTGAAACCACAGATTTCAAATTTTCGATACCTTAAATCTTAGTCTACCCGGTGGATTGACAGATACAAAGCCAGTCCTGCTCACACAAAATGATGCATTTTCATATGAAATTTTGCTGAGGTCCCATCTTAATCACTGAAAGGCAGAATCTTTTCCAAATTGTATGGCACATTGTCATTCCACACAATTAAAAAAAATCTAACCACCATCTTAAGATTACAAGTGAGATATTCAAAAGTGACAGGTAAAAAGTGTTAGCAAACAGGCACTCAAGGTCAAAGCTGCTCCTTAAGTTATCCTTAAGTAACCCTCTCACTTATCCCAAATCTTAGAAACTCACTGTCAGCTCTAAGAGGAGATAATGTTTTTATTATCAATCATCTAACAGTAAGCTTTCTACATGGCAACAAGTTAAATGCTTTAGCAGTTCAGACTTTATAAATTCCAATGTGAATTGTTCTAGTACCTCTGAGTCAATCAGAACAATTATCTTCTACTTATGTATCCTACTATGTGGTAGTGATGAACGTATTATTGCTAAAGTTTATAAACGTTATTGAAATTGAATTTGGACAGGGAATATGTGGACAAAAGATTTAAAATTTACATTAAATTACAATTTAAAAGAAAACTTCTATAAGATGACATATTGTTGGTATTTAACACCAAATAAGTTATTAAGAATGTCTAAAGATGCTTCAAATAAATGTTGGAAATGCAAATGTAAATAAGTGACAAAGCAAAACAAATTGGAATACAGAAGATTCTTAAAGTGAATATAAAGATAAAACTAGAAACTTTTTTTGGGGGGTGGGGTTTAACGGAAAGAGACTTGGGGAAAAACGAAACTTTGATATTATATATGTTGATGGCAGCAAGTTTACGTTATATATAAAAATGGAAGGAGACTTCGATCCCACAATGAAAGAATGGCTGCAAAAGTTGATGGGAGTTAACAGAGATGGCTAAAATGACTGCTCTGATTAAAGAAAAAAACACAATTACTTTTGTTTCTACTTGGAAACTGCTTCTGGACTTTTTACTTCAAGTGGGAAAAAATGAAACTCTGATTTTGGGTTTTATCAATTAGATAGATTTGTTGATATAGAAATAGCTAGTGAAAAAATGAGGTTTGATGTCTTTTTTTCTTATTTTACTGCACCAAAGGGAAGCAGAAGGCAATGCCTTCTCTTTCTTTTTCCCTTCTTTTTTGCACTCTTCCCTTCCCCTTTCCCTCGCCTATTTTTCCTATTATTTGTTTTTGTATTTTTTTGTATTTTATATTATAAACAAATTAAAAAAGAACAATTATTTTCTGGAGTTCCTACTGATGTGGTACACATTTTAAGGGAAATCATCTTTGAAAGTACACTATGGTCTAAATTTAATAAGTTTAAAAATAATTACTTTTATATTAATATTAAATTGATATTAAATGGATCTTCTTTTGCTTTCCTTTTGTTAAATTAGCTTTTTTTCCATTTTTTGTTATGTTTAGTTTATTTGAACTACTATAATGTTCTTTTCTCTCTTCTTAACCACTATTCATTTATATGAATTAGTGCTTTGCCTATATTTCAATATTAACTTACTTAAAAGAAATGTTGGTATTTATGTAAAATAGTTTATGTAAATATTTTTGTGTGTTTACAAATATGTGTTTACTTTAAAAGAAAATACATTTCAATGTTAAACAGGCATTTGTATATTAATTTTTGAAAACAGGAAAGGAAGAAACTGAAATAATTGATCCAATGCAACTGTAAATAGACTGTTCCATCCAACTTTAGTATTCACACTTACAGCTTAAAATTAGCATTTTTCACTGACCATGTTTATTGTGCAGAATGACACAGTGGAGAGCTACTTCCTGACTGTGTATTCACAACGCCCCTTGAGAGGGTTTGTCTTAAGCCCACTTTATCTCCTTTTCAGCCTAGCAATTTCAGTTCCTTTCCTTCCATCTTAACTGTGGCCATACTGCAGCTTCCTGTATGACTGCTTCAAGAGATATTAAGATCTGAAAAGAAACAAAGTAAATCGCCCAAGCAAAACTTATACAGATAACTAACCATTCCTGGCACTGAAATAGTAAGATAGCACCATAAGAAAATGAGCAAGGGAAGTATAAGATGTTTACAGGTTTCTCGGTCTCTTTTTTCTGTGGTAGCTTTTTCTTAGGTGCCTTGCGCTCTGCACGTCTTTGTTCAGTGGTTGTGTCAGCAGCTGTAATGAGTTTTTGCAAATCTTGTGTCCGCTTCTCCCTCTCTTTCTTCCTGGCTTCAATTTTCCTCAACTCCTGGATAAGATATTCTTCTTCTGCCACCTACAAATGAAAAAGAGGTAATGCAGCAGGATTATATGAATAAAGCAATATTGGAGAGCCATCTAATGGCAACGATTTTATATCTAGATTAGGTTTCCCTGTCCTATGATTTTCCAGGGAATATGTGCCTGCTGGTTACCTGTCTCTCAATCAATCATCTAGCTAGATATATGCTGCCTCAATCAAAAAATGGCTCAATGAGCAAACTATTTGAAAAAGATGGTTTGCAGTACACAGGAATATGTCTGTCTATCTCTCTGTCTATCTCTCAGTCAGTCGATCAATCAATCATGTATCAAGATATATGCTGCCTCAATCAAAAAAAGACTATGGGCAAACTACCATGTTTCTCAGAAAATAAGGCTGGGCCTTATTTTTTTTGAACCCCCCAAAAAATGGCTAGGCCGTCTTTCCGAGGGGTGCCTTAATTCCCCCCCACACATGCCTTGCCTCGCGACCGAGCCACTTCTAGCGTGGCTGAGCGCCTCGCCTCGCCACTGGGCTGCTTCTATCGCAGCTGTTAGGAGCGCCCCATGTGTACCCTCGCCTCGCCACCGGGCCACTTCTGTCACAGCCAAAAGGAGCTATTCCACAAGCTTAGTACAGACTGAGGGAAGAATGGCAGGCAGGAAAATTCCCTGTCCCCATTTTCCTCCCTGTTCGCCAAAAAGCCTCAATTCCAAAACTTCAGCATTTTGGAATGGAGGGTTTTTGGCAAACGGGAGGAAAATGGGGAGGGGGGATTTTCCTGCCTGTCATCTATTTCTCAAGCTCCCTCTCCCTCCCTATTTTCCTGCCTTTCTCAAAAACGGCTCCACTCCGAGCCTTCAGCATATCCCAGGACTCTGCAAGGCTTTTTGTAACGTGTGTGCGAGCGGCAGATGTGAGGTTTGTCACAGCAGCGTAGCCTCTTTAAGCAAAACCCTGCAAGGATTGCTGTGCCATTGTGCGTGCGAGCGGTGACACCACCGCGAGTTTGGATACATTGCCACAGCTGGTCACAGTAGAATGCCAGCTGCTCCGGTGTGATGAAGCTCACGGAGGTGCTGCCATTCATGAGTGCAACGCCACAACAAGCCTTGCAGGGTCCTGCTCTAAGAGGAATGGATAACAGGCAGGAAAATTCCCCTCCTCATTTTCCTGCCTTTCACAAAAACGGCTCCACTCCGAGCCTCCAGTGTATCCCAGGATTGCAACGCAGAAGGCTCCATTCCGAATCTTCAGCGTTGCAATCCTGGGATACGCTAAAGGCTTGGAATGCCTCTGCTTCAGCGCAGAATGACATTCGCCCCTTTCTGCAGCCAGACACTTGCCCTCCCCCCCAATGCCCATGCCACCATTCATGCCGGCCATGGCCATTCCCCCGGACTTATTTTCGGGATAGGGGTAATATTAGGCCCACCCCCAAAAAATTAGGGTTGGGCTTTTTATTGGAGTGGATCGTGTTTTCTGAGAAACACGATATTTGAAAAAGATGATTTATCATAGACAGGAATAAAGTGGCAAGCAGAAGCAACATGCATTTCTAATTATATACATACAGTTCTCAAAGCTGCCACAGAAACCTGGCAAACTGCAAAAACATTAACAACTCAAACAGAGATGTTTTCCATGTAGTCCAGTGGACTGCGAAGTATTGCTTTCAAATGCTCTGCATGCCCCTTGAAAGTAATGCTGCAAAGATCACATGATGTTCTTTTCCATACATAGTTTTAGGTTTAGCTATCATATTATTCTCTTTTGGAGTGAGCAATGTTATATAAAAAGCACATAAATGGAACAACAAATAAGTCAAATAAATTAACAGCCTCGGTTAAGAAAAGAAATGAAATATATGGACTAATCGAGTAGATACAGCAACATTCATTATAACCTTGAATAGTCCTAAAAACCATACTTGCTTCTACATCTACTGTACCGTTTCATGCACTGCCATTTATACTTTCTATGCCTTCTCAATCTTGTTCTTCCTTTCAATCCACTCACTCTTCCTATTTATGATTTTATATTGTAAGCTGCCTAGAACAGTGGTTGCCAACCGGTGGGCTGCAGCTCAAAGGTGGGCCGTGAGAAAATTTTGGTGGGCCACAGAGAAATCTCACCTCCAGAGCACCCCCCCAAAGCAATTAATCCAGGCTGCGCAGAAACACAAGGCTGCGCTGCCCACATGGCCCACAGGAACCCTCCTCACCCTCTCACTCCTTACCCGGTAAACTTGCCTGCTAAACTGCTATTTTTCCTTTTTCCGATCATCAGCTGTTCTGCTGTGCCGGGAGATTTAGATAAGCTAGGAAGCAGGAAATGGTTGGATTTCTTGCTTTCTAGCTAGGCTTTAGATCATCGGCTCTGCTTTTAAGCACAGCCAAACCTCTCTTAGGACAGAAGGTTCTATTATTCAGTGCAGACTCACGGAAAGCAAATTTGATAGACTGAGCTAGCCGATGGCAGATAGATAGATCACTGAATGATTCTGTGAGCAACTCAATCTGCCTGCCTGTTTTGCCTAATTTTGGATAAAAGTTGCTCTTTTTTTAAAAAAAAATCAATATTTATATAAATATTTATAATATTTACATACAAGCCATGCCCAGCTAGTCACATGACCACCAAGCCACACCCACAAATTAGGTCACGCCCACAGAACCAGTTAGTGGTCCCTGGGATTTAAAATTATGAGTTTGGTGGTCCCTGAGGTCCAAAAGGTTGGCAACCCCTGGCCTAGAATATAGAAAATATAAATTATTGTACACATACACATAACAAATTTTGCTTTATATTCTTTACCTCTATATCAGAGGTGTCAAACTGGCGGCCTGTGGGCCAGATGCATCCCACGCAGGCCATGCCCACCCCGGCTCCACAAAGGCAAAAAATGTTGTGATACATCACGTGATGTGATCAAGTTTGACACCTATGCTCTATATGATGAAAGAATTGCATTTATTTTTTAGGTTTCTTATACTATACCTAACTCAATGCCACCACATAACAGTGTGAGCAGAAGCACGTTTATTATATACAAAGTTTTTCAGTTTTCTAAAGATTCAATCATTCTTCACAACAGATCCTATACTATGCACTACCCTTCTACTAGCATTTTACAAATGTAAAGATTCTTTAATCCATTTTTTAAATCTTCAGTAAATATCTTATCAGGATTCACAATTCATGGCCTTGCTGTCTTAATCTTTGCTACATTTTCATATCCATCCTCCTTGTTGCATTATACAGTCTGTCAAAAATTTACTGCAAGTCATTCATGTTTCTAGCCAACAACATTGCATTCTGCATAGAAAAGCATTATACATGCACACATACACGCTGAAACCTTCAAGCAATATACCTCTATCATAATGAAAAACACTCCTTATACTTTTCCACAAATATATTGAACATGAAAGAAACACCATACATTTTGTCTCACTCTGCTAAAAGAACGATCATTTGATAAGTGTTCTGTTTATTCTAATGCATGATTTCCACCATATATTGCCCTTATTGCACTGGTAAACCAACTTTCTACTCCGCAATATTACAATACAGTACTTTCCATAATTCAAGACTTTTAACTTTACAGCTTAGAATTTTCAGTGACTTGCCTAGGGTAAAATTTTAGTCATGTTGTCTCATCTACCTTTTAAATCAGAGTCTTGTCAAATATCTTCTCAAGCACACCAATCCACAGGTAGCTTTTGTAATCTTGCTTTATATATATTTTAAACAAGGCACACACACTGACTAGATAAGGAAACTGTACCCACATTTTAACAAGCAACATTTTCACAGAATTGATGACTTCTTTGTCTTCAATTTCTTTCTTGTAGATTAACCTCTACAGGGTTTGCTTCAATTTCACTCTTTGATATATCACTTTTATTTGCATACAAATTTCTAGATACTTTTTCCAATCAGGATTGTTAGCAAAATTAACTGGTTCCAGAGCAGGTAAGGGGCAGGGCAATTCAGTGAGAGATTAACCTGCTTGTGGCTGTTCTTCCTGCCATGAGGCTCTCCAGAAAAGGGCGGGAATGGTCTTCCACCTTATACTTAATGGACAGCATTAAGATGACGAGGGTTTTCTCTTCTGATACAATTTGAGTCTGTGAATCCTGTGGAAGTGGAAAGTGTCCTCTGCAGTGTTAATTCTGCCACTTCACAGTTGGACAAGAAATGGGATAGACCCAGTACCTGGTGATAATCAGGGTCTGCATAGGAAGGAACAGATTTAACAGAGGGGCTTCAGGTTTATGAGCCTACATCTCTTTATCTCCGAATGGGGTCATATTTCCCATTCAGAAATAGTTCACAATTTGTGAGTTCTCCTAGACTCACAGCAGGTAGTAGATATAACTAGGACGGCTTTTGCACAATTCCATCTGGCTAATCATTCTCATGGGGAACCCTTGCTCATGATCATTTCCCTTTTGGACTATTGTAATGTGTTCTATATGGGGTGGCTTCTGAAGAAGTCCTGGAAGCTACAGCTAGGTACAGAATGTGGCAGGCCAGGGAATGGTCAAAATGCTCCAATATATTTGCATAACTCTTCTGCTTTGGAAGTTCAACTGATTACCAATGGGCTTCTGGGCACAACATAAGGTGCTAATTGTCATCTTTAAGATCATATATACCTGTGAACCTGGTTATTTGAGAGACTGCATCCTGTGGCATTTATTTACCCAACCAACCAGGTTTCATGGGGTTAACTATCTCCAGTTCCTGTCTGTCTATCATCTGACAAGGCCTCAGAAGTGAGCTGTTTCCATCATTGCTTTCTTTCTCTGGAAGTCCCTCTTAATGGTTGATTCATTCCTACTGTACTTTAAAAAAATAGTAAGAATTTCCATCATCTAACTCAGGGCTGTCAAACTCCCAGCCCATGGGCCTGATGTTCACACGCTGGCCACGCCCACATCCAGTTTAGCAAAGAGGGAAAAAGTCCCAATACATCACATGATGCCACCATGACACCGTGGGTTTAACACCCTGGATCTAGCTGATACAAGAGAATGGTATATAGGTGAACTTGTTACCTGTTAAAAGAGCCTTAAAGAAACCATACCCTCCCTTCACTTACACAGTAGACATTCACATTTGAAGTACTCATTATTACCCCTTAATATTCCACTAACCCAAATGCTTACTTCCTTGACACCTCAAGCAGTATTTCCTGCTAATGTTACAAAGCATATTAATCTGTTTAGACACCTTCTGGCCACTATGCCACTGGTTCAACCAAAGCTCATTCACACTATTCTACACAAACCAGGATATCTAATCCAAAGATTATTTTGCATGTAATGGCCACATTCCACCACCCAGAGGTTCAAATACTTAAGATGCTTTAGACCTTGGATTATTTTCTATAGAACATTTAAAGACCTAGGAAGCCTTTCAAGCTACAGATTTTGCAGCATTATATTCCATGGTTCAATAACTTCCCAAAGTTCTCTTATCTACATTCTTGATCATAATACATACACATTTGATGACCTTATACCAGATCAATGAACTGTTGCCAGAAACCTCATGCCTAAATCTCTTAATAAAAATATATCTCCAAAATAAAGGTGGCAACGTTTAACAACTGCATAATTACGCAAATGTTCATCTTTAAATGAGAAAAGTAGCCAAAATCAATAAGCAGATGTTCATAAGTACCATTGGCATATTATTCAACAGCCTATTTCAGGCCTTTTCAAACAAACACCGAATAGCATGTATCAACAAAGTATGTTCATATCCACATAACAATTACTGATCTTCAAATAATGGAAGTGCATTATATAATGTTACTAATTATTATCAAGAGGATTCATGTTAATGATTTCAAAGGATTATAGAACCAACAACCATTGGCCTTTGCTACTGTTCTGACACTAATTCGTTACCTGTTCTGGTGTTCGGTTGTACAGCCTTTCTAATTGTTCCTTCCGTCGCCTCTCATGGCCAGCATCAAATACAGGGATTTTCAGGTCTGTACCTGGAGCTGCACGAATGTTGGCTAACTTTGCACAGATATGATAATAACGTTCCTTTAGGTCTTCTACTGACCGTTTCTAAATTCAGAACAAGGGATAAAAATACAAATGATTAAGAGATTAGGGATAAAGGAACATATATATTCATTATATGACTATAACTAGCACTGATACATCATCAGAATAAGATTTACTGGTTGGTAGTATAAAGTTACATATGATCCTTATGTAGAATGTGAATATCATTAATCTAATAGTGAAGGTGGTACATATTCTTTCCAATGTTCAATGTTATAAAAAATGTACATTTACAAATATCTTTATCATTTAGTATTTTTCTTAGAAATATGTAACTTCAATTAAGAAAAGTATTGAAAACCTATAACATGGACAGTTCAAGGAATCAGAAACAAGAATAAGAATCTGCTGAGGCTTCCATATTTGATTAAACAACTATTTTCCAAAATTATATAATCCGTGCAATTCTTATTGATACAATTCTTGTCACATTATCCAATTTTCTCCATGACCATTCAGTTAAGATGGATCAAACTATGCTCTAAGGAATTTGTGTAAGTTAGACAACATTTTTTCTGCAGGTCATGTGCTGGGTTTGCAGCATATGCTAACATCTCATAGTTTCACATTTCACAACTATTGTTTTTTGGTTTTGCCTGCAAATAAAGAAACATTCAAATCTCATATACCATGCTAATCCCAAAGTTAATGTTAAAATTTGGATAACAGTTGGGCATAATTTGGGGAGACATAAATCATCAATGGGAATATAAATAAGTTCTCATTTGATGTTTAATATTTACTCTTCCATAGGATGACCATTGGACAAATAATGGATTCTTAAAATTTTAAATCACTTGATACATTGCACTAAAACAGTGTTTATATAAAAGGTATTAGTCAACAGAACCCTTTTCATGATATCCTCCTTACCTATAAACTCTATTCATGAGGAGTTCTAGTGATATATGCGTTAACTTCATATTTTTCTTGTCATAATATCTAGAGACCGATTACACATTGATACCTTTTAAAGTGTCTTTGTAAAACTAAAGCTCTCCTGGGTATACTGTTATCCCAGATAAAAGACAATGAGAACAGTAAGATAAAAGAAGTGGCGCTAGCAAACTCATCCTGAGTTTCATCTTTTTACAAGCAGCACTTACATGTTAGAATGACTGAATGAGATTAGAGGCTTACTTTGAACTGCTGGTGATCATAGCGGTCATGAATGACCACAAAACGGAGGTCAAAACGTCGTGATAAGTCAAATAGGTGGTCTGTTTCGGCTTTTGTCCAAGCATCATCATGAAGATACATTTGATACTCTTGCTCTGAATAGACTGGAACTTGTACTGTCTATCCAAAAAGAGAAAAGATACAATAGGTTCTTCTTAGTCTTGCATATAATAGTGCCATCAAGCAGGGGACATCTTGAGGCATATAACAGAAATTCATGATAGAAATCCAATTCTTCCAAAAGCAAAAGTTCCTCAAAACACCCTTTTTACATCTCTCCACCATTCTGTAAAGTCATCATTTTGACTGAACCTGAACAAGCTGGCTAAGCAATGCCTCAGATTCATAGACAAAAAGAGATGATGTGGAGCATATGCGGGAACAAACGTACACAGCAGTCACGTAAATTATAGTAGATCACTAAAAACGGATATGGAAATTAGCACTACACATTGCAAATAAAAGAGTAAGTAAAGGTTCACCTCGCACATATGCACTAGTCATTTCCAGCTCTAGGGGGCGGTGTTCCTCTCTGTTACAAAGCCGAAGTGCCAGCGCTGTCCGAAGACATCTCTGTGGTCATGAGGCCGGCATGACTGAACGCCGAAGGTGCACGGAACGCTGTTACCTTCCCACCAAACTGGTCCCTATTTTTCTACTTGCATTTTTACATGCTTTCAAACTGCTAGGTTGGCAGAAGCTGGGACAAGTAATGGGATTTGAACTGCCTGTCGACCTTTCTGATTGACAAGCTCAGCATCTTAGCCACTGAGCCACCGCGTATTGGGGACCAATTTCTAAAGATTTTTATGCAGTTCTATTAAGCATAGCAATCCTACACATACAATATAACTCTTACTAAGCTTCCATACTTTGTTGAATCTGGCGAAAGGGTAATCTTTGCCCTCTTCTGCTGCCCTTCTCCAGTGGTAGAACATTGCACCATCTTTTCTAGCAGGGTTTGTGAATGGCATCCACTTCCAAGGTCTCACTTTCTTGGAACCAAGTTTTGCCTTCACTGTACGATAACCCTGTGTTGTGTCACTTGGTAAAAGGGGCGGTGCATCCCTGAAAGAAAAATACAAGGCCTAAATCAAACCAATTGTTAGCATAAGATTTTTAATGTATTGCCCAATCCATATTTTTGGAAGAAGAATTAAAGACAGCTTGAAGACAAGAGAGCAATGCAGACCTTCAAAATATTTTATATAACCTACATAAAACTGTAGTTATGTGAATTGGGAAGTAATTTATTATTATTTTATTATCCCCTAACAATTCATTCCTATTTTATTTTACATATTTATATTATGATGCTATGGCTCCTCTCCCTCCTCTCCCCCCCACCTCCCGCCTTTGAGTTTTGAGTTCTGTTGTATCTCTGGACAGATTTCTGTGATTTTCTTGGTAGCATTTTCAGAAGTAATTTGCCACTGCCTTCTTCTTAGGGCTGAGAGAAAAAGAGAGTGTTTGTCTAAAGTCACCCAGCTACCTAAATGTGGCCTAGAAACTCTCAATCTTCCGTTTCTTGTCTGGTGCTTTTAACCAGTATATCAAACTGACTCTTTGTAAGAGGTTAGCAGAGTCCAAATTCACAGTATAGGATAAGCAAGTCCAATCTTTTTGAGAGATTAATTCTTGCAAAATTACAGCTTACCATTCTTGGAAATCATGTCCTTTTTCATAAAATAAAAAGCATTAATATTTAGGAGATTTACTATTGACTAAAATCAAGTATTAAATAATTATAGTACCCATTAGGACAATATAATTAATATTAAAATATAATTTGTTCAGTATTATTTTCATAAAGAGTCTTGCTCTTAGAAAATTTAAATGCCAAAAAAAATATAAACAATATTTACATTTTTACAAAACTATTATTTTGCATGCATACATTTCAACTATTCTTCCTAGAGGACATGTATCTCAGAATCAAACTCCACATTTCCTTGGTCACACCATATGAGTTTAGAATTGTTGGTTATGGAGACATACATGCTAAAGTCTTACTTTTTATTATAATATGACAGAATTGTAATTTTTACTTTTCGGTCAATTGCTGTTTTTCTAATAAGGAATTAATTACAATTAAGAAATGTATGTATGTAGCTTAAGACGACTAGTTTGGGGAAAAATAACTGATTTGGAAAAAAATAACTGATTTTACCTTTTATAAATACCTCCAAATTACAATTTCATCAGCCAAATAAGCTTAGTTTAATTAAATAAATTCAGAAATTGTTGTAAATAATGTATTAGATATGTTTCAAATTTCATTTATGCCTTGAGGATTTCATGTTACATGTGAATCTGTCCCTGCATCTAGTTCAGAAAAGCACAGGTTGCTCTCTACCAAGGCCCAGAGTCTCTTCAAAAGTTGTTGTTGAATTGTAACATTTAATGTAACAGAAGGAAAAGAATGTTAAATGTAAAGGGAGCAGTCCTAACAGTTAATCATCTCGTACGTGCATAGGGTAGAAAGATGGGAAGCAGACTGAGTGTATACTTAGGTAGAGCAAATGTATAACGAAGCACTTACTTTTTATCAGAATACAACAGTGCGTAGACTTCTCGGTGCATTCCTTCTGGTCTCTTAAATGTTAAGGTCTCTGACGATTTCTTGGATTTTTTCTGAAATAAAAAAATATTTATTTCAATCCTTTGTGGAGCATTAATGTCAATTACAAGAAGCAGATTTGGTTATTCTGCTTTTTGAGTTCTTACAATGATATTATATGTTTTCTTCTTTTCTTCATTTTTATTTCTTAAAAAGTAGAATACAAGGATGCGGGGAGGTTAGTGTAAATTCTAGATGCAGCTGACTGATGAACAAAGAAACCAATCAAATCCCTTCTCATTCTAATATTCTTACCCAATTCCTTTCATAGCTACAAAGACAAAACGGGAGATAAATATACAAATGACACACTGGGAAGTGTTTACAACTACAAAAATGTTCTATGGATTTCAAAATTATGATGTGAAAAAAATGCAGACTTTATGAAAAAAGCAGTATCTTTAATCCAGACTGATAAATCAATCAGAGGCCATACAAGTGATGCATTCTAGCTGTAAGTACCAGTAATATTGTGCTGACTCTATTAAACAAAATGAAGTACTGTACAAAAACAGTATTTTCTTTAAATATCCAAATACATAAGGACATTAGAATTGAAAGGCTAAAACTGTCGCCAAAAAAAGGGCATTTCAGTTTTAATATTGTCTTTTAAAGCCCGTCAAAGACAGAAATAGCAAGATTCCTTCAAGAGAAAATCCTGCTGGCAAGGTCTCGAATAACAGTATAATACTCACGTTTAAAGTAATCTGCTTTTTTGTGTTATTGCTATTTTCTACATAATTTCTGTACATGTAGTCCTTGAGCCTCGTTTTTTTTTTTTGCTAAGCCAGACAATTAAGTAGGTTTTGCCCCATTTTACAACATTTCTTACCACGGTTGTTAAGTGAATTATCATAGTTAAGTGAATCAGGCTTCCCCATTGACTTTACTTGTCAAAAGGTCACAAAAAGTGATCACATGACCCAAGGATAGTGCAACTGTCATAAATATGAACCAGATGCCAAGCACCTGAAGTTTCATCATATAACCATAAGGATGCTCCATTTGTTGTTAAGTATGAAAAATGGTCATGTCCCTTTTTTCAGTGCTCTTGTAACTTCAAACGGTCACTAAATGAATAGAGTAAGTCAAGGACAATCACTATTTCATAGTTCACACTCTGCAATAAACAATACATGATGGAGACTATCATGCAAGTATAGCCTCAAGTATGTTTAAGAAGGACTCAATGGAAGTAGAACAAAACCAAAAGTGAAATGTATTCTCTTGAATACTTATCTCAGTCAACCATCCCCATCTGTACCTTATCAGAATTGATGATATCTTTCTTATTAATAGTTCCTATGTTTTCAGATTCTGGGCCACCCAGTTCAAGTATATCCCGGACATCTGCTCCTGTAGCCATTCTGATTATCTAAAATTAGAAAACAAAAAGATTGGAAAGCAGGTAATCCTTATCTAAACACCCAGTAACATGCAGACACCTCTGCAAAATTAACTGTATCCTTCACCTACTCTACTAAATTTTATTAGGTATACAAAACATCTATTTCAAGAATACCCATCTTAAGCATCAATATGTTTGCCACAGTACATGGTAATTGGAATTTGGATCCTGAGAAAGTGTTTCATTTAAGAAATAGTTTCCAGGCACTGTTTTATTTACTAATCAAATTTATATGGCCTTCCGTCTCATAGAAAGTGATTCTGTCGGGACAGGAATTCCACAATAGGGGCACCAGAGCAGAAAAGGTCCAGTAAGTATGGCCTACAAGCAAAATATAAAATTTTTCTTCCACAGATAGTCTAACTAATCTTCCACATCAAAGAATCCTTGGTAACTAATTGTTACCAAGTCCAGATATCCCCTTCTTTCTAACCTTATGAAAATGAAAGAAACATACAATCCTGAAATTCTGAATAAATATAGTCAAATGTGTCATATAGCCAAACAAAAATTTAGATGTTTTGTTACAAATTCTGCATATGCATGTTGAGTCTAATGAGAATTTTATACTCAAAAGAGCTATTGTAATGTCCTATCTACAGTGATATATCAATGCTTCACAATATGTAATAAGCAAGTCTACGTAATTGTGATACAATAACTTTATTATCAGTAAAGCCAAAACACTAATAGCTGCAAGAACAACCAATAGAATTCATGAGGAAAAATTCTTGTATTTCAACACAAAAGACGGGTGTTTTTCGCTAGCCAAAATATACTTAAATTAAGGCAATAACATAATATTGCCTTAATTCTTAATAAAGAATAAATATTAAGCCAAGTAAGACACAGTTGCACTCAAATTTTCAGTATTCAACATTAAACAAAGAAAATATATGTCTGAAGAGGAAAAAAAGGATTATTAATATGTAATTTTTGACTAGAACAAAAGTTTTTTCAAATTTCCTCACTATCATCAACTTTGCTTTGCTGAACATCTTTTATGCAGAATAAATGTTAATTTCTACTTTTATTTATAAAATGATAGTGAGGTTTTCCACCTTACCTTTTGGAGTTACAGACGCAAATGAATCTTTTTGTACTGTCAAGATTGACATAAAGTGTTCCTAAGAATGAATAAACTATTCAGTAAAGACATCCATATAAATATACTGCAACTCTAAGAATGATGTTAACACTATAGTAATATTCCAAAAGGAATTCAGTTCAATGAGTGTGCATCAATTGTTTTTAGATGTATTATACCCATAGGATTCTTACATTTTCTTAGTTTCCTCATTGTGGTATCTTTTCTTTAAACTAATGTATTACTTTGGACTATATATACAATATAATGGTCAATCCCATGCCGTGCTTTTTAAATTATCTTTTATAATTCCAGTTAACCTGATTAGCAAGTTGATATATATATGTATGTATGTATGTATGCATGCATATATATATATATATATATATATATATATAAAGCTTAAAGACCTTTTAGTACCATATACACTCCGATTTAACAATCTTAAGGACAAGATACCGATCCTATAGACATCTAATGCTACTCCGTTTTCAGACTTCAAAGAAAAGAAACGAAAGAAAATGTTGCACTTACTGCCCTACGAATTACCCCAATTCTCTTCTCCCCAATCCTAGAAGTTTGCTATTTTCTCGTCCTCGTCCATGTGTTGCGGACTATTCCCCAGTAAGGAGTTCGTAGGTCCGCTGAGCCACTTTACTAAACGTGTCTTCAGCTGTTTCTACTTCCTGATAAAATCCTCAGTTTTCCCATCCCCTCAGGAAGCCCTCCCGGTCACATTTCCCCATTTATACCTTCAATTTTATCTCGAACCGGCCCGAAATCCAGATCAGCAACAACCATAAACCGGCTGTGTAACATCTATAATCCTTCCGAGGCTTACTTCCGTTCTCTAGTTCTCCCTGCACATTTCCCTTCGATCCCATGATGCAGTGCAGCTCGAATCAAGGCTCGGGTACTATTTGCAATTTGGTTTGCTAGTTCCGGAGTCTATTTGAACTATAGCCATCGGTCCCTGCGTGGGGCTCTTTTAAAAAATAAATCTAAACGAAGGCCGGTGGTGGCTATTTAATTAGCATCAAATTCACATGCTATGTTATACGAGCTGTATGACAAGAGACACAATTGGTAATTAGTATCAATAATCTTTAGATTTACCCTTGCTAATAATGTCCAAGAAAAGAAATTCTATATTTGCATCATCCTCATTCCAGCACAATTCCCCCCCCCTTTTTTTGCAGAAAATGCTGCATGTATTTATTTATCCTTAAATAATTTATTCTTTGAAACAAGCAGATCAATATTATTTTCTGAAATGAAATGTCATAAAATAATTGGGCCTATAAAAAGTTAGAACTCACCCCTCTCCTAGAAGAATTAAATATTCTAAGAAATATTAAAAAGGCAGAATATTTCCCTAAATGAGAAAAGGAGAAACATATTTTTAAAGACAAAGCAGTTCCCTGCCCCCCCTTCAGCTCTAGGGTGATGGGATTAAGATATCGCCCTCAGGACATGATAACATTAGCCCCTATACCCATCTACAGCAGGGCTCACTACATTGCAAAATTACCTGGGGACATTACATCATCCAACAAGATTCAGCCAAGCCTGGGACTTAAGACAACCTACAAAGTTACCCCTGCATGGATCCATGGGAGTCTGACAACCAATCAGAATATATTTCTTGCCACAGGAACAGGAAGCAAGTTCAAAGCCTAACAGATATTATAAATTTATCTCCCTCTTTCCCCCATGTGCTCCATTTTTCCCAGGACTTCAAACCCTATGTGATCCTGTCCACCATTAAACCATCCTTCCAAACAGTCTCCATGTTTCCAGTGTTTTTCTTCCACTTGGAACTGAACCCACGTTTCTTCCAATAGGCCATTTAACTACATTGTCTAACTCCCTGCTCAGTACAGAATTCAGATTAAAGCAACCTAAATATTTGTACACATCCGATGAAGTTAAGACGTAGGTACCTCTAATGCGGTGGTTTTCAAATACTTTGGTCTCAGAAACCCTCTACCTTTTAAAAAATGATTTATGCCCCCCAAAACTTTGGTTTATGTGAATTATATGATCAATGTTAGAAATTAAAACTGAGAAATTTGAAAACATGCATTTGATTTTGCGGTTCCCTTGAAAGTGCCTTGAGGACCCCTAGGGGTCCCCAGTCCATACTTTGAGAACCACTGCTCTACATAATGTAATGATGTAATATAAACATCTAACATAAACATCTGTATCTATTGTTGAAAACTGCTTGTACCAAACAGAATTTTTCCCAAATATTCAGCCATAGGGCTCACTCTCTTGTGTTGCTAAAAGCAGCAAGATGTCTCACTGCTTTTTTAGTCATATCCTATGATGTCACCTTTATAGCAGAGGCAATATAAATTTCAATTTAGCTTTTCAGTTTAAAATAGTGTAGATGGCACCAACTGCTGAGCCTATTCTGAGCTTTATTGTCTCTGTCATTCAATCAAGAAACCATGTTTTGCTTATGAAAGGGAGTTTTAAATATCAAGTTGGTTTTTCTATTTCCAAAAATACTTTAAATTAAATCCACATTTCTTGGGTTGAACATTTATTCACTACTGATATTTCATTTTAAGATTGAAGTGTATTTATTTATTTGCTTGCTTGCTTGGTCGCTCGCTCGCTTGCTCGCTCTACTGAATTTAGAAACTACTTGACTCCAAAGGATATCTTACAAAGGCAGCTTACATTTTAACAAGTGGAGAACAATGAAATAAAAAAGAAAAAGACCAGGCATATTGAGAGGGAAAAACGCAATGCATCAAAAGAAAATTACCAGGGATCAACCACAAACACAAGGCTTTTCAGAAGTTCATCAGGATGGGAGCCTTATGGATGTCTGTTCTAGGGGGATGCTGTTTTAGAGGACAATTGCTGCAACAGAGAAGGAATGCTTCCTAGGACCTATTAGATGGCATTGTTTAATTGAAGAGATTTGGAATATGCCAACTCTGCTTAATCTTACAGAATGAGTACCAAGTATCGGAAATAGGTGAACCTTCATATAACCAGGCCCTATGCCATAAAAGCTTGTACAACAACCAGCATATTGCATTGCACCTGGAAACCAAGTTGCAGTTTCCTCAAGTGGTATTCAAGGGCATCCCTATGTGGAGTCAGTCGGTCAGTCATCTTATTATAATCTTAGATCAGCACAAGCCCCATGTAAGGAACATTGCATTCTCTATAGTCAGTCTGTGAGATGACTACAGCAGCATGAATGACAATTTGAAGGGCCTCCCAATCTTGAATTGTGTGCAACCAGCATACTAGGTGAATCCTTGCAAACAGCTTTTAGCTACAGCTTCCATCTGTTCTTTGAACAGTAGCTTGAGTCAACTGTGATTCCCAGATTGTGTATCAATCTTGAATGGGGAAGTGCAACTCCAACCAAGGCAAAGGATGAAAAATCCTCAGATCTAGTATCCCAAATAACCACAACTATTTGGTCATCTCCCACAGTCCACAGAGGAGTGGACATGTGAACACTATTTGGGCCAACTTGGGCCCATCCATATTTAAAACTGCATGTGGGTTGCTTGCTTACTGCTGCCAAGTGGTCTGCAGCTCAGCACAGTCTACTACCCACATCTACTGCAATGCACACCACTACTGTACTGCCCAGAGCCTTTTTTTTTTTTTTTTTTGCATCCGCCCTCTTTTGCATCAGGGAAGCTAGGACTTGTCTTACATTCATTCATGCCTATATAGGGAATTTAAGAGGAGGCAGATGAAGCAGTCCCTTATCTTACTGAGGTTCAGAGCTGAAATGATCCAAAGCAGGAATGGCTTGGATAAGGGTGGATCCTTACCTAGTCACTGGTGGGATTTTGTTAACAGCAATGGGAGTTGCGAGGATTGCTGTTACTAAGCAATGCAGTTGTATGACATCATTTACAACTGCATTGCTTAATGATAGGAATTCTGGTCCCAATTGCCATTGTTAACTGAGGATGATCTGTAATCTGCTTCCTCCAAGATCCTCTGCCATTGTTGCCCAACTACTTTTAGAATCATCTTCCCTAGAAAGGAAGAAACATTGAATGCAGATTCTAGCTTATCCCATTTTAATTTTGATATGTTTCCCATTTTATCTGGTGAAAAGTTTTGGAAAACTTGAACTTCTGTACACTGTTATATCATTTTTGGTCGCTTTAAGCAAGACCTTGGCTTCAAATGAATTTGGATGATTAATTATAGTGACCCGATCTTCTTAAAAATACTGTCGCCAATATTATTAAGCACTAATGCTGATGATTATACATGTCTGCTTAAAAAATATGTTGGTTCTGATCATTCACCCTTCTTTCTTCAGAATCGAGTAAGTAAATACAAGTCTACTGTGTTTGTACAACAGATCAAAACATTTCCATTTGCAATAAATGGAAGCATCTTTACTTTGCTATGTTGAAAAATAACTCATAAAGTAATATTAAGCAGATTAAATTAAATTAAAAAGATTTATAAAATCCAGCAGTCTCACAGGTTCTCTAACACTAACCAGTAGAGGGCAGCACTGACCAGTGAATGGAGCCATTGCTAGTGCTTCTTAGCTGTTCTCCAGAAAACTGTCAGCTCACATACCCTAAGTAATGGGTCTTAAAAATGCAAAATTAGATGCTTAAAAAATAAATATCTTACAAAAATTGTTGTTGTTAAACAGTCGTGGTCATCCACTGTCATATTATCTACTTCATATGATCTCCCCAACTAACAATTAACAGCTGATTCTATGGAGAATTAGATACGAAACGTTTGAACACATTTGGATATACTGTACTTAATTGTGTATAATCAGGCTATGATTAATAATAATAAGGTCCAAAATTTATGTCATAAATGGTAAATCATAGTATGTAAGACCATGGTGGTGCAGTAGTTAGAATGCAGTACTGCAGGCTGACTGCTCACTCCAGGAGTTCGATTCTGAGTGGTTCAAAGTTTTGACTTTCATTTTCTGAGGTCTATAAAATGAGGACATTGATTATTGGGGTAATATGCTAATTCTGTAAACTGTTTAGAGAGAGCTGTACAGTACTGTGAAGCAGTACATAAATAGCAATAAGTGCTATTGCTATGTATCCAATTTTGTAACATTTCCTTTAATATATTATATAACACTTCTCTGTTTCCAGCAAGTGAATGATAAATTAAAATGAATTTTTAATTTTATATTCTGAGCAGATGAAACTCAGCCAGAATACATGGCTGATATTCTTGCTGTAGAAAGGAATGCAGAAAAGTTGTATAGCCATTTCCATTACTTTTAACAATACTTTTAATGGTGAAAGGTATACATTGATCTGCTGAAAACTGCAGCCTTTAATAACTAAACTTGAAAAAGAAAGTACAGAGCTATATGATTCCAAATAAAAAGTAAAGTAAAAACTTGCTGCTGTGAGGTGCTGTTCAATGAATTGCTATCTTGGTTTCATAAACTAGATTTTTACAAATACATCTATATTTGTATTGCACATAAGATGAATATGTACAATATGTACCCATCTTTCCATCTAAAGTTATTAATGTAAAATACATGTTGGTTAAATTTACATAATTGCATAGAGTGTAGGAGTTGCAATCGTGCATCTTGATGATGTCACAAATTTTGACTAATGTGGCTATAAACAACAGTTGTATTACTTGGAAATGTGTACATGCAACTTTATTTGCTTTGTACAGTATATTTTCCAGTGAAAAATACTGTGTCCTCAATATTTCATAATTGCTCAGTAAATATAAATGAAGAACTTTGGATTCTCTTAAATGAATTAGTAAACATTGAACAACAAACGCTTAGTTCTGAAAAAGTTAGATTCACATAAATCTCATTCATATCTAAGGCTTTGTATTCTATGATTTTTATCTTAGTGTTTTTCATTATTTTTCCTGAATATATGACATAAACCACTTTTAGTCACTTCTGAATTTCTAAATTTTCTTCATCTTGAGCAAAAGCATATTTTATGCTCTTTTAGGTTATGTTTGTAAAGGTTTTCACATGCTTTGGGAACATATCTTTAAAATATAAACGTTAGTGAGAAGAGTGAAACTGATGTCCTGTGTCAATGTCATCATTCCAACAATAACAGCAGCATTGGTAAACCCAGAAGGAAAATTCACCTAACAGTGAAAAAACTGCAGGTGGAGCTGAACAATTTAAAAAAAAAAATCCTAAAATGTGGAGAATTGAAAATAAATAACTGAAGCTGTGTTTTAAAAAGTGATATAACATTGGAATCACAATTATAGTTGAAGTTCAAGATTTAAAACTGATATACTATCAAGAAAAATTGACTAAATCAATGCTTGTATTAGCAGTACAGATAGCCCTTGACTTATGACCACAATTGAGCCCACAATTTATGTTGCTAAGTGAGACAGTTGCTAAGTGAATTTTGATCGTTTTATGGCCTTTCTTGCCACAGTTGTTACGGTAAGTGAATCACTGCAATTGTTAGTAGCTGATTGTTAAGTGAATCTGACTTCCCCGTCAGCTTCATCATAAATATAAGTCAATTGCCAATAATTTTGATCATGTGACCATGGAGATGCTGCAATAGTCACAAGTCACTTTTTCAGCACCATTATAACTTCAAACAGTTCTGAATTGTTGTAAGGGCCTTGGTGGTTCAGGCTATTAATCATCTAGCACTTAGTGCAAGCTGCCTGCAATTAGTGTGGGCTCGAATCCCACCAGGCTCAAGGTTGACTCAGCCTTCCATCCTCTCGGGGTAGGTAAATTGAGGACCCAAGATTGTTGGGGGCAATAAGCTGACTTTGTAAAAATGCCGCTTGGGGGGGGCCAAAAGCCCTAGTAATAATAAGCAGGCATATACAATGGAATGAAGGCTATTGCCGAACACTTAGCATGGTGTTCCATAGATTGTAAGCCGCCCTGAGTCTCCGGAGAAGGGCGGCATATAAATGCAAATAAAATAAAAATAAATAAAATAAATAAATAAAATAAGTTGAGGACTATCTGTACAATCAACATTTACAGTTTAGAACAAATCAGTATAAGTTTTACGGGAATATTGACTTCAAGCACTATTAAAGTGAAAAAAAAATATTATGAAACCTGACAATGAAGAAATTTTGAAGTTCTGTAGAGACAGTCAGATCATTCCACAGAATAAAACAAGATGACTCAATTAATTTAAATTACACAAACTGAATTTAAAGGGGAAATGATGGAAAATTTAACTGTAACATTAGTAAAGATTCAGAAATAGTCAAAGAAAATCAGGATTGGGGTACATCTTGGACTGAGAAGTCACATGGATTTTAGTTTAAATATCTAATCAGCCTACACGTATGGTGGAATGCACATTTTTTTACTACCGGTTCTGTGGACATGGCTTGGTAGGCATGGCTTGGCTTGGTGGGTGTGGCTTGGTGGGTATGACAGGGGAAGGATACTGCAAAATCTCCATTCCCTCCCCACTCCTGGGGGAAGGTTTCTGCAAAATCCCACTAACCTGCTTTCCAGCTCTGTTCTCCTATGCAGGGCAACCAAAGACAGACTCCGTCAATCAGCTGGGACTTGGGAGGCAGAGAATAGATGGGGATGGGGCCAGTCAGAGGTGGTATTCCAAACTACTCCAAATTTCCACTACCGGTTCTTCAGAACTGGTCAGAATCTGCTGAATACCACCTCTGGGTTAGCCAATTAATCATCTTGCACTAAAGAATAAAACAAAGTTTAGATGACAACTGGAAAAACTTTTTAATAATGAAGGATACAAAAAAGGAGCCATGTCTCAAAACTACAGGCAAACAATTTGAGTCTCTCTCATTCTTGAAAGTCTTAATGAAATAATAACAAATTCAATGTATGTTTCTCTCAAGGACAATTTTCTCTATCCAGTTTAGAAAACTGCAAAAATTCACAAGATGTTTAATTGATAAAGCACTCCTAAAGAATTCATTTTTTTAAGTGAATTATGTATGGCTTAGATTGATTACAGTGAAGTGTTTGATTTCCTTTCTCATGGGTTGTTCATGAAAAAGAAATTACAAAACACCCAAGGTTTTATAAAAACAATAAAGCATGAAAGTCCAAACTAATGCTTAATGGTGATGAATTAAATAAAGTCAAAATAAAAGGGATCTTTTAACATAATAAAAGGTAATTTATTATCACTTTTATTATTCAAGTTTTTGCTGCTCAAGAATAAGGACTATGCACAAATACTTAGAAAAATAGAAAGACCGGTTTGAGTAATAAATGATACGTGATAAGGATGAAACAATTGACCATACAATAATTGTATGCAGCAAAATTACACAAACTAAAAAATTGCAATATCACACTGGCATTTATGTAAAACTTCAGAGTCAGCTAAAATTACTGGATACATGAAATCCCAAATAGAGTTATTGAAAATGACAGAACAAAAAGTTATGAGATGTGAAAACCAGACTAATTGACCCCTAGAGCATAATATTGCCACTAAAAAGTAGCATGGTATATTTGGTATATTGATGTAGCCATCCAAGAGATAGTAATGTTATAGACAAGGAATTGGAAAAGATTACAAAATATCAAGATTTGCAAATAGAAATTGTAAACATGTGGGAGAAGAGAGTGGCACCAACAGGTATTGAGACAACAGGTGCAATACTTCAACAATTTAGGAAAAAATTAAATTGCCTAAATTTGGAATATCTTACAACCCAACCACAAACAACAGCAATGTTGGGCACCTCTTGCAACATAAGTCGCTATCTTTATCATTTGCAAGTCCTTGGAAAGGGTTTAAATCATGAAGAAGAAAGCTGGCCAATATACAATATAACAGTGGATTTGGAATAATAACACTACAATATCATATTTTCTTTTCCCAAATGCTGATTCATTACTGTCCAACATTAAAACATCTTGAACCACAGAATACAATTATTATTTTTTCTTTACAGCTCAGACTCCCGTTTTCCTTATGCTAAAGAAAATAATACTAAATCTCTTAGACTTACAAGAAATGCTTTTAAATGGAGTAACACTGGGTTGGGATGTACCTCTTCACTGGAATAGTGCTATTCCAGCATTATCCTAAAAGATTATTATTCCAGAAAACCTGAGTCCAAAAGGAGCCTGCTTAGATTTATTGTGAACATAACTCTGCAAAACACTTGCACAAAACCAGAGCAGAGTTTGAGACGAGACTTAACTTGCCCCTCTAGCTGTCTGTCAAAGCCCACCTCATCCCCAGTGCTTGCTCACATTAAGGACAGTTATTAATGAGTATTTTCTGGCAGTTGATTGGTGGGAAAGCAGATTAGGTCAGGAATATTTATCAATCATCTTCCTTAATTTGTTCCATATTAAAACCACAATAACAACATTTTGTGGATACTTTACTATTAGACTTTTCTACACCACTATATTTGCATTATCCATCTTCTATATATAATAATCTCAGTCCAAGGCAGAGATGAATATTTGAAGCACAAGAGAGGCGGGGGAGAACTACTTTTAAAATATTTAAAATTTATCCTGATGAAATCCTCTGTTTTCAAAACTTCGTTAGGGAAACTGCATAATATGTTACACTTAGTATTATTGAAAGTTTTATTTTATTTTTGATCCAAATTCAGAGAATGCTCTGTGGCAGGATCTCTTTAGCCAGGAATTTTCTCTATACAGAGGATCTTTTCCTTTGTCCTTCTCAATTCCTCTGCACAGCCTCTCCTATTCGGGTGTATACTGGAATTCTGTCTGTGATATAAATAATATTCTTATGCATCAATAAACAAAGATAGACACTTCCTGCCTGCCACTAAGTAAAGCTTTGACTCTACTCCTTGAATCTGCAAATGAAAAAAAAATGTCTTCCAAAATGTTGTCCTAAAGGTCCTCTGAAAATGTTCTCTTCTCATGAATGTTTCCATCAATTTGTTTGGCTCCATTGTCTGGATGGAGAGATATCCAAAACCTGTGATCTGCACATCTATGGAGATTCTCAGTCATCCAAATCATGGTTGTCCCAAAGGTGCTTTTTCAAGAGGTAACTGGACTTTGTTTTTTTTTCTTTGAAGAAATTTCACTTCTCATCCAAGAAGCTTCTTCAGCTCTGACTATATGATGGGGAACTAATGGAAGGATTTATACTCCTTGCAGAGAGCTGATCTGCAAGGTGCTTCTTGGATGAGAAGTGAAATATCTTCAAAGAAAAATCAGAAAGTCCAGTTGCCTCTGTGTTCTGCAGCTCCAACTTTGGCTACCACAAAAGCCTACTCCTGAATACATACATACATACATACATACATACATACATACATACATACATACACATACATATAAAACATTTCTTCCCATCTTTACAATATATTCTGCTATTTGTACAGCATAGGACAAA
The DNA here is from genome assembly GCA_023653725.1 of Bungarus multicinctus. Lineage (NCBI taxonomy): Eukaryota > Metazoa > Chordata > Lepidosauria > Squamata > Elapidae > Bungarus > Bungarus multicinctus. The sequence continues at coordinate 75,888,366 of CM042842.1, forward strand.
AATGCTAAATACGATACTAATGTGATTCACACAGCATGCTAATAGAGTTGTACAAAACACAATTGGCAAATAACATATGAAGGAAGGCAGATATACTTGAAATTTCATCAGGGATCGCCCATGGGCCATGAAGATGCACCGCAATGTTGAGGATTATGAACTTTTTTTTCTTTTTCTTGTAGAAAGTTGAGGATAATGAACTTTTTAAAAATGAATTCTATATTTATCAATTTTGTAACATGACCACAGACTTTCACTCTGTCCGCAAGTATGAAATTATCTGAATCCTTTATCAGGTCTATTGATCACTAGAATATTAGGTTATGCACTTGCCATTATTCACTTTGTGCAACATATTGATGGCAATGGACACCAAAACCATGAAGATCCTTTTTAGGATCTTTTCAGTATTGAAGTAAAAAGGGAATGTAAAAAAAAATGTGAAAAAAGATGCTAAAGGCTTTGGAAGATGATATCAAACATTAGAGAAAGAATACTATATTTCATTAGGAATAGATATTCTCTGTGCCTATGAAGCCCTGTAATTGCACATTCAATTTTGCATAAGAGATGCTGGCAACTTGTAGCTGGCGTTACCAAACTGTTCCCATGGCATAGTGCCAGTTCCTTGCCATCTGTGGTTAGAAGTTAATGAACAGCCTACTGTACACAGCGAGAGAGGTCATTAAACAGCAGGATGACAAGCTAGGCAAAACAAAAGGAGCTGGTTCACTTGTACTTGTCTAGAAATAATATTTATCTGACAGAGAACAATTGTTTGTAAAGAATAACTGTGGGGAAGGAGAATTTGAGAAGGTGGTCATGGTGCTAGGTGCAGAAATGGCTGTTTTGTTTACCGAATGTAATCATCCATCTACTTGGCTACATCATCAATTGCCAAGAAAGTGGAATTTTGATAGATAGGAAGATATGACAGAAAAGTATTATGAGTGTCAGAAAGAACAAGCATTCACCACAATGGGATACTTAAAAATTCACAACTTGACAACCTCTGGAATGTCCTTCTGTTGGAGGTCCTTCTGTCTCCAACACGGAGACTTTCCAGAAAATGATGATTATGGAGCTTTTCTGAAGGGCTTTTGGAACCTGATGTTGTGTATTTTGTTTGGATGTTATCTATTTTAACATCCTTGTGTTGTCTTATGTTTTTATATTTAAAAACTAGACTACTTTTGTATCTTGTTAGCTACCAAGAGCTACCTAACCATACAACAATGTGCCCACTCCTGTATACTCCACACAGAATTCAAAAAAAGTCTAGACAATGGAGAGAAGGACCTGTACATTGACTACCATGCTGACTGTATCAAAAGTAAGTCACACAACCTGCAACTCAGCTTTAACCTTCAACCACAACCCTACTTCAACCAATCCACCATCACCCAAGACTAGGCACGCACGCCCCTAACTACTTCAATTCCAACTACAGCTGGCCTTAAATGCAAGCTACTCAATGCAAGAAGCCTTATGAATAAAATACCTGAATTTCTCCTCTTACTAAATATGGCTAAATTTGACATCATATTTGTCTGTGAAAATGGCTCAATGCATCTCTCCCTGACTCCATTACCACAATAAGAGACTATCATGTTTACTGATCAGATCGTGAAATTTGTAGAGGAGGTGATGTTACTATCTTCTATAAAAACTCCTTACATCTAAAAAACATTCAAGCTACCCAGGAGCTTGCTCTTCCTGAGACCATCATCTGCGAACTATCCTTAAATATCACAATTCGATTCTTACTATATTACAGAGCACCTGATTATGACATCAAACATATAAACAAACTAAATTCACTACTAACATGGGCAACATCCTGCCCACACGCTTTTATCTTTCTTGGTGACTTCAATCTACCTCACATTAACTGGACCCTAAACGAATGTACAACTGTATTCATACATGCAACCTTCTACAATGCTGTTATAAATCTGGGACTGGAACAACTAGTAACCAACAATACTAGACTTAACAACTGCCTCGATCTCATCTTCTGCAATAGTTTGAATTTCATTTACAGAATACAAACTAAAGAACCCTTTTCTAACAATGACCACAATATGATTGACTTTTGTCTCAACATACGCTCACACAAAAATCATCACAATGATGTAATCCCCAATTATAACTTTAAAAAAGGCAACTATGATCTTATAGACAACGATCTCTCATCCCTTGATTGGCAATCTCTATTCACTGGATGCAACACTGTTGAAGACCATTACAACATATTTTTACTTGAAGTCAAAAGAGTCATCAAGCTATATGTACCAATAATAACTCCCCCCCCCAAAAAAAAAAACAGATTACCCATAACAATGAGGAAACTTCAATCCAAAAAGAGATCACTCTGGGGGGGAAATAAATCTGGTCACGTTGCCAACTTCAAAAGTTGATACAAAAATTTATGCCACCAGATAAAGACTGAATGCACCAATTATCACATTAAACAAGAAGAAAACCTTCTATGCACCAATTCCACCGACGCTTTTTACAAATAATAAAAAGACTGAAGGTCCATCCCACCCCTGATAGGACCTAATAGTAAAGACTGCAACGACAACACCATTAAAGCCAACATCTTTAACATATTCTTTGGCTCAGTATTTGTAAACAGCAATGGATCATGCCCAGTATTTCCTAGCCAAACCACAGAAAACTACAATGATCTAATACATATTGATTTTATAGAAGACAATGTTGAAAAACCATCTCTATCTATTGGACCGGATGGAATATGTGCCTACTTCTTTAAAAAGCTATCCACTGCCATAGCAGAACCTCTAAGCATAATCTTTGATAAATCTTTCAGGACCAGCTCCTTGCCTAACCTATGGTCACAAGCCATAGTTATCCCCATCTTCAAAAAGGGAGACCCCAGCCTAGTTGAAAATTACAGACCAATCTCCTTATGCTGCATCACCTGTAAAGTCATGGAATCAATTATTAACCAATCCATTATCCTCCGCTTAGAGACGAACAACCTACTCTCTAATAAACAATTTGGTTTCAGAAAAAAACTATCCTGTAATCTGCAACTCTTACACTGCAAAAACATATGGATTACACAACTCGATCAGGGCAAAACAATAGACGCAATCTACATATCAGATATGTAATGCTATCTTATCTTATGGTATTTCTTATCTTATGGTATATCTGGATAACTGCATAACAGGATAGAAGCATGCCTGTCAAACAGACAACAAATGGTCAAAATTGGGAGTGTCCTATCAAATTCTGTATCTGTCAATAGTGGTGTTCCCCCAAGGCAGTGTTCTAGGACCAACTCTCTTCATACTCTACATAAATGACCTCTGTGATCATATTAAGAGCAACTGCGTTCTTTTCGCTGATAATGTAAAGCTGTTCAATACCACAGACAATACTGCTACCCTTCAAAAAGATCTTGACTATGTATCAGAATGGTCAAACAAATGGCAACTTCAAATCTCAATAAATAAATGCTCTGTCTTACATATTGGCAAAAAAAATCAGAAAATAAAATACAAGCTGAATAGTCAAGACCTTGTTGATGATCCAAGCTCCGTAAAGGACCTTGGAATACTCATCTCTAATGATCTAAGTGCTAGAGCCCACTGTAACTACATAGCCAAAAAGGCATTAAGAGTTGTTAACCTAATCCTACGTAGCTTTTTCTCTGGTAATATCACACTACTAACTAGAGCATACAAAACATTTACTAGACCAATACTCAAATACAGCTCATCAATCTGGAGCCCACATTACGTATCTGATATTAGCACAGTTGAGAAAGTCCAGAAATATTTCACAAGAAGAGTTCTCCACTCCTCTACTTATTGTAGAATACCTTATGCCACCAGACTTGAAATTCTAGACCTAGAAAACCTTGAATTATGCCGTCTTCGGTCTGATCTAAGTATGGTATATAAAATCATACATTGCAATGACTTATCTGTCAGTGAATACTTCAGCTTCAACCATAACAACACAAGAGCACACAATAGATACAAACTCAAGGTTAACCACACCAAACTTGGTTGCAAGAAGTACGACTTCAGCAACAGAGTGGTCAATGTCTGGAATACTCTACCTGACTCTGTGGTTTCTTCCCCAAACCCCAAAAACTTTAACCTTAGACTGTCTATTATTGACCTCACCCTTTTCCTAAGAGGTCTGTAGGGGGCGTGCATAAGCACACCAACATGCCTACCATCCCTGTCCTATTGTTTCTTTTATTTTTCTTATATGTACCCATTTCATGTATTCATAACTATGTATATACTTATACCTATTATCTTGTAAGCTATTGACAAATCAAATAAATAAATAAAAATAAATAATAAAGAATTCTGTGATGGTTATAGTAGAGAAATGTGATTAATAAAATACACTTATTTTCTGGGAGTACTGCTATGGCTGCAACAATTGTATAAGCAGAAGTTGGAGAATTGAAATATTTCCTGTCCTGCAGGGTCAATGATGAGACAAGTCTTACTTATTGAATTTGGTTAACACAGTCTCTTAAGCATAGCATCCCTAACAGGGAAAAAAAAATATTCACAGCAGCATTTATACATAGAATGATTATGAGGCGTCACTCACTGTTTCCTTAGGGCTTGCAAATGAAGCAGAACAATGAGAAGCAGCTGAATTCTTATTTGTTTCATTAATTCAATTGGTTATGCATTTGGTTGCTAGAAACATTACATACCTTCTGTGAAAGAGCATCATTAAACATTAAACATTTCCTATTAGGAAGCAGAGATAGGTTATAAATACACTCATATGAATCCAAAATCCAATTAATGAGGAAGAAGGAAGATCAGACTGTGGGTTTTTTTTTTGCCCACCATAAAAAAGGTCTTGTGTCTTGAATAATGAATTCAGGGCAGTAATCTTAACAGGTGTTCTTCTTATTACTGGGCTTCTATGATCTCACTTCCCTGTAGATTTTTCTACCTTTTGACTTTGGTAGAATACAGTGACCAAATTCATAGATATATTGGGCAGTGTGAATTCCAATGATTCCCCCCCCCCCTATGATAGGTATTTATCTGCTTGAATGGTATCTCTCAATGTTATATATAAGCTTTGTAAGGAAAAGGTTGGAAGATGTACGTAACTTGTTATAGGATCTTTGTTAACTGGGCACCAAGAACAACTTATACTTAAGTCATACACTTAAGTTTTAGACTCCTTAGATCTTGGCTGTAAGAGACTTCGGAACTTCTAAGTAACACTGAATTATTGGCCCTTTTTTAATTCTGAGTTTTGTGTAGTATTGAATTATTGGCCCTTTTTTAATTCTGAGTTTTGTGTAGTATTTAATTTAGGGTTTTAGATAGGGATTAATTATCATTTTGGGAAATAAGATAAGTTACATAATTATTCATTACCAATTGTATGTGATTGCCCATTTAGCGTTTTCAAAATTACGAGGTCAGGGAAGGGCTCAGTTGTTTTCAAAACAACTGTACATTGTGTTATTATTTCCATTTGCCTTCTCCTTTCTAAGCCTAGGAAATGTGCCAAAATTTCCAGCTTTCCTAAGCAAACATGTGGGGAACAAGGCTAGAAATATGAAGATCATATATTTTTGATAGATGGAAAAATACACCCGGGATCCTTAAAAGGAACAAAAAGCATATGAACTTTTGTTCTCATGAAAAAGATTTTAAGTTCTGTCAATTCTGAAACCATTTATAATATTAGGCAAGAAGAATGGAACATAATGGTAAAGGCTAGTTCTAGATCAGTGCTTCTCGGTCTTGGTGACTTTAAGTTGGGGAAGGGACTTCAACTCCTAGCTGGCTGGGAAATTTGGGAGTTGAAGTCTTCACACTTTAAAGTATGAAGGTTGAAAAACTTTGGCCTATATTACAATGGAAGTTGTTCTCAAAGTACTTATGAGCTGTGATATTGTTCATTCATTCATTCATTCATTCATTCATTCATTCATTCATTTTTACTATTTCCAAACCACCGATCTCCTTCTGATGTGAATAATCTTGCTCTGATTGTCACTTTTCCAAAATCTATTTGTGACTGAAGTGAAATAAGAGGTTATTTTTGGTATACTTTTAGGTCTATGCATTCTTTAAATATTTGTTCATATGGGAAAACTGGTATGATGCAGCCTCATTTTTTTAAAATAAATTGTTATAAAAACATTTCATGCAAGTGGTACAAATCTAACCTGAATTTATAAAGTGCTGCTATATTTGTTTCTTTAAAACATTAATAAAGTATTATGAAAGTATGTAATAAAAGCAGTAATTTTCAGAGCTACAGCATGATTTATGTTCCTTCTAGACTCTCTCCTCTCTCCAATTTAAGGCTACTTTACATAAATAACAACCAAAACAAACCTAGATGCTTTGGTGCTTCATACTACTCAGTCTGTACAGTTCAGAACAATTGCCAGAGGTGGATGATCACACAAATTTGGCTGGTTCTAGAAACTAGAACTCTATTATAGTGTTCCTGTAAAATTGCACCAAACCTGGTTTCACCCACTGATAGAACACTTATCTCCTCCTGCCTCTTCCTGATATATCTTCACACATACACAGCCCTCGTCTGCCATTGTTGTCTCTGAAAGAGGAAATGAAAGAGGGGAGATGATGGTGGTGATGAAATGATAGCCTCATCCCAGGTCTTGCTGTTCTAAGACTGAAAATCCTGCTTGGATTTTGGCATAGACCCTTTTCATCTAGACAAGGGCTCTTCTTAGCTAGCACAGTGGATTTTTCCTACCAGCTTCCCCAATGACTTTCTGGAGAAGCCAACTGGGAAGATTGAAAATGGCAGTCGAATGATTGTGGAGCACTTGGCAACTGGTTATAAGTGTGAACAGGTTGCCATGTGCCCAGATTACAATCATGTGACCATAGGGACACTACAACAGCTGTAACTTCAGGCACAGTCATAAATTCTTTCACTTAGCACTGTCATAATTTTGAATGGTCACTGAACAATTGGGCATAAATTGAGGACTACCTGTACACATGTATTAATTGTAGGTTTGATTTTATTCTCATATCAAACTTATTTAAATATATAGTTAACTTTATTAAGATTATTAGACTAACATTATTATCCTAATTAAAATATAAGGAATCAATGAGATTATTTTTATAAGGTTATAAGGTTAGGGAGGGTTAGGGAGAGCCCCTAGCTAAGATTCTGTGCAGTTCAGAGCCCCCAAATCCTACTCCTGGCTGGCCACACCTACCCCACCCCACCTCTCCCAGGAGTCCCCACGTGGCCCGTTTTGGATGCAGGTAAGTGCTCATAAAGGGCAAAAGCAAGCCTCCCAGAAGTTCAGAAAGGCTGTAAATGAACCTGTTTCCAGCTTCCAGAGTGTCTCTGGACCTTGAGGAAGCTGTTTTCGCCCTCCCGGAGGCTCGAAGAAAACCTCCAGAGCCTGGGGAGGGCAAAAATGGCCCCCTGGTGTAGTGCAGGAGGCCAGCTAGGCCACGCCTACCATGGCCACGCCTACCCAGCAACCATGCAGAGAACCCGTTGGTAACATTTTTGAACCCACCCCTGGACACAGCTTCCCCAATGGCAGGAACTCCCACTAGTTCCTGCCTCCTAGTTCTTCTCCTCTTTACCACTGATAAATCAGGTAAGCTGCCATTGGACCCTCATGCTAGAAAATAGCTAGACTTCAGAAGAACTTGGCAGCCATAAGCACTTTCTGTTTGTGGTAGAAAAAAAGCAAACATATGTAAGGATGGATAGATAGTGTGTGGTGGTGACTGGTGGCAGTCTCTCATTGGTCCTAGAAGAGAGCTTGGTCAGCTCAATACATCTGCATGATAACAGCCATATGCTGTTGGAAGACTACACTGGAGGGAGAGTTGTGGGTAGTAAAAGCAGAAGTGGTGTAGTAGAAGTATTCCCTTTTCTACTCTTAGAATAAAATCTATTCTATTTTAAGACCTATTGCGGCATATGAAAAAGAGATGACTGAATATAGCACAAAGAAATAAGAATAACATATTTTAAATTTCATTTCAACATACAATGGACAATAAAAATATAAAAAAATGCAAAAAATAATGAGGAAAAAAGAAATCATATATGAACAAACCTTAAAGAACTAAATATACAAGTACATTTATAGCCTTAAATAAACAGCAAATTAAAAAATCATATTCAATACTTCTGTTCCAAAATATATTTATATAGATATTGTGAGGAAAAGTAGAACCTAATGTAGAATAATCCTTAACTATAGATTTTTTTTGTATTTTGTTCATGTTTAGTCAATGCAATTTCCCACACATTTAAATATCATTGGTTCAAACAAAAGAAAGTGCTTTCATTTTCCAGCATTTTATTATAATAATTTTGAGGATTGATATTAAGCATTAGGGAACGTAGGCACTAGGAGGCCATGTCAGAATTAATTAAGAAAGGTTGCTGAATAATTTTTCCAATTTTTAAAAAAAACAAAGTAGAACAGCATGTGTAACCAAGAGAACCAAATGCCACCAGAGATAGTAATATGTACTAATTTGATTACAACCTCCCCAACACAGTCTAGAAAGATAACTGATATCTGCACAAATGCAAAGTAAATAATTATTTTAGTACTTAAACTTTTGCCTCACAAATGTTAGTTGACTTTTTTTTCTACAACTGAGATCTGGTAGAAACTTTATTCTGAAATTCTGGCCCCAAAATATAAATGCTTAATTTAACACAAAAGTTAGAAGGAGTTGAAGATTAATTTATGTATCAGGATCCTCCATTTGCTAAATTTTGTATCATTTCATTAACATGGTAATTGTTTGGTTCTTTAAAATCCTTTCTGATAATCTCTTCTGGGACATGTATATCTCGGTGTTTGTTCATGGGCAAGCAAAATTTGGAGGTTTCATTCCATTAATTAATTTCTTCTCCTGTATTTGCAACTTACAATGTGGGAGCAGATGCCATATTCACCTTGGTTTAGAGACCTTGATGTTGGAAAAAAGTAGCATGTTCCTCACAATAGCAATCTCCAAAGCAATTGGAGTATAAACGAAGTCCCTGTTCTGTGAAGAATACAGGCTTTAGTTGTCGTTCTAGTTATAAAACTGAAGAGAGGATACCAATATCTTTTGAACTCATTCACAAAGATACATAAAATTATGTTTATTTACATATCCTGGATAACAAAAATCCAGCGAACTTTGCAATGGTTTCCTCAGCCTTATCCTTGGACCAGGCACTTTTTACTACACTCTGAAACAAAATATTTTCCTATTGTGGGAAGATACGTTGTGTTGGAAATGACCTCAGTATAACTTGTCCTTCTTCCACCATGAAGTTTTGGCAGCAAATCTGTTCCTTGTAGAATCACTTTCAGAAAATAAACAGACACCACCCAGAGAGACTGGGAGAGTATACTAGATTTATTTCTGGCCAGAGGTTGGAGAAGCACAGGAAGGTTGCCCTTCAGTTCACCTTTTGACTTGCTTAACTGTGTTCCTAATCAGCTTGTAATGTTCCTAATTGGTACATTTAAAACCTCTATACTGGATGGCAGGGCTGGGAGAATTTCAATGAAGTTCAGAAATGGTTAAAGGGAACCTATCCATTATTATATCAGATGACTTGCTGATATTTTAAATTTCACATTTGCAAAGGCATCTTTTACTAAACAAAACCCCTAATAAAGCAACCTAGGATTAATAAAATAGTAGTAGTAATTCATAAGTATTATTCATATTTAAATTTAAATATTTAAACCATTATCCCCTTTATCGTTATATAACACTCAAGTAACTTATAATGTTTAAGTATAAATTATGAAACATAAAATGAAAAACAGCACAAAATCCAAAATTAAAATGAAAGCAATGATGGATGAGATGGATTTTTGTCATTTTCTTGAGTAGGGAATCTGCACCAAATGAATCTTCTTGAGTAGTGCATTCCATTGCCTGAGAACCATAAAGGCAAAGCTCCCTTCTGTGTGCCACTTTGACAGGCCTCTAGAAGCACAAGAATCTTCAAATTATCTATGACAGTGTGGTGATGCAATGGTTAGAATGCAGTACTGCAGACTATTTCTGCTGACTGCTGGCTGCTAGCAGTTGGGCAGTTCGATTCTCACTGGCTCAAGGTTGACTCAGCTTTCCATCTTTCAAAGTTTGTTAAAACGAGGACCCAGATTGTTGGTGTTTTGACCAAGGCTTCCTGAGACACCAACAAATACACATAAAATTCAAAACCCTTTTATTTAGTTCAGTGGCCGTGAATTATTGTCATTCACAACCCAGAATGAGTCTTAACGGGTCATAAATAGTTCCAGGAATGTCTGCCAATGTTCTTTGGGAGATGTCTGACGCACCTTATCTGACTTGAAGTGCTGCCAACGACTAAAGTCCCAATTAGTCTTTCAAAAACCAAACAGAGAACAAATTCACCACAGAGCTTTCAGAGTCCAAACCGATCAGAGTGAACGACGTTGCTTTCTGCAAAGGTCTCTCCACCTTTGCACTTCCTTTATACCTTATGGGAGGGACAATCATCTCGAAACCTTACTCCCGAGTCGCCCCTTTTGTCTTAGCTGCTCTTGCCTGTTGGCAGCTCTGCGCACACGTGCACAGGGAACAGGCTCCCCTTGTTCCTCTGCCTCGCTGCTGCCAGATTCTGGAAGCTCCTGAGTCAGCACATAACTCCTTGATGGTCCTGGTCCCATCTCTGCATCGGACGCAGGACCCTTGTCTGAGTCCTTCTCAGACTCCTGGATTGGTCCCTGTTCTTCCCCAATGTCCAATTCTGCTGCCAGGCTGCCAGCGAACCACAACAGTTGGGAGCAATATGCTGACTCTGTAAACTCTGTAAGATCTAAGTAACCACGAAAGTTCATAGTGGCAACAGTGGGAGTTCATGAGACAGTTCAGTTCTATGTCATTTGGGATTTGAAATATTAATACCAGCTCCATTATTCCCCCGTAAGCATTGGCAACCAATCACATAGCTTTCCATACAGGCATCACATGACCTAATACTTTCCCATCATTAGCAGTTTAAGTTTAACTGCTACATTTCACACTAACTGCAACTAAGTTCAGACACTTTTCAAAGGAAGTCCTGTTTAAAAAGTTTCAGTACACAAGACAGTTACAATGTCCATTGGCAACTAGGAATGAAGGAACGTCCTGAAACTGTGAACCTGGAAGAGTCCAGCTTTATCCAAAACAGGCTTTATTACAATACCCAAATCCAGTTTTCTTTTTACCAAGCGCTCCTCCATCTTGGTTAGATGCAAATTCAGTTTGTTCTCTGTCACTGAAACCATTTTATAGCTTAAGCAATGGAATCATATGATGAGAAAATATTAGTTAGGAAGAATAATTCTAATTACTAGGAGGAAGGAGGAATAATATCAACAGTAGAATATTTGGCCATATGAGAAACCATAAGATCACTTATCACCGTCAGAGATGGGTGGATATTTTTTCATTTCCCCCCCCCCTATATTTATTATTTCAATGTATTCCCTTCCTATTGAAACCAAACCAGTGGCTATACAGTAGTGCTTAAACATTTGTAAACCTTCAAAATTAACCCCACTTATTTTTTTTAGTCACATTGTTCTGAAATACCAGAACAGCAATGTAAAATGATGCTTAACCATCATGCCAATGACATCATTGTCTATGATCTTAGGGTTCTTAGAAAGGTGAATTTAGAATAACAACAACAATAATATTAGAACATTGGTAGTTCAGGGCTGAAATGAGGGGCCCTTGTTGCTCTCTGAGCTTGGTTGTTTTCTTGCAGACATTTCATTACCCAAACTAGGTAACATTCTAGGCTGATGATGTTACCTAGTTTGGATAATGAAATGTCTGCAAGAAAACAACCAAGCTCAGAGAGCAACAAGGGCCCTCAATAATATAAAAAGTATATCTCTCTAGATATGAAATGCAGGTAGTCCTTGACTTATGACCACAATTGTGCCCAACATTTTTGTTGCTAAGTGAGACATTTGTTAAGTGAGTTTTGTTAAATGAGTTTTGCCCCATTTTATTATCTTTCTTGCCTCAGTTGTTAAGTGAATCACTGCAGTTGATAAGTTAATAACACAGTTGTTGTTAAGTGAATATGCTTCCCCATTACCTTTGCTTGTCAGAGGGTCAGAAAAAGTGATCATATGATCTTGCGACATAGCAACAGTTGTAAATATGAACCAGTTGCCAAGCATATGAATTTTGATCACATGATAATGGGGGATGCTGCATAGGTCATAACTATGAAAAATGGTCATGTCATTTTTTAAAGTGCCATTGTAACTTTGAACAGTCACTAAACAAACTGTTGTAAGTCAAGGACTACCTGTACAGCATTTCACCAGGCTATTAACTGTGGCATTTGCCCATCATCATTTGATTCACGCTTGCAACTTTCCTGAAACCTGCTTTGACTATGAAGTTTCAACTTCTCCTCTGCTTGAATTGAAGACTCAGATTACAAACAACAGAATGTACTTAATGGCCAATTTTGGGGATCCTGCTGCTCGTAGCCCCTGGCTTTCTGCTCAAGAATCAGTATCACTGCCAGGTAATGTCATTTTGCCTATCTAGCTGTGTGCCATCTCCCTTGACGCTATTCTGTGGAAGGAAAGAAAGGGAGATTGTAATCAAGGCAGAAATTAATATATGGGATTATTATTAGCAGATTTTTTTTAAATCACACCACATGGATTTGACTATGCAGTTAGCTTGCCAAACAGACCTGGCAAAATGGAGTGATAGATGGCCTGTTTCAAGTTAGCTTCAATGTTTTTAACTACCATGGGCCAATCATGTCTTTGCTTGATCTCTTCTGCACCCATTCTCTGTCTTGAGCAGGAGTAATGTCATTTCAGCAGGTTATGCTGCCAAATCTTGTCACATGGCTTTGCAGAGCTATGGTGGGGAAAAGCATGCTAAAAATGTAGTATCCCATGTTGGGACATGACTACTAAATAGGCTCTCAGCCAAAAGGTGATTGCTTGATCTGAGGGAAGAGTTTCTTGCCCTAAGGCAGCCCCTACCTCCCCCCCCCCCCAAAGTAATCGCTAAGGCACCAATGAACACAGCAATGTACAATTCAGGCACAATGGGATAAATGTGAAGAAGACAAAGTAATCTGGATTTTTTCCTTCCCCAGCTCTTGGTTTTTGCAATTTGTCATCCGGCTTTTTTTTTTAACTGTTGCTGGTTCCCTTTCAGCATTTGCTCATCTTCCATCTATCTGCTTCCAAGCTTCCTGGGATTTAATACAGTAATCTGTGGCTAATTTTAAAATCGTATTTGCTTTTCTAGCATTTAACTGTCTTATGGTATTTGCTGCTTTTAAATATTTGAAACTCTAAGTTAAGTTAACAGGGTTACTTTAAAATTGTTTAAATGTAAAGGAAATTGTTGATCTAATACTTTTTTTAGCATGTTATATTATCAGCTACCTTAGGAAGATCATGAAAGACAGTTCAGAAATACATCCAATGAAGAAAAATAAGAATCTAGAGAATTTAGGGATTTCTAAATATTAAGATTTTACCAGATATCTGATAAAAATACACAGCGCATTATTAGTGGCTGAAAAAAGCAATCAATCAAATAAATAATCACTTCTTACAGAAAATAACAACAAACATATATTGGATTAATGGAATAGGGGAAATGTACATAACATACCAATACCATTCATTCAAATTCAGCATTGACTGCTTTTTAATTTAAAAAACAATGATTCTGATATTTTCAGTTTGGGTAAAAACTAAACTAATTCTTACTAATCTTTTTTTTTTTTTTTTGCAGACCACTACTTTGTCATCTAAAGATTTTGAAGGCACAAGTTAGCCAGACATTGGCAATATGGTATTTATGCATAGATGCCTTCTCAAATGCTATACATGGAACTTCCAATTAAATTATCTTTTAAAAAATGATTCTCTTTTTAAAATAATTGAATCTCATTAGATCACCAAATCTGAACAAGTTGATGTTCCTGCTTAAAATCCTATAAGGTTTAGGGTAAAATAAAATGGCCAAATATTATGGTATGTTGCAAGAATGCCAAAATACAGCAAGATTTAGTGACTTTGTAAAAATGTTGGGAATAAATAGCCACATCAGGAATCACATGTAAAATCCTTATGGACATGAGAGGATTCCACCCCACAGCTCTGGAATTATTGATGTAAATATATGATAAATATTGCCAAGCAGCTTCTGAGAAGGAAACTAAAATATGGGAAGTATAAATGTTTTGTTTCTAGTGTTCATTTAAAGTATAGGATCAGATGAATATTCTGTCTTAATGAAGAATATAGCTCCTTATTAAATTGACAAAAGAGCCTAGTTGCCATAAGACAAAGAGGTTGGTAAACCTGTTTTCTGACTGTACTATTTTAGGGGTTGGGGCAGAGATTGACAAGATGAAAGGTTCATCTATATAAACAACTTCCTGTATGTAAAATACTAACATATGAAAAAGAAGGTCAGGCTGAGCCACACCTATCTTTCTGGGTACAACAATTCACTCTGGTGAGCCTTACCTGCTATTTGTAGTGGAGTAATCAAGAAAACATCTGCTACTTGTGTGAAATAAGCCTTCAATTAATCTTCATTCCACTCAGTGAAGGTTTTATGCATAATATATAGGGATATATTGTATGTTGTCTACAGAAAGAAAAAGCACGATGAAATTATTTCCAGAAGGATCATTCTGTACCAGGAAAAGCTGTATTTTGCCTTTTCTATATGCATAGGTTTGCCCTGGCTAAATAATCTGCTTGTCATAGAGAAGGCCAAAAACACATAGCCAAAAATATATAAATACATACGTAGCCAAAAAGGCATTAAGAGTTGTTAACCTAATCCTCCGTAGCTTTTTCTCTGGTGATATCACACTACTAACTAGAGCATACAAAACATTTGCTAGATCAATACTTGAATACAGCTCATCAGTCTGGAACCTGCATTTTATTTATTTATTTATTTAATAATTTATTTATTTGATTTGTCAATCACTTACAAGATAATAGGTATAAGTATATACATAGTTATGAATACATGAAATGGATACATATAAGAAAAATAAAAGAAACAATAGGACAGGGACAGTAGGCACGTTGGTGCACTTATGCACGTCCCCTACAGATCTCTTAGGAAAGGGGTGAGGTCAATAGTAGACAGTCTAAGGTTAAAGTTTTTGGGGTTTGGGGAAGAAACCACAGAGTCAGGTAAAGTATTCCAGACATTGACCACTCTGTTGCTGAAGTCATATTTCCTGCATACAAGTTTGGTGTGGTTAACCTTGAGTTTGTATCTATTGTGTGCTCTTGTGTTGTTATGGTTGAAGGTGAAGTATTTATTGACAGGTAAGTCATTGCAATGTATGATTTTATATACCTACTTAGATCAGACTGAAGACAGTGTAATTCAAGGTTTTCTAGGTCCAGAATTTCAAGTCTGGTGGCATAAGATATTCTATAACGAGTAAAGGAGTGGAGAACTCTTCTTGTGAAATATTTCTGGACTTTCTCAACTGTGCTAATATCAGATACGTAATGTGGGTTCCAGACTGATGAGCTGTATTCGAGTATTGGTCTAGCAAATGCTCTAGTTAGTAGTGTGATATTACCAGAGAAAAAGCTACGTAGGATTAGGTTAACAACTCTAAATGCCTTTTTGGCTATGTAATTACAGTGGGCTCTAGCACTTAGATCATTAGAGATGAGTATTCCAAGGTCCTTTTCAGAGCTTGAATCATCAACAAGGACTTGACTATTCAGCTTGTATTTTATTTTCTGATTTTTTTTGCCAATATGTAAGACAGAGCATTTATTTATTTTGTTGAGATTTGAAGTTGTCATTTGTTTGATACATAGTCAAGATCTTTTTGAAGGGTAGCAGTATTGTCTGTGGTATTGAACAGCTTTACTTCATCAGCAAAGAGAACGCAGTTGCTCTTAATATGTTCACAGAGGTCATTTATGTAGAGTATGAAGAGAATTGGTCTTAGAACACTGCCTTGGGGTCACCACTATTGACAGGTACAGAATTTGATAGGACATACCCAATTTTGACCATTTGTTGTCTGTTTGACAGGAATGCTTCTATCCAGTTATGCAGTTGTCCAGAGATACCATAAGAGATACCATAAGATAAGATAGCATTACATATCTGATATTAATACAGTTGAGAAAGTCCAGAAATATTTCACAAGAAGAGTTCTCCACTCCTCTACTCATTACAGAATACCTTATGCCACCAGAATTGAAATTCTAGACCTAGAAAATCTAGAACTACGCCACCTTTGGTCCGATCTAAGTATAGTACCTAAAATTATATATTGCAATGTCCTACCTGCCAATGAATACTTCAGCTTCAACCATAACAATACAAGAGCACACAATAGATACAAACTCAAGGTAAACCACACCAAACTTGATTGCAGGAAATATGATTTCGGCAACAGACTAGTCAATGTCTGGAATACCCTACCTGACTCTGTGGTTTCTTCCCCAAACCCCAAAAACTTTAACCTTATAGGTCTGTAGGGGGCATGCATAAGCGCACCGTGTCTACTGTCCCTGTCCTATTGTTTCTTTTTATTTTTCTTATATGTATCTATTTCATGTATTCATAACTATGTTTATATTTATACCTGTTATCTTATAATCACTTGACAAATAAAATAAATAAATAAAAAAGAAATTATTGTTCTCTCAGAAGACCCAGACATTGATCATGTGAACATTAAATTCCACCGCTGTTTTGACCAGTTGCAAGCCATTTGATGCCCAATGAAAAATAATGGGTGCTATCTTTGTAAAGAAACGGAGCAAAAGGTTGAAAAATATTTGGTGATATCCTATTATTTTTAAATACAAAATTCCAGTTTGTTTTAAACTGACTATAGTTCGTTCTGCAATCTACTCATATTAATTTATTTTTCCTGAATTTCTCCCATCTGGAAAAATCTGCATCCCAAAGCTAAAGGATAGAGGATTAAAGATGAAACAGGTGATAGCTAAGAAGGAGAGAACTGGCCAAATTTCATTTGCAAAGAAGTAAAATGTGGATCTATATTTTGGAGACACATGAAGCTTTGAAAAAGGAGCATCTCAGCAGAGCTATTCTACAATCCTATGGCTTGATTAGAGTGGTGGCTTACAAGGCATAAGACCATATCCAACAGAACTTAGTTGAAGGTACCATTCATAACTTAATAGGAACAGGATTCTTACAAGGTCAAAATTGGGGCAGGAGCGTGACAGAGCAGGGAGTATGACTAAAAGTATTAATAAATGAAGAAAATTGTCAAAAGACAGACTCTGAATTTTTGAAGGAAATATATGACAAAGTAGAGTTTACTAATTAAAAACCTACCACTCCTTGTTTGAAAAGAAACTTGCTTTCAGTATTTGCTTTTTCACATCCTGCTATAATAACACATCAGAAAAATAAAAATGCAACAAATAAAAGAACCAGGCCCTTCACTTTCAACGCATACTAGTTAACATTTGTTCTCACTAATTAGTCTGGCTACTAGGGATGAATCAACTTGAATTTTAATTGACTCATCTGTCATTTAACAATTCTTTCATCACTATTCTTTCTTCAGCTTTTGGGAAGGAAATAAGAGAAAGACTCAGGAAAATCCATTTCCCTGATGGCTCAAGAATCTGAGATTCATTTGAAATCCATTCATCGATAGCTACTTTGAGAACTGGAAATGTTTGCTTCTTGATTCTGTCATCTGCTCCAAGTGAAACCCTAACATGCTTTAGCGTGTATCCATTCTTTATTTAATAGTCAGTATCACCTCCTTCCCACCTACATATTACATCTCTCTCACATATATTGATATCTCATATATGCCTGCTTGAAGAATAATAAACTAATGTACTGTATATCACCCACCCCTCTCCTAGAAAAATGAAATATCCTAGGAAATATTTAAAAGGCAGAATATTTCCCCTAAAAAGAATAGACACTCAGAAGCAGAAACTCACCTCAGAAGCAGAAACTCAGCCCCCCACCTTTGCTAATGGGCTATTACTCTGGCCTAGGCCAGCTTATTACATAACAAAGATCTCCAGGTAGAGCTATAGGAATTACCTAAAGACCTTTCATTACATCATCATCCAACAAGGCTTAACCAAGCCTGGGACTCAGGATAACCTACAAGAGTTGCCCCTGCATGGCCCCATGGGAGTCTGACAACCAATCAGAAACAAGCTCAAATTCAAATCCCAACAGAGGGTATAAAACCCAGGCACCTTCAGCATCTCAGCCCTTCCTTCCTTTTCCTTCATCTTGAAGCATGTGATCGTTCTTTTCACTTTGGAGGTCCAAGCCATGTGGTCTTGTCCACCATTAAACCATCTTTCCAAACAGCCTCCATGTTTCCAGTGTCTTTTTCCCCACTTTGAACTGAACCCAGAAGGATATTTCTTCCAACAGTATATTGACAGAAATTAGAGCTGAAGTAATGGATGGCTGCTAATTTAAGAATTTTAGTATGAAATAATTGTTCATATAGAGCAAGAATATATGAACAACTGTTCAGATATAGTCATATATTTCTGTTGAGTTACAGGTAATGCAACCTTTTAAAACATCTCATTGAGTGTTGGCTTTAGGAGAGTAAATGAATGACTGCCCAAATTAATCAATCTAATCAATCCTTATTATGGTCACAGACCAGCAAATAAAAGCATTAAAACAATAATAGTAAAAAAAATAAAAACAAGACAGGCAGAATAATATATTGTGATTGGTAGTGGATTAAAAGTGGGCAGTTAAAGTTTGCCTAATTTTACATACAACACAGCAGAATTTGGCCACATTCAGCGAAACTACTTCATACCAATATGATAGTAGTTGCATGTAAAAAACACCAGTATTTCCCAGATATTTTATTAGTTAAGGTATTATAAATTGAGTCTGTGAAATTAATTAATTAAATACTGTGAAGGAATATCTTCACAATGCTTAATCAGATAAAACCATCACAGTCTCCTGAGAACTGTAGAGATTTAAAGTGAAGGAAAATATGTTTCAAATGAGAGGAACAGTTACAGAGGTTGAGTTTTTTTACTATCTTCCACCAAGCCATTTTAGAAGGAACAATTCCTTGCTATGTATCTTTCACAAACACTCTTTAATGATGAAGATTGGAGTTCATCAAAAGCTTATGTCACTATAAATGCTTGATTTTTAAGATGCTGCAAGTGCTTTTGTTGCTCTTGTTATTTTTATTCTTCACACAGCATCTCATCCCAAGAACCTGTTGGAGCCATCTGTGCCATTGAAATATTAAGGCCCTACAGGTAGCCATTACTACCTGCTGCTGCTATTGTTCAGCAAAATAAAGCCATCCCTGCAGGAGCCTTTTGTAGTACAATCTGGACCCTCCCCTATGCGATTCATCTATAGCCCAAAGTGGGTTGCTCCGCCAGAACAGCTACCCTAGTTTGCTATGTTTGAAGAAAGTGTAACCACAGGTCTACAGTATGGCCCAGTAGGAGGCAGGCCTGTGATTGTCTTGCATCTGAGCACAAGTCAGGTAAGCCATTGCAGGAAGCCTGTAATTTAGCCTCTGAAGAAATTGGATCCCAGGCATTTCCTCCAATCCACCTGTGCAATTCCTTTTTGGGGCTTTGAAGTAAGAGACTGGCCAGAGGGGCTTCATTAGCAAAGGGTTATAGTTTGATTTGCAGTGACCCCATGTTGGGACCTGGGCTGACCCAACTGTCAGACCAGGAGAGTTAAACAGAGGTAGCTTAGAACCTTAATGAGGAACATAGTTAGCTGTATTTGTGGCTAGCAATAGATGATCTGATGTAGAGATCTTGTACAAGAGAGAAACTGCTAAATAAATTACTAAAGATGTAGTACTTCTTTGTATCTACATTAGTATCTTGGCCTTTAAGCATTTCCGAAGAATCATGTTTAAAAAAACATCACTATAAAGGCTATTTCTTGAGTAGAATACACTTTTTGGAATACAGTCAATTACATTAAATATTGTGCAATGAATATTAGAATGAGAAATGAATATTTATTAAAGTTGTACAGGGCTTCAGATGTGACAGCAAAGAGGTGGTTTGGAGAGTATAGGGAGCACTTGTGGCTCCTGTCAGGAATTCCTTCCACATGCTTTTGTGGAATGCCCTCAATAAAAAAGATGGAAATAAAATAATTAATATATTTAGAATTGTTCACTTTTCACCACTAAACTCAATAATGGGCCTTTCTCTCAGTATTATCTTTAGAAAAGAAAAAAAAAAGCTCTTTTGTCTTTTAAAGTCCTTTGCTTAGATCCAAGTGTTAAATAATATGATCAAAGGAAAACAAAGAATCTGCTAGATCCCCTCTGCTGAGACCAGTCTGATGAAATTAGAAACTGAAAGATACTCACCTGAAAGTCATCATCTAAAATAAGCATTTCTCTCTTGCTGTTGTGGGGAAAATTGGAGAGGAAGTAGTATTAGGTATGCTTGACACATTGAGTTATTTTATACAAATAATAAAGGTGTGATAAAAAAAATTCTAATTAATAAATACACATAAAACTATAACAACAAATCAATAATTATTTCATGAATGTGAGTGTCTGCTTTTGACCAAACGGGCTTCTTTTTGAGATAATTGAGACATCTTAACAGGGGGGTTATAGTGTTGATTGAGGTGAGCATTACATTCCTTTCAACTTTTTATAATTTTGCTGAACTTTGCTTTTGTTTATTCTCTATACTACTTATCCTTTGTATTCTTAGGTACAGCAACATTATGGCTATAAGTCTCTGAGTAACTATCTTTGTGACTCCAGTCACATGCAAAAAGTATGTACAAATATGCACATGTAGGATATAAATGTATGATCATGTCTATTATACAATATATTCCACGCCTTAATCAATGAATTGATAAATCTTTTGACCAAAAAGAAATCTGATTTTATACCACCCTTATATTTTCCCATCAAAACTATCTCTGAAAGCTGCTTTTTGCCCCCAGTTTTGGCATTTATTTCACAAATGACTTTCTAGATCAATCAGATTGTTCACTGGATGCTTTTCAGTGAAAATGCAAGATGGAAAATTGGAAGATTATTTGCCCTCCATTTTCTTTTGTGCCAATGTGCTATGGCTAGTATTTTTCCTTAAAAGAAAAAAAATCATAGGCAATTCTAAGGATTGCAAACATTATAGCACCTTTTTATGTTTTTCAGCACTTTAATGTAGCTTTCAAAATATTCTGGGTATGTTATTGATCTGTAAAAGGAACTAAAAGAGTATATGCATAGTTCGTTTTTCTTCTTCTGATGGAGCAACTTTTACTCTCAAGATTGTATACTACATCAAGAAACTCATAATTATAAGTACTTGCTTGATGAAGAAAGATTCATGCACTGTGGAACAGAATGGTATTTACCATTTGCCTTAAGAGAAAGATATATATTTGGATTAGTAGGGTAATACCTGTCAGAGGAATATGTACTGTCAAGTATTAAATTGCATGTACAGAATAGGAAAAGTACACCTGCTGAATTATAAGCTCCTTGTTTTCTTTCACTACATTTGAAAAACCCTTCTATTATTAATTTCTACAGAAAAACAGGGTTACCTGCATTTCAGCAGTTGGATTCTTCCCCTGTAGCTTATATTGCATCATAGAGCTAGATGCAACCATTCCTGTGTTGTTAGCTTTCTCCAAACATGCTATGTTGCCTCTGATTACATATTTGTTGTGTATTTACAAGCAAGCTTCCATGGAATGATTCATTGTCATCAGAAGAAAAGAACATTCAAAAAGGAAAAACTACAGAGAAAAAATGGGTTAGTTAATATTAACCCTGCTCTTTCTGCGTTCCTTGCTACAACAATAATATTATTATTACTGTTATTCTTTAAAAAGTCTACAGAATGTTGGTCATGATTTATTGTTAGCAGAGATAGTTTTAAAAAAACTCCCTTCCACTAGAGTTTTCTTAGTTCCTGGGCACTGTACATTCATGTTTTAATTTTCATGTTTATATACTATTTATTTTGATGGTTTACTGTACATCACCCAGAGTCCTTCTTTCAAGGAGATGGGTGGTTCAAAAATGAGAAAAAAATAACTGAATGAATCAATGAATCAGAATAGAGCTGGAAGGAACCTTTGAGATCTTCTAGTCCAGCCCCCTGCTCAAGCAGGAGATCCTACACCATTTTAGACAAATGACTATCCAGTCTCTTCTTAAAAACCTCCAGTGATTAATTACCCACAACTTCTGAAGGCAAGCCATTCCACTGGCTAATTGTTCTCACTGTTAGGAAGTTTCTCTTCAATTCCAGGTTGCTTCTCTCCTTGATTAGTTTCCATCCATTGTTTCTTATCCTGCCCTCTGGTGCTCTGAAAAATAAATTGACCCCTTCCTCTTTGTGGCAGCCTTTCCAATACTGGAATACTACTATCATGTCCCACCCACCCCCCCAGTCCTTCTTTTCTGTAGATTAGCCAAACCCAAATTCTGCAACTGTTCTTTAAATATTTTAATCTCCAGCCTTTAATTATCTTAGTTGCTCTTCTTTGCACTTTTTCCAAAGTCTCAATATCGTTTTAATAATGTGGTTATCAAAACTGGATGCAGTATTCCTAATGTGGTCTTACTTTATAAAGCAGTACTAATACTTCATGGGATTTTGATTCTATGCCTCTGTTTATACAACCAAGGATTGTATTAGCTTTTTTGGCTACTGCCGCACACTGCTGATTCGTGTTTATGTGATTATCTACTAAAACTCCAAGGACCCTCTCATAGTTACTGTTTTTAAGCCAGGTTTCGCCTAATCTGTACTTGTATCTTTGATTTTTCCTGCCCAGGTGTAAAACCTTGCTTTTTTCCACATGAAATTTCATTTTGTTGAATAGGACTCATTGTTCAAGTCTGTCAAGACCTTTTTGGATCCTGAACTTGTCTTCTAGGGTGTTGGCTATTGCTGCCAACTTAACATAGTCTGCAAATTTGATGAGTTCCCCATCTATTCCCTCATTTAAGACATCTATGAAGATATTGCAGAGTACTGGGACTAAGACAGAACCTTGTGGTATTGCTTGCTTCCCTCCATGTAGATGTAATGCCATTGAGGACTAGTCATCAAGTATGGTTTGTCAAACAGTTACAAATCCATTTGGTGGTGATGTTGTCTATCTCACATTTTTCTAGTAATAAGTAAAAAAATAAGTACAATAAGTAAATAAATATTAGTTCCATTTAATTTTATTATATTTTTTCTTAGTTCATGGGGACAATTTTGTATTATTTTCCAATTATTTTGTTTAACTGTATATGTGTTCTGATAATTAATAAAATAGAAGCTAGTTGTAATACTACTGTTAGTCTTGGAAGCCATTTTTTACTTGGAAGCTTCGAGGCTACCACATTCAGTGCCTGGGAATTTAGGAGGAAGGATTTCATAGTGGAGTAGAAAATTAGACACAACATTCTTTCTCAGATAATCAAGGACATGTTGCCCTGCGCCTGAAGGGGAGTGACTGGGAGGATTGTCTCCAGTTGGGACGAATATTTGATTGGGCCATGTGATGGACTGATGGGTGCAGGGAATGGATCTTTGATTTATCTTTTGGGAAAGGAAAATCCGGAACTCTCAGATTTGGGTTTTCCCAGATGTGCCAAAATGACAACTCTAATAAAATGGAACTTTGAGGAGCTGTCTCTCTCAGAGTTTATTAGTTTGAAGTTGGTTAGTTGGGACACTGACAACTGCTATAAATGAGAAGGACTATTATAATATTGCATTTCACTAAAAATCATTTAAATAGTATATCAAAGTAATATCTGCACATCTTCAACATATACATTGAGGCAACAGATTCAAGTCTGTCCTCTTATTTTCATGCAAACATGCTCCCACATGCACCTCCATGTATCAGATGGAGTAGGCACTAACAATATATGTAGTATGTATTTTATTCAGGCCAACCCAAGGCCTTTTGATCAAATTGTAACTTAACCTAACCTAACCTAACTAACCAGTTAGAGCAGGGAAATTTGCCAAAAGGTGATGAGGTTTAACAGTGTAGCATCAATGAGGTGTGGCCCTAAATTTATAAGACATGTCAGAAGAATATAATGTAATAAAAATAATAAAAGATTTAATAAAGTATCTTTTAAACATAGGATTTGAAAACACAATAACTGATTTAATGGACTTATTAGGGTGATATGGTATCTTTAAAGTCAACTATGAATAGGCTTTTATGAGCCAAAAAATTCATATATATGAAGGAAAAATGGAATTTAAGAACAAGCATGAGATATGCTCTTTTGAGCATAAAATAAAATGATTGGCAGCCACAAACAGTATAGATTGACAGAAAAACCATAGCTAAGTTCATATGGCAATCTGGGAAACCTGGAGCCAGAACAATTGCTGACCATAGCAAACTTTCAGGTCCAAAAGATTTGGCTCATTAAATATAAAATACACTAAATTAAGATTAATTTAGTTGAAGGTTTACCACAACAGTGTTTAGCTAACTACAGAACTCTGACACTGTATATGCTTAAGAGCACAAAGCTGAATATCTTGTATCATGTTTATTCTCCTGAATAGGCTGAAAAATCTCATTCTGTTGTAGGACACATTTATGAAATGGTGATTTGTAATGTGTTACTGAATACATGCAATAAATTATTCTTAATTTTTTCCAGATTAATTACATATTTGTAATTAAAATTCTAATTGGTAGCTTTTTTGTGTATAATTTTTATTAAACAGATCAGATCTACTAGACAGAGTGCTTGGTAGAACGTTATACAAGTCACCAGTTCAGTGTGGCCTGAAATAGTATACTATCTCTGTGCTCATTTACATAGATCTACTTGGGCTTCTTTCTCAGACAAAATCAGTGGTGGGATTCAAATATTTTTACTACTGGTTCTGTGGGTATGGCTTGGTGGCCTGGCAGGGAAAGGATATTGTAAAATCTCCATTCTTTCTCCACTCCAGGGGAAGGATACTGCAAAATCTCCATTCCCTCTCCACTCTGGGGGGTGGGGGGGAAGGTTACTGCAAAATCCCATTCCCTTCCCACCCCACTAACCTGCTTTCCACCTCTGTTCTCCTGTGCAGGGCAACAAAAGAAGACCAGCTGATCAACTGGGATGCTGGAGGCGGAGAATAGATGGGGGAAGGGCCAGTCAGAAGTTATATTTGCCAGTTCTCCAAACTACTAAAAATTTCTGCTACTGATTCTCTAAGCTACTCAAAATTTGCACTACTGGTTCTCCAGAACTGGTCAGAACCTGCTGAATACCACCTCTGGACAAAATAATATCTCATGAGAGAACTAGTTTCAATCTGCTCTCTCAATTTATATATAGAGAAACTGTTGATTTTTTTATGGCAAGCCTATATAGAATCAAATCAACATTGTCCACTATGTCAATGTTTTATTTTCTGCTTCTAAACCTGCAGAGTCACACAGATAGTGTAAGTTGCCCTGAACAGATAAGAAAAATGCCAAAATGGAAAATTTTCAAATCAGAGACAAAGAAAAAAGGAAGCAAATAAAAGGAGTGATTAAGAGCTAATTAATTAGTCTATATCAGAGTTCACATCATCTAATACAATTATTGCCACTCTGATTTCAAACAATTTAATTTGCTGCCTAATATATAGACAAAATGATTCTAAGTAAACTATGTGCTCTAATGTACTGGGTACCAGTCAGCATCTTCTTGTCCATACCAAGCCCCTAAAGCTTACTCTCGGCCTGTTGTTATTGTTTAATTTTCCTTCAGAGCTTCATGTCTGGACACCATTTCAGTTTCCATAATAAGCCTCAGTAATAGTACCGTAAGAACATTGCAGGCACATTCTCCTATTAGGAGAAGATAAACTTCAGTTTGATTTGGAGTTATTTCTGTAGTTTATTCTGAAAAAAAGAAACCTGTTCCTCTAGTTCACACAACACAGCAAGACTAGATTTTAGCCATTTGTGATTGCAACTTGTGTCTGCTTGCCAGAAGACGAAGAGATATTAGGACTATACTCTCCTTGGTTAAGCCATAATTTGGTTTAGTCTGTCATGTAAAGCAAGTAAGCAAGTCTAAAACGGCACAACCAAGACATGAATAACAATTGCCAAGTCAGAGTAGCATAGTAAATGTAATTATGCAAACACAGGTGCTACCGATGTCTGAACACCCAAGCTCTATGATTTCTCAATATTATTTGCAACTCAGATTGTAATAGGGAATAATTGAATATCTATAGCACATAGTTGCAATATTAGCTCTTTCTCCAGACCAGTCCCACCCACAATGAATCCAGAATGAGAAAGACAGCTTAGCTCAGCAATACTGAAGAAACTTGATGTAGTGAGAATCTTATCAACAAGATGAGTAGGATGTTGTTCATATGTTAGTATTAAAGAAAGGGAGTCAGAACAGAGGAAAAAAATAATGTATTGGATCACCTTGAAGATGAGCCATAAAAAGATCATTTAAGCAAATTAGGCCATTCCAGTTTCAGGGGAATAGGTAATCCAATTCCAGCATGTTTTAGTTTCAGTCATACCAGTTATCTAATAAAGTATTCTCAAGGTGTAAGTAAATATTATAAATCATTATAGTTTTGAACCCATAAGGTCTATCTTCATTGGCTTTACTCTACACTTGATTACAGAACATACTTACCTGGATCAGTTAGGGGGACAATCAATACAAACACATTAATCTCAGAACGGAGAAAATTCTAACCCCAACTGCACAGAATAATTATGAATTAAACTATTGCTTTCTTAGTCAACAATGTAGTGCAGGGGTGTCAAACTCACGTTGTCACGCTGGCATCACATGACATATCGGGACTTTCCCCCATTTGCTAAACTGGGTGTGGGCATGGCCAGTGCATGATACATCTGGCCCACGGGCTGGGAGTTTGACAGTCCTGATTTAGTGTAAACCTACAAAAGAAGGTAGGTAGGTAAGCCCAATTTAGTCAGTCCTCAAAAAAAGGGAGGAAGGGTTGTGGATTGGCTGAGAAAACAAGATACTCTGTAATGGAATATGAAACCAAGGTTAAGTAGCTCAAGCCATTTGCCTGATCAATGGGGAAGCAGTCATGGAAATAATGAAATCTCGCTATTAGTCATCTATTTATCTGTCCTAAAGACTAATGAGATACCAGACTAGACTGGAAAAAGTAGATGAGATGACACTTTGTATTCCCCAAAATGGTGGCCTTGTACCTGGTAAGAAGCCTGGATAAGATTAGAGGCAGAATGGGTTAATTGTGTTATATGAACTAGGCAATTGGCTCTGCTTAAACCATTGTTTATTTCTTATTAAGCCAAACTGAAGCTATAAGCTTCATAAGTTGTATAATATACTATATATAGCATTACACAATGTCAGTAGTAATTACAGACTTCTGACCTTTTGTTGTTCTGATGTTTTTCTTTGCCCATTTTTCCTTAATTCAGTTTTCATTTAGTCAATTTCTTTGGCACTTTTATACTTTTACTAGCTGATTTTATTGCTATTGTAAGACTGTATTTGCATGAATCTTTTTTTCAGTATAGATAGTTTGAGCATTGTGGAACAGCAGCCCAGAATTGTTTTTGAAACAATTACTTTACTTGATCAGAGTTTTGATGTTTGAAAGATACTACTTGCTATAAGTGGGTTCTAAAAGGTCAAATTATTAGAAGATTGCATTCTGAGCATGTAAAAAGAACATTCTAGTACCATCACCTCTAGCCACTACAATCACTGGTTGGGGATACCTAGAGGTATAATTTAGCAATATCTGAAAAACTACACATCTTTTACCTTTGATCTACACAATGAACATTATAGTTTGGGATCCAATTTTCCTTTATAAGTTTGAGTAGCTGCTTTTTTATCTGTTTGTCTGGAACTCTTGCCTAACTTATACAATAATCACTTAAGTTGTGCCTTCACTTGGTGTGATGATGGGTTGGTGTTATTTATTTAAGTCAGTATATTGATTCTACCACTGGCATTGTAGCACTGAAACATTTGTCTCCGATTGGATCAATTTGTTTCTGGAGAATAAAATGCTTTGCATATCCTCCTACAATTCCATAGTTTTGTTCATGTTTCAGGATTGTACACAGGAAATTTGCCTATTTAAACAACCTTGACAATTTGAAAGCTTACATATTCTCATAGAGATTTAAAAAAAGTTAGCCCAGGTAAAAACATCTTGTGAATACATCAACTATCACAGATAGTTATGTGATTAACATAGGGTTCCCCCCCACACACACTTTTATTATTCCAACTCTGTTTGAATAATTCTTAACAGAGGGAAAGCAATATTTCCTGCTTTTTTATGGTGCAGGGATCATGGAATACAGCCAACAATGGATGAGAATAAGACTACAAGCTCTCAGTGAATAATATAATTAGATGCTAACCCTGACAGAACCAGTTTAGTTGGTCTAGTTGTGTCAGTAGCATGGAGGAAGGTTTCTTTTTGATATGACTAGGACAACAGGTTAGTGATGCTCTTATAGACACTGGTCTGTTCACTTGCCACTAATGATCTGTGCACATGACAGGCCTGTTCTTCACCTTAGAATGACTTGGCAGTGCTTCTCATGGACTGTTTATGCCCTGGCCAACAGGGAGTGGTATGTAGTTCTTAAGCTTTTAAAGTGCAGGGATACATGAAAAGGTCACTATTCCATCTCCAGCTGTTGACATCTTGCTATTTGGGTGCAATATAGAGATTGCTTTGATACTCAAGGTCAGTCAAAGCTAATGTTAATGTGGCATGTGACAAATCACCCCAAGATCCTGCATCATATGTTCAATCAAGATGGTAGGTAAAGAGTGTTGTCTAGTCATGAGAATCAGAATAACAGAGTTGGAAGGGACATTGGAGGTCTTCTAATCCAACTCCCTGCTCAAGCAGGACACTAGTTTATCATTCCAGACATAGCTGTCCAGTCTCTTTTTAAAAGCTTTTAGACAACCAGCTAAATATGAGCCAGAAGTGTGCAGCAGCCGCCAAAAAAGCTAATGCAATCCTAAGTTACATCAACAGAGGGATACAATCAAGATCAAGTGAGGTACTAAAACCACTCTATAAAGCCTTAGTAAGACCACACCTAGAGTACTACATCCAGTTTTGGTCACCACACTATAAAAAAGACATTGAGACTAAAAAGTACAGAGAAGATCAACCCGGATAGGGGACTGGAGACTAAAACATATGAAGAGCTATTGCAGGAACTGGGCTTGGCTAGTCTAATAAAGAGAAGGACCAGGGGAGACACGATAGCAGTCTTCCAATGTTTGAGTGGCTGCCCCAGAGAGGAAGGGGTCAAGCTATTTTCTAAAGCACCTGTAGGCCAGACAAGGAATAATGGAAGGAGAGATTTAACCTGGAAATAAGGAGAAACTTTCTGACAGTGAGAACAATCAACCAATGGAACAGCTTGCCCTTGGAAGTCGTGGGAGCGCCATCACTTGAGTCTTTCAAGAAGAGATTGGACTCCCATCTGTCAGATATGGTGTAGGGTCTTCTGCTTAGGCTCATGTTATCTGTTAAAAGCCTCCACAACTTCTGAAGGAAACCGTTCTGCTGGTTAATTGTTCTGTTAAGAAATTTCTCCTTAGTTCTAGGTTGCTTTTCTCCTTGATTAGTTTCCACCCGTTATTTCTTGTCTTGCTTTCTGGTGCTTTGGAAAATAGGTTGATCCACCTCTTCTTTGGGACAGCCCCCTCAAATATTGGAACACTGCTATCATGTCACCCCTAGTCATGACAACAGTATTTTAATATTTGAGGGGCTGCCACAAAGAAGAGAGAGTCCACCTATTTTCCAAATCATATTGTAAGAAAACAAAAACGAGATTATCTGCTTTTTTAAAAATGGAGAATTCTGCTAGTTTCTAAATTCTTGTGCTTCTTTAATGCTTCCCCCCACTCCCATTTAGTCATTATTAATGACAACTGCAGATGATCTTAAATGCCCAGCTAGTTTTGTATGCCTGGATAATGCCCACATTTGCTATCCATTAGGTGGAATCCTGTAAGGACTATGTGCTGTGCTGGCTAAATATGATTATGCTTTCAATGTATGAGGAATAAAAGAGAAGTTTATTCTTCTCTCCTTTTTCTTTCGTCCTTAATGGGATTAGTCATAATACTTTACAATGAACAAAGTTCAGAACACTATTCTTTTACAATGTATTTAACTCTATAGTCAAACATCCTTCTATGTTCTACTCAGAGGACCAAAATTAAGAAGTATAGTTTCATCTGTATTTTATGTTGCCTTAGCTTATTCAATGTCTTCAGTCATTTTAAGAGTGAGGTAAGGTGAAAGGCTGTAAGGCTTTATAGACAATGATCCAACAGAGGAATAAACTACGGGGAGTTATTGCTTAGGGCCTGCAGGGCAGGAAAAGAGCCATCACAGGTGCTTAGAAACTGGATGACTGAATCCAGTGGAAATTATTGTTTTTAAAGAACATGTAGGCATGGTAGATCTGATAAGTTTAGAGAAGCAGAATCTCATTAAGTCTGAGATATACTGATTTTCCCAGAATCATTTTCAGTGTTCAGAAACATCTTTATTCAACCTTAGCATTAGGCAATGATTTTGCTTCTTGCCAGCTATCTAGTAACTATTATGCAAAGCATGTAATTTCAGTGGTTTTTTGTGGAATACAATGTATAATTTGCTACAGAGGGGGTGGGATGGCATATAAGCAATTTTACCGTGCAGGTTTGCATGTTATGTGAACCAGTCATTGTGGCTTGTAAATAAGTGTACGATTTTAACATGTTGTGAGAATTTAGCCAATCATAACTTATTCACCCAGCCATGATAAAAATATTCCAGAGTATAAATCCACTCAAAATGATAGGATCTGTTAAAATATTTCAGAGGAACAACATTATAAAGCTTCTATTTCAATTCATTCACTACATACCAATTATGAGCAAGTGAGGAATATATTTATTTTGTTTTATCGTAAAAGGTAAAATATAAAACAGAAAAACAAGTAAACAAAACAAAAACATATGTCCCACACTAACAACAACAAAGAAGAAGAAAAATGGTACAAAAAAAGAGAAAAGAATGATCCAAATGTTTCACAATGATTCTTTCTCCTTTCTTTTCTTGCACATTTGAAGAGAAATGCAGAAAAAATACAGGATTCCTGCAATAAAGCTGCACACAAAATACCCATAACCTTGTTGTTTTTGAAAGATGCCACGTATGTCTACTATCCTTAAAACCAATATACATTTCTTATGTAAGACATGTATATGGTATTTCCTAAACATTTCTTAATTTCTGAAAATTCAGGAATTAAGAATGTATTAAAAGTTCTAAACATACTTTGTATATTTAGGATAGATCCATATGTTTTTGGAACCCTAATTTTGCTGTGTAACCCAGAACTTGGAGACTTTGGTTCCAGAATTCCT
This sequence comes from Bungarus multicinctus, assembly GCA_023653725.1. NCBI lineage: Eukaryota > Metazoa > Chordata > Lepidosauria > Squamata > Elapidae > Bungarus > Bungarus multicinctus. The sequence goes on from CM042842.1 coordinate 75,919,869, forward strand.
TTTAATAGTGCTGTATGCTAACATTCAAACTCCAAACTTTTTTTCATGCAAATTCAGCCTAATTATTTGGGCTTAATCTTCCTTCCTTCCTTCCTTCCTTCCTTCCTTCCTTCCTTCCTTCCTTCCTTCCTTCCTTCCTTCCTTTCCTTCCCTCCCTCCCTCCCTTTTTCTGTCTCCTTTCTTTTAACAACTTACACAAAATCAGTCTCTCTTTTTATGTCAGACAAATGCATATATGTTTATTTGACATAACTACACTTTGTTTGCACACATAAGGCCCAGGTATGACTCACCTATTGTGGATTTAGTACTCGGCACACCGCCAACATAAAATATTTTCAAGCCAAACCTAAGCATGTTTTGCTCAGCACAGGGGGATATTGATCCTGTTGAGGAATTCAGCTCATAGAACAAACAAAACTATGCTAATCCTAGCCATAATGGTGTGGTCTCTGTGTTTCCACTTGGAAAAAAACAAATCAGGAAGTCAGCAATGAGCCATATCATGGTCTTAAAGGAAAGCCAGAGCATATACTGGTAATCTGTGGTCTCAAATTCAGAAGAGCCTTGGCTCTAAAAGAGCTATACCTAGTTATATTAACAAAAAGGAGAGTGAAAACCAACCTAAATCAACTAAAATACCACAAGAATGTGCAAGTGTTTAGGTTCTGCAGAACATTTGATCACAAGTAGTACAAAAAGCAGGAGAGGAAGAATGCACAGGACTTGATATTTGTTTGATATTTATGATTAGTGTCCATTATTTTCATTGAGTTTATATAATAATATTTCATAGCTTTTAAGTCTAACTATCTGCTCTGTTCGGGACTCCAGCTTTAAAATATAGCAAACACTTTCTAGGTCAAGTGATTCCCAGAAGTTTTAACCACAATATGTTTCATATAAGAATTAATAATTAAGACATGATTCACAGAAATTAACCATCAAGTAGCAAAATGGATAATAAAGGAAGAAGAAAACAAAAAGGAGGAACATTGAAGAAGGCATATTGGCCTGTTAAGAAAAATATAGCTCCAAAAATTATCATAGAAAGATCCTTTGATTAGGATTATTAAAGGATTATTAAAATATCAGAAGCTAGTGAGGTAGCATTTGAATTAAGAAGAACTTCCCTTTAGAGTAAATGCATGGCTGAAGGGCCAGCAGCTAATCTTGGCGTGGCTGACCATCTGTTCGCAAACATTATAGAGGCACCACTGCCAAGATTCCTCCTTCCCATATCATATACTACAGTCAGGCCACTCAGTCTCTGTCCCAGGATAGACAAAGTAGGATCACAAGAAAAAGGAGGTGCAGCATTAGCTACCTTCTCTCTTGTCAACCTTGCCTTTGAGTAAATAGCTAGAAAGAGATGCAGGGAGCAGCACCAACTGGTGAAATGGCAGCAAGTGGGCTCACAGTAAACGAAGATGACTCAGCATGCCTTGCACAATGGGCCTTCAACGCCTATAGGATAGAAAAAAGAGTTTTCCTGAGTGTTGTTTCAAAGTTGTTTCAGAGTAAAGCTTTCTCCACTGAGCACTCTCTTTTACTCTCGTGTATCCATATACAGGTGACTATTGGCCCACTGCCTAGGGTGGGGCTGCTTGTACGCCATATCATTGGAATGATTCATTCTTTTCAGGTCTAATGTAGCTGGCATTGGCTGACAACTCCGGGAGTGGGGGGGGCGGGGGGGTGGGGAGATCTCGGCATGGAAGATGAGGGGAATTAAGAAATATTCCTTATAGTTAGATTCTGTGTAGAGTAATTAGAAAACGTTCGAACAGCAGGAAACCTGCCAGTCTTTCATATGATTTTCCCTTCAGTTCAGGTTTTTGAACATTTTCACTTCAAAATAATTCATGCTTGTCTCTTTATAACAGCCTCATACTCTTCGCCTTGTGTAGCTTAAATTAAAGATTTGAGAAGCACAAGATAATTCATGTTGTCCTTAATTTTTAAAAAAAAAATCATCTTGATCAGATCCAAACCTGATGTGGAGTACTAATCTCATAATAAACAAACTTACACACACACATCAAATAGACATACATAGAACTGCATAATAAAGAAAAAACTTCAAAAAAGATGCTGAATCATTTCACTCACAGTCCAATTGGTGCAAGGCAATAAATCCTTAGGATTGCTTAAAGTTACATATACAATGTCTGCCACTTTACAAAATCAAAGGCAACCTAGGAATTCAAATGGGAGGTATTTTTTTCCTCAATTGTGAATTTTCCTTTTAACACCTCTCCCACCTATATAGCAATATATAACATATATATTTAACACACACACACACACACACATATAACACACACACACACATATATATATCATGTATGTGGCTTCACATTCCTACGCAATTGCCGAGACAAAGAAGTGATCCCCACATGCTTCCAACTCAAATTCCATTCCAAAACCTCAGCCATTGAAAGGATCCTGAAAAGAACGGAATTAGCCCTAATCAGAAACGAACTCCACAGGAAAAGATTCCTACTAGACCAAACCAACAGGGACCTATTTACTCTCCACCTCAAACTCAGCAACAAAATCCACCCAGCACTCTGGGACAAATCCAAACAACTAGCCCTCTGGAGAGCTGAAACAGAAACTTCCCACAAGACAGACACACACACCAGCAAACTCCACAGACTAGAGAAACACCAGAAGCCCCCAACCCTCCCCCCCACAACAATGCATGAAACAAACAGTACAAAACATAGCAGACAACCCTCACCAGAGCAGAAACCAATGTCCTTTCCAAGGGATTCAACTTTGCAGTTGCCCCCAAATGCATCCCCACCGAAAACATTATATGCGGAGTTGAAGCTAGCATAACTAAAATTAACCCAGATGTAGCCAATAAAATCAGACTTGAAGTCACCAGCGTCCTCTGCTCCAGCAGTCCACCCAGAAGCAACTTACACAGAGAAGAACAAAAAGCACTCACTGACTGGAGGAAAGACAACAACATAATCATTCTCCCAGCAGACAAAGGCAACGCCACGGACGTGATGAACACATCGGACTACCAATCCAAACTATCCAACCTACTCCAAGACCCCACTTACAAACCTCTAAATACTGACCCCACCACCTACCTGGAGAAAACCACCAAATCCAAAATAAAAGCCTCCCCCATCATTGAAGAGACCCAGCAAAGAATCATCCCCAGAGAAAAACCATCCAGATGCCCTAAACTCTATGGTCTCCCCAAGATACACAAAGAAGAAACACTACTCAGACCCATAGTCAGTTCCATAGGCTCACCTCTACAGAATCTTGCCAAATTTTTTGCCAAACAACTCCAGCCCTACACAGAATCCATCACCTCACATGTACAAAACTCTTTCTACTTCATAGAAACAATAAAGAAACAAAACCTACAACCGGCGACCTACTCGTGAGCTTCGATGTCATATCCCTTTTCACCCAAGTACCTATTAAAGAAGTCTTGTCAGCCATCCAAAACAAATACAACCCCCTAAGCACATCCTAGATCTGACCAATCATTGCCTAACCAACACATACTTTACCCACAAAGGACAAAGATACAAACAGATAGAAGGAGCACCTATGGGATCACCCCTCTCACCTGTCATCGCTAACCTATACATGGAACACTTTGAAACCAATGCTCTAGACAAATCCGAACACAAACCCAAACTCTGGCTTAGATATGTAGATGAAACTTTCGTAATTTGGCCACACGGGAAAGTAAAACTGGACAACTTCCTCATATATCTCAACAGCCTACACCCCAAAATACAATTCACCATGGAAACAGAAGCCAACAACCAACTTCCCTTCCTGGACGTCCTAATTTATAAAAAACCCAATGGCTCCCTAGGACATACCATCCACTGTAAGAAAACACACACTAACCGCTACTTAAACGCACAATCCAATCACCACCCTGCACAGATCAACTCTGTAGCCAATACCCTCATCTCCAGAACCAAATGCCTAGCTGACAAAGACCACCTGAGAACAGAATTACACACCCTCACTAACATATTAATTTCCAACTGATTCCAAAGAGACACAATTACCAACCTAATCCTAAAGGAGACACCCCCCAGAAACCGAGACACAGAACAGGACAACGGTATCGCCCTACATCAAAGGCACCCAAGATAAAATCAGCAAAATTCTCCACAAACACAATATCGGGACAGCCTTCGGTACTAACCAAAAAATAGCCAACATCCTAAGAAACCCCAAAGACAAGATCCAGCTAGAAAACCAAGGAGTTTACGAACTACCATGCAACAATTTCCCAGCCACATACATTGGACAAACCAACAGGAGAATAAATGCATGCATTGCAGAACACAAGAACGCAGTCAGAAAAGAAGAAAATTCTTCCTCCCTTTTCCAGCACCTTAAAGCCACAGGACATGAAATTATTTGAGAGAACCAAATTAATCTCAAATACTGAACACGTCAACAAGAGAATAATCAGGGAAGCCATCGAAATAGAGAAACACCCCCATAACATGAACAAACGGGACGATGCCTCCCACCTACCAGACATTTGGAAACTAGCCCTTATCAACAAACGAGTCCCAGCCACGAAAACCAACACTGGACCCAAAACAACACATGATGCCACCACCAATCTCCCTCACCAGACTCAAACCCAAACTCACCCCATAGATGAAAGGCAACCACCATCCAGAAACCAGACCACAGCTGCATCACCAGCTGCCACACACCCTGACCCCCAAACCAAGCAAACTGACACACGCCATGAACACAGAGCCAGACCTCAAACTCTGAGCCAAACCAAAACCTGGAACATCACATCACAGCCACCCGCTCAGGATATCACCTCACAGAACTCAGTAGGTATATTCAGGCTGACACACAAATCTTAGGAGGAGATGGAACCATACTTATAGAAAGTTTTAGAGAGAGTGTTTTAGCAAAAGTTTGACTGCCTATTAGGGCAAGGTGGATGAACAGCAGTAAAACTGTTTATTGCAGGAGTGTCAAACTCAATTTCATTGAGGGTTCTGTTTGATCTTGGGGGTCCATGTTGGGCATGGCCGGGGTGGGCATGGCCAGCTTGATGTCACCCATGTCGGAGGCCCCTGCCACCACAGAACACATTGCCAGTGAAAATGGGCTCCCAAGCTCTGTTTTCGGTTGCAACAGCCTCCTGCAACCCTTTGCTTGCAAATATGGAGTTAAGGAGAGTTGCACGTGGCCCTCGCAAGCCAAAGGTGGTATTCAGCAGGTTCTGACCAGTTCTGGAGAACCGGTAGCGGAAATTTTGAGTAGTTCAAAGAACCGGCAAATACCACCTCTGACAGGAGATTTTACAGTATCCTTTCCCTGCCACGCCCACCAAGCCACGCCCATAGAACCAGTAGTAAAAAAAAATTGAATCCCACCACTGTCGCAAGCTCTGTTTTCACTGGCAGAGAAATTGCGGGTTGGTCCTTCCAGTGGTGGGATTCGAAATTTTTTACTATCAGTTGTGTGGGCGTGGCTTGGTGGGCGTGCCATGGCTTGGTGGCATGGCTTGTTAGTGTGGCAGGGGAACAATACTGCAAAATCTCCATTCCCACCCCTCCAGGGGAAGGTTACTGCAAAATCCCATTCCCTCCCCAGCCCATTAACTTGCTTTCCAGCTCTGTTCTCTTATGCAGGGCAACAAAAGAAGACCCAGCCAATCAGCTGGGACTTGGGAGGCAGAGAACAGCTGGGGGTGGGGCCAGTCAGAGGTGGCATTTGACGGTTCTCCTAACTACTCAAAAATTCCGCTACTGGTTCTCCAGAACTGGTTAGAACCTGTTGAATACCACCTCTGGGTCCTTCGCTGTTTCCAAGGCAGCCCCATGGGCCAGATCTAAGCACCCTGTGGGCCAGATCCAGCCCCCAGACCTTGAGTTTGACACCCCTGATCAGGGGTGGGATCCGACAGGGTTAACTACCAATTCGGTCATTTACGAGGTTTGGTGATTTACGATGTGCTTCCCTGCACGCTGCCATCACACGTCTGAAAATCGTCATCAGCATGCTGCATGCATAGAAGCAGCCTTTCAAAAAGCCCTCTTTTCCTGCTTTTTTAACTGCAGCTGTGTCTTGCACGGCAGCTGAAGTTGAAAAAAATCAGGAAATAAAGGTCAGGTAAGAGCCCGGGTGGGCATGTGGGCAAAAACATCAGCAGACATAGAACCGGTTCTATGTCTGCTGCTCTTCAGAGCTACCAGTTCTACAGAGGTGGACAGAACCACCCCTGCCCATGATCTATTTCATCTCTTCAACCTTCAGATGATTGAAGGGATACTGACTTCCCTGCTTCTAACACAAGCCTAAAATTGCAGTCCAAAGTTAAGTCAGGACTAACTAAGCTGCTCTTTGAGAGTGTCAAAGAAAGAGAGATGAAAGATTGGAAAATGCATTGGAGGTCTATAGCAGATATATCCTGTCAGTTATGGGCATTTCTACATCCTCCTTTAAACACGCATCACCTTTGCCTGCTATTTCAAGGAACTGTACTGATGAACTGGTACTCTAATATCCCTATTTTCAGAGACAGAAAATTGGTAAGGGTGAATAAAGTACTATAAGAGCAAATAATTCCTCCGTAAGAAATACTGGAGTTCTCCAAGAACAGCTGATCTTGGTAAACAAGCTCCTCTGACTCACATCAAGCAAGAATGTGGAAAATGTGGGGAGGCTAATGTGCCACGTGAGGCCTAGACAGGACAATACATGCCATAAGAACTGGGGTTCGTAGTCCTCATGCAAACAAGCTTGCTTGGTAAGAAGTAGGCCTTGGAAGAACAAAAGGAGATTGCAGGGTGATTAGGTGCCCAAGGGTGTTCATTAAGAGTGTGGGCGGGCAAACAGAACAAGTTCGTGTCATTCAGTACCTACTTATAACCTCTGGAATGTTAGTAAGAGTTATGGAATACATGGAAGGTGAGTATTACTGTGCATTCTGGGAAGGTTGGCTTTGGGACTAATGCATTTTACTTTATTTCTTGTGTTTATTTACCCTCTATCCTTTCTCTAAGAGCTCAAGGTGGCATATATGGTATGTCTTCTCTAACTTTTTTCCCCAGCAACTCTCTTGCAAGGTAATTTTGGCTGACATATAATGACCTGGCTCCAAATCTCCCAGTGAACTTTTATGGCTGAAGATGGAGTTGAATCTGGGCACTTGCAATCCATAAGCAGACTACAACTGCTACATCTAAATCAGTTACTGAACAGGTGACATAAGCTTTGAATGTTTCTTCCCAATATTGATCACAGGAGGTCCCCTTTTTTCCAGAAGAGAGGAAGAAAAACTTTAAATATGTCTGTCTGACCAAAAATGAAGCTTTAGAAGAAGGCATCTTCAGGCGTTTTCAATAGGATCAGACTGTCAGTTTTATCAGTGATTATAATGTAACAAATTGGAAATACAATAAGGTGTCTTGAAATGGGTGGAGACTAAATCTGATGACATAAAATATTGACAAGGACTTTCTGATATAGAGCAATCATATGGAGAGAAGTTTGGCCCTTGATACTAGATCACGGTAGCCGAAGAATGTAACGGTGGAGAATGGAGTACAGGAATGCTTCAGAAGTTTGAAATCGTGAATTTAAACTTAAAAGACCTTTTATGTCTCTCTCACACACACAAACATACCAGAAGTGATATTCAGCAGGTTCTGACCAGTTCTGGAGAACTGGTAGTGGAAATTTTGAGTAGTTCAGAGAACCAGCAAATACCACCTCTGACTGGTCCCGCCACCATCTATTCTCTGTCTCCCGAGTCCCAGTTGATTGGCTGGGTCTTCTTTTGTTGTCCTGCACAGGAGAACGGAGCAGGAAAGCAAGTTAGTGGGGAGGAAATGGAATTTTGCAGTAACCTTCCCTCAGGAGTGGGGAGGGAATGGAGATTTTACAGTATCCTCCCCCCTGCCATGCCCACCAAGCCATGCCCACAGAACTGGTAGTAAAAATTTTTGAATCCTACCACTGAAACATACATATATGTGTATATGTGTTTAGATATTTGTTTTGTAAGATATGATTGTCAATACCTACCAGAACCATTATCTGTGAACTAGCTATAAAACTATCTTCTGGCTGTAGCTCCCAAGCTGATTTGCAAGAATCTAGTTATCTACTTAGATGTCAACAAAAAATTAATGCTTTCTGTTTCTCTTTGCTACCTTTAGTGGTTTACTGGATTTTTGAAGCTCAGATCACATAGCTCTTCTTCTGACAGCTAATCTATATGGAAAGCTAATCAGACCAAGAAGTCCTTTCGTTTGCATTGGGTGGGATTTTTCTTCTTCATGATCTACCTTTTTAAGCTAATCACCTCACTCTACAAATGCCAGGATCTGCCTCAGATCTCCGAAGAAGTATTGTGACTAAAATAGTGACATTGGTGGGTTAACAGTGTCTCCAGAAATACTGTGCTGAAGAATGCCAGGGTGTGCCTGGGGTAGGAAAGGATACTGTGGCAGAGGTGGCCTGTTGTTGCATGGCACAGAGCAAATATGGCATTTATTTTAAGCACGCAACACACACAGTGCAGGCATATCACTATACTGATAAGTGTCTTGCAATTGGCTTTGATCCAGCTCAAAATGAAGAGCACCCAATCAACTTTTATGATTTATATGAACTGGGTAGCAATTGAAACAGCAAAATACTGGAAGGAAAACAGCACTGTTTGCAAAGTGCATAGCCTTTGGTTGCAATAGTGGGAAAGAGTTTCAGAAATAAATAGCAAGGTTAGCGCTGTGACAATATACTAGTTGTCTTTATTTTATGTCACTATAAAGGATGCCTTACCATAATATATCTGTATTATCTATTTGCTTAGAAAAACAATTTTTCTTTCACTCAGATGAGATGAAGTTACAGGGTCCCTAATAGTTCTCAGAAGTGAACAACAGCAGACATTTTTACTGGGTTTTGCCCATCTGCCTGTCCCTCCTGGGACAGCTTCATTTTCTCATGTGTGTGTGTGTGTGTAAGAGAGAGATTGGGGGGGAAGGATGATAATGTCCTTCCTGAAGCTACATGACCAAGTCACCCCCATAGCGTTCATTTTGCAAGAATCTCAACTGACTCAAAAAGTGAAGACATTCTGTGCAAGTGGTCCAAAATGGGCATTGAGCTTGCTGGCAGCACGATATAGAAGACAATGTAAGGAGAGACAATATGAAGTTGAAAATCTATTCCTATTTCTCGGTCTCAAGACTGTTCTTGCAGGAAACAAATCAGTTCCTCACAAGATACTTGTAGGCATTGTAAACAGTCTTGAATGTTTGTGATTTTAAACCAGGATTGGAGAAGAGTGTGGCTGAGGCAGCACCTTGTTGCTTGAAAGCAAAGATTCGTTTGAAATGCTTACTGATTAGAGTTTGAGAACGATGCAGGGAAAGTGGAATGAAAAAGAGGCACTTTAAAGAGCAGAATCTAAAAACAAAAAGACAAAACATTGAAGGCGACTTAGTTGCAATACAGAAATGATAAGAAATCTTCATAATGTTTAGCATTTTTTTCCAAAAAAGTCTTTATTGAAATTAAAATATTAAAATACAAATGTGTCTATAAAAAGAAAACGATGTTGATACAATTCACCATTGTCCTCTATTAGTTCAAAAATGTTGGTTATATTTATACATTCCAAATATACATACATTCAACAGGTTCTCATTAATCATATGGATATACAAAGCTTACAGTTTATTTTTGAACCTATACTTTTCCTATTTCTACTGTCTATTCATTGATGCCAATTGTTCCAAGTTACATAGTAATCCGAGTCTTCCTTGTTATTCAATTTTATGTTTAGCATTTCTAACATGCATGGCTAATGTGCATTTCACTGGTGTGGTACAAAGAGGAAACTGCAGCCGCTAGCTAATTTTTAAATGACTTTAAATTATTGTTGCTTTGTAAACATAGTACAAGAATATCAGAGAAAACCCTACCCATTGCTCATTATTTCACAAAAATATGCAATAGGATCCATGCAATTATGACTCTAAGAATTGTTCCAGGCATTTAAAAGATGGCTGACAATTTCTAGGCCGTAAATTATTATACTCTTAAAACAAGAAAAATTTGGATTTTTTTTTTCATTGTATGATTTTTCCAGTCTTAATAGCTTCATTTCCATGTGGAACTAGTTGTATACTAGCTGCAAATCAATCTGGCTTAAGAAAGCTCTTCCTGGATTTCATTCCATTCTTCCAGTCTGGCCACAGTGATGGCCTCATCTTCTGTCCAGACCATTTTCACCATGGACTCTGATTGATGGACTCTTCTGCTTCTTCATCTCTCTTGGACTGATAGAACAGTTTTACCATTTGGGGGCTATAATAGAAAAGTGGCAGAAGTCAGGTTAACTATACCTGCTTTTTTAAAAGAAAAACTGGCAGAAATGGGATATCTATTTCACAGAGGACTGTTGGCAGTTGGAGTGTAGATGGTCGTCTGTCATGAACTCAAGTGCAGCAAGCAAAATTGACTGCAAGACTTGAGCTGGCCCAAGTCAGAAAATATGTCTTTTGATATAAGGCAGAAAATGGCAGGTTGACTTCCTGTGGGCTGGGCTGGAGAGCAGGTAGAGGATGATATTGTGCATTTCTGGTCTTTCTGAACGTTCTACAACTATGGTTCCATTTCTGATCTCAAGGAATGGGTAGTGACCCTGGTTCTTATTCTGGGGCAAGCTAGTCATATGGATCACCCTTGTTATCATTCCAGCTTGAGAACAATGCACTGAGAAAGGTTCTTTTTTCCCCCTGACACCTGACTTGCTGAACTTCTGGTAGGGTGGCCTTTGACAGTTTAGCCCCAAAGAGAAATATTTGACCAAAGAAGATTCTACAGAAGTCAATGAGACAGTTTTTCCTTCACACGCATAGATTCCCCAACTTCCTTTTTTCCTACAGTGCATGCAATAAGCACTATTATCTAAGGGGAACAGCAAGGGGAGACAATGTTGATGTGGCTATTTCAGAGAAGCCTCAGAGCTGCATCAAAACATCATGCCCTTTCCAAAGATTTAGAGGGCGTGGAAGCATTTGCTGATGGCAATTGGAGATGAAAGACACTCTACCAGCAAAAGGCTGTGAAATGTATGCACCGTGCCAGAGACTAGCAAGCTTACAAAGCCATGCCAATGAGAATCAAATCATTTAGGGCAACATCCATGAGCAAACAAGTTCAACAGGCCTAAAGAAGGGATGAAGCAATTTCTACAAGGAAGAAGAATTTTAAAACAAAACAAACAATTTACTTACTATATATGGTTACTTACCCAAACTTGGGTCTCTTCAACTTCTTCCATCTGTAACTAGCATGGCTATAAAAAATTAGGGAAGATTGATTTAAGAACAATACATTCATTAAAAGCTGCAGTCTAGTCAGATTTTCTGAGAGTGAATAAGGCTTAGTTCTGCCATTTTGTTATGGAGAAGAAAGTAATATTTGTCCCAGTAGGACGCTTACAGAAGCATTTTTCCTTCCTTTCTTTGTGTACAACTTCATTTTTTACAAGAAGGTGTACAAAGCAGTTAGTGATAATAAAATAAACATAATGAAATGCATCTGGCTCAAATTATCCTTCTTCAGATAGAGATAGTCCTCATTTAGCCATTACAATTGGAACCTACAACTTGGTCATAAAGTTAAGTGAAAACATAACTGTGTTTATGATCTTACTTCAGATTTTCTTTGTTCTATAGACCTGCAAAGCTATAAATCTGAGAATTGGTTGTATTTCTTCACCACCGTCACTACAAATAGTCACTAAAGGAGGCAGTCACTAAATAAAAACTAGTTGTGTGCGAAGACTAGCATTCTGGAGAAGATTCTAATGCTGGGAAAGATGGAAGAAAAGGGGAAAAACAGCAAGATGGATGGATTCAGAGTGGTGAATCTGAAAGGGACAAATTGACAGACAAAAAAACTATGTGGTTGCAAAGCATCAACAATTCGATAGTACATAATGAATCAATCAATGAAATGTATCAGAATATAACATCAATGTACATAAAACACAGCAATAAAAAGGATGTAAAAATTGATGCAGAATTATATCATGGCAGCTGAATTCTGGACAACTCCAGTTTTACTTAAATGGAAAAGAGATAAACTAAGCTTTCCTAAAAAGCTGTCTCCTTCCAACCTATTTTGCATATTGGGAGGAAAGAGTGGTCGGAAAATTATGTATTTGGTAATTATGTAATTGACCCCAGTCAGCACCTGGCATCAGTTATCTAACTCTACTTCCTAGCAATCCTAGAGACAATTACTTCATAAGGCTATTACAGATAAACAGGGGTGGGATTCAAATTTTTTAACAACCGGTTTTGTGGGCATAGCTTAGGTGGTAGGCGTGGCTTGGTGGTCATGTGACTGGGTGGACATGGCTTGGTGGTCATGTTATTGGCTGGGTGTGGCCAACTCAATATCACTCACATCGAGGCACGCATCTCCTCGCCTGGCCTTTCATGACTGTGGGGATGCTGCAACAGTCGTAAGTGTGAAAAATGGTCATAAGTCACTTTTTTCAGTGCCATTGTAACTTTGAATGGTCACTTCACACAAGCAAAGTACCAGCAAAGGAGGGAAAAAAAACTCCAGAGAAGTTTCTGAGACAGGAAGTCTAGTCCTCCCAAGAATGTAATAAGGGTTAACGGAGGGGCAGTTTCTGTAAGCAACACCAGAATGTTTCTTTCCTGCCTTCCTTACAGGATTAGGCCAGTAATTTCTTCTAATAACCAGTTCTCCGAACTGCTTAGAATGTTAACAACCGGTTCTAGCGAATAGGTGCGAATTGGTAGAATCCTACCTCTGCATGTAAACCATATGAGGGTTCAATATGAATAGAGCCAATAATTTTCAAGGAATACCTGACACTGACACTGCAGTACTACTATTCATTCAAAAATCTTGCCCAAGAATATAATATTAGAGATTGAACAAAAAATATCTAATAGCAAAGCATAATTATGGATCACCGAGATCTTTCAACTGCACTTATTCTGGTGAATATATTGTAGTACTGGCAAAATATCCATCATTTCATTACAGTATGTATAAAATGACTTGCACCTAGAAAGGAGAACAGGTGTAGATATCATAAAGAGATTGTTTTGTTATATGGGAAACATCATAGCTCAGGTAGAGAGTATTTGCATGCAGAAAATCCCAGACTTAATTTTTGGCATCTCTTCCTACAAGGCTGAGAAAACTTGTACTACAAAGCAAGCTATGCACAAAAATTGGCCTAGATTAAATAATGCTCCGATTCAGTGAAAGATAACTTTCTCATGTACTGTAGCTCTTATTAGTTAGTAGTATTTGTTGGTTCAAACTAGATGGCCACATTAAAGTACTGTCCATCCGTCCTTGAGCTGATAGAAAAGTATGATGATATAAAGTATATTGCTCATACTACATTATTTTTCTTACAGTAAAAAGAAAGGCAACTGGTGCTACCTTGATTATTTAAAAGCAAGACAAGTTAAGGAATTGGTAGTTTCCCCTTCCACCAGGAGGCACTTTCTGGGGAAGGAAACAGTCACCAATCACTGTTCTGAAAACGAGCACAAATGAGTATTTGGAATAATGTTTAACTACTGTCAAATTATCCAACTAAAACCTCTGCTGAAAGGCCACTAAACCCATATTCAAAATACTCCATCTGACAGAGTACAGACACAGAGGAAAGTTGTGTGGTCAAGCAAAAGGAGGGCAATTGATAATCAGCAAGCTCTGTCCTTATCTAATGTTGCAAACAAATTGCTAGGCTAGCATCATGTCCTGTTCTAACCTTATGCATAGTAGCATTTGGAAGTAGCCCATAGATGTCCCTAGAGTCAGAATGGACTATGAAAAATGGTTGAGTGGCATAATAGATAAAAAGTAATAAAAGCAGGAAAAAAATTACAGAAACACAAAACCCTTTTTGGCAGAAACAATAGAAAACGTGTGAAGCCTCCAATGTTGATAGAACCAGTAAGACACAGCTGACAAAACTCAGCTTTCTTTCCAGACTTCAGTTGAATTTGATTCCCAAGCAAGTCCATCAGACTTTTCAAAAGAATATTACATCTATTTATAAAAAGTCTATGTAGGATCTGAAATTACACTAGTAGTTTCCTCTTTGGAAGGCAGGTTACTTGGAGAGAGAGAGAGAGGGAAGGAGGGAGGGAGGGAGGCATTCTGCTCCAATCTAAAGCATCAATTAGAACTTGAACGACACCCCCTGACTACATCAGCAGACATATCACAAATTAAGCATGCAAGATTTTATCCCCAGCATCAAATGCGTCAGGAGAAGAAAATTCAATTTTCAAATCAGAGTATCTAACAACAACTACATACTGCCACAGCTGTGAGCTGAGCTGCGATGAGATGGAGGCACTGTCATCAGGACATGGCATAAAAAAAGCCACTGGAGCTTATTAGTTACATGGTTAACAGGCTTTGAGGACAAAGTTTTGTAACACAGTTCATTGAATTTCCAAAACACTAGATATTACAACTGCTAATATAATTAAATATTCTAATAGTTCTTCAATGATTTGGTGTAATTTACTCATTATCAAGAATATTATGCATCAACTTAAAGTGATCATTGAGTATGGCCAAAACAAATAATCTTCTGCTTAATTGGAGCCCATTCCTTGGCTGAGTTCACATAGCATACAAGCCTGTTCTAGTATGAGACTGCTACTGTGCCCCTTGTCTTTGTGGGAGCTTGGAGGGGCGGGTGGGAGGGCGGCTTGGTAAGCTGGACCAATTAATATTGGTTTAGGTAGAGGAAACCCAGGGAAATTTCACAGGGTGTAGTTTCTTATTGGTGGTAATTTGGGCACATCTCATTACCTGGCCCTTTGGATTTTTTCCCTTTCTCCTGTAGCCAAGGCCTAATGGTGTCTTGTTTGTTTATTTATTTATTTATTTAAATTTATATACCGCCCCCTCTCCCAAAGGGACTCGGGGCGGTGAACAGCCAAGGTAAAAATACACATATGAAACATATATACAATATTAAAAATTAAAAAGGAATTAAATAGAATTGGCTCTACTAAAATTTAAAACAAAGAAATTAATAAAAATTAAAAACCAGGTTATAATTTAAAACCCCTAGGCCAGTCCGGCTTGCCGAAATAAATGAGTTTTTAGTAGACGACGGAAGATCATGAGATCAGGGGCGGCCCTCATCTCCGGGGGTAATTCATTCCAGAGAGGGGGTGCTCCCAATGAGAAGGCCCGCATCCTCGGGGTCGCCAGCCATCCAGCCAGCGGCACCCCGAGGAGGCCGATTCTATGGGAGCGTACCAGTCGGCGGGAGGCCAATAATGGCAGGAGGCGGTCTCGCAGGTATCCCGGTCCCAAGCCATGGAGCGCATTAAAGATAGTGACCAAGACTTTGAAGCGCACCCGGAGGGCCACCGGGAGCCAATGCAGCTTGCGCAGAAATGGCGTAACATGGGAGCCCCGAGGAGCCCCCATTACCACCCTCGCGGCTGCATTTTGCACCAGCTGGAGCCTCCGGATGCTCTTCAAAGGCAGCCCTATGTAGAGAGCATTGGCATAGTCTTAACCATTGTCATTATCGTCGCCTTTTTTAAAAAGTGCTAGTTTTGCCATTCACCCTACAGAGTGCCTGATTTGAGTCCCCCCCACATTTACTCTTTTTCTTATCATGAAAAAAATATGCATAGAAGTGGAAGAATGTATGTTAGGATGGTATTTATTTATTTATTTATTTTTATTTATTATTAAGTTTATATACCGCCCTCTCTCCCAAAAAGGGACTTGGGGCGGTGAACAGCCATGATAAAAAACATACAATCAACAAAGTTAAAATAAATTTAAAAGTTATTAAATAAATGGCTGAATTAAAAACTACGAAGCCAATCAAATCCAATAAAAATTTAAAAATTTAGTTAAAAACTTAAAACCCTTCTCATAACATTAGGCCAGACCGGCCTGCTGGAAAAGGTGGGTCTTTAGTGCGCATCGGAAGGCTTGCAGGTCAGCAATGGCTCGTATCTCTGTAGGTAGCTTGCTATACTAGCTTTCCCACGTTACACTGTGTCTGCTGGAGGAAATACCACCATATTTAATGGCTAGAGTGCAACTATAATAACATTCAAACTGTGGCATTCATAAATCAAATTAATTAATTAAATCATGGTTTGGTATATTATGAAAACGTAGCTAGAGAGTATATTCAGGCTTTTGAAAGTTTGATCATATAGATATTCAAACCGTGTCTTTCTCTGTGTATACACACACACACACACACACACACACACATAGATAGTCCTCAACTTACGACCATAATTGAGCCCAGAATTTATGTTGCTAAGTGAGAAATTTGTGAAGTGAGTTTTGCCCCATTTTACAACCTTTCTTGCCTCAATTGTTAAGTGAATCACTGCAGTTGACAAGTTAGTAGCCTGCTTGTTAACTGAATCTCCTTTCCCATAGTCTTTGCTTGTCAGAAGGTTGCAAAAGAGGATCACATTGTTGTGGTTTGCCGGCAGCTGTGCAGACAGCAGCAGAATC
Source organism: Bungarus multicinctus (assembly GCA_023653725.1). Lineage (NCBI taxonomy): Eukaryota > Metazoa > Chordata > Lepidosauria > Squamata > Elapidae > Bungarus > Bungarus multicinctus. The sequence goes on from CM042842.1 coordinate 75,936,444, forward strand.
AGCCAATGGGGAAGAACGGGGACCATTCAAGGAGTCTGGAGGGGACTCGGACGAGGGTCCTGCGTCCGATGCAGAGATGAGGCCAGGATCATCTGGGAGTTGGGTGCTGCCTTCAGAGTCTGGCAGCTGCGAGGCAGAGGATCCAGGGGAGCCTGTTCCTAGTGCGCATGTGCACAGAGCTGCTAGAAGGCGAGAGCAGCTGAAACAAAAAGGGCGACTCAGGAGTAAGGCTGGGAGGTGATTTCCCCTCCCATAAGGTATAAAGGTCAGGCCAAGATGACAAAATCTTTTCAGGAAGCAAAGTAGTTCGATCGGTTCAGAGTCATTCTTGAAGCTGTTTGTACTTCGATTGGGTTTTTTTGTACTTCAGTTGGGTTTTTTTCGAGTTCAGTTGATACTCCTGTTATTGGCAGCACTTCACAGAAAAGAAAGGTGGATGCCTATCTCGGGGGACTGTTTGAGATTAATTCCGGCTGGGAATGAAAACAATTCCCAGCGTTGCAATAAAATAAGTCTTGCTTTTAAAATAAGTGTGTATTTTAGGAAGCCTTGGTCAGAACACACATGACCTTTGGACACTGCAACTGCCATAAATGGAACCAGTTGCCAAGCATCTGAATTTTGATCATAAGATCATGGGGACATTGCAAACTGTCGTAACTGTGTCATAACTGTGAAAAATGGTCATAAATCACTTTTTTTAATGCCACTGTAACTTTGAATGGTCACTAAACAAATTGTTGTAAGTTGAGGGCTACATGTATGTATGTATGTATGTACTGTATGTGTACACACACACACACACACACACACAGAGTATATAGCCATTATAAAGCTTTTAAATCTCAGCCCAGATTTAGCTAGCCATTTACTAATCTAAGTTGAGGCTACCTTTCTGTTAGTGGTAAGTGGAAAGATTTAAGATAGGACTGGTGGTGAATCATTCAAGTTGATGTGAGGATAACACTGAGAATAAACATGGAAATTAAGCTAAAGTTAAGTACTTGGAAAGCCCATTGATTGAACAAGATCATAAATACAGATAATAAATGTTAAGAAACAAGAAATAAATGTCAGTAGCTCTTGGGCGAGCTATATTTCATGGGCTTGATTTTTAAAGGATCACCCTGAGTCAAAACAGGTGCATGTTCCTTACCTACAGGCCAATCAGCAAAGTATGGCAAAGAATCACAAAGTTAATTTGAAATTAAAGCTGGTACAATTAGAACTTCATATAATACGAAAAGGAGTACAAACTTTTATTTCTCTGAATAAGTTATAAGCCATCAGGGTTAAAGCCTAAATAATCAAAAAGGATGTGAGTCAAGAAAGATTGCTTGAAAATGTAACTGTTTTTAGTAAATAAAGGAAGTTTTATTCAAATCACAGAAAAAAATATCCTGACATGATATCACCTGTGCTAGAAAAAGCACCTTCTCTTAAAAGGATTCTGTGGTCCAAAGAAGGAGAAGATGGAAAGGAATTTTTTAAGCCACCCACCATTTTTTAATTTTCTGCTTCATGAATTTTGAGAAGTGAAAGCAGGACATGACTTCAGAATCAATATGACTCACACACTCCTTTGTTTGTGAAGTCCAAACAACACCATAGGCTCACAAACTGAATAATGTAGATCTGATGTATACTGAGAGCATTTGCACCAAGACAAATTCCTTGTGTGTCCAATCACACTTGGCCAATAAAGAATTCTATTCTATTCTATGATTGTAACAAACACTACTGCAAAAAAAGGGAGTTCTAGTTAGACTTCAAAACTTGAAAATTCCAGAGTTTTAAAAAATGCATGAAATATGAGTCACACCATGAATTTATACAGTAACTCATACAAACACGCATACACAGAGAACAATCCAATAGAGCATTCTATATAAACTGAATGCTAGCTTTACATAAAAGAGTGTTTCTTGCATTGTACACACATGCCTAAAAACAGATACTTTCTATGTTTCTACTTGTCTGGCTAAATCAGTCAAAGTCTGATTTTCATTCCTAAGAATCCCTCTTAATTAATGGATCTTGTTTCTAATTGGAAAACAACTACTTTCAAACACAATGTGGTAATTCTTGTTCCAGTTTGTTGGTGTGACTAAACCACAAGGTCTGCTGTTAAAGATAAGAAAGGCTTCTGAATGTGAAATCTAAAGAACAATATAGAAGATGGAATGTGAAAAAATGAAAAATTTGAACAGCTAGGACAAAGGTCTTCAAACTTGGCAAATTTAAGACTTGTGGACTTCAACTCCCAGAATTCCTGAGCTAATATGATTGGAGGAGGAATGCTGGGAGTTGAAGTCCCCAAGTCTTAAAGCTGTCAAGTTTGAAGACCCCTGAGCTAGGAAGAAAAATGTCCCCATCACATCTTTTCCAAAAGGTTGAAGCTTACTGGACAGTGAGCAATATATGACAGTAATCTGTTTTATATTGGATTGCAAATAAGCCATCACATTCTGTCTCTTGTATTCAGATTTGCTGCTGTGAAATGGGCAGCTCTATAAATTGGATGGATGGATGGATGGATGGATGGATGGATGGATGGATGGATAAGAGGGAGGGAGGGAGAGAGAGAGAGGGAGAGAGAAAGAGAGAGAGAGAGATGATAAGAGTTTAATTGTATTCAATACTCAACGCTCCTTTTCTGAAATTTGAAATAAACTTCCATTCACTTTTATTAAGTTCAGTGGAAAAACTGGTACAATCACAGAGATAAATCAGGCAACTGAACAGTCTAAATCAAGATACTCCAAAGTGGTCAGTATTGGCCCCCAACCCCAAAGTTGATGGGATTATCAAGAAGTCAATATGGCCATTGCTATTGTTGTTATTATTTGTAGTACTATTAAAGTAATATGTATTAAATTATTGTCTTATAATAAATGTTTGGGAGCCAATGAAACTTCATAAAGGGGGCAATGGGTTGAGGAGTTTGGGGACCTTATCCCAAGATGACATTTGCTGCATTCGAGTGGCTGTGGTTTCCTGCGCCCAGATACAGCCAGCTTATTCCATCGCTGGCTGTGGGGGGAGAAATTTTGACCCCCACGGAGAGGGCATGCAAGCTTGGTGTCCTCCTGGATGTACGGCTGTCGTTGGAAGATCATATAACGGCCATCGCCATGGGGGCTTTTTATCAGATCCGACGGATCTGCCAGTTGCAGCCCTTTCTGGATCGGGACGCGCTTCGCACAGTCACTTCTGCTCTCGTCATCTCCCGTCTAGACTATTGCAATGCTCTCTACATGGGGCTCCCCTTGAAGAGCATCCGGAGGCTTCAGCTGGTGCAGAATGCGGCCACGTGGGTGATTTTGGGGGCTTCTCGGAGCTCCCACGTTACACCATCCTGCGTGAGCTGCATTAGCTTCTGGTGGCCTTCCGGGTGCGATTCAAGATGTTGGTGGTCATCTTTAAAACGCTCCATGGCTTGGGACCCGGGTACTTACGGGACCATTTGCTGCCACCATCGGCCTCCCGCTGGCCAGTGTGCTCTCACAGGGTTGGCCTCCTTGGGGTGCCGCCAACTGGATGATGCCAGCTGGCAGCCCCGAGGGTGCGGGCCTTCTCTGTGGGAGCACCCTCCCTTTGGAATGAGTTACCCCTGGAGATGCAGACTATCCCTGACCTGTGAACCTTCCGGCGTGCATTGAAGACCTATCTTTTCTAAAAAGCCAATCTGGCCTAGTTCTATTGGATGGTTTTAATTTTGTAATTTTTACCCTGTTTTTTATTAATTGATTATAGTTTTAATCTCAGCCATATATTTAATTCATTTTTAATCTATTTTTAAATTTTATATTTGATATTGTATTGTTTTAATTGGGCTGTACACCGCCCCGAGTCCCAATTTGGGAGAGGGGGCAGTATATAAATTAAATTAAATAAATAAATAAATTCAAACTATGCTGACAGGCAACAAAACCAGTAATACCATTAACTTAGTCTATTCTTAGATATTTAAAGCAAACACATTTTACCATTTGAAATAAATTTCTCCTGAATTCAGCTGCAATTGACTGCAGTCCCCATAAACATTTCTATTGTAAAAATGTTTCCTAGTTAATGTTCATTGGAAGGCCCCAGATTCTGTCTGGCAGGGATCTGACCTTTTAGTGATTTTCAACCAGGTCAATATAATTAATTTTAATCTAGACTAATGCAGGTACCCAGGTTTAAGGCAAAATTGTGGGGCCAGTGTTCTCTCACACATGCACAGGCAAGTGAGTAATACTAGCTGGCAGACCTGTTTTGTCAGCTTAGGTTTGAGTCACCAATACAAAACCTGGCAAACTTTTTTCTGGATACGTTTCTCTTTACAGTACTCTCAAGTTAATAACCTCAATTGTCAAGCTCCGGAAAACGGGAGAAGGGGCAACCAACCTTTTACCTTTCTACAAGCTATATTGCCATGGGAAGAAATTCATGGAAATTAAATGCCCAAAGTCTCATGTTTAGACAGAGTCTCACAGATCACTGATCTCCATGAACAAATATAATCTTATGGGTAAAAATCAGAGGTCCTCTAAATTTAGATTCAAAGGGCTCAGTTGGCATTTTGAGAGAACATAGTTGCCATGAGGAGAAGATGACCAAGTAACTTAAAGTTGCCATAGTTATTTTAACCAATCACAAAATACCACATTTCCAAAAGGAAAGCTGGCTAGCCCCAAAATACTTGCTCTGACCCCCAGTTCATTTTTATTTTTTTTAAACTGATGAAAAAAATTACAAGTAAAGAACTGACTGATAGCTTTTGACTGTGTCTCATTTTCTTTTTGCAAACCTATGTGATATCAAGGCATTCTTAAAAAGCAAGGTGATTCTGGAGGCTTTTCTTATGCTCTCTACCAGAAACAGAGATTGTTAGAATTAAAATGCTTCTGACATTAACAAAGAGAGCAGGAAAATGAGCTGGGAGCCATAAACAATATATTACTACCCACAACTAGAAGCCACTTGGGGAGCTTCACAACTCAATATACTTATATTCGGTGTGCAACAAGCACTATCCAGATTGCTGCTTGGTTAGCTATTACCCCTATACAAAAGAATTTAGAATTTATTTGATTTGTCAATCGCTTACAAGGTAATAGGTATAAGTATATACATAGTTATGAATACATGAAATGGGTACATATAAGAAAAATAAAAGAAACAATAGGACAGGGACGGTAGGCATGTTGGTGCACTTATGCACGCTCCTACAGACCTCTTAGGAAAGAGGTGAGGTAAATAGTAGACAGCCTAAGGTTAAAGTTTTTGGGGTTTAAGGAAGAAACCACAGAGTCAGGTAGAGTATTCCAGACATTGACCACTCTGTTGCTGAAGTTGTATTTCCTGCAATCAAGTTTGGTGCGGTTAACCTTGAGTTTGTATCTATTGTGTGCTCTTTTGTTGTTATGGTTGAAACTGAAGTATTCATTGACAGATAAGTCATTGCAATGTATGATTTTATATATCATACCTAGATCAGACAGGAATATCCTATAAATTACTAACCTCATTTTCTGATTTAAATGTCTTTTGGACTCCTTAGAAGTATGGAGTCTTTACACAGAAGTAAATCACACGGAACTCACTGGGTTTCACAGTCTGGTTCATGGGCCATTAAAACAGCCTTTGCCTAAAACAGACCCACATGGTAGACATTGGAGAGTTTTGTAAGTAAGGGTTGCTGCCTAAGTGTCTCCTCCATTCCCAATTATATATGGCTGAGAACTCTGCTAACTACAGGCTGCATTCATTTACTCTATAAATGGTTAAGCTAGCTTGCATTGTCTCCAGAAAAAGGTGTGCTAGTAAACTGACCATAATACTTTCTTTTTTTAAAATTTAAGAATGCTGATTAAAATATTTCATCTCTCTGTAGATCAAGATATAATTTTGGAATAACAGCAACTCAAGCACATTCAGCAATGTTTGGGTTGGAAAATAGCAGTGGCTTTGCCTTTGGGATTCATGTTTGCTTGCATGTGTATTCGAATGTATTCATATACACAGTCCTTCCTTACAGATATTAAATTTCTGGAGAAGCAGGTAGGAGTCTAAAAACTTTTTAAAACCTTTTATTAGATATATGTATGTGTTAAGAGTTTTTTGTTCAACTCCTCATATTTCCTTGGAAATAAGAATATGCTCAAGCTTGACCTAGATGCCCCTTGTATAGATGGGTCCATTTCAAGAGCATTTATGAAATGAGTTAACGTTAACATGGGATGTGGAGCATTCAAATGCAGCTTCAGTTGCAGGGTGGTGGTTGGGTGATGATGAAGTCAGCAGGAATGAAGTATAGTTTGGAAAATGGTCTCGATATTGATTAGGTTCATATATTCTGCTTGGCAATTACCTGTTCACACCAATCCATCAATTCTTGGTTGCAAACTAGAAAGACTAAACGTCTGCAAGTCACATGACTAACTTAGTGTCACAGTGAACCCAGTTATTAATTCTAAAACATTTGATTTAAATAAAATCTAGTTCAGGTCATATAGATTCTTTGTATATTTTGTGCTTTACCTGTACAGTATTGTGATATGGCTAAAATGCCACTAATTTATGTATACATGGGTATATGAGAAAGTCCAGAAATATTTCACAAGAAGAGTTCTCCACTCTGCTACTCATTGCAGAATACCTTATGCCACCAGACTTGAAATTCTAGACCTAGAAAACCTAGAACTATGCCGCCTTCGGTCCGATCTAAGTATAGTATATAAAATTATATATTGCAATGTCCTACCTGCCAATGAATACTTCAGCTTCAACCATAACAATACAAGAGCAAACAATAGATACAAACTCAAGGTAAACCGCACCAAACTTGATTGCAAGAAATATGACTTCAGCAACAGAGTGGTCAATGTCTGGAATACGCTGTGGTTTCCTCCCCAAACCCCAAAAACTTTAACCTTAGACTGTCTATTATTGAACTCACCCCTTTCCTAAGAGGCCTGTAGGGGGTGTTTATAAGTGCACCAACGTGCCTACCGTCCCTGTCCTATTGTTTCTTTTATTTTTCTTATATGTATCCATGTATTCATAACTATGATTTACTTATACCTATTGTAAGCAATTGACAAATCAAATAAAATAAATAAAATATTAATATTGTATGATTCTGGATTGAACTGAGGGGCTCCTGTTACTAGTCAGTATCCTTGGGCAGCAACCAATATCTCAGAATCTGAACAGGCCACTGAAGAGGCTTACTCCATGCCTGCCTGCTTCAGAATTCAAGCAGACTTAGATACCTAGTGTTGTCACAGTGTTAATTTATCACACTATCCCTGCATAAAGCTGATTTCACATTGTTATGCTAACATGTGATTTGCTGACTGAACAGTTAACCAGGTTTGCATGTAACATTAAACCAAAACCAAGTCAACCACATGATGGTTTAATGAAATGTGTGAAGAAATCATAGTTAATATGAAGCACTATGGGAAATTAAAATGACCCCAGGACCCTGTTGTCCAGTATTTCTAGGGTGCTATTGTTCCCCACAGTTACTAAATAAACTCAGTAGGGCCTGTCTGTGGACTGGATCAGTCAAAGAGTAATGTGCTAATGGCTCGACATATAGCTCAGGTTCAATTCTATTATTTTGATGAGTGTGGGGGCTGCCAGACATCATTTGGGTTAATTTTCCAAGCTGGGACCCAAATATTCATCGGAATCCACTTTATGAATTTGCAGAATTGTGTTTTCTTGCTAGCTTTTTTTTTCAGTTGAAACTTGGAACACTCTTGATCCAAACGGTGGTGCAAAAAGCTTCTCTGAGTCATAGAAACGTATGATTTATGTGGCAACATATGAATGTACTAAAACCTGATATGAGAGGTTTGCTCTTTCGTTCCAGGGCTCCCATAATCTATAGTCTAACTCTTCTTCTAAGTATGAGCGATTGAACACCAAGACAAATCATTTGAACATCTCCAGGTGCATAATAAATGTTTAACAGGAAAGAGTTTGTACTAAGTACTTGAATTCTTGTTCTTTTTTTAAGGAGAATTCTCTCTCCAACAGAGACTCCACATCTTATGGATATATTTATTTATAGCCCTTCCTCCTGAAACATGGAATAGCTTTCATATTTCCTTCTCTCCCACTGTATTCTTCTTACAACCCTATGAAATAGATTGGGTTAAGTGTGTAGCAGGATTCATACAACACATAAAACCACAAACCAGTAAATTATCTATCAGCTTAACTTGTTGTACGAATCTGGCCAATGTGATTTGTAAGTCAGGGATTCCAGTTTAATAAAATGTATGGACCAGTGATTTATTCAAATGATGGTTAAGCAAACATGATTTAATGTATTGTATAAATATAAAATCAATAGGTGATTTGTCCAAATGTATACAGTAAATGTTTTGATGGGAATGGGAATATTTCTCTTAGATGTCTTTAACTAAGATAAGGATTGAACAATGCTTGTACATCTAGAGTCCCCTATTTCCTGATGTAATGCTTTGAAATAAATTACTGATGTTACAATCTGAAATCCAGCAAGTAAATCATTTCCATTATCTTCTCCCAATCAAACACTATTCAATAACTAAGATTTTTTTGAGGTTCTATTGCTCTCATATGAGTATTTTTCCAAAAGAAAAAAATTAAATATCATAGTTAGTATTCAATATATGATGTTTATTCTTACAAAAACAACCATAGTAACCATTGGGAAGACTCACCAATTTAATATTTATTAATGGACACCAGAGAGCAAGTATAGGAAACTAACCTTATTGTGCTGGCAGGTTCAGAAAGAAGAAATACTATACCACCGAAGGCCTTCAATGGCCAACTGGGGTACAGAAATAACTAAACAGCTGCTGAAATCATAAGTACAGGATTGATGTACGATAATCCAAAAATCTAGATTTTAAAACTATTTCAGCTACTCTTGTGTTTTTACCATTTTGAATTTCCAGTCTTCAAAGACAGGTACATCTGAACTGCAATCTAACCTGAGTAGGCACAATTATTGACTAGATCTTTTCATCTAGATATATTTTCAGCTATCAAGCCAACTTAAGCGAGTAAGCACTTCTGAGTAGAACACCACCTGCACCTCCATAAATAATGCTGACACCAAGAAAATTTCCCAGCTGCATATTTGCCTCTTCAGAGAATGCAACCAACTGTGTTATCAGTTGCAAACTTCTATCTATTATCAGTTGATTTCTCAACTCACAGTAAATATCATCTGAATTAATGGGGACAATTATATAGAAAGTATGTAGTACCAAACTGTGATCCAGAAAAGTTCCCATGGGAAAAAAAGAATATAAGAATTATTTGTATGCTAAATTCCAAACATGGATTGTGTGTATTACCTATGTTAAGGAAAGCAGCTTGTACTTAAAACTCTCAGATATATCCCCTAGTAAACATTCTCAATCTAAGGGCCTCCATGTTTTATGAAATATAGTTCTGATCAATCCAATTCTGTTGTAATCTGAAATTTGTTCCTAATAAAATGTGTCCTGATAATAAGTATGGTCTATAAGTATCCTCTCACTGATTTGCAAAAGTATCAATGTCCTGTCTCATGCACAGAGGTGGATTTGTAGCTTTGCAGATACAGATAGATAATTCCACAAAACATCCATAACAAAGTACATTTATTGGTACATCAGGTATCTTCATAACTCACATTTGTGACAAAGTTCTTCTATAATGACCAATCCTTTGTATATCAGCATTGCAGGTAAAAGATGGTTATTTCCCAACCCATCTCATAGCGATAGAAAGAAGTTCGTAAGTCCAGGCAAGAATGGAGGGAAACCTCCCACAACCCCTTGAGGGTCAATTTAGTGACCAGTCAGGATTACAGATGTGGCCACATGACATGAACTACATTTCCCAGGATACCTTTAACTACATTTACCATGATGCCTTCCCTTAAGGGAACAGCTCATAATTCCTAAGTAACTATCCAATTCCCATAGACTGGCTGGGACAGCACAATCAACAAACAGTTCCAATAGTTCAGGAGAAAGGAGAACCTCGTTTGTATTTGTGAAATGTGATATACAACAAATAAATAATAAACTGGTATATCATCTTGACATAATCTTGCTAGTAACAGCTTCTGGAGGAAAGCTGGAGGGAACAGGATGTAACGTTGTCCTCCTTTCCAAATTAACTGTAGATCCAATATAAATAGGAATTCCCCATAGTAAATCAACCACATCTGACCTGATGTCTTATTAGGGTGTCGTCCTCTGAAGTCATTCCATTTCCCTGAAGTTTCTACTTCCTCCTCTAACAAATGACTACTTTTTGGGGATTTTCTTAAAACAGGACCAACAAATTTCTATTTCCTCCTCTAAAAATGGCTACCCTAAGGCAATTTTCTTAAAGCAGGACCTGCAAATTGAGTAACAAAATGCTGGATGATCACTAGGTGGAAGCAAAGATCATCAGAATTTTCTTCTTTCTTTGCTGCCATCTGGTGGATCAACCCAATTTTTACAATCCAGTTCTCACAGTCTATCCCTATCAAAAATTTAAAAGAACTAATAAGCAGGATTTTAAAACTGGGTCATACTTGCAAATGTCAACCAGGGGTGGGATTCTACCAGTTCGCACCTATTCGCTAGAACCGGTTGTTAACACTCTAAGCAGTTTGGAGAACTGGTTGTTAGAAGAAATTACTGGCCTAATCCTGTAAGGAAGGCAGGAAGGAAACATTCTGATGTTGCTTACAGAAACTGCCCCTCCGTTGACCCTTATTACATTTTTGGGAGGACTAGACTTCCTGTCTCAGGAACATCTCTGGAGTTTTTTCCCCCTTCTTTGCTGTTACTTTGCTTGTGAGGAGTGACCATTCAAAGTTACAGTGGCACTGAAAAAAGTGACTTATGACCATTTTTCACACTTACGACTGCTGCAGCATCCCCACAGTCATGAGAGGCCAGGCGAGGAGATGCGTGCCTCGATGTGAGTGATATTGAGTTGGCCACGCCCACCCAGTCACATGATCATCAAGCCACGCCCACCAACTAAGCCATGCCCACAGAACTGGTTGTTAAAAAATTTGAATCCCACCCCTGATGTCAACCACATACTAAGCTATCATTTCTGACAAACTGATCCTATAAATAAAATATTCTGATGTTTCCAAAGGCAAAACTATATTTGATATCCATTTTCTATTTGTTCATCTTATTTTTATGTGTTATTCTTTGGCAACTTGAAAAACTATATCCTTCCCACCCTGGGTTCCAAATCCTGGCTTTCCTAAATAATCTTCAAGCCTCTCTGTGGCATTTTCTCCAGGGGTGCTTTGCCAGAAGGACAGGTGCACCTTACCTCCTGAGATTTGGGCCACACCTGCTAAAGTAAGTTTTCTTTCGGATGCTGTTATTATCCAGGCATGTTACTCATTCAGTTGTGTGGGAGCAACCTTGCTCTGTCTTCCAGCTCCTACACTGTCTCCTTCTATAATGGCCAGGTGTCACTGGAGGTGGTTTATAGTTCTGCAGCAGGTTGACAGCTCTTTTCTTTGCCTAACCTCTTGCCTAGGAGTGTGCAAATCCAAACCTGTTCTTTGATGTCATCTTGCTACCACTCATGTACAGCAAAGAGCACATGATTCTGAAAGGAGGAAGCAGGCACCATTCATAGAACAAATACAATAGGTTAGGTTAACGAGTATTATTAAAAGTGGGATAAAACAACAGTGAAGAGGTTGTCTTGAAACTGCAGCCGCCAATAACGTAGCAGTTCCTACAAGAACTGGAATTCATCCAGAAAAAAATGGTGCACAAATTAGGGAAGGGTTAATTAAAACAAAATAAAACACACCAATATTATCAGAATCCAGTGTATAAGGTGCACAAGCCAAGATTTGTTGATTGTTCCGTACCAGGAAACTGCTCTTAACTTTGCAGAAAAGAACCATCAATTAACTGCTATCCCTTGTACAAACTCAGTGGCTCACTCCAGCATGAAAACTACAAAACAAACAAATAAAACCTGTTTATAAGCACCACGTAGGTGGTTTGCAGAGCCCACAGATTTCTTCCTTCCTCTCCTGCTCTTTTTTCTTCTTCTTGACATCAGTTCCCAGCTGCACAACAAGCTGGCAATGAAGGAAGATCTCCAAGCAGTAACTAGGACTGAGCATTTCTTTCTGCTCTGATCCTTGCATTTTCTAGATATGCAGTCCAGTTCCCAAACTGCAGCTAGTATACGGATTCTGGAAGATGAAGTCCAATAGCCCTAGTGTTCATTAATCTGGGGAAAGCTGCTCAAATGGCATTTTACCCTCCAAGAAACCAAGTTCTCTGGACAATCATTTGTTAATGTGATTCATTCGAGCCCAATTAAAATAGGACTGGGAAAGAGTTCTATATAAAATGTATAAAAGTAACCTTGGCCAGGAATTGATCATATTAAGAACTTGCAGTCACAGAGCAGGTGAAAGTCCTCTTGTTTCACAATTGCCATCTTTAAATGTTGTTCTGCTGGGAAGGGCCCCAATTGTCCAGAATATAGGTCTGGAGTCATAGCACAAGAATTCTCTAATTGTAGTATTGGAATTACTGTCCCTTGTGAGATTCAGTTGCCAGAAAAGGATAAGTGAACGATTCACCTAGACAGTGACAACTTCTTAACAATCAGCCAACACGAAACCTGGATATATAGAATCCTTTTTTGAAGTAAATTGAAGTTATGAGCCAATCTCAGAACTTTTCAACTCTGAATTCATTTGAACAATTGTTTTTTCCACCTCCTACGTATATTTTCTTCTAAGTTCTTGAATAATGGCATGCCACATGATTTGCATACAGAAAATGGATTGATATAGAAGAAAGATAGCTTTGCTGTAAGGGATGAAATATATACACTTCTGTTTATATCAAAATATTGATATCAAAATCACAAGAAGTATGCCACTCAGAAAAACTTAGAAAATACATCAGAAGAAAGTATATGTAATTCTTAAAAATATACGTTGTTATTTTAAAAACTCTTTTGAGCCTCAAAATGCAAATCGGGTACTTAAAATCTAGGAAAAAATGTTTTTTAAAAATACTAACTCTTTACTCTTTTTAATTTTAATCTTTATTTTATTTGAATTAGAGTTATTGAGGATAGAATGGCAATAAACATTATTTATTCCCCCATTTTTAATACAGTATTTTATCTACTTTTATTATTGTCATAAAATGTTTCTTTTTATCAAATTAGTTCTTTGTATAAAATGCCTCTATAAGAGCTGGACTGCCTAACCTGATTATAGTTCTATAATTTATAATATCTATAAGATAGATTAATTAAAGCTTGGTATTTAATTTTGAATTTAATTGGAAAATAGATGAAATCTAAATAATGAAAAAGTCAATGTGATCTGTTGAAAAGAAAGTGGGGAGCACAATTCCTATTGCACTGAGTTAATTTAAAATGTTTCTGTTCCCTTAGTTCAGAGCCAAACTTGGCAACTTTAAGACTTCAACTGAAGTCCACAAGTCTTAAAGTTGCCAAATTTGGGGGACCCTGTCTTAGTATGAATACCACACAGAGCAGATTTCAAAAACCTTGGATGTAATCCATGCATGTTCCATTTGTAAAAATGGGAGTAGCGATATCTTTCATGAGGTTATATGTAAATTATAGTTAACCATAGTAGAAATCTATAGTGGAAATCGGGCTTCCCTACACAGAATACTCTGTGTAGGGAAGCCCTGAAAATAGGGCTTCCCTACACAGAATACTCTGTGTGATGGTGGTGAAGGATAATCTATCTCTCATATGCTGCAGCACATATGATGTCCTTCAACATATATGGAAGAAGACCTCATGCTGGCAAGAGTAAATGCTGTTGATGTGGCCCAATACTGGACTAATATCATTTAGTTTTAATCCTAAGGGGTCCTTAGTGCTCTCTGAGCTTGCTTGTTTTCTTGCAGATGTTTCATTATCCTAAATAGGTAACATCATCAGTGCTAATAAGGAGTGCTGTTTGCTGTCAGTTTATATTCTGGTGACTTGCCTGTCTGTGGGGGGTCAGGGCAGTCTTAGAGATTCTTTGGTTGGGCTGTTTACTGATGGGTCTTTGGCATTTTCTTGATTGGGGTATTGCTTACTTGATTGTTGGTCTGATGTTAATCTTGGAGTTAATCTATGCTGATCCAAGTGTGGCTTACTGGTGGAGAGGTGCTGGAGTCTTTTTCTCTTTTGGGCTGGTTGATTGTCTCTTTTGCATAGTCTATAGATGTTGTTAAATGTCTATGTGTCTATTAGGGCTCATTTGTCAGAGTGCCAGGCTTCTAGAAATTCCCTGGCATTTTTGGACTTGGCCTGATCTAGGATTGTCACATTTTCCTCAGCTGAAGCTATGGTTTCATCTATCTAAGTGTTGTGAAATTACAGTTTTAATCCTTTTTATTATATATACTTTTTACCAGTGCTATAGTTCAAAGTCCTATTTTATGCCTATTTTATTTGCTCAGTAATGAAGGTTATACATCTATAATTTCTAGGTGCTTCTGACATCAATAAAGAAGTAGAAATCCATTACTGTTATAATATTTAATATTCTAAATAAGCTCTTTCTAGAAAAAATATGGATCTTTGACCTTTTCTTCCTGGTATCTTTGTTGTGAGTTTAGAAATCCTGTAATGTTCTTACTGTCTATAAGGCCCATTTCCACCTGTAATTAAGCTTTGCATTTCTAGCTGGAATGCAGCTGTGAAAAGTACAACAACAATGGGTTGCCCTCTCCAATTTTTTTCTTTAATTGTGTAACTCTGCAATTAAGTACAATTAAAATAATGTAATGGTACATGAAGACATCATTGGACAGAAATGTTATAATAAGATTAAATACTGATGAGCAATGTGACTTTATATTTCTCCAGCTGGATAGCTTTGCTGCTTGCAAATTCTGGGAAAAGTGGTTCCAACGCATCTTGAGGGCATGGGGTTTGGTAGATTGCTACAGATGACGCTGAGATATCCGTTGGTATAACTGTACTGGTATCCAAGTCCATTTCTATGTGGTAAGCTGAACTTGGCAACTTCCATTTTCTCAAAATTGTATCAATAACTAAAAAGGACTCTGAATAACATATTGTGCATTAACTGTGATGCCTTACACAGTGCCTGTTGCTTCTTTGGTGCCTGTTGCTTCTTTGAATCTTTGATATATCTTTGAAATGGGGTACTGTAGATATTCTCCAGAAAAACAAGCTGACACAATGCCATTTTTTTTAAAATCATTTGGCACAGATAGCATTTTCATACTTTTGGCAAACCAGTTAAAGAATCACAGTGGGATACCCTCCATATACAATTCATTTGTTTAAGTGTAAAGGAAAATGCATGTGAAAAATGATGATGAAATTACCAAAGATATTTTGTTTTTCACTGAATAAGTGAAACTAAGTTTGTACCACTTGAAAACAGGCTGGAAACTCTACATTTCAGCAACTGCATCCTTTATTACTAACTTTAAATTGTGTGCCATAGAATGCAGCATTATCCTCTCTTGAGATTTGGGTGGAGTAATGAGAAGTGAAAGGAAAAGTACTTATCATGGGTATGTCAATAAAGACTCAATCATCCAAGCCAAAGCTGTCTAAAGGTTGAATCATGGCAACTGGACCAAACCTCGGTCCAAACTTTATTTTGGTCTACTTGCCATGACACACTTACCATGGGTAGTGCTATTACCATAACATAGAATTGTCACTAGTTCATTGTAGTAGCTATCTATGCTAGACACTGACCTAGTTCAAATAACATGCTACACCATAGTGTGACTTGTTTACTTGGTTTAACATTTCTGTGAACTTTTGTTCCTTTTTAGAAAACCATGATTAAAAACTTGGGCAAACTTAATATGTCACCTCACCAACCCTAATGGTGCTTTGTCAGAAACTGAGACTATTCAAACAACGTGCTAGCTCATGAGCCAGGATTAAGAAACAAACCTTGCTTTGTTCTCTCATGCCCTAAAGGAAAATAAGCAAATATGATGGTTTAAGATAATGGCCAGTTCACAAGACACCTGTAAACACCATATAAATTATTTGATTTTGGCTTAGTCTTTGTGATTTGTATACAGGGGCTCCTGTGATACTTGTGGGCATGCAGCCAAAAATATGATTGCTAATGAAAAATTATCTTCAGATAATGTAGCTGAGGGAATACATATTCAGGAGAGGGAATACCTGTTTTTCTTAATGTAAACATTTCCCTTGCATCTTTTGTAAATAGCCTTGAGAAATATAAAGTTTTCTCTAGGGAGAAAATTGTGGCCAGTGATGCTTTTTCACACTAGGATCCTCTGAACCATTTTGTGGGACATCTGAAACTACTCAGATATGTCTTGTTCTTCTCTGAACTGCACTGCTTGCGGAGCCTGAGAAATGAAGAACATATCTCCTGACAGATTCTTTTCTATAAAGAAATATTGGGTTCAATTTGTACTTTGGCTGGATAGGCAAAAGCCTTATTGCTGAAAGCAGTTATTTTAGAATGTGGTGTAATTATATTCACCTGAAAAATCAGAAGACAAACCAAAATCAGCCTGAAAGCTCATCACTGCTTCAAACCAAAATTATAGAAACCATACCACGATTTTCCACAGGTAGTGTAAGAAATGTGTCAGCCAACCATTGTATTTTGGTGATTGACCCACAAATAAGATAGAGTTAGTCCTCAACTGACAACAATCCGTTTAGTGACCATTCTAAGTTACAACAGCACTGAAAAAAGTCACTTATAACTGTTTTTCACACTTATGACCATTGCAGCATTGCCACGATCATGTGATTTACATTTGTATGCTTGACAACTGGTTCATATTTATGACAGTTGCAGTGTCCCGGTATCACGTGATCCCTTTTTGCGACCTTCTGACAAGCAAAGTCAATGGGGAAGTCAGACTCACTTAAAAACCATATTACTAACTTAACAACTGCAGTGATTCACTTAACAGATGTGGCAAGAAAAGTCATAAAATGGGGCAAAATTCACTTAACAAACTTCTCACTTAGCAACACAAATTTTGGGCTCAATTGTAGTTGTAAGTTGAGGACTACCTGTGTATGCTACAACTGTCAAGGATAACATTTTCTAGGAGCAATGCTGTCAAAAATGGACTTTTATATTGTTCAGTATCCACTTTTCAGGTATAGCAAGTCTCTGAATAAGACATGCCTAGGTCTATTCTGTCTGCATATGGCATTTATTCTGGTCTTAGTTAAACTTTTTGTAGGTTTTACTGGCTGGGGCACTTCAGGTATAAGAAATTAAATAAATTAGGCTGTACCTCTGGGCCACAAAGCATTCCTATCCATGAGTCATAGTTGCTGTCTTGAGATTTCCCTATTATAGTCCATTAACACCTCTTCACATGATTTAGTTTTACACAGAGGTAGATCAGAAAGGGAGGAGAGCTATCATAGCTTGATCTGTATTGTACACAAGATTTTGCCATGAGCTGCTAGCTGGCTCATCTTATTTTGAATAACAGATTAGCAGAGACAGATCTAAGCAACAGATAAAGTTGTTTTTAAATTTTCAAAAGAGGTTTGGTTTAATTAAATCTGCAGAACTCCTCTGTTTATCATAAGGCAAAACTGTGGATAGGTTCAGCATAATTCTTTTGTTCTCGTTTTTTCTTTCAATTTCTTACTGGTTTGGAAGCTTAAGAAATGTATTTGTTTAGGCTTAAAAGGAGTTTTGGACTGAAAGGTTAGACATGTACAATTGGTTTTAACAGAGTTACTATGCCACTGATGCTTTTCAATTATCTTTTAATACAGTAATTCAAAATCTGTCCGTTAAACCAATCTTTCTCAGACTCAGCAACTTTAAGTGTATGGATTTTAAGATGGCTGACTAGAGAATTCTGGTAGTTGAAGCCCATACATCTTAAAGATGCTGATTTGAGAAATACTGGCTTAAAACTTTGATCAAAGGAAACTTATCCCAAACAAGAAGCAACCAAACTGAACACATAACTTCACATCTGGAGTGTGTTTGAGTGTGAACTTAGAATCTATTTGAGGAAAAATATCAATAATTGATAAATAATCAAAAATCATGTTGCATTGAATTTGAGTCTTCAAAAATTCATCTGGTTGGAAAATTTTCAATGAGGTAAATATTTTTTTAAAGGATGCACTCCTCTTGCCAGTTGTAAATAGAGTATATGTACTTTCCCAAGCTTGATCATATGTATTTTACTTAGAAATTGTACAGACTGTCAAGAAAAATTAAAAAGATCACTTTCAAAAGGAGTTGATTCCCAGATGCACTTTACGATAAGCTCTTTAAGAAAATGTCTTCCAATGTTTGATCTGTTGTAAATACACCCCCCCCCCTTTTTTTTTTTCACTGTACAACTGTTTTTCCACATTTTGTTTCCATCTGACTCCCTATATTGTGGTCAGCCAATAGGCCTTTCACCTTGTTTTTGTGTTAAGCCTTGGATTTGTTGATTATACCCATCTCAGTTTTACAATGACATTTATAATGCCATTTTTTTTAACGTTGCACCTCTTCTTCGCATCCCGTTGTTGCATTTCAAAAAAGCTGATTGGTATTCAGGAAACTCACAAAGCAAAGTCTGGTAATTGAGTTTGTGTAAGGGTGCACGTGCACATCTTTTGAGTCGGGATTAACTCCTGACAACTGCCTGGACTAGTCCCTGCAGTTTTCTTGGCAAGGTTTTGGGGATGTGGTTTGCCATTGCCTCATTCTTTGTAGAACTGAGAATGATTGGCTCAAGTCACCCAACTGTCTTCATGCCTAAGATAGGACTGGAAGTAATGGTTTCTAAGTCAATGCCCTAACTATTATGGTAAACTTGCTCTGTGGTAAAATTAGAACAAAGCATTTGAGGCCTTAAAAATGTTATACAGGTAGTCCTTGACTTACAACCACAACTGAGCCTAAAATTTAAATTAGTTAAGTAAGTTTTGCCCCATTATATGACTTTTCTTGCCATAGTTGTTAAGTGAATCATTGCAGTCCCTAACAGCCCAGTTGTTAAGTGAATCTGGCTACCCCATTGGTTTTTCAGAAGGTTGTAAAAGGGGAACACATGACACTGGGACATGGCAGCCGTCATAAATATGAGTCAGTTGCCAGGCATCTCATTTTTTAATCACAAGACCACAGAAATGCTGCAACATTAGTAAGTGTGAAAAACGGTCATAAGTCACTTTTTTCAGCACCACTGTAACTTTGAACGGTCACTAAATGAATTGTTGTAAGTCGAGGACTCCCTGTAGATGTGATCTTCTAATAGTAACTTCAGATGAGGCATTTGATATCATTCTGGTAATGTTTCAGACAGGCCTTGAAGAAAAAAAGAGGTTTAAGTCAATGAGAACTGCGAGACAAGTGTTGCCTGCCATGGCTGAGAATGGTAGCTCCCCACATTCCATTCACTCCATTGATTCTCTCTCCCTCCCACATTAGCCTACACAAATCTGATTGCTATGGAAGCTATTTCAAAGCCTGATTGCAGTGTGGAAGGAGGTAATTTGCGAAAGGAAAGCTAGCTTTTTCCCGTAGGGATAACTGCTCTGCAAAAATGAAAGAAGAGGCCTTGTAATAGTCTCTATTAATGTCAGCATTACAGAGGTGGTATTCAGAAGGTTCTGACCAGTTCTGGAAAACCGGCAGCGGAAATTTTGAGTAGTTCGGAGAACAGGAAAATAATGGCACCTCTGACTGGCCCCGCCCCCATCTATTCTCTGCCTCCCGGGTCCCAGCTGATTGGCTGAGTCTTCTTTCATTGCCCTGCACAGGAGAACAGAGCTGGAAAGCAGGTTAGTTGGGTGGGGAGGGAATGGATTTTACAGTATCTTTTTTCTGCCACACCCAAGCCACGCCCACCAAGCTAAGCCATGCCTACAGAACCGGTAGTAAAAAAATTTTAATCCCACCACTGATCAGCAGAGACTACTATAAAGCCTCTCGCAGATTGGGCATGCAAGGACAAGGTAAATTTGTCTATCAGGGTTGATATCTATCCTATTTTTTTCAACTCAGAAGTACCCAGGATTGAACTCGGAATTTTGGAAGTGACACATTCACATTAGAGTCTGGTTTCTTTCAAAGTAGTGCATTACAGGTAATCCTCGGCTTACAACAGTTCGTTTGAAGTTACAACGGCACTGAAAAAAGTTGACTTATGACTTACAACCATTGCACATCCCCATGGTCAAAATTCAGATGCTTAGCAACTGACTCATATTTATGACCATTGTAGTGTCCTGGAGTCATGTGATCACCCTTTATGAACCTCCGACAAGCAAAGTCAATGGGGAAACCAGATTCACTTAAAAACCGTCTTAATAACTTAACAACTGAAGTGATTCACTTAACTGTGGCAAGAAAGGCTGTAAAATGGGCGCAAAACTCACTTAACAACAATAGAAATTTTGGACTCCATTGTGGCTGTAAGTTGAAGACTACCTGTATTCAGGGTATTACAACTAGTCCTCAACTTACAACTGGTCCCTTAGTGACCCTTTAAAGTTCTAACAAATTTACCTTGGGGCTCTGACGGTCAACCTCACACCTCCCAGTCATAGGACAACATTTCAGGCATCCACTAACACCAGTGCACTTATGGCCATTGGCAGTGTCTCACAGACACATGGCTGTGTTTAACAATGGTTTTGCTGGAAACTGGTAGTTACATCTAGTTTTCAACAAAACCATGCTCATGGCAAACCACCTGTTTGCTTAATGACCATGGCATTCGCTAAACAATCATCGCAAAAAAGGTAATAAAATCAGGGTAGCTACATTTAACGACCATCGTAACTTATGAATGTGATGGGCAGGCTCCATTATAGCACTTAGCAATAAGCACTTAGACTTATATACCACTTTATAGTGCTTTAGAGCCCTCTTTAAGAGGTTTACAGAGTCAGCCTATTAACCCCAACAATCTGAGTCCTCATTTTACCCACCTCGGAAGGATGGAAGGCTGAGTCAACCTTGAGCCTGATGAGATTCGAACTGCTGAACTTCAGGCAGCTGGCAGTCAGCAGAAGTAGCCTGCAGTACTGCACTCTAACCACTGTGCCACCAAGGCTCATAAGTCAAAGACTAGCTATAAATAGTTAATGCCATATCAAAGCAAAATGACAAATTTGTAGGGTGGTAAATTCACAGTACTTGCAGTTTGCTCTTTTTATTTGTGTAAGTGAGCTAACCATATTTATAGAGAAATTATTGAGTGACCTGATATTGGTTTGACTTGCCTTTGCAATGATTAAAGTATAATATTCTATGAAGTTATCCACTAAGAGTACTATTTCTGAAAAAAATATCAGAGGATAAAGATGCGTAATTCTTCCTGATTCTCCATTTGACCAGAAACATCTATTCTTTCCTTCCTTTTGTATTCCTTTTTGCATATGCACCAATGATAAGAGAAAAACCCCTTGAAATCACCTGAGTTACAGAATGGGAAAGATCTGCAGGCTGTGTTCTCCTAGTGGAAAGTGCAATGGCTCAAATGCCGTACAAATATCTTTCTTCCACTGCATTGCAAGCTATGATTATTTTTCCAAACAATGCAGGTTTTTTTTTCTTTTAATGGACAAATGGAATCAAACTTTTAGAGGCACAGCATGTGATAATCAGCCCATATTGTTCCAAAACAATGAGGCATGAGGAGGGCAGATGTCCAGACAAAACACCTCATGTGTTCTGATGTTTTTAATATTGATGGAAAATTCCCATTTTGCCTGAATGCCGTTCTAGGTAGGCAAGTAGAAAAAGTTTTAGGTTGAAGATATTTGGGATACAAGGGGGAAAAGATTGCTGCTGCTGATTGGTAGAACAGATGTTGCTTTCCCAGCTGGAGAGATCACTTGGGAACTAGTGAGTTGCTTTTGGATTTTCCAATGCTGGATATGTTCCATCGGGTTACACAATGGTCACATGCAAAGCAAGGAAAGCTAGTAAGGCAATTTAATCTGTCCTGAAAACCTCAGGACAACCGTTAATGTGCAATGCCGATATGATAGCCCAAGGAGAGCCTGGTAGATGGAGGATTCTCTATGGAATAGGTATGTTTTGTTTTGGTAAAATAGAGAGAGTAATAGGAAACCATCCTTTTAAAGCAATACATATCAACCTCAGAAACATTTGGATATCTGGACTTCAATCCCAGCATTCCCCGGCTAGCTATGCTGGGAGTTGAAATCCACACATCTCAAAGCTCCTGGGGTTAAGAAACATTGCTTTTAAAGCGTTCCCTGTAGTTCTTCAAACACAAGGATGGTTGTAAAATGCACACCATCTTGGCCTTAAACTTGAGGAACACATGTGTTTTGTTTGCATTGCAGGGAGCAGGTTTTCATAGTGATTTTTGATAGAAAAATAATAGTAAGGATAAGGGACCTTCCTCATTTCTCATTGACCGAATAATGGAGGCAGGAGGGATTATGTATAGTTCAATCTTCATGATCTCTAGATCCTGAATTTTATCTAACACTTATTGTGGAAAGAGAAAGATTATGGTTCTTATTTCACAGAAATTGGGCTTAATCCCATTTAGTCCTGAGTAGGGGGTAAGAACTGACTAAAATTTTGAACCCCCTGATTTTAAGGAAAGCCTGATGCATAATGTTCTATATTTAAATACTCACCCGCAATTGGTCGATCTAATGGCGGGAAATTTGGATAGCTGTCATTGGCCGACGAGCTGCGAGCAGCCGCTATAAAAAAGGCTGCTGCGGTTCCACTGGTGCTCTGTCCTGGAAAATAAACAGAAAGAACCCGATCAACTGGAGTGCGAGTGTCTCATTTCCCCGCCATAAAACACTGGCGACAAAGGTGGGATTAGAGACAAAAGAATCCAGTTGAGCACACAGCAACGAAGCTTGAACAAGGCAAAATGTCCAGCAACAACTCGCCACCCGCGCAATTCAATCCAGCCAAAGAAGAATGGCAATCCTACGTAGACCAATTTCTAATGTTCCTGGAGAGCAGCAATTTAAATGGAGTCTCGGAACACAGAAAAAGAGCTGTTTTCCTGACCCATTGCGGACCCGCAGTATTCTGGATGGCGAAGGCACTGGCTGCACCCACAGACGTGAAAACAATAACGTGGCCGGAATTGGAGAAGATTCTCCGGGTTCACTATTCACCGACCGTATCGAGCCTAATAAAGAGACACAAATTCTATCTGAGGAATCAAAAGGAGGACGAGAGCATCACTGACTTTGTGGCAGTCCTGCGGGACATTGGCGGAGAATGTGACTTTTTAAATTTCGATGAGGCACTGAGAGACCGCGTGGTCCTCGGGCTAAAAGACCTCACATTACAAGGCCGTTTGTTAACCCGACCAAAAATCACCGTGAAGGAGGCAATAGAAGAAGCCACTGCTGCAGAAGCCACCCACAAATCGGCCGCAACGATGAAAAAAATCAATAAAACAGCAGGAAATAACAGTAAGGAGCCACCGAGATCAGAAGGAGACAAAGAAAAAACCACCACGCACCACGAGGACGTCGAGTTGGGGACCGGAAGTGAGGAGGATGGCGTCTGCCATCTGAGAGCGGGAAAAGACAGAAGAGAGCGGGGCGGGAGAAAACCCGAATTTGAATGCAATCGATGCGGGGGAAACCATCCACGCTCGGAATGCCGATTCAGTGACGCTATCTGTAGGAAATGCGATAGAAGAGGACACCTAGCAAGGGTATACCATTCCAGGAATAATTACAGCCCCCGGCAGAGATGGAGCCCACCTCAGAGGAATAAAGAAAGAGATAGGAAACCGGAGAGCCATTGGAGCCAAGAGGGGAGAAACAAAAGAAACAGGGAAACATCATATAAGAAGGAAGAAACCCATCAAACCGTGACCATTGGCCACTCAGACGCCAGAAATGCAAAGAAAGTCCATATACAAGTGGAAATAGAAGAACAGAAATGCGAGATGGAAGTGGATTCAGGGTCATTTCTCTCCATGGTATCATGGGAAACCATCAAAAAATTAATCCCTGACATCCAACGAGAAGAATTGGAAACCCAAGACCTGACTCTTAAAGATTATCAAGGAAACAAAATTCCAGTGATGGGAGTAGGACATTTTAAAATTACTTTCAAGTGCCACACAGAAATCCTACCGCTAACCATCGTTGACTGGAATAGACCCAGTTTACTGGGACTAGAATGGTTCAAGCTATTAGGAATTGGAATGACGGGCATAAACCAAATCACCGACACAGACTGGGAGGAGGACCTCATAAGGGAGTTCCAGGACATATTCAGCGGTGAGCTAGGCAAGTACCGGGGAAACCCGATCTCTTTTAATTTAAATCCTAACATAGCCCCAATAAGACTCAAAGCGAGACGCGTTCCGTTTGCTCTAAAGCCAAAAATCGATGAGCAGTTAGACAAACTTATCAAACAAGGGGTATTAGAACCAATAGACCATGCAAAGTGGGAAACCCCTATTGTGACCCCCATTAAACCAGATGGATCAATCAGAATTTGTGGGGACTATAAGGCTACCCTGAATCACGCATTACAACAAAGCGCATACCCCGTCCCAGTAGTCCAGCATTTATTACATTCTATCAAAGGGGGAAATTTTTTTGCTAAATTAGATTTGGCCCAAGCCTATCAACAACTACCGGTGGATACTCAAACGGCCGAAGCACAAACTATTGTAACACACCGGGGAGCGTTTAAATGCAAGCGATTACAATTTGGGGTTAGCATAGCCCCCGGGATATTCCAATGCTTAATGGAACGCCTTCTACAGGGAATAAAAGGAGTGATTCCTTATTTCGATGATGTACTAATAGCGGCCAAAAACAAAGATCAGCTAAAAGGCCGTTTAGACAAGTACTCATAAAATTTAAAGAGGCAGGACTAAAGGTAAAAGGAAAAATGCAAACTTATAACTGACAGAATTGAATTCCTGGGGTACCTCATAGATGGAGATGGCATTCACCCCACTGAAGGAAAAATCCAAGCAATCAAGGAGACACCCATTCCAAACAACAAAGGGGACTTACAAGCATTTTTAGGACTCATTAACTTTTATAATGTGTTCTTGCCGCAAAAAGCAACGGTAGCGGAACCTCTACATAGATTGCTCGACAAAGAGATATCCTGGAAGTGGGGAAGGCGGGAAAACACAGCGTTCCAAGAGATAAAAAACCTCATTACATCCAGCAAGGTACTGATCCAGTATAACGAAACCCTTCCCATAACCTTAACCTGCGACGCATCACCTTTCGACGTGGGGACAGTTCTAAGCCACACTTTGCCGGATGGCAGGGAAGCTCCCATAGCGTTTTACTCTAAAACTCTTGTCTAAAGCAGAAAGAAATTACAGCCAACTCAATAAAGAAGCATTGGCAGCTATATCGGGAATAAAATGGTTTCATGAATATCTATACGGGCGAACCTTTTCATTAATCACTGATCACAAGCCACTATTGGGGATCCTAGCAGGCAATAAGGCAACTCCTAATATTTTGTCACCACGAATGACGAGATGGTCCGAGTTCCTGGCCGCCTACAGCTACAATTTAATTTACAGGCCAGGACGCACCATAACCCATACTGATGCATTAAGCTGTTGCCCGTTACCAGATAGAGACAGTGACCCCGCACCGAGCACGTCTACTCTCCAAATCGAAACCTTACTAAATCTACCTATAACAGCTAGAGACATTGCCAGAGAAACTTCTAAAGACTTTGTGCTTACCAAAATTGCAGCATGGATAAAAAAGGGATGGCCAGAATCAAGCCCCGAAGAAAACATGAAACCTTTTAAAAACAGACAAACTGAACTGTCGCTCCTAAAAGGATGCATACTTTGGGGGGATCGGGTTGTTATACCAAATAAGCTAAGAGAAAAAAATTTGGACATGAAGGACACCCGGGTATAGTGAAAATGAAAGCGTTGGCCAGAAGCTATGTTTGGTGGCCAGGGTTAGACAAAGACATAGGGAAGTGGGTAGCAAATTGTAAATGTTGCCAGGAATCCAGACCCACACCCCCACAGGCACCAGTTACTGAATGGGAAATACCCAGGGGACCATGGTCGAGAATACATATCGATTTTGTGGGTCCAACAAGGGGATATATGTTCTTAATAATAGTGGACGCTTACTCAAATTGGTTAGAGGTGAGCATTATGCATTCCACCTCCACAGACATAGTAATTTAAGAAACTCCGAACATTATTCGCAATGCATGGTTTGCCAGATGTATTGGTCTCGGACAACGGCCCACAGTTCACATCAACAACATTCGAAGGGTATCTGGCTAGCCTGGGGATAAGGCATGCTCTAACCGCGCCGGCACATCCGGCGGCGAATGGGCGAGCAGAACGCATGGTTCGTTTCACAAAAGATACACTTAACAAATTGGGCCCGGGACCAATACAAGAAAGAATAGATAAGCTATTAACCATACAACACATGACACCTAACAGAACAACTAACACAACCCCAGCAGAACTCTTAATGGGTAGGAAACCACGATCACATTTAGACAGATTGCACCCCACCTACTGCACAGAAAAACCAACAGATTCCTCCAGCAAACACCGAACATTTAAGATAGGAGATTTAGTATATGCAAAGAACCTTTTGGGGGACCCATTGTGGATACCAGTAACCATCACACAAGTAACAGGACCTCAGTCTTACAGACTAGTCACCTCAGACAACAGAGACTGGAAAAGACACATAGACCAATTAAGATCCCGGACACTCAGAGGGGACACTGACAAACCAAGGGGGGAAGGGGGAGACCCTTCAAATACACAAAAAGGGGGAGACCCTTCAAACACACACCAACCCCAAGCAAAAGAAAACATCCTAACACTTTCACAACCACCCCTGACACTAGCCCCAGTCGAAGTTCGCAACTACACACCTGCAGCCGAAGAAAGAAACACCTCGAGTGACGTGGACCAGGCAGGAAAAGAGCTGTTGCCAGAAAGAAACCTTGGAGGGAGTGGCCTAGCCAACTCAACTAACCGAGCGAGACCCGGCAGGAGTGACACGGCCGACTCTACCTTCCAGGTGGTTCCATGAGAAGAGACGGAGAGATCAACAGGTCCGTCCGCATCGGCCGTTGGCGAACTAACCCTAACCCTAACCCCAACCCCAGGATCTCATTTTTAAGCCAGTCTGTTTTTAGGTTTTTAAAAAGCTTCTATGCTGAGCTGTTATAAGCTATGATTTTAAAATAGCTACTATTTTTGAAGATTTTTTTCAGTAAAGAATACCAATATGCTAACATTGTCTGAGAACTCAGTATTCTTGGGTTTTATTGGCTGGGATCATGCATCATATTAAGCTATATAGGCAGTCCTCACAACAGTTCATTTAGTGACCATTCAAAGTTACAACGGCACTGAAAAAAGTGACTTATGACCCTTTTTCATACTTACAACCTGGGCAGCATCCCCATGGTCACGTGATTTACATACAAATACTTGACAACTGGTTCATATTTATGACGGTTGCAGTGTCCCAGGGCCATGTGATCACTTTTTTTTTGTGACCTTCTGACAAGCAAAGTCAATGGGAAAGCCAGGTTTGCTTAACAACCGGGTTATTAATTTAACAACTGCAGTGATTCATTTACAAATGTGGCAAGAAAAGTTGTAAAATGGAGCAAAATTCATTTAACAAATTTCTCAGCAACATAAAGTCTGGGCTCAATTTTGGTCGTAAGTTGAGGACTACCTGTAGTTTAGGGTTTTTAGGATATTGGTCGAACCCTTCAATTATATTATTTTCCACAAACTACGATTAAGGAAATCATAATTCAGTAAGATGGTAAGTCCTGTCATTGAGGACAATGATTTCAGAATTTCAGAATAGATAGAAATCTTTCCTGGCCCTTCCTGAACTGGGATCATGATGTAACAACAGTACATGTTCCAGATGCAAGCTACGGTAAATTTTTCTCCTAAAAATTGCCTTTAAGGGTAACTATGGTTCCTTGATAACTGTTTAGTTGTTGCTTTTTTAAATTATGTATTTTCCATTGAGATGAGACTACTATATTACAGGAATATCAATTTTATTCTATTAGTGAAGTTTTGTCAATAGGAAATTCTGAAATCATATGTGAGATACTATTATTCTCCTCTCTGCTTTGCTTGTCTTCTCTTTTGTGAACATACAAATTAATAGCAAGCATAATATAATAAA
Source organism: Bungarus multicinctus (assembly GCA_023653725.1). Classification (NCBI taxonomy): domain Eukaryota; kingdom Metazoa; phylum Chordata; class Lepidosauria; order Squamata; family Elapidae; genus Bungarus; species Bungarus multicinctus. Next base: position 75,964,644 of record CM042842.1, read on the forward strand.
TGAATGCACAGGAATACTGTTTTGTAACAGCAGCAGTACTCATATTATCCCATATTTAGCTGAATCATAAATAGTACAACAAGGTTCATAACCCATTGGCCTGCTACATAAATCTCCATGGAGCTGAAGTTATTCTTTCCTACATAAATGACAATTGCCTAGCTATTCCAGTTATCAAATTTTCAGACCTGAAAGAGCACACTGCCTATGCCTAGTTTTCTGTATTTAACTCATGGCAGCTGCTTTCTATCGCTACGAGATGGGTTAGGGGATAACCATCTTTTACTTTTCTATATTCTGCACAGTAGTGGATTTGTAAGCTGTGCAGATGCAGATAGATAAACTCCACAAAACATCCATAACAAAGTACATTTATTGGTTCATCAGGTATCCTCATAACTCACATTTGTGATGAAGTTCTTCTTTAATGACCAATCCTTTGCATATCTGCCTTGTAGATAAAAGATGGTTATCTCTTACCCATCTCATAGCGATAGAAAGCAGCTGCCATGAGTTCATGAATTCAGGCAAAAGTGAGGAAAACTCCCCCAACCCATCAAAGGTCAAATTAGTGACCAATCAGGATTACAGAAGTGGCCACGTGACATGAACTACATTTCCCAGGATACCTTTAACTACATTTACCATGATGCATTCCCTTAAGGGGACAGCTCACAATTACTACCCAACTATCCAACCCTAGAGTGATTTGGAGGATAGTTGTGTGTGCAGCAATTGGGGATATGGTTGCTGCATACACAACTATCCTCCAAATCACTCTACGAGTGTGACTATAGGGTAATACTTCCCTGGTTACCCAGACCTAGAAGATATTCTATGTCTTGGATATGTGCCAATGCCATAGCTTATAGACCCATGTGGTTTGCAATAAAGCAGATGCAAGTTGTCTACCTTGGAAGCCAATTTTTTTTACTTAGAAACTTCAAGGCATTCAGTGCCTGGGAATTTGGGAGGAGGGATTTCATAGTGAAATAGAAGATTAGACACAACAACATTATTTCTCAGAAAGTCAAGGACATGTTGCCCTGCACCTGGAAGGGAGGGACTGGAGGGACGTCACCAGTTGGAATGAAGATTTGATTGGTCCATATGATGGGACTGTTGGAATTAGGGGATGGATCTTTGATTTTCTTTTGGGAAGGGAACACCTGGAACTCTCAGATTCGGGTTTTCCCAGATGTGCTAATATGACAATTCTAATAAAATGGAACTTTGAGGAACTGTTTCTCTCAGAGTTTATTGGTTTGGAGTTGGTTAGCTGGAACGCTGACAAAGTATATACATGGGTGTGTGATTGGAAAGATGCTTGAAAAGGAATTTCTCAATCGGAAACTAGAAAAAGGCAGTTAAAGTGCACTAAATAGTTAAAAGCTGAACTGGGTAGCAGAACATAAGTTACTTTAGACAGAGAGATCTATAACTTGTCATTTGGGACTACCACCGTTTTGCCCAATGACTGGTCATTGTACACTTTATGTACACATCACAAAGAATGAGTACCATATACAAGTACAGTCATATACAAGTACAGTGGTACAGTCATTTTGTGGAATGTTAGCTGAAAACAGATTCAAATATATACTAGGCTTTCTAGAACCCTTCAAGAAAAAGCATTCTTATTATTGTCAACAAAGCTAATCATGTTTGCTGTAGAGAGTCAGATTTGTAAAACTACTGCATTTTTGGCAAGAAAATGGTATGGATATGTCTATAAAGTTTCAAGGAATTGAGTTTGACTTGAACAAAATTAGCTTTTATTGGTGGCCGAGAACTGCAAGAGTTGTGGTACCCACTCATTTGCAAGGCAACAGATTATTAAAGACTTAAGTAGATAATTCTGCTACATAACATAGGAAAAAAATGTCCTTCTGGGTAGAGTATAGAACAAATTGACTTGGAAAACTTAAAAGCATTATGATAGTAAGAAAATATTTAGTTTAATTTTTCCCCTAATTTATGTCTAGTCCTGGTAACTATTAAAATACTTCAAAAGCATTTAAAAGGCCTAGACAAATAAAGACATATTAATAGAGTTAACTTGATCCCAAGAAGCCTTCCAAGGACAAGCTATGAAGAAGGCCATCAACTGAGGGATCACCATAAAGAATCTTGCCCAGGGTTGCCCCTTGACACAACTCTGAAGTAAAGAGGATCCAGAGAAGGGACACTGAAGAGGATCGCCCATTTGAGGCCAATGCACAGATCAGAATCAGAAGAGTTGGAAGGGACTTTAGAGGTCTTCTATTCCAGCTCCCTGCTCAAGCAAGAGATCCTTATACCATTTTAGACAATGACTGTCCAGTCTCTTCTTAAAAACCTCCAGTGATAAAGTACCCACAACTTCTGAAGGCAACCTATTCCACTGGTTCATTGTCCTCACTGTTAGGAAGTTTCTCCTTAATTCCAGGTTGCTTATCTCCTTGATTAGCTTCCATCTATTGTTTCTTGTTCTGATAGTCAATATAACAACAACAACAATAGAATTGTCAGCCGATAGTCCCCAAGATCTCCTGGTCACAAGCTGCAAAGATCTTTAAAGAGAAGATCATCTTTTAGAAATTTAATCTTGTCTACAATTCAAACTGGTCCTCTTCCATGCAGTAGAAATGCACTTCTCCTTCCCTTGTTTTCCCTGCCATAGACATGTCCCATGGGCTTTAAGAATCTATTTCACCATTTCACATCCTCCTGCATGCTATTGCTACTAGCTGGCACATTGCCCCACCTGAGGACTCTGTTTACATACCTGGGACTTCACAGATTTCATTTTGCTTGCTTGTAGCAGGGTGTGCAATTCCCATGACAAGTACCTAGAGAGGTTTGTGTTACTAAATAATGTTCCAGCCTCCTGTCTATTCTTTTGCCAGGAACATTTCTGAGTCTGGCAGTCTGTCTTTCTCATCTCATATTTTCATGCAAGTGAACTCTTTCAAAACCAATCAAATCTACCTTTGTATACTCTTTGCATAAGAAATGTTTTTCTTTATGTTTTAGCTAATTGGTAATGTTAAGGTCACAAATTGTGTTAAATTGTGGTTTAACTATGATTTGTTGAACTAATAGTTTGGTTTACAACTATGCTAAACCATAAAATATGTTTTACAAACTTAAAAGGGCAGATTCGATATACTGTTCAAACAATTATGCCCTAATGTGTGATACACAATCCATGTCTGTGAGTTTCATTGGTTTATCTGCATTGCAGACACAGTACTGACCAGAGCATTCACACAACCCATCACTTCTCTCCTTTCCATTGCCATAGCTAAAATCATCTATTTGGCAATCCTGAATTTATGTATAATGCTAATTAGTAATGTGCTTGTATGGTATTATGCAAACCTAGTTTTATGATTAATAAACCATGTTTTTTGAGTTACATGTGAGAACCCAACCAACTGTGCGTTATTAAATAAACATAAGAAATAAAAAAAACATTAAAAGGGGGCTTGCATAAGTGCATAATTGTGCTTACCGTCCGTCCTATTGTCCCCAATTATTAGTTCCTATTTCATGTATTTAAATTTGTGTTTATTCTTATTTCTATTATATTGTAAGCATTTGACAAAATAAATAAATTTTAAAAATTGTGGCTTAACACGTTTAAACCACCTAATACAACCACACGACATTCTTTTTTAATATTCATGTTTTCTCAATTACTCTATTTTTTTTCCATTCCCGGGTACCTGCTTGTTTCTTCATTCCATTAGTAGAATTTAAAAGAGAAACACATGTTACCTCAGCTGATAACAGCTGGGAGACAGAGGACTTTGCCAACAAACTGCTAGTCACCACATCTACCAGGATATCCACATCTACCTTCTGCTCAACCTTGCAGCAGACTAAGGTGATTATTCCAAAATGTCACAACAGAAGATAAATGGGATTTGTTTTAATTCTGGTAATTATAGCAAGGTATATCCCTGTATGTTTGGAAAGCACCCATAACATTGTGGCTGTTTCTGTGATTTCAATTAATAAGTATTTCTGGTGAAAAGCAGAACTGAACTTTAGTTGAAAAGCTGTTCCACTTTCTTTCACATCACTCCTTGGGAACGATATTTTTCTTCCAGAATTCACAAAGCAGCTTTTAATAAACTTAAATCAACTTTTGTGAGGAACCTTTTCTCTCCTGACACTACCTAGCTCTATTTTATGAAACTTATATATCATTGACTACTAAGGTGCCTCATTACCTCTCATTACCATTCCCAAGTTAAATACTGACAAAATCTTCCTAGGAAGACTTCCTACCTGTTCACACTCTAACTGGTATCTCCGTGATGTGTGTATATTTGCTTACAGGTTATCTGCTACACAGCAAGTGTTGGTTTTGGCGTGGAATGAGAACCACACCTGCTATTCAACAGGCAAAGAGAGATATATACCCTATTGCAATATTTATTGTGGCTTTCAGACATATATAATACCCACACATAAGACATCCAAGCAACCTGAGTCTGAAGGGTGATGGGAAATGGTCTAAGAAAGCAAACTGAGGAAAAAGGGCGTGTTAGTTTAAGAAACTTTTAAAAAGGAAAAAAAAAAGACCTTTCCCTGCTCCACATATTCCAAGCCATGCAGAAGTTGCTTCCGATCAAAGGATTCTCATCTTTCTTCAAGTCCTTCATGCTGTGCATGGGATGATATGGATTTCAGATGCAAGGTTGATCCTCCTGGGATATTCTTGAAAATCCCATTTGTGCTTCCCTCTTAGGAGCTCTGGATAATAACAGTACAATAGCACCTAGACTTATATACTGCTTTACACTGCTTTACAGCATGCTCTAAGCAGTTCACAGAAACAGCATATTGCTCCCAACAATATGGGTCCTCATTTTAGTGACCTTAGAAGGGTGGAAAGCTAAGTCAACCTTGAACTGGTCAATATTGAACTCCCAGCTGTGGGCAGAGTCAGTCCACAATACTGCATTCTAATCACTGCGCCACCGTGGCTCCTAATAATAATGAATTGTGTTATATTCCTTCTTCAGTAAGTACTAACAAGAGCAGAGCATATTCCTGGACTCCCTAACAGGAATACTTCAACATTTGAAGAATTATTCAAAATAAATACTTTCTAGAATGAGTAGGCCTCAAAAAATATTTTTTAGTAGCTCACTATTCCTAGACAAATGTTATTCTCTGTTGGAACTTGGGAATGAAGCCTAGTTGCAAGAGTAGGCAACATATGTAAAATGGAGTGTCTTTGATGAGAAAAAAAGGCAGTCTGCAAAACTGAACAGATGCTGTCCTTTAAAAATATGAATACATTCCCTTTTTCAGAAAGGGTATAGCTGATGTGTTCCCACTGTTTCTTTCACCCTGCCTCACTTATTTAGCAGTCTAATTTAGTGACCAATGAATAACACAAGAGATTTATAGGATTATTCAATACTATTGCTAGACTAATTGGTGAAGCCAATATATAGTTGTCTTTCTTTGCACTCAATATTAGCAAGTAAATACAAGTAGTCCTTGACTTACAACAGTTCATTTGGTAACTGTTCGAACTGTTATTAACGGTACTGAAAAAAGTGACTTATGACCATTTTTCACACTTATGACCACTACATAGTCATGGTCATCTGATTAAAATTCAGATGCATGGCAACTGACTTGTATTTATGACAGTTGCATGTCCTGGGTTCATGTAATCCCTTGTGCAACCTTCTGACCAGCAAAGTGAATGGGGAAGCCAGATTCACTTAACAGCCGTGTTACTAACTGAACAACTGCAATGTTTCACTTAATAACTGTGGCAAAAAAGGTCATAAAATGGGGCAAAACTCACTTAACAAATATCTTAGTTAGCAACATAAATTTTCAGCTCAATTGTCATAAATTCAGGACTACCTGAATTCATGGCCATTCCATGAAACGTCTGGGGAGGGGGAGGGGTACTCAACTGTTTCCTTTTATTTTTAGATTTTTAATGGGGTTAGGGAGGGGTGCCACGGGTATGGGGAGGGAGGTTGGGAGGAGGGTGAGGGATTGATTTTTAGTGGGGTTAGTGGGTGGGGGGGCTGGGGTCAGCCAAGCCGGTGAGTAGGCCTGGGGGGACCCGAGGGACCAGGGGTTGGGAGGGCAACCAGGATCAGAACTATCGAGGGTGGACCTTATTGGCACCGTAAGTGGGAGGGGCAGATATGGCAGGGGTAGAGAGTCATATCAGGTTAGGGGATCGCGTGCCCGCTATCTCCAAGCGGTAACGCGCTCCGACCCTCCTGACCTGTCTTGCAGGCCTCGTTGTGCAGAGTCTCAGGTCCTGAGCACTCAGCTGATGTTATGCAATGCCAGGTCCGTTATGAATAAGGCCCCCCTGATTTTTGACCTGATACAGGATGAGGGTGTGGACCTGGCAGGGGTCACCGAAACCTGGTTAGGCTCAGAGGGGGGTTTCCCCCTAGTAGCGATGTGCCCACCAGGTTTCCAGGCATTTCATCGGCCGAGGGCTCAGGGTAGGGGTGGTGGAGTGGCGGTAATTATTAGGGAGGATCTATGTCCTAGGGAGGCCATTGTACCTCAGATGGCTGGCTGTGAGTCCCTCTTTGTGAGGTGGGGTCAGGGTGGGCAGATGGGTCTTTTGATAACGTACTGGCTCCCTGCTACATGTCATCGGCCCTGCCCGGGCTCCTCGGGGTAATAGCTGAGCTGGCGGTGGAGACACCCAGACTGTTAGTTATGGGTGACTTCAACCTGCCTTCGCTTGGTGAATCCTCTGGGGTGGCCCGAGAGTTCTTGGCCTCCCTGACGGCCTTGGACCTGACCCAATTAGTTTCTGGACCCACTCACATGGGGGGACACATGCTGGATCTGATTTTTGTCTCTGGACAGTGGTTGAATGATCGGTTAGGGGATATAGTCGTTAAACCTTTGTCATGGTCTGATCATTCTCTCCTTAGACTGGACTTCTGTACCGCCAATCCACACCGCAGGGAGGTGGAGTCGAGGAGATGGTTCCACCCCAGACGCCTGAAGGACCCTGAACGGTTCCAGACGGAGCTTGGGCCATTACCTGAAACTCTGGTTCATAACTCGGCCACAGACTTGATAGCCGCCTGGGACAGGTTGGCTGCCAAGGCTCTGGACCGAGTTGTGCCTTTGCGACCTCTGACCCGGCAGAGATCTCGCTCGGCTCCGTGGTTTACGGAGGAGCTGAGGCAGATGAAATGCCGGAAAAGACGTCTGGAGGGCATCTGGAAGGCCAGTCGTGCCAAGTCTGACCGAACACAGGTTAGGTCCTATATTAGGACCTACCTAGTGGCGATAGAGGCGGCGAAGCGTTCTCACTTCTCCGCCCTTATTGCATCGGCAGAAAATCGACCTGCCGCTCTGTTTAGAGTGACCCGCTCCTTGATTGGGCCGGGAGCGAGGGATGATCTCCTGCAGGGAAGAGCGGAGGAGTTTTCACGATTTCTGCACGATAAAATCGCTCTGATTCGGGCCGGATTGGACTCTAGTTGGGAGATCCCGGGGGAGGTGACCGCAGCGAGTCTTGAGACGGTTATCTGGGATGAGTTCGATCCTGTGACCGCCGAGGGTATGGACAGGTTGCTGGGGCAGCTGAATGACACCACATGTTTGTTGGACCCTTGCCCCTCCTGGTTGGTCTCTACCTCCAGAGCGGTGATGCAGAGTTGGCTCCAGAAAATTGTTAACGCTTCTTTGATGGAGGGCTCACTGCCTACTGCCTTGAAAACGGCGGTGATGCGACCCCTCCTCAAGAAGCCCTCTCTGGACCCAACTCTTTTGAACAACTATCGTCCTGTCTCCAACCTTCCCTTCGTGGCGAAGGTTGTAGAGAGTGTGGTGGCAGGTCAGCTTCCCCAGTACCTGGATGAAGATACATACCTGGATCCCTTCCAATCGGGCTTCAGGCCTGGACATAGTACCGAAACGGCATTGGTCGCATTGGTTGATGATCTCTGGAGGGCCCGTGACAGGGGTTATTCCTCTGTCCTGGTCCTATTAGACCTATAAGCGGCTTTCGATACTATCGACCATAGTATCCTATTGCGGCGGTTGGGGGGGTTGGGGGCACCATGTTGCGGTGCTTCTCCTCCTTCCTCTCCGACCATCTGCAATTTGTGTTGGCGGGGGGGGAGAGATCCACCTCTAGGCCCCTCGATTGTGGGGTGCCTCAGGGGTCGGTCCTCTCTCCTCTCCTGTTCAACATTTATGTGAAGCCGCTGGGGGAGTTCATCCGTGGCTTTGGGGTGAGATGTCATCTGTACGCTGATGATACCCAGCTGTACATCTCCACCCCAAGCCACCCCAACGATGCCGTGGAGGTCATGTCCCGGTGCCTGGAGGCCGTGCGGAACTGGATGGGCGGGAACAGGCTCCGACTCAACCCTTCCAAGACTGAGTGGCTGTGGTTTCCGGTGTCCCGATATAGCCAGATAGTTCCATCGCTGGCTATTGGGAGTGAGATTCTGCCCCCTGCAGAGAGGGCTCGCAATCTGGGTATCCTCCTGGATGTATGGCTGTCTTTGGAAGACCATATTACAGCCGTCTCCAGGGGGGCGTTTCATCAGGTTCGCCTGATTTGACAGATGCGGCCCTTTCTGGATCGGGATGCCTTACGCACAGTCACTCATGCCCTGTTCACCTCCCGACTGGACTATTGTAATGCCCTCTACATGGGGCTCCCGAATGGGAGCACCCGGAGGCTTCAACTGGTACAGAATGCGGCCGCGCGGGTGGTTATGGGGGCATCAAGATTCGCGCATGTGACGTCCCTCCTGTGCATTGGTTGCCAGTGGCCTCTCGGGTGCGCTTTAAAATTTTGGTGTTAACTTTTAAAGCGCTCCATGGCATCGGACCAGGATATTTACAAGACCGCATTCTGCCATTTTCCTCCCACCATCCGGTGCACTCCCAGAGGGAGGGTCTCCTGCGGGTCCTGTCGGCATCTATGTGCCGGCTGGTGACCCCGAGGAATAGGGCCTTCTCTGTGGGGGTGTCTGCCCTCTGGAATGGGTTGCCCCCAGAGTTACGGACAGCCACGGACCTGGGGACCTTCAGGCGTGCTTTGAAAACCTGGCTTTTTGACCAGGCCGGCTTGGGCTGATTTTAGTTTTGGGATGTTTTGTTTTTATTAAATTTTAGGGTTTTAGAGTATGGTTTTAAATTTGTTTACAGCCAGGGTTGGGTTTAATTTAGTTTTATTGTTCCACATATTTATTGTTTTAACTGTACGGCTGTGCACCGCTTCGAGTCCTTCGGGAGAGGAGCGGTATATAAATAAATATTTATTATTATTACCTGTATTAATCTATATCTCTGAGGCTAAAGACTTCAAACCATTTCGCTGCTTTTACTGGAGAGAAGAAAGCAGATATCATTTGCCTATATCAGAGACCACAGCCATGATCATTGGCTCCTGAGAAGAAGTATCAAGCTAGAAACCTGGAAGGTGGGATGAACAGTCCTTCCAAAGATTGTGCTACTAATTGTCAAGCAAGAAACCAGCAACGCAAACTAAGGTCTCTTGGAGGAAGAATCTAAATACTTCCTTGCTGCCTTTTTTAGGAGCCAAATTTTGGTGCAAAAAAGAGACAAGTCTTGCCCTTTTACAGCCCCCCTCCCACAAGATGAATATGTATGGTATGTGTGGGTACTTGTTATCTTCAATCCCAGGTGTGGCCCAGCAGATGCTACTTTGGCAGCAACATGTAACAGCCTACTTCCAGTTTATAGACAAATAAATTATGTTCCTTACAGTATCCCTGAGCATCTTTTTTCTTGCTTACCAACAACCGAAACTGTTTTGGAACTTTAGCCCAGAGAGATTAGCTAATCTGAACAGTGAGTAAACCTGCTACCAAAAATTTCAGCTCTTTTGTCATGTGTAACAAACCTATTTACTAACATGAAAGCTGGATAATTAAATGACACTTCCTGGAACACATGGAGGAAGTTTTACATAATGCTACATGAAAGAGAGTTGCTGCTTAATCAGGAGGATATTGTTCCTTCTATATACATGAGCAAGACTGTCTACTCTGAGTATGTACACAGGGAGGATGGGAATTATATGTAAACACAATACTTACTATATAAGCACATACATACAAGTGTAAAGTTATAGTCGTAATATTGGGGGGGAAACAAGATTTTCAAAAGTCATAGTTTACTAAAAGAACTGGACTGCTAAATCAATTTGCATACCTGGCCCTTGTATTATAAACTAAATTCTTCCTGTTCCACATGATCTTTTAGAGCAAATGCTATAAAGAGCTAATAAGCTAAAGATGGAACAATAGAAATTTAGGCAGTTGCTAAACTGAAGACCTACTGATGGGCTTACATTGTTGCTGTCTTGTAAATTCAAGACAACTAAAGTTTCTTCCCTGTGTACTGTACTGTAGTCAGTAAAATTGATGTGTATAATAGTTCTGTGGTTAAATTAAGCACAGAATACCTTTAGCTTCTAAAGTCCTAATACCATATTCTATTGTGTGCCAAACCTTTTGTATGAATCTCCAATATAACCCACAGTTCAGAGTAAGTTTCTTGCCTATTCCATCATCCCAGTATAAAACTAGTGTATAATAACCTGTTTATATAAAAGTAAAAATTAATTCAATTGCCATAATTATATATCTTCTAATCTGAGTTTGTGTGGGATGGTTAATTACATCACTAAACCGTTTTCATTTGGAAAGAAGCACAGAGTAAAATCCAATTTAAGATCCAGATAGAAAACAAGCCAATCTATTCATTGCTTCCTGCATTTAAAAAAAAACGAGTATGAAAACTGCAATAGGTAAGTTGTTTAATTTTGCTCCTTTTATCCCCACCCCCCCACCCTGCATTGATGATAAATCTCATATCCAAATATTTTTGTCCAACGACTGATAAATTCACAGACAGGTTCTGCAATCTATTATTCAACAATTCAGTTACATGATTATATCATGCAGCATGCATCTGAAAATATCCTTGTTGCAAATGTGGTGTCAGTACATACATTCACAGAGGTAACTGTCACCCAGACAATCTAAATTAGTAGCCAACTGCCAACACTTATTATTTGGTAAAAAAGAAACAAGAACCATTATATTTTCTGAGCCCTGGACAGGAATTCTAGGGAGGCAAAAAAAAAATCCACCTGCATTTAAAAAATTTGGCTGGTTCCATTTGCACTAATTCTTTCTTGCTCTGAAAATCATTTGAGGCATCTAGAATTGCAACATTAGAAGAATCGATGGGCAGATCAATTGTATGGACAAGACTTCTGTCAACCATCTGTGTGAATGAAACAGTATTTTTCTACCACTACGCTCACACAAATTAAAACCAGGAAAGGGAGCCTATCAAATACATTCACACAACCTAACTGGTTACTTCTTCTTCCAACTAGCTGTATAATTAACCATCTTGGATATGAGAACTAGCCTTTTCATTACAGCCATTGTTTGATTCGATGCAGATTTGTATTTTGTCTTTCAGACCTGATTTATTCTTGTCTGCTTCTTAGAGAACTCTCCATTCCCAAAGGGCCCAGATTGCATTTTCACCTCTCTTCTCCCTTTGATCACAGTTATCATTAAAACATTTGATGAGATACTGTAGTCAGAATCAGTCTGGCACAATTTAAAACTTGGATGCAAAAGATTTGACATATCATAAAAATGTTAAGTTTGAACTTGCAAAAACACACATTGAATGAAGGTGACAACTGTCAGTCCAAGAAGACCATCTGCTGGGTTCTCCAGACGTTTTACAGATTTTGCAACAAGACAAGACACTTCAGTGTAACATACCACATATATTCATTAATAATTCTGAACAAGCAACAGTTGAGGCAACAGTTTGGAGTCGATGTGTATACTGTATTTTCTGGCGTATAAGACTACTTTTGAAACGAAAAAAAGTCAACCAAAAATCGGGGGTCGTCTTATACGCCGAGTATAATTTTCCAACTCGATCCTGCACCAATCACTGCAAGGCTGCTCGGACCGCCTCTCTAACTCAGCCAATCCAAGCAGGCTTTTTATGCATGCAAACGAATTTTCCAACTCGATCCTGCACCAATCACTGCAAGGCTGCTCGGACCGCCTCTCTAACTGAGCCAATCCAAGCAGGCTTTTTAATTAAAAAAGAACTGGTGTTGCCTCGGAAGTGGGGGGGGTAGTCTTATACAGCGAATATAGGCCTAAACCTATGTTTTAACTATAAAATTAGGGGGTCGTCTTATACGCCGGTCGTCTTATACGCCGGAAAATACGGTATATGGTTTTGAAGTCCTCAAATGTGTGTTATAAGTTTTTTTTAAAAAAATAAATTTTATTAATTTTCTATTAATTACATTTCTTAGTGCTTAATAAACATTTTATTGTCTGGGTATTTAATTTGCTTAATAATACAGGTTCCATTCTTACTCTCCACCCATTTTTTTCCAACCACTGATTAAATAAATTCCATGTCTGATAATGTTCTGTGTCTTCTTTCTGTTTGATTTTCAATATAACTCTATATAAATAAGTTTTCTATGTAACACAACTACCTGGAACACAATCAGGAAAACAAATCTGTTTAGTCCTTTCCCAATGATGTTTTCTATTAGGACTCAATTCTCAGAATTCCCAGTCAGAAACTAATAAGGTCAAATAATATTTAGCCTGTATCACTAAACTTTTCCTCCTGGGAAAATATAAGAGGTAATGTGGCTGTCATCGGCCAGCAAAATCTTTTTGTCTAGGATACAAATAGGCTAAAATAGAATGGCTGATCAATTGTACATCTGCACTTCACTGGGATGTCCCTACTTCTATTAGAGACTGGAAAGTACAAGTCTATGTTTATGTGCCCATAACATGCTAAATCATAAACTATAATGTACAGATCACAGTATAGTAATTGGGCTACCGTCTGATGCCCCATTTGGAGACATAACATGCTAACTGTTGTTACCTGTTCCTTCAGTGGCTGACCTTATTTTCATCCAGATATCATAAAATGTGAAAAATGTGCTTGGAGACACTCAAGGCCCAGCTTGCTTGGCTAATCTTTTCTGCACCTGTGTGATTCAGACCCTGGGAGGGCAGGCTGCCCCCTTGCACACAGGACTTTGGGCAGCTGGCAGTCTTTCCTGTAACAGTGAAAGTTAGTGGTGGGAGAAAATAAAATTGTGCTTAGCATGTTATAGAGGAAGAGAGGTAAAAAGGGCAGGAAATTTGTGCCGTGTCCATTTCCCCTTGGCCCTAAGCCGAGGCTCATTCCGGATCTGGGATTTACGTAGGCAGGTTTAAAAATAACGGGTATATAAGGAGAAATGCCGAGAGCCAGTGAAATCCATAACAAAGGGTCTAAGAGCTGCACAATAAAGTGACCAGATCTAGCACTGCATCAGGGGATATGATCAAAGCAAGCCAGAATGTTCTAAAATGGAACAGTGTAAGAAACTTGATTGTGTGCGCGTGTGTTTATGTAGACAAGTGGATGTATGAATCGATGCCAGAAGTATAAATAAAGGGCACTCCTGCTCCCCAATGGCACAACTCCAATGGAAGTCAGCAGGCTGAATCTTTATAAAGGAATCCTAAATAGGTTCAAAAATTTAAGTTCTACTCAATATAATGAACCTGACTTCCCTACAAGCATAGGACTGCAGATTTAGATACACATTTGAAAAACTTTCTAAAGCTCAGAATGCTGTACTGAAAAATGTCATTTTAACTGGGCTAGGATTTAATCTCTCTCTCTTTCCCTCCCCCCCCCTCTGTTTCCACACCAATATACAAACATCAGACCAGTTCCTGCCCTTCAATGCATTGTAGTTAGCTTGTTTTATAATCCATCCTGGAAAATAACCATAACCATAAATCTTCCTACTAACAGGTGGGGTTACATGTGCTAATATAAAAATATTTAATTGATATTTTTGCATGTCTGCAATTATTGAAGTTTTCAGAGAGATTAATTACTATAACAGGTGTGTGAAATATAACCCTTTATAGGGGAGCAAATAGTATTTTACCAAGTTCACTTCAGTGATACAAAGGAAAGCAATCTTCTAAAGAAGCATTTCTACCCGAAATGTTGGGTTCTAACATGTGCTTTTAAAATGATTTGACAAAAATAACAGGCTACTCTTCCCCAATCATGGATAGAGCAGCACAGAATACCTGGTTTTAAAATTAAAATCGTGGATTAAAAAATGTAGAGTTTTGATTTCTTCTCTCTGCTCTCTGAATGTGAATTAACAAAAACATGTGGACCGAGTGGAAGACTTAGCTTCGGTTAAGGAGAGATTCAGGGGAAGATTCACAGGAAGCCACAGAGCCAAACTTGAAAAAAAAGGTTAAACATGAAAAAAAAAAGCACGAGACGCTTCTTGGAGTCAAGGACGCTATTAGCAAAATTCCCTTTTATTTCCGTGGTCCTATATCGCAGTCCTGGGGATCCGATACGATAATGTAATCGGGTTTACTCCCAGATAAGGAAGTAGGAACGAAACGCGGTAATTAATTTTACATAATCTACGCCACAAGTCTTCTTGCCACAACGGCTGAAAGTGCAGGTGAATTCCCTCGAAACAGTATCAGACGTGATATTGATTTAATACCGGTGTTAAAAGGAGGCTGGAAGAACTCCCGATCGCCATTATTCATGCTTTGCGTTTCAGCCCGAGTTCTCTCCTTTTCTTATTGCGTTTTCAATTCGCACCTGCCCTTCCCTTCAAGGAAAAACGCACTGGCGTGGCGGGCTGGGGAAGAAAGCTCTCTTAAATTCAGTGTGTGTGGGGGGTGGGGTGGGGCATCTAAATAAAGAAATTTGGTACATGGCAAATAAACCGTACTTATTAAGGAGAATTATGCTACGCACTTTCCTATGCCTTTCCAAGCCTCAGTTAGTGCACGCGCGTTCGCGTAAACAACCCTACCCCTAAATTGGAGCTCTACGTGTTTCTGGACTGCGTGCAATTCCTAGTGACCATACCTAGCTGGGGATGATAGGCGTTATAGTTGAATACAGCCGGAAATCAACCGGTCGGGGAAAGCTAATATTAAACCCCAGAAAACTCACTCTGAATATTCTGTAAAGGGAGCCTTTGCGAGCGTGGAGGTGACGGAAATGTTTTGCAAGAGGCAGGAGAAGGCGTGGGGGGGACTCGTAGGGATCTGCTATAATACTTGGGTACCCGAGGCGTCCTAAGCGTCCCAGGGCGCTGCAATCTTGGCAACTTTTAAGACTGATGGACTCAAATTCCCAGCATTCCCTTGGGGTTGCCAAAGTTGAAGAGCTTTGGCCTAGGCTGAAGGGAGAGTGAAGTCTCACCTGTTCTGATCGTGCGTGGGGGTGGGGGATACAGAGTTTTAAGTCCCCACCACCTGGAGGGCTCCTTTAGCAAGACAACGCCTGATAGCATTGTTTCCTTTCTATCGGCGGGAAAAAGCTGCCAGACCTTGATAAGTGAAACTGCCTCTAAACGGAGATCACTTCTATTTTTTTTCTAATTTTTTTTTCTTTCCTTGGCCCTGGTGGGAAATCAGCAAGTCCCAGTTCTTTCAAAGGGACATTGTAGTTTAAGTGAAATATCTTTGCATTGGAATTGTTTAGTATTAGTTCATGTAAAAGTTTGGCATGGTCCTGAACAGTTTGCTAATCTGTGGATTAATTGAACTGTGGTTTCTATTGAATTAGCCTAGTTGTCTGCATTCTCACAACACTTGACTCCAAACCACATGTGCTGGGCTTGTGCAATGCAACCCCAACAACCACGCTTAAGTTTAGAAAGTTATGCAGACATCTAGGTTAAGACAACCTTCTTTCAAACAAGCATCTTTATTAGGACAGTTTGCTTTCTAACCAAGGTTCCCTCCCCCAAATATGTTTGAGGTTGTAGCCACATCAAAATGGCACAAGACTGTGCCTCTATGAGAAGGACTGCTTCATTTGGGGCCCAAGGGTTAACCCAGACTGATGATTAAAATTACAACATTGAATTGCTATTTCAAAGTTGGCCGTCTCCTTCCCTGGTACTTAAAATACAACAATAATATTGAAGTGTTTGTCTTAGCCATCTGCCTCTCTTTATCTAATAGTCGGGTGCTTCAAGTGATTGTTTTAGAAAGCCACTAGGCATGACTAAACCTCCCGTGATCACATCATGTGATCCCTTTTTTTTTAATTGAAATCAAGCAAAACAAAATGGTGGCTATGCTACCTTGGGATTAATCCAGGATTGGGGAGGTGAGTACCTCAATTCCAGTTCTGAGCCTTTTTTCAGAGTCACCGGTTACCAGTAATAAGCTTACATTTTTCATACTGCTTTGGGTTTGGTGTATGAAAGAATTTCTATGTACTGTATTGGATCTTATTGTTACAAATTGTGTTATTCACATTTCTGTCCAACTTTTACTCCAGTGAAAGAGTGCTGCCAATTCTTGATATTTCATTTAGCATTCATAGGTGACAAATATATTCTCTTTGGACTCAAATCTCCTGTAAAGTCTTCTTATTTAATGGCCGTTACTTCAAGTTATCTCAACTAATAGCTATTACAGTGGGGAAAAAAGTATTTAGTCAGCCACCAATTGTGCAAGTTCTCCCACTGAAAAACATGAGAGAGGCCTGTAATTGTCATCATAGGTATACCTCACCTATGAGAGACAAAATGTGAAAACCAGACAATCACATTGTCTGATTTGGAAAGAATATTTGCAAATTATGGTGGTCAATATCAAAAGTTCATCTCAATACTTGGTTATATATCCTTTGTTGGCAATGACAGAGGTCAAACGTTTTCTGTAAGTCTTCACAAGATTGTCACACACTGTTACTGGTATGTTGGCCCATTCCTCCATGTAGATCTCCTCTAAAGCAGTGATGTTTTGGGGCTGTTGCTGGGCAACATGGACTTTCAACTCCCTCCAAAGGTTTTCTATGGGGATGAGATCTGGAGACTGGCTAGGCCACTCCAGGACCTTGAAATGCTTCTTACGAAGCCACTCCTTTGTTGCCCAGGCGGTGTGTTTGGGATCATTGCCATGCTGAAAGACCCAGCCACGTTTCATCTTCAATGCCCTTGCTGATGGAAGGAGGTTTGCACTCAAAATCTCACGATACATGGCCTTGTTCATTCTTTCCTGTACACGGATCAGTCGTCCTGTTCCCATTGCAGGGAAACAGCCCCAAAGCATGATGTTGCCACCTCCATGCTTCGCAGTAGGTATGGTGTTCTTTGGTTGCAACTCAGCATTCTCTCTCCTCCAAACACGACGAGTTATGTTTCTACCAAACAGTTCTACTTTGGTTTCATCTGACCATATGACATTCTCCCAATCCTCTTCTGGATCATCCAAATGCTCTTTAGCAAACTTCAGACGGGCCCGGAGATGTATAGGCTTAAGCAGGGGGAACACATCTGGCACTGCAGGATCTGAGTCCCTGGCGGCGTAGTGTGTTACTGATGGTAGCCTTTGTTACGTTGGTCCCAGCTCTCTGCAGGTCATTCACTACGTCCCCCTGTGTAGTTCTGGAATTTTTGCTCACCGTTCTTGTGATCATTTTGACCCCACGGGGTGAGATCTTGTGTGGAGCCCCAGATCGAGGGAGATTATCAATGGTCTTGTATGTCTTCCATTTTCTAATTATTGCTCCCACAGTTGATTTCTTCACACCAAGCTGCTTGCCTATTGCAGATTCAGTCTTCCCAGCCTGGTGCAGGTCTACAATTTAGTTTCTGGTGTCCTTCGACAGCTCTTTGGTCTTCACCATAGTGGAGTTTGGAATGTGACTGTTTGAGGTTGTGGACAGGTGTCTTTTATACTGATAACAAGTTCAAACAGGTGCCATTAATACAGGTAATGAGTGGAGGACAGAGGAGCCTCTTAAAGAAGTTACAGGTCTGTGAGAGCCAGCAATCTTGCTTTTTTGTAGGTGACCAAATACTTATTTTCCACCATAATTTGCAAATAAATTCTTTCCAAATCAGACAATGTGATTGTCTGGATTTGTTTTCACATTTTGTCTCTCATAGGTGAGGTATACCTATGATGACAATTACAGGCCTCTCTCATCTTTTTAAGCGGGAGAACTTGCACAATTGGTGGCTGACTAAATACTTTTTTCCCCACAAGTATTTGTGTGAAGAATTGTTTTCTCTCCCCATTCATTTACGAATGACATATATGGAACATTCAACTGAGGTGGAGAACAGCCTAGGATTATCCAATTCCTTTTATGATTGACCAGTCAAATACATAGGGCAGGAAGGTGGGTTTTCTCTCACAATTGCATATAAGGTGACTTATATGCAGGTTGCTTTTTGGGTTTTTCCTGGTCTAGAAAATTAGGAGTAAATTGCTTTTTTTTTAAAAAAAAAAAAAGGGGGTGATATAAGGGTTGAGATTCAATCTGTCTTTGAGACAAACTATCTCTATGGAACATGGTATTTCCATGTTCCATACAACAAAAAATTGAAATTCTGCTACAAAATGTTCTACAGATGATATCCATCAATAATATCTAAGATAAGCAAATACAGTATTAAGTGCCATAAAACAAAAGGAATGTTTTATCACATGTAGCAGACATGTAAAAAGTCTTCAAAGTACTGGACACGTACACACACAGCACAAAATTTTGGAAATGAAATTTGAAATGTTATTGGCTTCTAAATGTCTACGAACACTATAAAGCAGCAGATGCATAAAAAGATATCCAATAATTTTTCTTTTTTAAATGTTTTGGGTTTTGTGATTAAATTTGCTTTGCTTACCTACTATTATTTTTAATTAATATGTAACAATAAGTAGCAATACAGTAGAGACCCTAACGCTAAGTAATTAGCTTAAAACCAAAACCTTTATTATGCAACAAATACATCTAGAGTTCTGCTATCATTGAAAGTTGTGACAGCACTGAAAAAGTAGGTTTATAACGAATCCTCAAACTTGTGCTTGTTGCATCATTCCTTCAATCATTTAATAGCAATTTGGGCACTTCGCAACCTATGCACTTTTACAATGGTCACATTTATGTAATCACCATTTGCAACTTTCAGAGTTGGCTTCCAACAGTCAATGGGGAAGCCAGCAGGAAATCACAGGACATGATCACATAATCATGTCATGTGTCATGTCTCCTCCGGGTCCCGACGCCTTCTATGTGCCGCCTGGTGACACCGAGGAATAGGGCCTTCTCTGTGGGGGCACCCACCCTTTGGAATGGGATGCCCCCGGGACTACGAACGAGGGCGTAGTCCCGTTCAGGGACCACTGACCTGAGGGCGTTCAGACGTGACCTGAAGACCTGGCTCTTTGAGCAGGCCGGCCTGAGCTGACTCAAATGGGATTTTTAAATGGGGTTTTAGATTAGTTGGGGTGGGGTACAAAAGTTTTAATTTATTTTAATCGGGGGTTTTAGATTTTTATTGGGGCAGTCTATAATTCTTTTTAAACTATATTTATCTCTGTTTATATGTATTTTAGTTGGCTGTTCACCGCCCTGAGTCCTTCGGGAGAAGGGTGGTATATAAAATTTATGAAATAAATAATAAATAAATAAATGATGTTGCATTTAACTACTTAAGAACTAAAGTCATAAATCCAGTGTGGTCAAGTGATTTTTCACTTAATGCTTGTGTTACTTAGCAACAGAATTGTTATCCAATTGCAGTTGATAAGTGAGGACCACCTGTACTTTAACGCACCTTTTCCCCAATGTTATATTCAATTCTGGATGACAATAAACAAATAATCTTGCAATGACAGTCATCCTAAATTGTAATTAATATTGATAGATGATTGGAAATAAAAGGAAAAACTAAGTTACCTAAACAATATAGTTTTAACGTTCTTCAATTAATACTGTATACATATATGTTTTAAGATTTACAAAAAACATAAGCAAAAGCAACATAGAAATCATCAACAAAAACAACACTTTCAATGTTGTAACTATTCTTTGTCTCTATAAAGAGGCTTTCTTCTTCCATTACAGTAGACCTCCCCAATCTGGTATTCTCCTGGTAGACTGGTACTAGAGTTCCAATGCGGGGGGGGGAAGGGGGGGGCACCCAGCAGACTTTTACCCATTCTGGCTACTTTTTCAGGGAACTGTAGCCCCAACACATTTTGAAGTCACCAGTTTGATTAAGACACATTTACAGTGGGTTGTTTTACATGAATAACCAAGTCACCAGTTTGATTAAGACACATTTACAGTGGGTTGTTTTACATGAAGTTGGCTATAAGATGGGCAGCTATATAAATATAATAAATAAATGCATGGAATCTTATGGCAATAGTGGCCCAGGCTTTCAGACAGGAGTCTGCTTTCTCATCTTCCACTATTGGAAAATGTAGATTCAAGTACTGGAGTTGAGCTACATGCTTCACCACTAAGTCATGGTCCTTTCTCTCTAGTACATTTGACATTTAACATCATGTAATTATCACATGTGATCACTATACAATTATAGAATGCATGTGTATATTTAGCTGGTATAAAAAATATATGCATGCTGACTGATGTATCCTGCCTTTCAAAAATAAAGTTTCAAATGCTACCCACTTAACAACATGCTATAAGACAAAAGTCGGTATAGGGAGGACCGCAAAGAAGCTGATTTTAAAACATGTTTATATAATATTTCTAGGCCACTTTTTTTAATAGCAAAAAGCCTCAATCTGCTTTCCATAACAAGGGGGAGAAATTATTTAAGTCTTTAACAGCCAAGGAGAAGGCCTTTTACCTTATTCCATTTATTCCCCTCTCAGCTTGTTTTGGACTAAATCTCTGCTGCGAGGAACATTTGTTAACATTTTTTTGGCTACAAAGCTTCTTATGAGCTTTCTTTAACTATTTTAAGTGGCCTTTATAAAAAGATAGATTACAAAAACTGCGGTAAGGAGTGCTTCACATATATAATTTTCTTAAAAGTCTCATAAGAACTCTTATAAAATGAGTATTTTTTTAAAAAAAAATTCTTCAAGTTGTAGATTGGAAAAAAAAGTGAGGCCCAAATTAAGGGATACAGTAGTAGATTGCCTAGCAGCCCTCCCTGGCCTGATGGCCACCTAGATGTCTTGGACTAATCCGGCTTTCCCAGACCTGAAATCCTGTAGATGTGTTTTCCCATCCAGCATGGCCATTTTTGAGAATTATAATCCAACATTTGTGGAAGGCGCTAAATTATAGGAGACTGTGGAATATATAGCTGGCATTTGTACAGAATCATTTGGCAGCTATTTATTTTTTAAATTGTCTTTTCAGCTGTGAAGGTAGTCTATTCTTCTGCTTTTAACTGATAGTGGATATCTCTCTCACTTCAAGGGCAGAGTGTGCTTGATTGTACTTGTATTTGATTCCGAAACAGTTTGATTATTATGTTAACAGCTAGTTTACTGAAAGGATTTAAAAAAAAAAACACCAAACAGGTCAAATTGTTATTTCTATTTGAAATTTACTATGGAGGGAAAATGACTTTCCAGGCTTTATATCACCACCATGGGATTAATTGAATACTACTGAATTCATTCTGAATTTGAAGCAAAGATTAAAAAATATAAATAATGTGCTGCAAAATAATTTCCTTATAGAGGTCATTGAGAAAGACTGCTGGATCTCTTGGAGAAAGATTTGCATAGTTGTTGCTCTTCTGGATTACAGCATCAATTTATTGTGCTACTCCACCCTGACAATTAAAGTCTAGTAAGGAGAGTAACTGGAAAAGTAACTTTGGATTTAGCCTTAAGAAGCCAGCATGCCTTTTCCTTGATGGCTATTACATCCACATTATTTTCCAGAGTCTTCTATGCCTTTTGAACTTCAACATCAGCCCAAAACATCTTAGAGATGTAACTGGGCATGGAGAGACCTGTGCAAACAGTAGGCTTGGGGAGATAAAACCTATCTCTGCTAGACAAATTCAACAGCTTAAGGAAATTCCTAGTACTGAGTGGCTGGAGGCCAAGTCCCAACTTTCTGTACCAAGAAAGATCACATATGCTGAGCTTTCCTAATGGGCACCTTCCCGTATAGTTCTCAAGAGGCTAACACATTTCCTATTAGTTTATGTATGGAATCCTGCCAAGATTGACAAGTGAAATACACAGAAGGAACCTGTCTTTTATGCCCAAGGCATGGAAAGCCCCAACTTCCCAAAAGCAGAACATCCTAAACTGAAGGAACTAATGGAAAATGCTCTACTGAAATCAGCAATGCCCTTTTCATGTGTAATGGGGTCTGCTAAACAATCGAAGTTCTGTATTTGAGTAGGAATGGACTTGAGTAGGAAAATGGAGTTGCCCATTTTCAAGGCTAATGACTCACAAAATGTTTTGGCAGATTTTTTTTTTTTTTACCATAAATACAAGACTAGAAAAAAGAAAGACCAAATTATCTTTCTCCTGCCACACATACTTTTTGCCATTCTACCTCACGGAGAAGGCAGCTGAGACTCCTTACAAAGTGATAAAATTGTCATTGCTTGGAACACTCAACAGTCATTACCAGCGTACATACATATTATCTAAGAAAGAAATTAGACTTGAAGGTTCTGTTGTTTTGAAAAACAGAAAACTCCAAGACTAGATCAAGACTGAAGTTAAATACTACTCAACACAAAGAATCTATGAGACATGCTCATGTAATTACAACTATGCAGAAACAAAGGATGCTGTGGTAACTAAAATAATAAGTTAATTGTCACATAAAGTCTAGATTAACATAGTCTGTATTTCCCAAATGAAATTGGTATCTTTTCTTGATAGTTTTTTCAAAGACTATAGATAGAAAATGAATATTTATTGGGGAACCAGTGTCAAAATTAAAAATGATTACATATTGGTTTATAATATTTATAAGAGTTTTAGCTCTTTGAAAAGCTGAATAGTTCAAGTTTTCACACAATTAGAAATGCATCATTTACGTTTTCTGGCCATCAAATATCTGGAATTTTTGTCTGTTTTTCCTAATCCATGTACAAATCAGAATCTTAAAGTAATTTATTCCAAAATAGTACATTTGATCAGAGGGTATTGCTTCAAATAGTTTAATGAATTGGGATTCTGTATCCCAAGCATTACCATGGGATCACATACACTGTTATCAACTGATGAACATATTTCATTGGAATGTCCTGCTGTCAGGGTCAATATGCTAATTATGAAAATCTCAATATTTATAGCCCAAATGGTATCATTTACATATAAAAGGCTGAGTTGGGGAATTCCAGGATTTGTAGAACTGTAAAAAACACATTTAGGAAGCAAAGCAAAACAACTCAATAAGAACTGAACAATCTCACTGGGCTTTTACATTGAGTGACATAGAGTATGGGTAAAGAGAAAACCAGGGAGTAGAATGCCAGGATAGCTAGCATCCTGAACCATAAAATTCTAAACTGAAATTTCCTGTTGCAGGTTCTTATTCTAAGAAACTATGTTTCATATCACATAACATCACATCTGTGGTCCTACTGCATGGTATTACCGGAATTCAAACAAAGTAGGCAAACAGTTGTGCATGCTAGACATCCCACATTTATGGCATTGACTATCAGCCATGCAGATTGGCAAGGAACATGGACAAAATTAGATGAACCCATTGACTTTGCTACTTAACAACATCATCTAATCATCAAATAGTCCATTGTAGCATTCTGTATATCTGTAGTTAAAATGTTGGCAGCAACCTACATTACTTAGTGCTTTTTGTACACTTTCCTTTGGAAGGTGGGCTAACTAGGAGGAGATATCCCATTTCCTCATTCTGGAGAGGCCACCCAAAAAGATATTGAGAGATCAATTTATTATAGGATAAACACCACCCATTATGTATTTATCTAATGAGCAGAAATAATCTCTTGTTTACCTCCTTCCCTTCTTGTATTATCTGAGTAATTTCAGACATTCAAAACTGCTGTGGGGAATGGGCCCAGTGTCAAGTCCATGAATAAGGAAATGTATTTGTTGTCTTTTCTCTGGAAGGATATGAATCTTCATGTGGTTGCACTTCCAAATTGAAACATGCAATTTACATTTATATTACTTTTCTAATTGGAGGAGGAGAACTGTATTAGTGTATGGTCGATGGCAAAAAATCGGGAAGTGTCTGTAAGTACCTTTTCCAAGTAACATTAAAAAGTGCAACTAGTGAAAGCTTATGCTTTGAATAAAAAATGTTCATTTTAGGTTTTTCTTTAGTATCTGTCCTAATTTTGACTCGTCTCCCTACTGCCACTACCTTTGTAATACATAGGTTAACATTACCTGATATAAAGTCCAGCCTGGGGATGAAAAAATAGAAGTCTTGGAGAATTTCTGGGCACTGAAGAGAGTTGTTATGAACTTTTCTGTTTGGGCTTTCCTATAATTTTACTTAAATATCTCCAGTAAAGGGACCCAAGATGAGGTAGACATCTGAGAAGGAAGAACAGGATTTCTCTCATACAGTAGGTATCAAAAGCTTGTAGTTGCATCTAGTCTTCTTTATTATCTGCTAGGTGGCAAAGTCTGGTCTGGTAAAAACCTGAGGTTAAAAACCCAGGTTTTTAGCTCCTGAATAGCTTAGGTTCTATTCCAAAGTAAGCCCCCATGCTCCTCACTTCCATTTTGGTCTGCAACATAGACTCGTTATAGAAACAAGTCCTGATTTTCTGTTCTACATCTTAGTCCTGATGGAAATGCTACCCTTGCTTTAGGATCCTGATTTCTGAATTGTTTAGCTCTGGTTTTAAAGTTTAATTTCATGAAGGGTGGAATGAACATAAAGTGAAAGATAGATCAGCAATCAGAAAGAAAGTACTAGACAGCCCAATGACATTTCTTCCACATTTGGTCTTGTTCTTCCTAGTCTTCCAATCTTGTATGTAGTTGCTAAATGATTTTTTTTCCTACTAGGCCAAATAGTCCTATAGATTGGTTCCACCGCAATAACTCCATCTATTTTCAAGTTAAAATAATGTTATTAAAAGATAACAAAACCGAATTTCTGTAGGCAACTGTGTTAAGTAGAAAAAAAGAAATACAGGTAGAAAACAAACAAGTAATTGAAGAAATAGCAACATTTGTGAATATGATTGAGGAGACAGGACATATGATAAACTAGATATGAATTATGTATGTGATCTGTACCAGTAACATGATTTTTCAACAAAGTATTAGCAAGAAAGGATTCACAACATAGAAACCATAATAAAAAAGACTCTGAAGAAATTTTAAAGGAAAAAGATAGTTAAACTGGTCTGCCCAACTTGTGAAAAAACATGAGGACAATAGGCTGGAGTCATTTTCACCTTTTCAAGTCAAATGTTTAAGAAATAGAAAGGAAACGTGCTGTTGACTAAGGATAGCAGGGAAAAATATATTTTTCAATGAAAGAAAAATAATTGGCCTGGTGGTTAAGACACCAGTCTAGAAAGCAAGGAGACCTTGAGTTCAAGTCTCATTTTAGTTATGAAAGCCAGCTGAATGACTTTGTCACACTCTCTCAGCTCAACTCACTTCACATGGTTGTTCTGGGGAAAACAGGAGGAGGAAGGTGTGTTGGATATATTTGCTGCCTTGAGTTGTTTATAAAAATAATAAAGGCGGGATATAAATAAGTAAATAAATAAATGTTTAAAATGCAACATCCTGCCTCTTAACCTTAAAGTTTGATTAAGTTTTGAAATCCAGGAATAGATCTTGCCTTTCTCTCATGGAACCTAATTAAAATTTGTGGAATATCATTTTCGTACTAATTAGAGCACTCTATATTACCTCAAACTTCTTTCTGGAGTTGGAAAAGATTGAGAGTAATGGCAAGCTCTGCTCTCTCCTCCAATACTTTACTACAGTCCAAACTTTATAATATTTACTTTGCTTGAGGGAGCTTCCCTGAATCTTCAGAACCAGGAAAAGTTTCACTAACCCTAAAGGGCAAGTTACATTAATAATAAGATTTCTTATTATTCTCCAATTTTAGTAGATCAATTAATATTGCAATTCAGTTCTATACCAAAGGATGTGATCATGAATTTCCTCAGACAGTGGTAATCCTCTGCTCAAAGTAAACACTACCAGTAGTCACAAACAGTTCTACAAGCTACTCCATTCAACTATTTAAGGATACTCTGCACCCTCAAAAATACAGGTTACAAATGAAGTGAAATAATCGTTGGACAGATGCAGAAAAAGAAATAGAATATAGCTGCTAGATAAGCTAAAATCTGATGGCTATAACTTTATATTATGTGGAGGTCCTGAGAGATTAGCACAACCACACCAATTGATTGTGTTGTGTCTGTTACTAGAATAGAAAAACTGCAATGCTACCCTGCATTGGTCCTTCAGAGTGGACTGTTCTGTGCATATGTCACCAATAGAGATCCACACAGAGGGTTCATCTCGATTCCCTAGTGATGACTCCCTGGCATGTCTGAAAATAAGCCCATTGCGTCTGAATAAAAACAAGAAGGTGACGCAAAGAGATCATTTCATCGAGTCTTCTAAATTTAAAAAGAAAAGATAGGGCTGTTCAGATACATCCCGCTATTATTTTACAGAGACAAATATATTTTGAACAAACCGACCCAGGTGACCCAAAGCCATCCTTTCATGGAGCCTCCTGAAGTCAAGAGAAAGGTCCCTGAGGGAAGAATGGAGTCAGACGCCTCTTAGAACAGCATCTCAGGATGCAAAAAAAGGAATAGAATATACCTGCTAGATAAGCTAAAATCTGATGTGTATAACTTTATATTATGTGGAGGTCCTGAGAGATTAGCACAACCACACCAATTGATTGTTCTACATCTGTTACTAAGAAATGCTGCAATGCTAGTCTCCAGAGTAGACCATTCTGTGCAAATATTGTTAACAGAGATCCATGCAGAGTGTTGAAATGCATAAAACATTTCCTATTAATTTTTATATTGATACTGTTTAATTCCTCAACCAGTGGCTTTCTAGATGTTTTGGATTATAACTCCCATTACCACCCTAACCAGTTGTAATTATACATGGGGGAAAAATTTATGGGATCATAGCTCAGTACATTTGAAAGATACTGTGTTGAGAAAGGCTAAATGTGGAATCTTGAACGTGTAAGTGTAAAAAAGAAAAAAAACTGGTCAATACTTTTTCTTACTTGGTTCATCCCTAGTCAGTTGCTTAGTTCTTCAAACCTAGATCAGAACACACTGCAGTCTCACGTGCTGAGACTACAGTGGGTTTGGTCATGAAAACTGAGATGGAAGAAGAACAGGGAGGCCAGATATCTAAGATATGCTACACTCAAACCAAATGGGATCACATAGCATTTTTTAAAAAAAACTTACAAAAGCAATCAATATGTTACATAAGTAAATTCTTGCTTAAACTTCTTTAAATAGTGGGAAGATAATGGAAATCACTTTAATTAAATGGTTGAATTTCTTTCTTGGTCAGTTTTGTTAATATACAGTATAAGTATCTATTGGGAAAAGTTTCTGCCAGAATATCTTCTGGATAAGCGTTTCTCACCCTTAACTGAGGGTGAGGAATTCTGAGAGTTGAGTTCACTTTTTTTTAAGCTGCCAATCATAAGAAACACTGGTTTGGATTGCAGTAGATTTAAATTGTAACTGGTATCAGTATTAATATTATCATTATGATAACCAATGTGCATGGCACTTCTGGGAGGTTACTCTACAGGTATGACTGAATGTTAATACCTAGAAGCCTCAGTCAATATGGCCAGCAGTGAGGAATGCTGAACTTTGTTGTTCAATAATATTTACAGGGCCAAAATTTCCCAACTTGCATTTCATAGATGACAAGGTATGAGCAACCTAACTCAGAGATGCAGCCCAAACTAGCGCACAGTGCAATCTCTCCTTTCAATGCCTGCCTTAGCATCCATATACTATATTCTCTGACACCTTTGCAAAAATCTCCATACCAAAAAGTGCACAGTTATTTTAATTACTCTGACATTTCTTCTGACTTTTTAATACCAAGATATTTGCTTCTGGCCGTTTCATCTTTTTTTCCCCTGGCATGTACTATACAGCAGGGGTCTCAAACCTTGGCAACTTTAAGCCTGGGGGACTTAAGCTGTCTGGGGAATTCTGGGAGTTAAAGTCTCTTGGCTTAAAGTTGCCAAGGTTGGAGATCCCTGCTATATACAGTACTGTATCTAAATCTTGGTTTAATGCAATGAAATAGGACCCCAAGCATTTCCTTGTATCGTGGAGAGACTGAATTGCTCTCATAAGTTTTAAATGTACTATAATTGCTAATCCAAGTATTGACCGGTCAATCAAGTGTAAATTGATCATCTGCAAGGGTCAGAATGCAGTCATGGCAAACAAGGGGCAAACTGACTTGAAAGCGTCTTGAGCTAAGATCAGAATTCACATGACTCTGCTTTTTTAAAAAAGATGTAGCTTCCCTTATATGTATCCTAAACGCCCAGCTACAGTACTCCAAAGCATGTGATCCACTCCTACACACCTATTTTATCCTTGCAAGAATCCTGTAAGGTAACTTAAGCTGAGAGTAACAGAGCCAGGAGAGCTTCTTCACAGAATGGGGAATATAATCTGTATGGTCAAGACACCACATTACTGCCTTCCCCAGCTGAGGGGTCTTCTAGGAATATTGGTTTGCTGCTCCCTTCATCACCTCCAGTCCTCCCTGCTTTGCTAGTCTGGAAGGATGCCAGGGATCTGGAGTGGGGGGGAATAGTAGGGCTGGTTTTACCTTTACAACAAAGTGGGGAGGCTGCAGCTGACACTTCAGCACTCTGAAGCAGGGGTCTCTAACCTTGGCAACTTTAAGCCTGGCGGACTTCAACTCCCAGAATTCCCCAGCCAGCAAAGCTAGGGAATTCTGGGAGTTGAAGTCCGCCAGGCTTAAAGTTGCCAAGGTTAGAGACCCCTACTCTGGAGGACCATTCTGATGGGGACGGTTCTGCATCCGGGCCGTTCCACTTGTTCCTCTCCTGGCAGCAATCGTCGTGCTTTCCACTAGCCTTTTCTTTTTTTTTTGTAGTGGGCGTGGCTTTTCCTTGCGAAATCAAATCCAAAGCGGCTGTTCATGAATATTCATCTAACCCTCGACCAATTACAAAGCAGCCTCAGCTGTTTCACGAGCTGAACTGGTACAGAAAGTTTTGGGGTGAGTGTGTGTATGTGCTGGGTTTTTTTTCCGCTTTGGGAAAGAGTTCAGCGCTCGATCAGTGCCTGGAGCGGAGCTGCCGGACCGAGGGCAGTTTAAACCGAGCTCTTTCCAGCTCGAGCTAGCGCGCAAGATGAGCGTAGCAGTGGAGGAAGCTGTCTTGCCGTCCATCTCCACCTTTGCCGGCTTGGTGCCGCTGGAAGAGAGGCGGCCCGAGATGGTACGGGAGCTTTTGGCGGAGGGGAAACGAGGACTTAAGCGATCCTTTAACCTCAGGAGAGCGAGCGTCGTTTAACTGGAGCCGCGCAACGGAGGATCTTAACAAACGCTGAACATTAAAAGTAGATTTAAAGAGCGTGAATATCTCTGGCAGGAGCTTCGGAATCTTCGGCCGGGCAATTTTGAACAGAGGAAGGCAAAAGACTCTTCTCGGGCAATTTTCTGTTCCAAATTGCCCAGGGGTGCTTTCCCCCAGTTGCCGTAGTCTCCTTAGTCTAAAAGATGTTGCGTAGCTACTTACACTCTCCTTTGGCTCTTTTCGCTTGGGCTTGGGGACTCGGATGAGGCGCAGATCTGCGGCAAGCAAAATTGTTTTCTCAAATTGTTTCTTGAAAAGCTGATGGAAGGCACAGTTTAGGAGACCAGCGCTAGCTTAGATTCGTAAAGGGAAAGTTTTGGGAGTTTTGTTCATTCGGAGCAATGGCAGCACCATTCTCAACGTATCCGAGGTGGGCGCGTTTATTAGGCTATTCTGGTCTTGGTCCAAAAGTATGTGCGGAGACTTAGCAGGGTGGAGTTCCTGATCGGGCTGATTTGATGTCCCAGAAAAGTGTGTTGCCATATTAATTGGCGGGATCCTTTATCTGGAGTCCCAACTCCATACATAGTTAAGCGTCGTCGGAAAGGACAAACCTGTTAGTAAAGATTCTCGGGCTCGCTTAAGAGTTTCGTTTTTTAATTAAAAGCAAGTTCAGCTGGGCGTCCGACGTTTGCGGACTCCCTTCCCCTTTTCTTTCTTTTTTCTAGGAGATTCCTTGCACATCTTTGTAGGCGAAAGTCAGTTTGCCTTCGAGTATTTTTTTTTCTTTTCTTTTTCGGGATTATACAGAATAGTGCTAGAAATATGTAGGTTCGAGTTGCGCCTTAGCAAACAAGAGAGGAGTATTCGTGTAAACGTCTCGGTTGGGCTCGGAAAAGATTCGGGTCGAAGTTCCCTTGGCGGCCGAATTAAACGGATTTCGGCCAACGGCGCTCAGCTCCGGGCATCTGCAGACACTTCGAGACCAGTCCGGGGCGATCCCTCCGCGCCCGTCGCGAGGGTGGGGGGGTTCGCGCCTGGAAAATATCGCGGTGGCGGTGCGCAGAGGGCGGGACTGAAAAGTTCAGGTTAATTGACTCCTCCATCATTCCTCGGGGGAGGGTACCTAGGGACAGCTGATTCGGAGTTTCTTCCGATTCCGCAGTCGGGACAGTGCGGGGTTAAGAGAAGCCTGGTCTCCGGGGAAGTAAATAGAAAGCCAACGCTGGGGGCTGCTCGGAGAGAAGAGGCGCGTAACCCGTCTTTCAAGTTTGGGGGTGCTCTTACTAAATGCTGGGATCCGACACCCGAGCGTGTTAACTCCTTCCCCACGGTAACTCCTGCTCTTCCCTCCGCAGAGGCTGGCTCCTCCTTCCGTGGAAAGTGCCATCGCCATCAAGAGGGAAGCCGACGAGCTAGGTAACTTCGTCGACCTGGAGTTCATCCTGGCGCACACCACCAACGGGCAGCCCAATGGCGGCGGGGTGGGACCCGCGCATCCCGCCGGCAACCCTAACTACCCCCTGCCCGAAACCCCGGAGAGCTGCGGCACCACCTATGACAGCGATAGCTCCAACTACCAGCCGCCTAACAAGTTCGCGGCGTCTTACCTGCCCAGCCCTGGGCACAGCTACGTAGCCGAGCTCTTCACTCAGGACATGCAGCAACCCACGGTGGGCCCCAGCCACTGCGAGCTCCAGCGGCGGGAATACACCGAGCTGCGCGCCCCAGGCTTGGCCCACGCGCCCTCCGGTCTTCCCGGGGGGTTGCCCTTAGAGCACCTGCGCGTCAAGCAGGAGCCCATGGACGGCCAGTCCTGCATGCTGAGCGAGTGCCTGGCGCCCGGAGCCCTGGACCACAAGCCCCTTCTGATGCAGCCTCTGCTCCAGCCGCCGCTGTCCCAACACGCGTCTTCCGGCTTCCCCAGCCGAGCAAATGGGCTCGGGGCCCCCGTGCGGAGTGGGCGGCGAGCTGGGCCCGCAGATGGGGGCTCCCCAGCATTACCCGCGGCCGGCTCACCTCTTCCAGCCCAACTTCGCCGGGCAGATGCCGTCCCAGTTCCACGGACACTTCAGCGTCTTTCGAGAGCCTTTGAAACCCCGCGCCCAAGGCCTGCCCGGGCTGCTGGTCACGCCGCCCAACTCGCCCGTCTTGGATTACTACGCCCCGATGGGTCCCCCCGCGGAGGAATGCAAGCCGAAAAGGGGCCGGCGGTCCTGGGCCCGCAAACGCACTGCCACCCACAACTGTGAATTCGCCGGCTGCGGGAAGACATACACTAAGAGCTCGCACCTCAAGGCGCATATGCGGACCCACACGGGTAAGGGCGCCGGGCGGGGGTTAAGAGGGGCATTGGGTAGAGCAGGCTTTAAGACTTGTGGACTTCAACTCCCAGAATTCTCCAGCCAGCATAGTTTCGGGTTTTTTTGTGTGTGTGTTTTTTTTTGGCTGGCTGGAGAATTCTGGGAGTTGAAGTCCACAAGTCTTTAAAGTTGCCAAGTTTGGAGGCCTCTGGGGTATAGGGAGACTAATTCGGCTTGGTAGATGTTGGGGAGCAAGCCTCTTCATGGGATAGTGATGGGATAGAATGCAACAATGCGAGAGGCTCTCTTCCCCCCCCTCCCCGAAAAAAAAAGTTAGGAAGACATTGCTAGAGGCTTGGGACTAGAGTTCTGTAGCTGATCTGGCTCTGCCTTGGGATGATGTATCAGGACCTCCGGAGTTTAAGCGTCTTCCAAAGGCATTGCTTTTACTGACCGATGGCTTTAATTAACCCATCAATACTTTTAAGTAGCTCACTTATGGATCTGAACTCTTTATTCAAAAAGTAACTTTCTCTCCCCTGTTTGGTTGGGGCACTCTCAGGAAAGTGTGTGTTAGCCTGTAGCCCGAGTATTCTAACAATAATAATTTGATTGTCAGATTGGCAGCACAATTACTTTTCTCCTTATTGGGGCAGGGGTGGGGGGATGGGAGGAGGAGGAGAGATGGGTGGAGGCAGGATTGAGAAGATGAATGATGCAATCTAGAGAGAATAAATTCGGTTCACATGAGAGCCATATTGGAATTGAATGAGCCCCCACAAACTTTGTGCTGTCTTTGTAATGCAAAAAAAAAAAAAAAACCCACCAAAAAATCCACAATGCTTTTCACTTCTTTTCATCAGGTTGGAAGTTCACCAAACTCTTTTTTTTCCCACTCTTACCAGGTGAGAAGCCTTATCATTGTACCTGGGAAGGCTGTGGCTGGAAATTTGCACGGTCAGATGAACTGACGCGCCATTACCGCAAGCATACAGGTGTCCGGCCATTCCAGTGCCAACTATGTGACCGTGCTTTCTCTCGATCAGATCATCTGGCCCTGCACATGAAGAGGCATGTGTGAAGCATGGCTGGCTCCTTGGGGCAGTGGGGTGGACTATGGTAGGGCTGAAGAAGAGGGGTGGGGGGTGGAATGCAAGAGACTCTATTTATGAAGGGATGGAATATTTTCTTATTGGACTAGCTAATTTATGTATATATTATTGAAACATTTTAATATTTAAAGAGGAACTCTGTTCTTATGGAAAAAGTATGTATTTAAAAGTGAATAGTTACACAAATCTGCCTGCTGTAGGGACTGTAGTTTAAGAAAAATCGTCCTGGGGGTTTGGTGTGAGCAGTATAACTGTGGCAGGAGTATCCCCAAACCCTCAGTGTACACACAGCCATAATGCAGATCCCACCTCGATTATCTCAAGCTGTTTATACAATTTTAATTATTTTGCTTTATTATACAATGGTCTTTGTTAATTTTTTTTCTTGTCATGTTAAAAGGCTCTGTTTCTAAAGTAGACCTTGAAATGGGGAAAAAATTAAAGTGGATGGAAATAGGAATTCCTTTTTGTTCTTCAAATGGATAGTACAAAATAAATGAAAATCCACACATAACCACCCATATTGATTTATAATCTGTATAATTAGTTATGGACTAAAGGCAAATATTTAAGCTTTCTTGACCTCTTAAAAATAATGTTCATTTTTTTTTTGCCAACCTTTAGTATTAGCTCTTTTTGGTATTAAATTTTTTTTAATGACATTTTATTTCAGCTGTAAAGTTTCCAGTATGGTCAATCTATTCAGACCAATAAACAACCTGTGATGATGTAACCCTTCTTAAAGCAAGTAACATCCACCAATAAAGTCTCCAGCTGACAGCAGTGCGTGTTTTGGAATTATCCAACTGAAGAAACTAAAATGGCCACTTCCGGAATAGGCTGTAAAATAATATATACTCAGAACAAAGACAAGAGTTGTGTTGGTAGGTTGTGCAAGCTATAGTGTCTAGGAACAAATGTTTTATAGCAAAGTTCTGTGTTCTGAAGTAAAGCTACAAACCCATACACTTCAGGTTTCCATCTTCTTTTTCTTGCTCAGGGATGTTGCCAAAGCAGGACCAAAAATTGCCTTAATTCACAATTCTGAGAGGTGGTAAAACCACTTGGTTATAGTGGTTTTATTTTATTTTTTTTTTGAAAAAATGCCTTAAGAGAGTAAATAGAAATGAACTGTATTATTTCAGTGCTATTAACCAATGAAAGCCACTGTAACTTCCACGCCTATGAATGCTTTTGTGTAAAGCTATCAATACTTGGTTTGCCTATCACAACAAGCCATAATGTGGTTTGTTGGTATCGGATTAGCATATTATATAAATGTAGACTTTATAACTATGGTTTATGGCTCAGCATGTTTCAAAACAGCCAAGAACAAATACATTTTCAAATAAATACATATAGTACTGCAATTATGATTAACAATGGAAGCTTAGTTATATTGAATCAAAAATAAATGTTTGCCCCGTATCTTATTCCCAGATAAGTTGTGCATAGGGTTACAGCTAAAATGTGCTTATACATATTAATTATAATACCTCAGTGTGTTGTATAGGATTCAGTCATGTATGGAAAAAGCCATTTGTACTGCTTTTTAACCACTCTGTAAATTTAAACTTTGTTCTAATGCATATTAGTTAATGAATTTTATTGGGGATACCACTCCATTTCTCAGTACTGAAAGCACATGAATCTATGGCATTTTCTGAACTCTGTATTCATTTGCACAAGCAAAGAGGCCTTTAAAGTACTACAATAGTTTGTTCCAGAAGGCTAATGATTAACAGGCCATTGTTTTTAAACCATCAATAACTTTATAGATGCCGGTTGAACCATTAAATTACTGTTTTATGGACCTGATCTCTGATGGGGGTTGCTCATTACACCCTCTGGAGTGTTAAATGATAGACCCTTAAGTCTGTAAGTAGGGAACCCACATTGCTCTGTAAGTTGCTTCAAAACTCCTATAGCCCAGACCATCTGACAAGTGGGCTGAGATGATGGGAATTGAGACTTATACCTTTTAAAAACCCATAGGGTCTTTCCTGACTTTTATCTGTGTCGTTGGTGATACCCCCTAAAGCAGGGGTCTCCAAGCTTGGCAACTTTAAGACACATGGACTTCAACTCCCAGAATTCCTCAGCCAGCAAAGTTGCCAGGGTTGGAGACCCCTGCCCTAAAGCACGGGTGTCAAACCTGCTGTGTCACGTTGCCATCATGTCACATTTCACGGCGTTTTCCCCATTTGTGGCGTTCTCCCCATTTGTGGAGCTGGGGTGGACATGCCACCAGTTTGACACCCCTGCTCTAAAGGATGATCATCAAGCCAGGTACTGCTGCAGCTGCTTTTTTTTTTTTTCAAATGGCTTTTGGATTTTATTTTTATAAAGGGCATTTTTGTCCATTTCTGCTATACTTGAAATGTTCTTTTTGGAGGAAGAAAAAGACTTCTTAATATGTAGCTTATGCAAAAAAAAAAGTTGTAATTCTTTTTTTAAATGCTGTAAATGAATATGTGTTTTTGTTTTGTTTTTTAATAGCTCAGGTCCATTTAATAAATGACCTCAGCTCTGGTATGTGCACTGCACCTGTCTGTACAGTTTGTGAATTATCATCTCCCATGCAGAATGTCAGCTTTATGTATATGCATACTAGAAATATTGTTGATCCAATGTAAAATAAATAAAATATAATAAAAAGCAACCATTTTGTTTCTGACGTGATTGGAAAGACGGTCTTAAAATGAGAACAGTGACATTATTTGTTTAATAAGCACCATCTTATTAAAAGCACAGTCAGCTTTTATATTTAAAATCTAAATGTAAAGCTATTTTTGAAGTATATAAAAAAGCAATCTAGTTACAAAGTTCAGTATATCTGTAACAGCAGCAATACTTCTAGTAAATAAAGTTGAAGAAAAACGTATTTTAGAACTTTTACAAAATTCTTAAATTGGAGATATACATTGCCAGATCTCATTTCATAATATAAAAGAATCGTGCCATTTTTCAGTAACTACATCTCTCTGGAAGACAGTTTTATCATACACTTCTTTTTAAAAAAATCTTCTATTTTCTTTTCCTTATGTGGCTTAAATAAGTGAAATTCAGGAGCCAGTATTGTGATCCTGGCTGTAGAAAGGACTTTTGGATTCTCAGTTTAAAATGATCCCAAGTTTGTCAGTGTGTTCATTTTTTGAAGCTGGGCACTGCCCATCCCTCTGGCTCAGTTGAGTTCCTGCACTGGATCTACTGGTCGTTTCACTCCTCACTAAGTACTGAGGCTTCCTTTTAAATTAACATGGGGTGACTAAGCTATAACAGGTCTTTCTCCATCTTCTCTCCCTCCCACAGCCACTTATGTACTTCATTTTAGGAGCCAGACTTGTGTAGACTTGATGTGGCACTACCTGCATTGGCAAAACTGATTATCCCAAACTATGTAAGTTGTGGCTAGAATTGAGGACTGGAGAAGTTTCAGCCACATGCAAGAATTGCAAGCCACAATCACCTACTTCATAATTCTGCTGGAGAAACATTCTTTTCTGTTATTGTTTTTGTTAGGTGAATGCAGAACGGGGGAGTTTGTATTGTTGGCCATAATTAGTACAGAAACCTTGAAGTAATTCTGAATCCCTAGTTAGAAATGAAATTGAGGCAACTATTTTGGGCATCTGGCTGGTAAAATGTTAAGTGACATGGGAAAGTTTCATTTGTTGTGTTGAGTGAAGTATGTATATATCCAGCAACATGTACACAAAGATATACAAAGGCAGCAACAATATTAACTTTCATGGAGTTCAGTCCACTTCAGCAAGATTAACATATTTGCCCTTCTGGAAATGAATATAACCTTCAAAGTTTTGTTTTCATTTTCCTGCTACAGAAAAAAAAAAAGATTCAACACAAGCTGACAATATAAAAAGCATTTTATTTCTCATGCTGGAAGCTAGCTATGACTCATTCAATCTAGTATAGACATGAGTTTTGAATATGGTTAACCCACTAATGCATCATTTGGCTTCAACAAGCTATAGTAGTTATATTTCTATGTGTACTATTCATTTTATACTTGGGGGAGATAAATACATTTGGTTCAGGGTAGAAATCATTTCTTCCTATGATAGAATCTTAACAAACATGCAGCAAAACTGAATAAAACTGAAATGATTTCATAGAATTCCTGAGAAACAGATCAAGACTCTGGATAATTTTTCCAGGTTTTTGTTCAGAAAAGCCTTTGTTTGTAAAATGGCTGAGAACATGAATAAAGTGAATGTCTGGTGAATTGGGAAAGCTGTACTAAATGAGCTTTGCGTGTATATGAGTAACTGGCTTTGGTAAAATTGTGTTCCTAAGCTACTCCAAACATCCTGTAATGCTGGAAAAGCTGGATCCAGAGTTTGCCTTCTTCATCGTCTTGGAATAAAAATCTGCAGTGTAAGATTGATTTGAATCTTTCTGAGAAGTGGAACAGGATGTTTCAGCCTACATTTCACAACTGCCACTTAGACCTTTGGTTGTCTGTTGTTCTGTTCAGATAATACTTGACACCAGTATCCAATGAGGGAGAAGAGGGCTAGGGCTAAGACAATGCTTTTTACCCTTTAAGGCAAAATATCTGCCCAATATTGTCCGTAAATAGCAAAGACATGCACATACCAATAACATTAACAAAAGCAAGAAAGTGGAAATACAACATAAATGGCAGATGGAAAAGAAAAAAAAACTGTAAAAACCATGATACCAAATCTAGCATGGGCACTTTTAATTTCAAAATGAAACTGTGATGGCAAGATTCCCAGAGGAAAAGGAATTTCTTACCAGATGCTGTGTGAGCTAAGTCCAGCAATCTTTAGGAAGGCTTCTCCAGGCCAAGGAAGTAAAAAGTGAAGGAGTTTTTCTAATTACATTTGCTGGTGATAAAATGCAAAGAAAGCCTCTAAAGCAGTTTTTTTCAGCCCCCAGCAATTCTGGCAGCTGCAGGTCACACATCTTAATGTTGCTGAGGTTGAGAAAAGATGCTCTAAATATGGTGTTTGCAGGTAGACCCTAAAGCTTGGCCTGCTGGAAATTGCGACCACCTTGCACTTTTACCTCTCCTGAAAAATAGGGGCTGCTTCAGAAAGTGTACAATGCAGAGGTGGTATTCAGCAGGTTCTGACCAGTTCTGGAGAACCGGTACCGGAAATTTTGATTAGTTCGGAGAACCAGCAAATGCCACCTCTGACTGAAGACTTTACAGTATCTTTCCCCTGCCACAGCCACCAAGCCACGCCCACAGGACTGGTAGTTTAAAAAAAATTGAACCCCACTACGGGTACAATGCCAATGTTACTGAGGATAACAACATTGTGTCAGAGGGAGGAAAATAGCTTTTTGTACAGACAAAATGTAGAGCGGAAGTAAAGCTTTACCAATAATGTTCTGACGAATTCTTCACAATTGTGCCTTTGGCATTTGCCCTCACTCTGGAACTACTGTCCCTGTTCTGAGAGCTGATCAGAGACCGAGGTGGGGGGTGGGGGGGGGAGAGAAATCCCCTGAACGAGTCAGCCAATGATGTTCTAACAGGAAGTAAGGTAAAGGTAAGGGTTCCCCTCACACATACATGCTAGTTGTTTCCAGCTCTAGGGGGGCAGTGCTCATCTCCGTTACAAAGCCAAAGAGCCAGTACTGTCTGAAGTCATCTCCGTGGTCATATGACTGGCATGACTAAACGCCAAAGGCGCACGGAACACTGTTACCTTCCCACCAAGGCGGCTCCTATTTTTCTACTTGCATTTTTACATGCTTTCGAACTGCTAGGCTGGCAGAAGCTTGGGACAAGTAACGGGAGCTCACTCCGTTATGCAGTGCTAGGGATTTGAACCGCCGAACTGCCAACCTTTCTGATCGACAAGCTCAGCGTCTTAGCCACTATATGAATCTCTTAATAATTTGATTCTACAAAAGGGTAAATCACAGGATCTGTGGTTTTTCTTGCTGAACTGCAAGCAAGGAATGAAATAGAGAGGGAACCAACCCAATCTGAACTAGTTGGACCCATTGTTAGCTAAATTTGTGCATAGAAGGAAATGAAGCTATTTGTACAAATATAAAGAGCCTGGTATTCTATGCATATTATATAGTACCAGCTGAGGTAAATATACTGGATCTATATTCTAAGATTCTAAAGAGCAGCGCTTTTAGCTTATACTACAAATCTTAACATTGGAATGATGAAGCTACTCTACTTCCTCTAAATTTAACAAAATACTTTCGATATGCCCCCTTGTGCTGATTGTCTGTAATGCATTTTCACATTAGTTGAACGTAACAAGGCTAAAATTGCATAACACCATTGGCTTCCAAAATCCATTATGAGGTAATCTTAATTAAGTTTTCACCGCGCGGGTGATTATGGGGGCGTCATGAAGCTCCCATGTGACACCTCTCCTGCGCGAGCTGCATTGGTTGCCGGTGGTTTTCCGGGTTCGCTTTAAGGTTCTGGTTCTGACCTTTAAAGCGATCCATGGCATTGGACCAGGTTATCTGCAGGACCGCGTTCTGCTGGTGATCTCCAACAGACCTGTGCGTTCCCACAGGGAGGGCCCTCTCCGGGTGCCGTCAGCTTCTATGTGTCGTCTGGCGGCTCCCAGGAGTAGGGCCTTCTCTGTGGGGGCCCCCGCCCTCTGGAATGGTCTGCCTCCAGAGATACGCACCAACACAGACCTGAGAACTTTCAGACGTGCATTAAAAACTTGGCTCTTTGAGCAGGCCGGTCTAGGCTGATATAGGATTTTTAATTTAGTCTTACGTTTTAATTGGTTTTAATATTTGGGTTTTAATTATCTTATGGGGGTGGGGCAAAATTTTTAGACAGCCTAAATTATTTAATCTGTTTTTAACTTTTGTATAGTGTATTGAGGTCTGTGATTGGCTGTACACCGCCCTGAGTCCTTCGGGAGAAGGGCGGTATATAAATATTAAAAATAAATAAATAAATAAATAAATAAAAGAGTTGCAAGCTTTGAATTTCAAAGAAAACAAGAAAATGTAAAATCCAGAAAAAAAAAAGATAGAGGAGAAATGTTTTAATATCCGAGCCATATAATTTTTAATTTCCCAAATTACAGTTGTAGTCGTGTACTACAAGTCTTCCCCAACTTAGAGGAAAATGGGGATGATATCTGAAGAGCGCCAGGTTAAGATAGGGTACATTTTACTCACTTATTTGAAAATACAGAATTCTGAGAGCAAGATGGCAGTACCTAAATTTATTAAGTAAATACATAAATAAACAGAATTGCAATGTTAGGATGATTGTGATATGGAGGCAGAAGATGAACAAAGGAGGGCAAATTGATAAAGAGAAAGCACTAATTATTATGAGCCATCTAGCTAATTATTGTTTCATTTGTGGAATCTTACATGTGCCAAATGATTAGGACATTAAACCCAACATAGTATTTGATGGAATCCAAAAAGATCCTTCTATAGAAATATCTAATAAAGTTAAGAGCAAATAACAATAAAGCAATACACATTAGATTAACAATAGCAACATATTCATCAACATACTAAAGGACTGAACAGGACCATCTAGCTACAATAAAGATCTTGTAGCTAGATTAATTATGAAGTTATGAATAAAATGTTAAAATGATGAAGATGATGATTTTGTCACATTTATATCTCACCTTTAAGCCTGTAGAACCTCAAAATGGTGCACACAATACTTGGCAGGTGGTTCCAGAAACATACATATGATTTTTATAATTTTCTGCACATTCAACACATGGAATTGTCCGGTTCAAGGGAAGTTGCTTGGGCCACGACTAAAGATAGCTTTTGAAAGAGACCAGAAGATTAATGGTACCCATCCATCAGTGGGTGCTAATCAAAATGGGATCTCCAGCTACCACAGTAGAGGAAATGATCATGGAAAGGAGAATAAAATAGAGAGCCTCACGAGTAGGTTTCTTGGAGGCCTTGTTTGGGAAACTTACACCCTAAGTGGATAGTCCCTGTTTCCTTAAAAACCAAAGTGGCATTACCTTCCTAGCAGGTTCTTATTTTCTTTATAGTATTTTCTTTGGGAGACCTATTTACATTTCCTGTGAATTTCCTTCCCTGGTCTGGCAATATTGATCAAACTGACTGTTCAAGGAGCTAGAGACTAACATTTGGAAAGACCTGTTGGAAAAAATATCCTCCTGGGTTGAGTTCCAAGTGGAGAAGAAAGACACTGGAAATATGGTGACTGCTTGGAAAGATGGTTTAATGGTGGACAGGATCACATGCCTTGGGTGAAGAAAAAAAGGGAAGAA
The DNA here is from genome assembly GCA_023653725.1 of Bungarus multicinctus. Taxonomy (NCBI): domain Eukaryota; kingdom Metazoa; phylum Chordata; class Lepidosauria; order Squamata; family Elapidae; genus Bungarus; species Bungarus multicinctus. The sequence goes on from CM042842.1 coordinate 76,005,753, forward strand.
ATGCTGAAAGTCCCTAGATTTGATGCTCTCTGTTGGGATTTGAATTTGAGCTTGTATTCTGATTGGTTGTCAGACTCCCATGGGGCCATGCAGGGATAATTCTGTAAGCTTTCCTGAGTCCCAGGCTTGGTTGAGCCTTGCTGGAGGATGATGTAATGAAAAGGCTTTGGATAATTCCTGTTATGGCTCTACCTGGAGGAGATAGATCTTTGTTATGTAGAATAAACTGGCTCAGGCCTTAATAGCCCATTGACAAAGATGGTGGGGGGGGGGGGCTGAGTTTCTGTGTCTCTTGAGTTTCTACTTCTCTTTTAGGGGAAATATTCTACCTTTTTAGTATATCCTAAAATACTTCGTTTTTTAGGAGAGGGGTAGATTTTAATTTCCAACAGCCCAGAAGAAGAGTGTTTTTAGCTGAGATTTTACTTCATTGTCACTAACATTAAATAAGCAAGTTCTACTGACCATTATGTCAACACTTCATTGACGGAGGGGGCTCTTCCTACCGCCCTGAAAACGGCGGTGGTGCGGCCCCTCCTCAAGAAGCCTTCCCTGGATCCGGCTCTTTTAAATAACTATCGTCCTGTCTCCAACCTTCCCTTTGTGGCGAAGGTTGTTGAGAGTGTGGTGGCGCGTCAGCTCCCTCAGTACCTGGAGGAAGCATTCTATTTAGATCCGTTCCAATCGGGCTTCAGGCCCGGGTACAGTACCGAAACAGCATTGGTCGCGTTGGTAGATGATCTCTGGAGGGCCCGTGACAGAGGTTATTCCTCTGTCCTGATCCTATTAGATCTATCAGCGGCTTTTGATACTATCGACCATTATACTATCCTATTGCGGCATTTGGAGGGGTTGGGAATTGGGGGCACCGTTTTGCAGTGGTTCTCTTCCTTCCTCTCGGACCGCTCGCAATTTGTGTTGACGGGGAGGGAGAGGTCCACCCCTAGGCCCCTCATTTGTGGGGTGCCTCAGGGGTCAGTCCTCTCCCCTCTTCTGTTCAACATTTATGTGAAGCCGCTGGGAGAGATCATCCGTGGTTTCGGGGTGAAATGTCATCTTTATGCTGACGATACTCAGCTTTACATCTCCATCCCAAACTACCCCAACGATGCTGTGCAGGTTATGGCCCGTTGCCTGGAGGCTGTGCGGAACTGGATGGGCGGGAACAGGCTTCGACTCAACCCTTCCAAGACTGAGTGGCTGTGGTTTCCGGCGGCCCGATATAGTCAGCTGACTCCGTCGCTGGCTATTGGGGATGAGATCTTGACCCCCACAGAACGGGCTCGCAATCTTGGTGTCCTTCTGGATGTACGGCTGTCTTTGGAAGATCATATCACAGCCGTCTCTAGGGGGGCTTTTTATCAGGTCCGCCTGATACGCCAGATGCGGCCCTTTCTTGATCGGGACGCCTTACGCACGGTCACCCATGCCCTGGTCACCTCCCGTCTGGACTACTGTAATGCCCTCTACATGGGGCTCCCTGCGGGGAGCACCCAGAGGCTTCAACTGGTACAAAATGCGGCCGTGCGGGTGGTTATGGGGGCGTCGAGATACTCCCATGTGACGCCCCTCCTGCACGAGCTGCATTGGTTGCTGGTGGCCTTCCGGGTTCGCTTTAAAGTATTGGTTTTGGTCTTTAAAGCGCTCCATGGCATCAGACCAGGATACTTACAAGAACGCATTCTGCCAGTAGTCTCCCACCGACCGGTGCGCTCCCACAGAGAGGGTCTCCTCCGGGTCCCGACGCCTTCTATGTGCCGCCTGGTGACCCCGAGGAATAGGGCCTTCTCTGTGGGGGCACCCGCCCTTTGGAACGGGATGCCCCCGGGGCTACGAACAACCACTGACCTGAGGGCGTTCAGACGTGACCTGAAGACCTGGCTCTTTGAGCAGGCCGGCCTGAGCTGACTCAAATGGGATTTTTAAATAAGGGGTTTTAGATTAGTTGGGGTGGGGTACGAAAGTTTTAATTTATTTTAATCGGGGGTTTTAGATTTTTATTGGGGCAGCCTATAATTTAATGCTTTTTAATCATATTTATCTCTGTGTTTGTATGCATTTTGGTTGGCTGTTCACCGCCCTGAGTCCTTCAGGAGAAGGGCGGTATATAAAATTATGAAATAAATAAATAAATAAATTTCAGGCATTGCATTGTCTGAACCCCCATTTTCTTCTACATTATTATGCTTTTACTGAAAATTAAGCAGAGACTCAACATTCTATTTTTTTTCTCCTGTTAGACCTCAGCTGAACTATTCTACTACTTCAGCCCTGCTAACCCAGGAGTCTCAGTGTGCATAGGTTGTGATATCAACAAGATAAAAGGTTTTTTATAGGGAAATCTGACTCAGAGTGTGACTGATGTCCGATACTATGAGATATGAATGCCAGGCAGCAAGAAGGAGCTGGAATTATCACTGCCCTGTGGACTCAGGTGCCCAAAAGCAAATGTTTCCTAAGGGTGAGGCTTGCCTGTCCACTGGAATATGAGTGATAACTGTGATTTAATAATCTTAGCGTTCAGGTTGTAATCTAAGCAGAATTATAGGACAGTGTGCAAAACAAGAAAAAGTGGCAAAGATCAGATTTGGGCACAAATTCAAATTATACAACTGGAATATTTGTTCAAGAGATGTTTGAACAAGCAAATTGCATTTTCTTACACAAATGTTCACAGAAAGCCTATCACTATAAAACTCTCTCTATATATTATGGCTGTGATCAGTTTACATCACAGCACTTAAATCCTAAAATTCATTTGTGTTTATCCAAGTCTGAATGCAATATGATCTGAAGAAATCCCAGGATGTTGTGCTTGTACTAGACATCCTGGATTTCTTCATTGTTGACATGTGATAAATAGCTATCTGTACCAGCTGAGTTACAAAATATTTTGCATCCTCATTCTTTCCATTTCTTATAATCTTATAATAGATTATTTTATCACGTCATCTCTTCCCATAACTAGCATCTGCCTTCAAACTGACAGGATATTCACTTGCATTTCTACTATATTGTGTCAAATTCCCTCACTTCATATTATCTACAAAGAATAAGATTATTCTGGTTTGTGAGAAACCACTGTAATGATATGTAATGATATGACTTAATGTTGTTGGACAGTGAGATTCTGTCTAGAGTCTCATGAATACTTGTTAATCAGTCTATAGTTTTTAATTTGTTTTTGTCTCCTCCAAGAGTTAATTTTCACTGATGAATAATAATAATACATTTGTAAATCAACAAAGACCTCAGTATTATGTGTTAGGAATAGTTAGAGAGGCCTTTTAAAGATCATGTACATAGTATGCATTCTTTGGGTGTAATAACTATCTTCCAAAAGTCCTTTGAGTCTTCAGAATACAATGCTGACTTCTATTTGGGGGTATATAAGCTTGGTTGTTCCCGCTGTCACAACTGTTTTTCAAAGAGTTCTTCATATGGGGTCCGCCCCAAAACCTGCTGTTTGAGAGAGATGAGGATGCTAGATTTTGAGCTGCCTTTCAGTGACTAAAAGTTTTTAAGGAAACTAATTTTAAGGAAACTAATTTACCCAGTGGTGGTATTCTACCAGTTCAACCCAGTTCTGGCATACCAGTAGCCCCAAAGATCGGCAGACAATGAACCAGTTCTCTCTGAGGAACTGCTGGAACTGCTGTTGGGCCCACTCGTGCACCCGGGCTCCCATACTGACCTTTATTTCCTGCTTTTGAAGCGCAGCTGCTTTGCCGCACCTTAGCTGCTAAAGCAACAGGGAGCGTACAGGATTGCAGGAGAGAAAGCCTCTGCGCCTACGCAAAGTGCGCATTTGGCATATGCACACGCAAAGTGTGCGTGCATGCAAAGCGCGCCCACCAAGCCACACCCACTGAACTGGTGGTAACTATTTTGAAACACACCACTGATGTAGCTTCTTAGCTCTGTAACTTAGTGAACCTTCAAGAAACATGTCTCTCTTTGGGAACAAAGAGATAAAGCAAACATCGCAAGGCATAAGACAAAGTCAAACTCTGTTTTGAAAAAGGTAAAATATAATCTTCCTTTTTTATCTTAACATCTATATATACTAAATGTTGGTAGATAATAATAGAGCAGTTTTGATTATAGACAGAAATATAAAAGAGAATTACAGGAGAAAATTATGGGGCTGATCTGCTTCAAATGGTTTGTTTCCAGTCAAAAACTATGTATGAGTGACTGGGGAAATTAAAAAAAAAATTACAGATCATGGGGGCGGGGGGGGGATGACGACAGAGAAAATAATACATCTTCATAAAGACTTGTACACAGCCTGAGGTTTGATTCAACACTGACATAAAACCAGCATTATAATTAATACATAGAAATAGAGACAGACTTAGCTAAGCACCATGTTAGAGAAAGAGAGATCTGAATCAAATTCCTGGCTTAAACATTATCTATTTTTTTACAACAAAGCTATCTGAAGTCTCTTTTCTTCATTTTTCCTACTTCCTGAGGATTCCAATACATTAATTCTGAGGCTATTGGAAAAAATAATGTTAATTCTTTTAATTTCCCAGGCCCAGTTCAATGTCTTGCCCAAGTTCTCCCAAATTTGTTTTTCTATCTCCAGTAGAGGGAGGTGCTGAGATTACTACATCTGCGCCTTTGTGTACATGATGGAGGATATTTCTACCAAGTACTGCATGAATATGTATTGAGTACTTGAAATTGTCTGGCAAGCAAGAAAATTACATTTGTAGCTATTCCTTTGGAAATTGTACTTGGACGTCACTCTGTCTTTGAACAGCCAAAATATATTCTCTTTGATTAGCCCTGTATTAATTGATTTTCACATTGTTTTTTTTTTTTTAAAGAATTGAAAAGTGGAATATCAACTGAATGCATGCATGCCTTAGTAGCCCAGGTCTAGTAGCTTATTTGCAAGTTTTGAAATATTGTAAAGAGAGATTGAATGAATTAGGCATGAGAACAGGAAACAGGTATTATGATAGCATTCTTCAAACATTAAAAAGGATTTATTTGATTGAGTGATTAAGTGATTGGTATTTAGGAGCTCAAGGCAGCATGCAGAAATCTTATTTTCTGTTGCTCAAGAGTGTTGGACACATAATAAAATAACATAAAATTTAAGTTATAGGAAGGGAAATTCAATGGAATCTTCCCAAAATTTCATAATGATTAGCATTTGACTATAGCATCGGTTAGAGAGGTCTGTTAAGGATGAATTTGTTTCTATAATTTTTCATGTTAAGGTTTCATCATCTATTAAAGGGATTAAGTATAAGCCCTCCTTTCTAACTATATTGTTATGGCATAATTATTCTAATTTTTAAAAGTATTGGTCCTTTCAAGCATACCATTAATTCATCAGCAACTACTTGGAGATAAGCTGAGAAAGTAACTATTTAGCCAGCTCTCTTTACAAGACCAGGAATATCGTTGCTTATTTTTCTATTAAGAAACAGACAATTCTGGTGTAAAATTTTAAAATAAATAAAATACATACATTTACTAAAACAAAATTTAAAAAATAAAACACATAGCAGCCAAAGAACCCTAAAAACCTTGAATATAAACCCAAAAATGGTCTCTGTCATATACCCAAGCCCCCAATTTCCTGGCTGAAACTATTCTGCAATCGTTTGCCCATTGGATAGTGAAAATTTTCCTGGGCCAATGGGTTCTTTACTGAAGAACTGACAATAAAGCAATTTACTATATGAAAGGACAAACTTTTAGATTTTATGTAAGGACACCAATGGTAAGTTGGCATTCTAATGCAGAAGGATTTTCATTAATCTCACAATTTTATTAATTTACAATTTGTTATTCATTATAGTAAATAAGTTAAAAACCCAAGAAGGTGGGGGCCACCAATTGAAAAGTCCTGCTTTTTAATGCCTTCTCAGTTGCTAGTGAAATATCTATTATCCAACATTTATTATTGGATGAAAAGATCTGGCTGGAGATCTGGCTGAGAGAAGGTAGTGCAGAACTTTGCCATATGGTAAAATCAAAATTCTTCTGGACTGGTTGGTACCTATCAGCCAATTCCAGGGAAACAATATCCTTGAACATTACTAAATGTTAATAAGGAAGGGTGAGCTGAAATAGAGCAGTGCTGGAGGAAAATGAGAACAAGTCTGACCAGGCAGGGTTAGACTCGCTGTTAAGGCCTACCTCATGGTAGAGGGGTCAGCAAAATAGCATTATTATTAGTATATTATTTATTATATACTATTTGGAGTACCGCCACCTGATCGCTGGCGGCTGGCGGCCCCGAGGGTGCGTGCTTTCTCTGTGGGAGCCCCCTCCCTGTGGAATGATCTCCCCCCGGAGATACGAGCCATGACAGATATCCTGACCTTCCGGCGCGCAGTTAAGACCCTATTTTTTAAACAGGCCGGCCTGGCCCAGTAAGGGTCTATGGGGTTTTAAGTTAATAGGGGTTTTAAATTTTAATCTTATTTTTAAACTTTATTTATCCCGGTTTTAAATGAATTATAGTCGGACGGGATGCAGCCACATTTGTATTTAATCTGGTTTTAAATTCTATTTAACTTTGTATTTTTATGTATTTATTAGGCTGTGCACTGCCCCGAGTCCCTTTTGGGAGAGGGAGCGGTATAGAAATACGATTAAATAAATAAATAAATAAATTATTTATGCCCTTTTATTGCATTCTCAGAGTGTCACCCATTGGCCCTCTTTAGAATCAGTCAGTCACTCCTGGGTAAGCAGGGCTCAGGGGATTGATTACCTTCAGGCCTGCACGGAGGAATTTGCTGAATATCTGATGGATAAAATCACTGATTTCTGTTGCGACTCCAAATATGGGACAGGTCCATTGAAATTGTCCAGGGAGTATGCTTACCCTGTTATCTGGGAGCAATTTGATCCAATTGGGCCCGAGAAAGTGGACAGAGTCCTTGGGGCTGTTAGCACAACTACCTACTTATGAGATTATCCCTCCTCATTGATGAAAGTCTCAAGGTCAATGACATCCACATGGGTTCAGCAGTCATTAATTCATCACTGCAGAAGTTCCTGACCCTGTTTAAGGAGGCCTTGGTTTGGTCCCTATTTACCAATTGACCTCCCTCGTCTAGATAATTTTTCTCCTGTTTTCACTATCTCTTTTTAGGGCAGGTGGTGGAAAAGGTGCTTGTGCTGCAGCTCAAGAGGATTTTGGACAAAAATCTAAATCCCATCCAGTTAAAGTTTCAGACCTGATTTTGGGACAGAAACAACACTGATTTCACTTGTAGAAGATCTCTGGTGAGAGCAGGATTTGGGAAGTGCATCCATCCTTGCTCCCCTTGACCTCTTATTTTTCATCACCATCAACTATGGTACCCTTTTAGGACTTGGGGCTGAGGAAGGACAATTTTACACTGGCTTGCTTCCGGTCAGCATTCCAATTCCATTTCATTCAGCACTCAGAAACAAAGTTCACCCAAGTAATAATTTATTAAAGAAACCATACTGCCACATCTGGGAAAACCCAAATCTCAGAGTTCCAAGTTTTCCTTTTGTAATTGAAAATCAAAATCCATCCACTGCACCCACCGGTCCATCACATGGCCAATGACCCATCGTCCCAACTGGAGACATTCCTCCAACCATTCCTTTCCAGGTGCAGGGTGACTTGTCTTGACTTTATGAGAAGAATGTTGTTATGTCTAAACTTCCACCACTCTCTATGAAATCCCTCCTCCCAAATTCCCAGGCACGCCCAATTTAGGATAGTTCAATGGCTTGTGGACATTGACTTGCAATATCTATGGGCCAGAGCTAACAAAACTTGCTCCCCTCTGATCTTCATCCAATTTAATAATTACAGACTGAGGATGGCTTCCTATTTTTACACTCTAACCATTCCCAAGTATAGAAGAGCTTTCTCCCTAGCTTGCTTTAATGTCAGCACTACTGGGTGGGTGATTTAAGAGGCTCCTGATTAACGAGTGGTTATGCCCCTGTGACAGAGCTGAGGTTGAAACTGTGGAACATGTCCTTTTACATTGCCCTATATATAACACAGGCAGATCTAAGTTACTGTCTCTCCTTGGAACAGACCCTTCTAGACCCAATGTTAGTAATTTGTTCTTATATTGTCTAGGGGATAGCTCCTCATACATCACTTCTCAGGTTTCCAAATTCTTTTTAAGAGCTGTAACTATCAGAGGAGAACGCTGTAATCCCCCTTGGTTAAGTTTTTGGTGACCAATTGTTCATGATTAATTTTCCCATGTTCTTCTTTTGTTGTACTTGTGTTTTGGTCTGTGACCACAAATAAAGTATTATTTTTATAATTCCCAGGCACCAAGATGTGGCAGCATGGAAGACTCTAAGTAAAATATGGCTTCCAAAGCTGATACCTCCTTTGTTCAAAGTTCCAATTGATGTTGATAGGGAGCAAAAAGTCTACCACAACTTCTCCTTTATGGGGTGCTGCAGAGCTCAGCACTCTGTTCTTTCTTAACATCTACATGAAGCTACTAGGTGAGATCACCTGGCACCATGGGATGGGGTGTCTTAAGGTAAACTACTGTTACTCAACTATACATGTATCCTGTGTGATCCAAAATAATGCTGTGGAGATCCAGATAGGGAACAACAGACATCAACTGAACCCTATTAAGACAAAGTGGTTGCAGGTGCGTGGAACTTCAGGATCTGGTAGTTTATCATCTTTAGTTCTGGATTAAGTTATAATACTCCAGAGAGACCCAATGTATAATGAACTCACAATTCCTGCTCTGAGCATGTAACACTTGTGACTAGGAGTATCTTTGCACAACATTGTGTTGTGTACTCTTTCCTGGATTGTGAGGCCCTGTTCTCAATCACTCATGCCCTGGTCATCTCTCTAAGAGGCACACACATAACACCTCCATTATACAAGCTGCACTGGTTTCCACTTTGCTTCCAAGCCCAACTCAAGGTGTTGGTTGTCATCACTTTTAAAGCCCTTCATGGCACAGGACCAGGTATTCTGAGGAGCTGTATCACCCCAATGCTATTGGTCTGTCCTACTTGGTCCAGTAGAAGAGGCATGCTGTGGACTCCATTGATGAAAAAGTTTCAACTGGTGGAATCTAGAAGGAGAAGTTTTTTTCTGCTGTGACCCCCGCTCCTTGGAATATCTTGCCTACTGATGTGAGGTCTACTTTTGGCCTCCTAGAAGGATGTTAAAACCTGGGTCTGCAGGTTGGCCTGGGGTCCTGACAGAGGTGCTATTGGTTGGAGATAGTGAGTGGATCAACAGAGAAGATACTACCACTATATCAGTCTTGTCTTTTGCTTCTTGTCTATCTAATACTCTTTAAATTTTAGTATCAATATATTCATGATTTTAATTGTATGCCACCCAGAGTTGTTTTTTTAGCATGAGATGAGTGGCATACATATTTAATAAATAATGAACCATGAACACCAACTGGCAGTCAGAAGATATGACAACATAAATAAATAAATAAAAATTAAATCCAAACAAGCTGGAGGTGCTATTTAATAAGCAGAAAACTAAACTCAGGGATGTTGGTGAAACTAGTTTTGGATGGGGCTGTACTGCCTCAGAAAAAGCAGGTTCACAATTTGGGAGTGGTCCTTGTTCTCACTGGAACTACATCTGTGTCAAAATATTTGCATAATGGTGGCTACTGAACCAAATGTGATGCTTCTGAGTTATTTAGACTTGGCAACCCTTACTTGGATATAACCCATTTTAGCAACTGCAATATATCCAATGCATTAAAAAGAAGAAAAGAAGAAAACAATTCAGTGCTCTTCCTGGACATCCTAATCAGCAGAGACCACAATGGTAAACTAGAAACGCAAGTCTATAGAAAAACCACCCATACTAACCGCATGTTCCTCTACTTGTCTTGAATCAAACAGTGCATTTGTGATTTAATCCTATTATTATTATTTTAATTTTTAAATACTCTGTAGTGTGATTGTGATGTGGTGTTTGGGCACTGTGCTGGAGTAGCTTTCAAATTTCATTGTATTCGTGGAATGCAATGACAATAAAGGTACTCTGGACTTCTGGTGGTGATGTGGTACTGAATGGCATGGGGTGACAGCACTCTGCCTCCCGTTGCTGAAATCCAGCGATCTGGTGGCCATCCAAGGTAAAAACCAGCCCTGGGGGGATTGGCAAAGAAGAGGGGAACCTTCGGAGCCGTAGTGGGAAGGTGTGATCCCCAACAATGCAAGCGGAAGAGCCCTCAGAGCTGGAGCTGGTGAGTCGGACTTTAATGGGTGACCCAGAGATATTCAGAAGCTAGATGAGAAGGTGTGGCTGATCTAAGAGATTTTACAAAAAAATGACCAAAGACTGCAAATGATTGAGAAGAGAACAGAAAAAACAGAACAGAAGTTGGAATCGGTGGACCAGAAAATGAAAGAACGGAACAAGGTAGTGGAAAACTCTTTGATCCAGCTGGAAATGGAAAGAGCCTCATTCTACCTGTGATTTCAGAATGTGGAAGAGTCAAAGGAAGAAGACTTAACAGCAGTAATGGCTGAAATAATCGTAGCTCCCCAAAGAGATAAGAGCGAAATCATTAATGAATTGGATGAAGTTTACTGAGTTTACACGAACTATGCCAGAAGATTTAGATTGTCAAAGGAGGTCCACATCCGTTTTGCATGAAAAAAAGTGAGGGATATAATCTACAAAATCACCAGAGATGAACCTATGTCCTATAAAGGAAAATAAATTATTACGCTAAAGCAAATCCTGAAAAGAATGCGGACAATGGAAAGAATATCGCTTACGGACCGCTTGGCTTAATACAAATAACATACTGTTTAGATGGATAACACCCGAGGGAATGTTGGTGTCCTGGCAAGGGAAGAAGATTAAGATAGATACCTTGGAAAAGGTGCAAGATTTCCACACCCAACTCGTAGGAACAGAAGAAGCGGGCACAGCAGAGAAGAATTGGAATCGAGCAGCCAAGAAGACCAACAATTAGAAACAAAAGAAAAAGAGCAGGAAGGAGAGATAGAGAAAAGAGAAGAAAGACCACAAGAAGAGAATAGAGTAAGAACAAGGGCACAAACAGAGGCAAAGAACAACAGGAACTAGGTAGTAACAATAAAGAAGGAAAATGGAAAACAATTTGAAAATATTGTCAGTAAATGTAAATGGACTCAATTCTCCATCTAAACGAAATCAAACCTTAAAGAAATAGGTAAAACAAAAAATGGATATAGTGTGCCTCCAGGAGGTATACATTAGAGCTCAGGATAAGAAATATCTACAATATAAAAAATTAGGAAAACTCTATGGAGCATTAGCGGAAGAAAAAAAGAGATATATTATCTAACACAATATATGCTAGAGAAGGAATAGAGGCAAAAATATTATATACAGATTCAGTGGGGAGAACATTAATGATGGAAGCTGTATGGGAACAGAGGAAACTTTTATTTGTTGCAATATATACTCCTAACAAACAGCAAGAAATTTTCTATAAAAAAATATATGAGAAAATTTTAGAATTTAGAAAATATTTGTATGATAGGAGACTTCAACACACTCAGACATAAAAAAGGACTACCAAAGTACCAGTAAAAGAAAAAGAAAAAAAGAACACCCTTCCAAAAACCTTTTTGTTAATATGGCAGAAGAACAAAATTTAATTGATATTTGGACAACATATAACCTAAAAGAAAAGCAGTTCACCTTTTATTCTATTCCCCACAAATCATGGTCGAGAATTGATATGGCATGGATAAGTAAAACTCTAATGAAAGATATAGTGCAAGTAGAAATAGCACCAAATGTACTATGAAGCACATCCAGGAAGAGATGGTACTAGTATTTCTGGATGCTCAAAAGCCTTTGATAAAGTAAATTGGCAATTCATGAGGCAGCAAGTAAAGGAAGAAGAAATTTGGGGACAAATTTAAAAAAATGTTAGAGTCAACATATTCAATCCAAAAAGCACAGATAATAATTAATGCAGAAACAATAAATTTATTTGAGATAGGAAAGGGAGTCAGGCAGGGATGTCCACTTTCACCTCTGTTCTTTATTATGACACTAGAAATCTTGTTGAGAAGAATTAGACAGAATTTAGAAATAAAAGGACTAAGAATCAAACAAGAAGAATACAAGGCCCAAGCATTTGCGGACAACCTTGTGTTCTTCATAGAAGAACCAATAAAGTCAGGACCAAGATTAATTAAAGAAATAGAGAGATACGGAGAAGTAGCAGGATTAACAATTAATAAGGATAAAACCAAAATGATAACAAAAAATTTAACAGAGAAATAAAAAAAAGAAATTAGTAGAGGTAATGGGTATACAGATTGTTAAAAAAATTAAGTATCTAGGAATTTGGCTCACAGCAAGATGTTCAACAATAAAAGAAGATAATTATATAAAATTATTATTAGAAATAAAAAAAGACTTAGAAAAATGGGGGAAGCTACAATTATCAATGCTAGGGAGAATTGCAACCATTAAAATGAACATCTTGCCAAGAATAGTATTTCTCTTTCAAACTATTCCAATTAAATTAGACGTTTTTTTAAAAAATTAATTAAATAAAATTACTATGAAATTTATTTGGTTAGGGAAAAAAGCAAGAATAAAACTAAGCTCATTACAAGATAATAGATGCAGAGGTGGATTTGGACTTTCTGCCTGGGAACTATATTATAAAGCAGCACTCCTAACATGGATTAAAGAATGGGCCAACCTGAGAAATAAAATAATTTTAACCCTAGAAGGGCATGATCTAGGGTGGCATGCCTTCATGAGGAACCCTGGAAATAAGAGTTATACACACTTTAATAGGCACGTAATCTGAAGCTCATTACTGAAAGTGTGGAAAGAGATTAAACATAAACATTATATGAAGATTCCAGGGTGGGTATCCATCATGGAGGCAGTGATCCACCCCAATGCTTTAGAAACAGGAAGAAAGATTAGGATATTACGATGTATTAAATTCTGAAGGAGGATTAAAGACAAACCAAGAACTTAGAGAGCAAGGGATGAAAATAGAGTGGTGGCCTTATATACACCTTAAGATGAGGTATAAAAAAGACATAGAAGAATTTGGAATTGAGGGAAAACCGAACCAATTAGATAAAATATTAGAGGGAATGGATGAAAAATTAATTTCTAAAATGTATAATTATCTATTAGAATTTGAAATGGCGGAAGAATTAGTTAAAGGCCCAATGATTGCATGGACAAGGAACGTAGGGCACAACATTAATCTGGAAGACTGGGAAAAAGTTTGGAAACAAAAGTACAAAATAACAAAATCGGCTGTCTATAAAGAAAATCAATATAAAATATGTTACCGGTGGTACCTGGCACCCTCAAGATTAGCGAATATGTATCCAAACTTAAGTCTGACTTGCTGGAAATGTAAGCAAACAAGAGATACCTTCTTCCACACTTGGTGGCTTTGCCCAAAAAGTAAAAAATACTGGAAAAAAATTAGAATTTGGATAAAAGAAATTACAAATATCCAACTAGAACTTAAGGCCGAAATATTTTTGTTGGGAATGTTAAAAGGGGATTAAGCAAAAGAAACAAAATATTTAATTCTCCACATAATTACGGCAGCAAGAATTACATTGGCACAAGGCTGGAAGGATGACCAAATGTCGACAAATAATTTGATTATTCAGAAAGTTCTTGACTGTGCTGAAATGACAATAAAGGTATTCTATTCTATTCTATTCTCTATTCAAAGCAACCACCCAACCTCCCACAAGAGAAGCTGTGTAAAGACTTCATTTAAGGGAGCCCAAACACACTGCAGCAACTCAGAACAGCAGAAAAAGGAAATGGAGCATCTAGACAACACATTCCAACAAAATGGACTCTCACACAACTTTATAAAAAAGTTCTTGACCAGCATAACAAAGACAAACCCTAAAAAGGATTACACTGCCATAATCAAGAATATCTCAGAATCCACAAACAGATACTATGGAATCAGCATACAAACAGATACTATAGAATCAGCACACAAAGCCAGCTAAAGTCCTCAAAACATCTTAAGCAAGCCAAAAGGCTCAGCAACCCCAGAAGAAAAAACAGGAGTCATCTACGACATAGAATGTAGGACAAATAAGCAGAAGACTGGCAGAACGCATCCATGAACACCAACTGGCAATCAGAAGACATGATGAAAATTCTTTAATTTCACAACATAAACAGATTTAACTATAGTTTTAATTGGGAAAATGTGACAATCCTAGACCAGGCCAAGTCCAAAAATGCCAGGGAATTTCTAGAGGGCTGGTACTTTGACAAAACAGCCACCAATAGACACGTAGACATTAACAACATCTATAGACTATGCAAAGGAGATAATCAACCAGCCCAAAAGAGAAAAAGACTCCAGCAGCTCTGTAATCAGCACTCAGATCAGCATAGATTAAATCCAAGATTAACTTCAAACCAACAATCAAGTAAACAATGCCCCAATCTTACTGCCTAAGAGCCATCAGTAAACAGCCCAACCAAAGTATCTCTAAGACTGCTTCCATACACACAGACAGGTAAGACAGCAGAATATAAAGGGACAGCAAACAGCACTCCTTACTAGCACTGGTGGTGTTACCTAGTTAGGGCAATGAAACCTTTGCAAGAAAACAAGCTAAGAGGGCACCAAGGACCCCACATTGAAAGGGGTATAGACATTACAATTACAGTACAATTATTTCTGTTCATGACCAACCCAATTTGGTCATGAACAGAAGCAAGACTGACTGCACATGCACCTACAATTCTGCACATGCGCAGAAGAGGAAGTCGCCGTGGCAGGGAAAATCACCACAGCTGTATTTGATCAACACCCAAGGATCTGTTCATGACCAGAAGCAACAATTTCCCCAAAATTTTGGTCACAAACAGAAGCATTCCTGACCAGAGGTTCCACTGTAGAGTAAAACGTGATGGCCAAGTTGCAATTCAGTGCAAGATGTAATATGTGACATTCATATTAAATAGTTGCACAAATTGATTACTGGGTATAATTTAAGATGTTGACCTTTAAGTCTAAATGGTTTAGACAGTCTATCCATTTGAAGAAACAATCTAATTCATCTACTATGAACATGCCTGATTACTTACTGTAGATCTGCAGATCTCTTCTGAAGAGAACCCTGCTGCCCAAAGCTCAGCTTTCTGGTACATGAGAGCATTTATTCTGTATGATTTCCACACTATATAGAATCCCCTCCCCAGTGAGGTACATTAGGCACCCATTGTCCCAGTATCCAGAAAAAATGGCACAGTTATCTCTTTTGCCAGCTTTTCAACTGTTAAATTGTTCCAATAATGATTTTAATTCCGATTTGAATATACTGTTCTATTACAGTTTGGATTTCTTTACAAACTATCTTGAAGAGGACAATGGGGTAGATGGTGGCATTTTTCCTCACTACCAATCCCTGTGCAGCTCATTCTATAGAAGTAAAACCTGGTACTTACTCCCAGGAAAGTAAATATATGGCTGTTCGTCAAGTTTGTGTGTGGGTGGGACATGAAATGACTACACACGCATTAGAACGATGCGATAGCGCTGTTATGTAATGTTGTTGTTTATGTAATGACAATATGGCATATGTCAGCATTTTGACATTATTGTGGTTTTTTAACCAAGAGGGTCAGAGCTTTGGGGGAATAATTGTGTGCATGTACCTTCTGGATTTTTATAGAATGCTTCCAAAGGGGAGTGAGTAAAAACTATATTAAGTACCCAAAAACATTTGCAAGGATCTGTAGGATTTCATTTTATTTTTATCTTGGGCTTCTGATCTTCCTACATCAGATCTCTTGACAATGCAAGGCTCTTTTTGGATTCTCAAGTGCCTTTTTGGATGCTATTACAGAAGCCCAGCCCCAATCCCAGCATTATTAAGATCTTCAGCAATATAGACTGAATATTGCATAAAAATGTTGCAAAATATATAAAGAAGGGTGTACATAAAAAGCATAGCTTTTTGCTAAATGCTACACCATTGCTATGAGCTGTAATAGCCATCAGAGGGCCTTCTGCTCTTTCTAAGCTGACCAGGCTAATAGGATGGCTTGCTGGGAAGCAGGACATAAAATTATGTAATTTGAGAGCAAAGGCTGCCCTCCACATGGCTTGGAGTGCCTGCTAAAATGGAATGCCATCTGGTACAGGCTTCTGGATAAATCTTTCTTTGCAGCTCTGTCAGTTCCAGTTTACTTTTTTCAAATGTATTTTTATTAGTTTTAATTATATAAGAATGCTAGCACAATAAAAAAAAGTAACTTTGACCTGGATACCACAAACCTCTATTTTGCTGAGAAAAATACATGACAACCAAACAGCACTAATAATACTGTATGTATCCAGAGAGATAATTCAAATTACTCATTAGACCCGATCAATAGGGATGAACAGAGTTGGAATGGAATGTTAGGGACGTGCATAAGCGCACCAACGTGCCTACCGTCCTGTCCTATTGTTTCTTTTATTTTTTTATTTTTCTTATATATATCCATGTATTCATAACTATGTTTTTACTTATACCTATTATCTTGTAAGCAATTGACAAAATAAAAATAATAAATAAAATAAATAAATAAATCTACTGGCACACTGAAAGAGATCAGCAAATATTTCAGGGTTTTACCTGTTGAACAATAACATCTGCAGAAATTCCACCTACCATTTCTCAGAAGATTGGAAACTCTTATTTTGATGGAATTCAGAGACCGTATCTCTGTCTGTAGATCAGACAAGTTCAAAATTTACAAAAGGCAATTTTGCATATATTGGTAGATTTAAATTCTAGTGGCTGTTTTAAAATGACTAATTCGCACTCATGCCTAGTGTATATTTTCTGTCTGTACCTGTTGGGGATGATGGAACCCTTTCCACAACAAAACTTCAAGATTCTACTTGACCTAATTTACTTTCAGAGAGCTTTCATACAATTGGAACAGAGATCGGGTGAAGCATTGAGTTACTCTTTCGACAGTTCTAAATTCATTCAGTTGTATTTTTAATTTGGCATCAATGTGTTCATTGTACCTACTATTTGATTCCAAACTTTCTGACATTTTCTGAGAGGATATAACCATAGGTAAGGACTGGGAGTGGATGAGGAATTATTTCTTGCTCAGTACATTATGCCCTCTTTTGGTGCAGTAACTAAACCACAACAAATTGGTGCTGCTGTTACTCATTTAACAGGCTAGTAAAGGAAAGCACTTTGGGGATTTTTCCCAGCTTCTTCAACCTGTGATGTTGCAGAAACAAGTGACAGGTGCACAGTGTTACCTCTTTCAACTGTACTATTTCTGAGCAAAGATCCACCATATCAGGAAAAGTATTAAATCCATGTTCAAAAGTAATCCCGCCCACAGATTGTAGGTGGGGAGGAAGGGATGTCTGGGACAAAAGTGTCAGAAGAATTTTCCACCCGCCCCTATTTCATTCGATACTTCGGTGCCACGTCTATCACTTGTTGGCCAACCTCTATAGCTCATTTGTAGTGATTTCCTTGGTGCTATTTCTCTTCCATTAGTGTTATAACCAAGTCAGGGCAGTTCAATATAGAAGTATTGCAAATCTTTACTCCCACAATACACATGTACTGTGGTCCCATAGGGCTTTACTTCAGTTACACCAGTTCCCCACTGAACAGGAGTGTGCTAAGGTGAACTCATACTTGTGAATGGAAAACACAATAGTGGTTCATATTCCCATTACTGGATGTTAGAAGATCTTGCTCACCAACAACCCCTTCAGTTAGCCTGTACATACAATAAAACTTTCAGGAAGTTGTGGAAGGAAGGGTATGTAAACATTCTTAAATACATTTTTAGCTCCTTGAATTTGCTTATTTCAATTATGGGCATGATGGCAGGCCATCGATCTACTACTGCCCTGCCTTCTTTTGACACCAGGAGGGCACATTGAGTGGCCCAGCAGGATGAGCAACACCTGTTATGTAAGGAGGGATTGCTCCTAAGTATTCTTTCAGCCTATTAAGATCTAAATATGCATGGATCTGTGATACAGGTATTAAAGAATAGTGATTTTACTGCATTTGTTGCTTAATAGAGCTGGAAAAAATAATTCACACATGTCAGTATAAAATCATTGCTGATATGTGGCTGTCATTTCCTTAGGTTGCAATTCCTTCCTGTCTTTTCTGCAGGGTCCTTTAGGTGGGTTCAGCAAGTGAAAATACCGGGAGTTTGAGGGATCATTTGGACAGCTTTGAGATGATGCAGCAGACCCAGGTTTGCCTCCACTGGAAGTTCACGCTGCTTCTAGGTCAAACTTCAGGAAGAGCTCTGTGTATCCAACCTTGGTCAGGGGCATCCTGGACATTTGTTTTGCTATGGGATGCAAATCATGAGTAATAAGGAATGAATTGTTAACAATGGAGCTCGGACTCACACTGCAAACTTTCCTTTCTATATACCTAACGTTCCATCTAGTAGCTTTTCATTTAGTGCACGGCACACTAACGTTTGCTCCTTGAGTGCATTGGCGTGTTCACCTTCAAAAACAACCAACTTCCCTTACACTTCCATCTCTCTATATGTACTGTAATGGCACCAGTACTGCTGGATAAGCTCCAATGCTTCATTAACTACTGTCCGCAATCCACAGGGCTCCATGTAGTCCAGCAAAAGAATCTTTTCATTGTCCTCATCTGAACCAGCTGATGATCCAGAAAAGTTCACCAAGCAAAGCACTTCTGCTAGAAGCAAGCCAGTGGAAAGGGAAGGAGAAAAATTCCCCACTACCCAAATTACAAGTGCAGACCACACAATCTGCTTGAGCCAAGTTTACTTAACAGCACTGGTGATAGACTACAAGGTTCTGCTCACTGAAGGAGGATATATGCAACCTTTACATACTTGTATAATAAATGCTGACCAGTAATAAATCAAAGGCCAATCACAACATGGGTTAGATTTTCTGTTTATAGTGAAATAAGCAGAATAATAAAGTCAGTTTTTGTGTTAGTTACTTTCTAGTTTCCATCTAAAAATACAAGTGCTGATTTAAACTAATTTGTGCGTTAGATACTAAGCAGGCTTTCTTGAGGTAAGGGCCTTTGGAGATTTCGGTCCAAGTACTCATTTTACTCCTTCAGTCCCCCTCTTTGGAGCTTAAATCTGAAACCTGTTTTGGCGGCGGCAATAACGAGGCTTGCACTCTTAGTGATTTCAGCTCTTCTCTTGTTTATTTCAGAACGGACACACTGGAGAGTCGCGGCAGCCTCTCTTTTAAAGGCTCCCTGCGCCTCACCAGCCAATGACAGGAGAAGGATCTCCCGCCTGACTCAACGACCAATGATCGGTGACTATTTCAAATACAAAGTAACCAATACAGAACACCCCTCCCTTCTTGGTCCAGTCCGACCAATCAGGGGCTCCGCCTATGTCACGTAATCACGTAGATAGGCGGGGCTCCTGTGGGTCCGACTGGACCTGCGCGGCTCATTCACAACGTCACTGATGGTCGGTGCAGGTGGACCTGTTGGTCCTCCTGTTCCTGGCCCGGGAAACTTCTGGAAGGTCGAGCCGGCCGAGTCACTCCTAGCGGGCCTAGCTTGACTAGTTGAGATGGCTAGGCCGCTCCCTTCCTGGCTTGGATTATCGTCGGCCGTGTCTGGTGTTTCCTCTGGAAGTTCCCCTGGCTCAGGTGCGTAGCTGCGAAACTCGACCGGAGCTAGTGTTGAGGGTGTATGTGTGGAGGTTAGGTTGTCGTTGTTTGTTTGTGGGTCTGTTGTATTATGATTGTTGTCTGGATGTGGGTATGCTGTTTCTTGGTTGTTTGGTGGTTGATCTCCTTCCCCCCCAGGGAGGTCGTGAGGTCTGGTAAGGGTGCGGGATCTAATTTGATCGATGTGTCGCTTCCAGCTTCTGTTGTCAGAAGTGGTAAGACGGTATGATCGTGGGCCTGTGAGTTTGGTGATGGTGGCTGGCACCCATAGGGGATGTCCCACCAAATTTTTTGCGTCAACTAAGTCTCCAATTTGGAATGTTCGGAGTTTGCTGGAAGAATCTAGTGGTTTGTCAGTGGAGTATGTGGGGTGAAGTCTATCTAAAGGGGAGCGTAATTTCCTCCCCATGAGTAGTTCGGCTGGGGTTTTGTTAGTAGTGCTGCTGGGTGTAGTATGTTGAATAAACAATAATTTATCGATGCGTGCTTGTATAGGGCCCTGGCCTAATTTATAGAGTGTCTCTTTGGTGAACCGAACCATGCGTTTGGCTCATCCATTCGCGGCTGGGTGTGCCGGCGCGGTTAGGGCATGCCGTATACCCAAACTAGCTAAATAACCTTCAAATTCGGTGGCCGTGAATTGAGGGCCATTGTCTGAGACTAGGACGTCTGGTAACCCATGTGTGGCAAACCATTTTCTGAGTTGTCGGATGACAGCTTCGGAAGAGGTTAGTGCTTACTTCTAGCCAGTTCGAGTAAGCGTCTACTAGAATTAAAAATGTATAACCTTTAGTCGGACCCGCGAAATCTATGTGAACCCTTGACCATGGGCCCCTGGGCAGATTCCACTCAGCGACTGGTGCTTTCGGGGGTGAGGGACGGGATGTCTGGCATGGCTGGCAACCCGCAACCCAACAACGTCCCTGTCCAACCCAGGCCACCAGACATAGCTTCTGGCCAAACTTTTCATTTTAACCACCCCTGGGTGTCCTTCATGCAAAAGGTTCAAAATCGGATCCCGCAGTCTTGGTGGAATAACCACTCGGTCTCCCCAAAGTACACAACCTTTAAGTACGGAAAGTTCCGTTTGTCTCTGTTTAAAGGGTCTATAAGAGTCCTGCAAGTTATCATCTGGCCATCCCTTGGTAATCCACTCACTCACTTTGTGCAGTAGGTGGTCGTTAGCGGTTTCGTGAGCGATGTCTGCTGCCGTCATCGGAAGGTCAGTTAGGGCTTCAATCAATAGCACAGATGTGGTGGGGTTCGGATCAGGATCACTGTCCGGCACTGGGCAACGACTTAATGCATCCGCGTGTGTGATAGACGGACCCGGGCGGTAAGACAAAGTATAATTGTATGCAGCGAGGAATTCTGACCATCTCGTCATTCTGGGTGATAATATGTTAGGCGTTGCTTTATTGCCAGCCAGAATTCCTAATAGTGGTTTATGATCGGTAATTACAGAAAACAGGCGGCCATATAGGTATTCATGGAAACGTTTAATACCTGAGATGATGGCTAGTGCTTCCTTGTCTAGTTGACTGTAATTCCGTTGGCTTTTAGACAATGTTTTTGAGTAAAATGCAATCGGAGCCTCTCTGCCATCGGGTAAAAGGTGGCTTAGAACAGCTCCGACCCCAAACGGCGATGCATCGCAAGTCAATATCAACGGTAAAGTCTCATTATATTGGATTAGTATCTTTGTTGAGGTAATGAGGTCTTTTATTTTGTTAAAAGCTGTTTCCTCCCGGCTGCCCCACTTCCAAACCGTGTCTTTGTCCAGGAGTCTATGTAAGGGTTCCGCAACCGTGGCTTTCTGCGGTAGAAAAACATGATAAAAGTTTATTAACCCTAGGAAGGCTTGTAGTTCTCCCTTGTTAGTTGGAGTGGGGGCGTCTTTGATTGCGCGGATTTTTCCTTCTGTCGGGTGAATGCCGTCGCCATCGATTAGGTATCCCAGGAATTCGATTTTCTCTGTGATTAATGTGCATTTGTCTTTTTTAACTTTGAGGCCTGATTCAACGAATTTGGTGAGAACTTTTCTTAGACGGTCTCGCAGTTGCACTTTGTCTTTAGCTGCGATTAGGACATCGTCAAAGTATGGAATGACTCCCGGTATTCCCTGGAGGAGGCGTTCCATTAAGCATTGGAAAATGCCTGGTGCCACACTAACGCCGAATTGGAGGCGGTTACATTTAAAAGCGCCCCGGTGTGTGACAATTGTTTGGGCTTCTGCTGTTTTTTCGTCTACAGGCAGTTGTTGGTATGCCTGGGCCAAATCGAGTTTAGCGAATATTTTTCCGCCTTTGATGGAATGTAATAAGTGTTGGACGACTGGAACGGGGTATGCACTCTGTTGTAATGCATGGTTAAGGGTTGCCTTATAGTCCCCGCAGATATGAATCGACCCATCCGCTTTAATAGGGGTGACTATGGGGGTCTCCCATTTAGCGTGGTCAACTGGTTCTAAGACTCCTTGCTTAATTAATTTGTCTAGTTGTTCCTCTATTTTAGGTTTTAAAGCGAAGGGAACACGCCTTGCCTTTAATCTAATTGGGGCTACTTTAGGGTCTATGTTAAAAGATATCGGGTTACCCCGGTACTTGCCTAATTCGCCACTGAACAGGTCCTGGAATTCTTGAATAAGATCTGCTTCCCAGTCTGCATCTGAGATGTGGTTGATTCCGGTCATCCCAATTCCAAGCGGTTCGAACCATTCCAATCCTAACAGGCTGGGTCTGTTCCGGTCCACAATTGTTAGTGGTAGAATTTCGGTGTGATTTTTGTAGGTGACCTGGAAATGTCCAACACCTACGACAGGAATTTTATTGCCTTGGTAGTCTTTTAGGGTCAAGTTTCAAGTTCACTTTGTTGGATGTCTGGAATTAAGTTTCTGATCGTGTCCCACGAGACCATAGAGAGAAATGATCCCGAGTCCACTTCCATTTCACAGTCTTGTTCCTCAATCCTTACTTGGACGTGGACCTTCCTTACATTTTTTGTATTTGAGTGTCCAATTATAACTGTTTGGTGTGTTTCTTCTTTCCTATACCTTGATTCTTTGTATCTCCTTTCTCTTCCCTCTTGGCTCCAACGGCTGCTTGTCTTTCTCTCTTTCTCTCTCTCTCTTTCTCTTGGGGGAGGGCTTCCTTTTCGCCTCGGGCTATAGCTTGATCGGGATCTACATACCTTTGCGATGTGCCCTTTCTTCTCGCATTTTCTGCAAATCGCGTCGATGAAACGGCACTCTGACCTGGGGTGATTTCCTCCACAGCGGTTACATTCAAAATCGAACCTTCTGTTCGCCCGCTCTTTCTTTCCTCTACCTGTCTTCAGGTGGCATACATCGTCTTCCTCACTACTGGTCTCAGTTTCTAGATCTTCATGGTGTGTTGTGGTCTTCTCTCGATCCCCCTCTGGTTTGAGTGATTCTCTGGTGTTGTAATTTGCAGCTTTGTTGATCTTTTTCATTTTTGCTGCTGATTTCTGGGTAGCTTCGGCTGCGGTGGCTTCTTCCATAGCTTCTTTTACTGTTATCTTGGGCCGATTTAACAATCGGCTCTGTAGTACTGGATCTTTTAGCCCTAACACGATTCGGTCTCTTAGGGCTTCATCGAAATCCGAGAATTCGCACTCACCCCCAATATCTCTCAGGACTGCCACGAAATCAGCGATAGATTCATCTTCTTTCTGATTTCGGAGATAAAACTCGTGGCGCTTAATGAGGCAGGAAACTGTAGGAGCGTAGTGTGCTCGCAGGATCTTTTCCAGCTCGGGCCAGGTTAACGTCTTAACATCAATCGGGGATGCTAGCGCTTTCGCCATGCGGAAAACAGCCTGGCCGCAATGGGTCAGGAAAACCGCTCTCTTCCGATGTTCCGATACGCCGCTCAGATCGCTGCTCTCCAGGAACATGAGGAAACGGTCTACATACGACTGCCACTCTTCCTTTGCCGGGTTGAATTGTTCAGGCGGGGTGTTGTTTCCAGACATGGTGCCGCTCGATCTCCGCCGCTATTGCACTTGCTTAAAAGTGCTGTCTCGATCCCACCTTCGTCGCCAGTGTTTTGGCGGCGGCAATAACGAGGCTTGCACTCTTAGTGATTTCAGCTCTTCTCTTGTTTATTTCAGAATGGACACACTGGAGAGTCGCGGCAGCCTCTCTTTTAAAGGCTCCCCGCGCCTCACCAGCCAATGACAGGAGAAGGATCTCCCGCCGACTCAACGACCAATGATCGGTGAGTATTTCAAATACAAAGTAACCAATACAGAACAAAACCCATTCAGAATGTTGAAAGAAATATCCTTCTGGGTTCAGTTCCAAGTGGGGAAAAAGACACTGGAACATGGAGGCTGCTTGGAAGGTTTAATGGTGTACAGGACCACATGGCCTGGAGCTCCAGAGAAGTCTGATCACATACTTCAAGGTCAAGGAAAAAAGGGCTGAGGCACTGAGAGTGCTGGGTTTTACACCCTCTGTTGGGATTTGAATTGGAGTTTGCATTCTAATTGGTTGTCAGACTCCCAGGGGAAACTCTGTAGGCTGTCCTGAGTTACAGACTTGGTCTAGCCTTGCTGGGCGATTATGCCCTTAAAAGGCAATTTGGCAATTTCTATAGCTTTACCAGGAGTTCCTTCTTATGTAAAGTATTCTGGCCCAGGCCTTAATGGCCCACCCATTAACAAAGGTGGGGGTGAGTTTCTCCTTCTGGGGCGAGTTTCTGTTTCTTGAGTTTCTACTCTTTTTAGGGGAAACATTCTGACTTTTTAATATTTCCTAGGCTATTTCAATTTTCTAGGAGAGGGGTGGGTGCTAACTTTCTACAAGAGGAAGATTTAGAACTTGCTGGTAATCGCAATTGATTGATTCTGTCACATCAGCCAAAGCCACGTTATATTTGGAAGCAGATGCTGAGTCTTAGGCAGCCCGTGCATCAAACCCATGGGTTTGGACCTTAAGCATGTACAGCTGTATAATCTGTACAAACTTATCAATTCCATGCCCATCTAGAGCTGCCAGAAGAGAAGCAGCTTGTCTCCTCCTTTTCAAGGTCACTGCAGGGACTACTTGCCTCTTTGGAGTTGCAGGTAGTGATTTCGGCCACGGAGTGGAAAAGCCATAGCAGCATAGCAGGCAATGTTCCTATAAGCCCCTCAGGAGCAAGGCAACAATTGTGCTCTACGGAGCATAGTAAAAGAGCACACCTTCAGTTATGGGGTGTGTGGGGAGTGAATCTCTGTTTTAGAGAGGCATTCTCTGCCAATCCCCCCCTTGGCCCAATTGATACTGCAAATGTACTAAGCATTGACAGCTATGTGTCCATATTCTAGCCAAAATCATTTAAAGGAGAGGTCAACGTTTGAATTGTACTGCATGAAAAAAATATGGAGAAGAAAAGCACAACCATCACTGATTTGCTTGTTCCATCCCAACATCCCTGGTGAACAAAAGGCAACAGGATCTGGGAGATCCTCTGCTATTCTCCAGAGAATCCCTAGTGGAAGGGGTGTCAGTCCTCAGAAATAGTAAGTCTGAACATCTTAAGCTTTTGTTTCACTCATTATTCAGTTTCCATGTTACAAAATGGACTGAAAAGGCACAAGAGAGGGACAATTGGATGCCTACCCTCCAGTCATGTTCATCAAAAAGGGATAGGTAGGACGTTCCTAGCTTTGCTTAATGGAGGAAAAGATGTAAAGTGACCTCAGGTTGAAAGCAATTGATGAATCAAAAGTCAGCAAGCAGGGGAGGAGGAGACACACTTCAGTGCTTTGAGAATATGTGGACTGAATGTTAGGGCAGGAAGGACACAACACATCATATGGTCCTCTGCTCTACTTAGAGAAAGGTGAAAGGACTCCAGGCAAACTTTTGCCAAATATTGACCTACCAATGGAACACTACATCCTTAAAATGGCTAGATTGTACTTTGAGCACCCTGTTTATATATGTGGGGGAAAGTAAGGGAAAAAATGGGGCTCACAGGTGTAAAGATTAAGTTTCCATTCAGATCTTGCTTTGTAATATTTTATTTGCATCCAGCAAGATAGTAATTCAGGGAACACAAAAGCACTATTTTCTTCATCGTCTCTATAATACATTTGTATGCTGGAGATTGGAAGAAATGGTATAGCAGAAAGTATTGAAAGATACAATAATAGAATTCCAAATGAAAATCTCTATAGTCAGTTTTGTTGGGTGGATCTTCTCATTCTACCTTTGATCTCTCCCCACAATAAGAGGAATGCACCCGCTGAAGATTCTGATGCAACTCTGGAGGCTGCCCAGAAAAACATCAGTTTCCCTCCCCATGCACTTTTCCTTATCTTCCCCCATGTATACAAAAATTGAAGTGCGCGGGGAGGGAGGTATAAAAACAACCTGCCCTGTCATTCACTTTGTACCGCTTATTCAACTAGCAGGAACTCACCTATCCCTATGGTCTGGGAAGTAGGGAACACACAGTGTAGAATTCTCCCAATACAGATCATTATGGGACTTTGTCTCAATCAAATCTTGTTTTGGTGTCACAGTATCATATCCTTTCCAATGAGGTACAAACACCAAAGTTATATAAATCTACCCATACATACAATGCTTCTGACAGGGCCCTTTTAGCATACGGAGTCCCTTTAATATTATAAATTTAGGAAAGTCCAAAAAAAGGAGCATTTTAACCATTAGCATTGTCAAGGGATGGTGCAATTATATCAAAATGATGTTTTCCCTTTTATGCTGTGTCACAATACATAGACCACCATTATAACTAGTAAGCAAACAGGCCTAAAGGAGGAAAAATGCTTCCACACATGGTTGCCAGTGCCACTTGCCTTCCCTAAAGAAAAATGCATGCACTACTTCTGCAGTTAGTAGATGAGATAAATACACCAGATAATAGAGGGGTTTCTGGGCACAAAAGTATTGCAATCACTCCCATCCCCATTAATGTTATCTTCATGTCTATGGTGGACTGCGTTCCGTTATGTAGAAGTGGGATCTTTCTAATCCCTGCTACTGTGAGTTATGGTAGTTGTGTTATCTGTAGAGTGGCAAGTTTTCAGATTTGGGTTGCTCTCAAATTGTGTCTAGCCCTATATTCCTTTCCTGTGTGGTCTTGTGACTGGAGGCATGATCAATCTGTAAAGTAGTAGTAAACCTTGATTATAAGCCAGTCAACAGCTTTCTGTTTACTTCTGAACCACATTTCTGATAGAGGTGGGTTTGAATTCCTGGTGACAATTAGGATAGAAAAGAAGCCAAAAATTGAGATGGAATAAGCTGGGCTGCCAACAGAATGGTGAAAGACTGGTTTGTTGGATGGTTTAAGAACTTCACTGATAGAATGTTGAAGCAGCAATGCTTCCTTTTCTATTTGTTTATTTATCTAATTTATGTAGCCAATCAACTCACAGGCAAGAACTTTTATTTCTTCCCTAGTTGATATAAAGGATGAGAAACTTTGACGTACTGGGGAATTAGTGCAGGAGAGCAGACACAAAAGGTCCATCAGTGGAAACCATGGGTCCTCAAAAACCCACCCAAGAAAAGGAAAGTGAAAGGAGGAAGAAGAGAAAAGCAGACTAATCAATTGGGAATTGTAATAAACAGAGTCTGGACAGAAAACTGGGCCATCACTTTGGCCAAAGTGGAGGAAGGAGTAGAAAGTCAGGAAAGGATTTATTATGCCAACCTCTTATGCTATTTCTAGCTGATTTATGGAGAAGGGTGCAGTGCAGTTTTGGGTCTAGATCTGGGTTGCAAAAATCTGGATAACCACTAGATGATAGCAAAGCATCACAATTTACAATAGTAACTATAATTAGTGAGATTTTGATAACCCAGATTTGATAGTCCTAACTTTCTGTATATTTGAAATATATAGAGATAGCTCCAGTTGTATCTATCATTTTTGATGTACTGAATGAAATGATTTTGTCCATGAAAGCATAGGCAACTCAATGTTTTGAGACTAAAACTCCCAGATTTTGCTCAGCCAGTGAGAATTTTAATCTTAATTCATCTGGCTAACAACAACCTAGGGAAGGCTAATTAAAATACCACAAGATCTTCTCTCCCTTCATAATAGACTACTGAATGAACTACTAATTATATACACAGCATCATTACTGTGATTGTGCTTTACAGAATATTTGGGAACTTCACCCTGAAGTTTACAGCTGAAGGTCCAATTCCATAAAAGCAATTAAGAGAATGGAGGAGAGGAAAGAGAAAGCAGGAATATATACAATGCAACAGTGAATTGTTGTTTTGCTGCACATCTTTAAGCTAACCACAAGTTAAATTGCAATATAGAAGGAGAATAGAAAATTATGCCAAATGTTTTACCAAAAAGGTGATTCTGAGGATAACTTGGAATGGAGAGAAATGGGAAGCTGTTCTAAGCTTCAGGGCTCCTAACTGTTTGGAACTGTTCCCTCCCTCTCATTGTATGACCAGCTGACTTCTATCAAATGAAATATTTACGTTTGTTTGCCTTTGGAACCTGTATTTGCCTTTGGAACTAATGTCCCAAAAATGTTTATGGCCTACAGCTTCTATTTAGAGACAAATGGTGCTTCAAAGATTCTGATCAATTTGATAAGTTAGATGAGACTTTGCAACCTAAGGGACTACACTGAATTCTCTCTCAAAATTCTCCACATTTCTGGAGTATTTTGGTATATATACATGCATTTCAATCAGGTTTCTTTTCCCTTGGTGTTGTTTTTCAGGAGTGGCCAGCCATTGTTGAGAGAGTATGGCTAGCCCAAGATCACTCACTGGCTTAGTTGCTAAGATAGCACTAGAGTTCACAGTCTCTCGTTTCTAGCTCAGCAGCTTTAACCACTACAACAACATGCTTGTCATAAGAGTGAACTGAGAATTAGTAGCCAGAAGAACCATCTAATCACAACCAAAATCTTGTGACTCCCCACCTTTTCCAACTCAGAAATCCATTGGGACAATTTGTCTCAGCTGCCAGTCCAACTCAGCTGCCTATTCCAACCACTGAGCCTCCTGTGAGGCCCATCACAAGATAACATCACAATGGTTGGTTGTTTTGAGTAAGGATACACAACTCAGCTGTTGTGCTTTAATAGCAGGTGGGATCAGAAAGCAGTTTTCTTAGGAGATCTTAAGAATTCCAGTCCCTGTAAGAACTCTACAGGGAAGCTGAGAACTTGACTGTTTTCTCTTTTAAGGGCTCCTTGGAAGTGCTGTCATAATCATAATGTGCTATATTGTATGCCAATATAAATATTCAAGCATTTTATCCCTTAGAACTGCCACAGTGAATAGCCCATTATTAATCTCATAACTGATGGAAATAAATTTTCCTCTTGACTTCATGACTATAGTGGAAGTAGTTTTCCAAATTACATCTGCTGCTATCAACAAAATGTCAACACTGCTCTGCTTAGGGCCACCCTAAATAAGCAGCTGCCTAAACATCCTTCCAAAATTTAAGTATGTTTTGCTCTAATCTTCCTGTGTTCAATAAATGACATTTACTGTTTCTTTCTCCATAATGTCAGCCTTTCACTCACTGAACTTTATCAGGGATAGAGTTGATCTGATTTACAGCTAAATAGAGTTTCTTTTTATCAAAGCCAGCTCAAGATACGTTGAGATGGTGAGAACCTTTTTGCCTCATTCCATGTGCAGAACATAACCGGACTAGTAGCTGAAACATCAACAATGGGGCAGAACATCTGGGGCAGAAAGTTTTCTTAGTCCATACAAAATAGATTTTATGGTAAGCTCTGTTCTCTCCTCCAATACTTTAGTGCAGTCCAAATTTTCTAATATTTACTCTGCTTGAGGGAGCTGCCCTGAATCTTCAGAATCAGGAAAAGGTTCACCAACCCTCAAAGGGCAAGTTACATTAATAATAAGATTTCTTATTAACTCCTTTCTCCAATTTTAGTAGAACAGTTAATATTGCAATTCAGTTCTGTACCAAAGGATATGACCACTCTAATTTCCTCAGGCTGTTGTAATCATCTGTTCAAAGTAAATACTATCAGTAGTCACAAATAGTTCTGCAAGCTATTCAACTATTTAAGAGGTACTTTGCACCCTCAAAAATACAGGTTACAAATGAAGTGAAATTATCATTGGACAGATGCAGAAAAAGAAATAGGATATAGCTACTAGATAAGCTAAAATCTGATGGGTATAACATTATATTATGTGGAGCTCCTGAGAGATTAGCACAATCACACCAATTGATTGTGTTGTGTCTGTTACTAAGAAAGAAATACTGCAATGCTAGCCTGCATTGGTCCTTCAGAGTAGACCATTCTATGCAAATGTCACTAACATGCAGAGTGTTAATTTTCGATGGATTAATGCTGGTGAGCAATTTTTGGGTTGGTTTTGCAGGCTTTGATATTTCCAGAAACCATGGAGTCTCCTCTCTCTTCAGAGCCTATGCAGCATCCCCTCCACAGATACCCTAATTTTCATGTACATAATCATTGTATTGATTACGCAAGTTGTATAATAAATAACAAAGTCAACTATTTTATATCCTCACTAAAAGATAGAACCTTAGACAATTGCACATTTCTTTCCAGCTATTTCCATCTTTAAGGCTGTTGTGCCTTAATCAGTTCTCTTACAGACCGAAATCCAGCATCATTTTCCCTTAGCAGGAATAGGTAGATGTGGGAATTATTATCTGCTGCATTTCTCTTAAGATTTATTTATTTGTATCCCGCCTTTACTATTTTTACAAATAACTCAAATGTGGTGAACATATCCAACATACCTACTTTCCCAACAACAGTCCTATGAGGTGGGTGGGATAAGAGTGTCTGGACCTAAATCACTCAGCTCACTTTCATGGCTAAGATGGGACTTGAGCTTATGGTCTCCAGCTTTCTAGCCTGATATCTTAGCCACTAGACCTAACTGGCTCTCCAGTTATAGCTGGTAATGAATCCAGGAGTTCTGCCTGAAAAGAGGCAGCTTTGGCACCTTAGGGAAAGTTTTGAACTTGTTTGCCTTAGCCTGCAGGACTAGTCAGATTCATCTAGAAATGAATTCCTATTTCCCATTAACTGTTCTTTGTCAGCCCTTCCCATTTTCAGTAATCAATTAACATTTTTCTCAAAACTACTCTGAAGTTTTATAGATGGGAGGGACAGATTTGGGTTGAAGGGAGCTTCCCAAGTACAAAGAAAAGTTTAACTTCCTTTCTGGGACATTTTTTGGCCAGGCATTACAAAAGTGCAAGGGTGAGGTAGATACAAATTGAACATAAACATGGGGGGCATTGATAGAACTGTTCTTAGACATTTTTTAATTACAAAAACAGTTTTGTCAGATGATTTTAAGTTACCTGAAGAGATAAGTAATTCAAATGCATATCTATTGTGTGAAGGTATTCTCTATTTTAAACTCTTTGGGCCATGTTTACTTAGCTGAGCCCTGCCTAGATTTTGCCAACAAAATCTGATGTCCATTATTTCAGGTACATTCTCTAGGAAGCCCAATATACTAAATACACTTTTATGAATTAATATTTTTTTCATCCTTTTTTCAAACCATGTTTTGCCAAATCCATATGTTAAGGATTATGCAGAAAGTCATCATTACAAAAGGTAAGCCTGTATGTACCTTAGCTAATATGTTGTATACAGGTAGTCCTTACTTAATGTCTGCTTTATGACTGGCTGAAGTTACAACAGCCAAGGAATGGGTGCTTTATGACCCACAAAGTTCCCCAGTCTATTAAAATAGGTTCACTTAAAGACTGTGGCATTTGCTTAACAACCATCTCATTGGTTTAATGACCATCATAAAAAGGCCCAGAAAATTTGTTTGTCATTTGGGTGCCTTGACTTACAGTCTCTACAATGTACAATCATAGTTTCCAGCTCAGTTATGATTGTAAATTGAGGACTACCTATATTTAGTCTGAGATGAGATCATGGGTTGAAATTCCATTCAGAATTTATTTTCTTAGGAAATTGGTCTGTTACTTTTCAACTTCACCTAGGATCATAAAAAGCTGCCAGTCAAACTAATAGCCATCTATTTCTGTATTGCCTAAGCTGTAAGAGTTTCAGGAATAGCCAGACTTCCTGATCTGATCTACCTGAAGATGCTAGAGACTGACTCTCCATTGCTCTTTTTAAAACCTAGTCACACATCATCAGTAGAACTATCCTTTCAGTAGAACTACCACTTCAACTGCTAAGTAAGGTAGATTTATTTCCAAAGTGCCATATGCTATAAATTTAGAGATGTTATAACTATTGCATAGGCAATAGATTGTATTGGAAAAATCCTCTGACACTTTTGATCAATGAGATTCTTTTCCAATGTGCCAGTACATATAAGCACATGCATTTTTTAATATGGATATATATATTTTATGACATGCTCACTTCCTGAAAATGCAGCATTTGTGGGTTCACAAATCAGTTTGCACAAATTTGAAACACTGATTAATTCTATTTTTATTTAGGTCTAATTGTACTTTCCCAGCATACATTTGCCCCTTTTAAGATTACTCAAATTTTCTCAAATTGTTCAGAAACCACATTTCAGTCTCTTTAATTTTTCCACTGCTAAAGATAAAACTAAACTATGTGGGAGACTTTTGACCAGATTTTCTACTGCTTCTTTCAATTTCCTTTGAGCTCTGCAAACCTATTAGAGAAGTTATCAGCAATGAGGGGAGTCTATGAAAACTTTTTGGTCAGAGTAGAAGTCCACAATTTCTTTTACATCTACCATGAATGCTGGTTACCTCTTAACCAAACTGGATATTTCTGAAGTATATCATGCCTCCCCTACATTTGTCAACTTCCTGGTGTAAAACTATAAGTCTTCATTCACTGTCTGGTTCCCTTTATCTCACATATTCCTTAATTAGTAGCATTCATACTATAATAAATCTTTCCTCCTCATTCTGTGACTTTGGTGAAAAAAGACAAGAGTTAAAAGAAAAAAAAACTAAAGCCCAATGCAAAATTCTCATCACGACTAACTCCATCCCAGAGTATACTACAAGGGTATAAACCTACATTTTGTGTTCTATACGTTATAGTAAATGTAATAAAGGTGGTATCACATGTTGTTTTAAACCATAACCTAACCAATTAACAAAAGCATTGTTACCTGGACCAGGTGATTTTTTAAATCTCTCATTAAAAGGGATGGGAAGATTAATTTGTATAACAGAAGTATGAAAGTAATGTGTGAAATTTATGTTATATATATATTGGAGTGCTTCCTAGTCCCTCTATCCTATTGCTATTATTTCTATACTATTACTATGGCAGTTACAATTACCCCCATACTATTTTGTATTACTTTTATTCTTTATACTTTCATTGCTTTTTTGTGCCTGCAGGTCAAGCAGCTTGTCCTGGAAAATGCCTGGATGGGCCTCTGCAGTTTTCTTGGCAAGGTTGTTATATATTTGATTTTTATTCTGTCTTTATTACTTTGTAAGTGACTCAAGGCAGCAAACATACCTAATACTCCTTCCTCCTATTTTCCCACAACAGCAGCCCTGTGAAGTGGGTTGGGCTGAGAGAAAATGGCCCAAAGTCACCCAGCCAGCTTTCATGACTAAAGCAGGTCTATAACTCTCCTTTTTCTCTAAGGCAGCACCTTAACCACTATATAGCTTTTCAGAAGTGGGTTTCCAACTTCTTAGGGCTTAGCAAGAATGACTAACCCAAGACTGAATAGTGTCTAGCATGACACCTTTATCACTATACCAAACTGGCTGTCATTTATCATTATTACATCTACTACTATTATATAGCAATGTTTTCTTCTTCTAGAGCCTGTTCTGTTCTAATTCCTCTGAGTTTCCTTCTATTTTTTTCTTCTGTTTGTTGTTCTTTTTCAGTGTTCAACAGATAGAGCTCTTGCACCTTTCTACATTGTGTTTTCCTTTGTTGTGCCTCTATACTTTATTTTCAGTACCATTCCCTCTACAGAGAAAAACACTTTTCTATTAGTTACTACACTTCCATTTCCTGATTACTATAAAACTCCAGCTTCCCCCCTTCCAAAAAAACCCAAGCCTTGCTTCACCTTCTTTCTTCCCCACACCTGATCAAGAGTGCTAGTAATGCAGCCGTGGTGACGCTGGAGAAAAGGCTTATATAGAAGGAAAGGAAGATAGCACAGGTGCCTGCAATTATCTTCAGCAGTCTGCTCTTTCACAAACAGGCTTTGTTTAAAGTGATCTGACAATTTTCTGAATCGTTAAGAACTAGGCAAGGAAGATGATGAAATCCTACCTTTGCTGCTGTCATCTATGTGTTTGTGTGTGTGTTGTGGGAAGGAAGGGTAGAGATTGCCTAACCACAATACAATAAGTTGGTCTTAGATTGGTGGATTGTTTTGTATAGAGCAGCAGCCAGTTTGCTAAAGATCAAAAGAATAGCTCTAAAATGACCCAGGAAATTATTTCTCCAAATAATAGGGGTATCATACTATTTTCTTCTCTTTCTTTTATGCCTTCGAGACAATCTTGGCTTCTGACAATGACATGGACCAGTTTGTGTAGGGTTTTTGGCAAGGTTTTTTTTCAACAATAGTTTTCCATTGCCACCTCCTTCCTAGGACTCAGAGAAAATCATTGGACCAAAATCATTTAGCTGGCTTTGTACCCAAGGCAGAACTAGAACTCAACTCTAGTCTGGTGCCTTCACCAAATCAAAATGGATTTCAATTTCTTCTTTATAATTGGCTAATTCTGCTTACTTAAATGTCATTCATTCATATATTACTATAGTTTCAGTTATTTATTACTGTTTTTCAGTTGAAGATAGATTTGGTTTCTGGGAGTGTCAGGACCTGATTCTATCTCTTTAATTTCTCATTGAAATTGATTTTTTTTTCTCCTGTGAGTCAGGCTCCACTGGTTCTCAGAGACTGTTTTGAATCAATCTACCTAACCAAAGTGAATAGCAAAGCTCAGTACTAGGACTTTCCTTGTAAAATCTTTGTCCATTAGGTCTTGAAAATGCCTGGAGTCATCTTAAACAATATATCTAAGATATTGAATTTCAAACCAGTTTAAGTCTAGTGTTCAACCTTGCAGTTTATGGATTCTTATCAAATAGGAGCCATCTTATCTCTCTTCAATACCAATTCTGAAATTTCATTGGATTTTCACCTTGGCCATGTTGGATACAATATCCTTTGCAGTTCTATAGGTGGGGGAGGGGGTAATAGTGTTCATGTCCACATCCAATCTCACTCCAAAATTTCAACTGATCCAGAATACAGTGGTGTGAACAGTAATGGGCAGATTCCTGGAGTCTACTTTGAGATTCAAAGGCATTCCCATGTAAAGAACATTTTACTAGTCAAGGCAGGATGTGACAAGGGCATCAGTGATTGTCAGAAGGGCCTTCTGTTCTAGGAAAGAGTGAAACTGGCACATCAGATAAATTTGGGCTAAGGCCTTCATCAAGCAGGAAGTGTGACTCCAGGAAAGCCCCCAAATTTCACAAGACACTTGAATGGGAAGTGCCACTCCATCCAAGGTCAGAGATGGAATATTTCCAGAATATCTATGACAACCCGCCATGGACAACTCACCACTGTCAATTTGACAAGGTCAATTTGCCATGGCCAACTCACTGCAGGACAACTTGCCGCAGCACAAGAGTTACATAATATTGAAGATATGGTATAATAGAATCATTTAAAAAAGGATGCAAAAAAAGGGACAGAATGAAAAAAATTAAAATATTTTAAAATTATTTGAAATAATTAAAGTGAATTATTGAATTGTCCCACGGCGCATTGTACTGCAGTGAGTTGGCCACAGCAAGTTGTCCA
This sequence comes from Bungarus multicinctus, assembly GCA_023653725.1. Lineage (NCBI taxonomy): Eukaryota > Metazoa > Chordata > Lepidosauria > Squamata > Elapidae > Bungarus > Bungarus multicinctus. The sequence goes on from CM042842.1 coordinate 76,041,273, forward strand.
TGGTTAGATAGCTGTGGTGAGTTGACCATAGAGATTGTCCCATTCCAATCTCCAGATCAGGTGGCCAAACACTCACAGCCACTCAGTTTATTTATTTTTTATTTTATTTACATTTATATGCTGCCCTCCTCCGGAGACTCAGGGTGGCTTACAGTCTTTAGAGCATCATGCTAAGTGCCCGGCAATAGCCTTCATTCCATTGTATATGCCTGCTTATTACTAGGGCTTTTGGCCCCCCCAAGTGGCATTTTTACAAAGTCAGCTTATTGCCCCCAACAATCTTGGGTCATCAATTTACCTACCCCAAGAGGATGGAAGGCTGAGTCAACCTTGAGCCTGGTGGGATTCAAACCTGCACTAATTGCAGGCAGTTGAGCTAAGTGCTAGATGATTAACAGCCTGCACCACCAAGGCCCCTTAGTTCAGACAAAGATAGTTCCCTCTCATCCAAAATCTCATAGCTTCAAGGCATTGGGACAGAATCTCAACAGTCTCACTTAGGATCAAAATATAAACTTACGTATCATTGGTGTACTGATAATATCAAACCCCAAACTAGCAGGTGACCTCATCCAGCAGTTTTATGTAGATGTTAAAAAGGAAGTGTGAGAATTCTGCTATACTCCACAAAGAAGGGGTCAAGGGAGTAACCAACGCTGATTAGAACCATCTATGGAGAAAAGAACTACCATAAAACAATGCCCATAGTTTCTAATCCATGGAACCAGCTCAGAAGGATACCATGGTCAGTTGTATAAAAAGCCACTAAGAGATCAAGGAACACCACCATCGTTCTGACTCTACCACAGATCACCTATAAGTGCAATCAAAACTATCTCAGAACTAACTTTTCCCTTTTCAGGGCAGGAAGCACCACCCCTTCTTCCCAAGAGGCCAACTCCACAGCCTGGATCTAACCGCAGGTCAACTCCTTGGCCATTGTCACTAGGAGGAACCCAGATCTAGTAAACAAGTGGCTGAACAGATAGCATAGAGAGCCTTGTCCTCTTCCTCCAGAATCATTTGCTCAAACTCATCCCAGATCAAACTATCAGACCATGCCCAAAGAACCTTGGCCTGCCTTGTCCAGTCAGAGTCCAAGGCAAAGTGATCTGCATCTATCAGACACTCTGAATAATCCTCACAGTGGCCCTGCAGATGTACTACAGGGCCCTCCCTACCCTAGAGGGACTAGTTATTCTAAACAGGGCCAGTGGACAGCTATCAGGGGACACAATAAGGGCAAAGAAATACAATATTTTATTTATTTAAAATATTTATATAGTCGTGTACCTTTTAACCAATTCTGGGTGACACAGTCAAAAATTAAAATAACACACAAAATATTGGCATTTTGCCACCTTATCAGCACAAGGTAATCCCGTATATGATTTCTTATTTATGGCTGGTCAGATTGCTTCAAGTCTTTCTCCAACAGTGTTTTTCTTCTGTTGCTTCATCTCCTAGTATAGGGATTTCAAACTCGCGGCCCGCAGGCCGGATGCATCACATGCTGGCCACACCCACACTAGTGAAGAGGAGAAAAAAAGTCACGATACATCATGTGACACTGCCGTGATGATGCAAGTTTGACACCCCTGTCCTAGAATTTCTCAGTAAACCAAAGTGTACCTAGGAATTGGCACACAGGGAGAGATTATAGTAATATGATCCAAGGTCCTGGCCACCTATTCCAGACAATGTCTATAGCAGGGGTGTCAAACTCAATTTCATTGAGGGACGGATCAGGGTTGTGTTTGATCTCGGGAGTGGGGGGGCAGGGGGGCATGCCAGGATAGATGTGGCCAACTCAATGTCACTTGTTTTGGGGGTGCCTGTGGTGGCCTGAGTGGTCTGCCAGAGAAAACGGACTCCTGAGCTCCATTTTCAGCTGCGATGGCCTCCTACAACCCTCTGCCAGAGAATACGGAGCTCAGGAGGGCTGTGGGTGCTCTGTTTTCACTGGCAGAGGCACCCGGGACAGTCCTTCACTGATCCAAGGTGGCCCTGTGGTCCAGATTTAAGCACCCCGCTGGCCGGATCCTGCCCCAGGCCTTGAGTTTGACACCTCTGGTCTACAGTCTTGGACAAACCGTACCTAGATTCTCAGGGAAAACCCCAAGCTGTCTCTGGAATCACCAGTGAGTTAAAAGGCAACCAGAGACTGACTAATAATGTTTTCTGTTTTAGCGGCGGCAATAACGAGGCACGTACTCTTAGTAATTTCAGCTCTTTCTTTTATTTCAGAACGGACACGATCGGCGAGCGCAGGCAGCCTCTCTTTTAAAGGCTTCCTGCGCTTCACCCAGCCAATGACAGGGCAAGGCTTTCCCGCCGGAATCACGGCCAATGAAGGGTAAGTATTTTAAATACAAATGAACCAATCCAGAACATTTTCCACTGCCAAATCACATCTCTATTGCCCTAAGAAAAAAGCCAGATCTGGCAGGTGGTTGCCAATATGTGTTGGACTGCCCTTTACTACCATGGAGGTCACAAAGTCCTAGGGTGCTGCAGGTATAATATAACTGGTTGACAGATTGAAACCTCCAAACACCAACAGCTTTTGGGACTCTATTGCTAATGCAGCAAAATAATCCAACATCTCAGTCAGGGATGCCACTAGGCAGCAGGGAAAAGCCAGTACACCAGCAGCAATTCCATCTGAGGCCTATAAGTGCAGCTTCAATCAGTTACGCTATTAGTGGAACAGAACCCCCTGAAACTCTCATGGATGATCATAGCCATCACTCAGTCTTGGACTCTTGGCTCCAATCATGCCTCAGTAAAACTTGTTAGGCCAATAAATGCCCTCAATCTGGATAACATCATGGAGGAAGGCAGGTTAGTTACACACCAACCGACATTTAATACCCTCAGCGAAAGTCCGGGAACACTGAGGAACTGACACCAGAGGTGGATGCCAAGGACCAAACAGTGAAACTACTTTCAAATAACAGATCGAGTATCCTTAAATGTGGCCTACACCCAAACCTCCCACCATACCTCCTCTGCCCATCACTATGACAATGGCATTGCCTATCCTGACCAGAAGTGGTATTCAGCAGGTTCTGACCAGTTCTGGAGAACCGGTAGCGCAAATTTTGACTAGTTCAGAGAACCTCTGGCTGGACATTTTACAGTATCGTTCCCCTGCCACACCCACCAAGCCACGGCCACAGAACCAGTAGTAAAAAAATTTGAATCCTACCACTGATCCTGACCCACTGCCAAGGGGCACATAAATAATCTACCACACAAATGAAATCCAACGCTCTGGAATTAAATATTTTGGTTGTACTGTACCAGTAAAGCAATATTTGAATAAGCTGATGTAATAACTGTGTCTTTGGATTCGTAGCAGCCCAGAGTTGTTTTTAACCTTTTTATTGGTATGTTTCCTGCTGCTCCTCTTCAATTAAGGTTGTTTGCCTTATGTTACTTGCTAAGGTCTATTGCCTAGAGGAAATATAACTGCTTTTAGAACTGTTTCCTGTCTCTCCCAAAGTAGGAGAAGTAACTGAACATTGAGCTGTTCAAACATGTAAAAAGAGGGGAAAGGTTAGGGTTTCATTATATACATTCAATGCATGGTCTTGCTCTTGGAACAGCCAGTAAACTGGTTCTTCTGCATTCAGGTCCTGACTCCTGACAGCTGGCATGTTGGGATTAAATTACAATCAGAAGAGAACTTTCTTCATGTACTCTAAATATCTACCAGTCAGCATGGTACGGAGCTCAGTGTGACTCTTCTTCCTTGGCTGGTTGCCCCATAGAAGCTGACATCATAGACACAAATCACAGGAGGTGGCAGGAAAACAACCCCTGGGTGATACTATATACACAGGACAGACAAGGAAAACATTTCAGCAAAACTGAGACAGCTCAGTAAATATCCAACAATGGAGTGATCCATTCTGTGGCAGGTCTAGATTCTTACCACATGTCATACAATAGCAATAGTACTTAGACTTATTATACCACTTCATAGTGCTTTACAGCTCTTTTAAGCAGTTTACAGAGTCAGCATATTTCCTCCCAATAATCTGGATCCTCATTTTACTGACCTCAGAAGGATGGAAAGCTAAGACAACCTTGAGCTAATGAGGATTGAACTCCTTTCAGTGAGCTGAATTAGCCTGCAATACTGCATTTTCTAACCATTGCGCCACTATACAATCTGACTACATATTCTATATCTTTGACATAAAGAAGGAAGTTAGAAAAGTGCTTCATTGTGAAAGCATGTAAAATGACAGCAGTTTTAGTAAAGATCTTTAAAAGGGATTCAAATTTATGAGTGTTTAAGACGACAAATAACCCTCAAAAAAGGGTTCCATGTTCCCTCTTCTGCTGCTTAAAAGTCTTATGGGCTCTTTCAAATGCCTACTATATTTCAACATTAGTCTGACCAGTGCAAACATGCCATACATCGTATTGACAGGGCTTTAATTTTTCTTTACATTATTGATCTCTTTTTTCATTTGTACTTTGTCAGCATTTCAACATAGATACACAAATGTGTAGGAGATTCCATTCCTTGAGTTTGGTATCCTGGGAAAATAAAATGTTTGGTTTCGGTGGTGCATATGTATGTGTGTATTTTCCAAAGAAAATTTTCAAACTTGGGTGTGGATTCCCATTTTGCATGTTTTACTCTGTTTCTAATATCTGCCTCATTGATATCCTTATCAGCACTTCCTGAGTTCTCTGGGCTGTCAGTTTTGTCAAACATTGAGCAAAGTAGCCCATGTTGTATCAGCTGTGAAAGTAATCTGCCTGTTCAGGCAAAGTTGCCTGCAGGTTTCCAGCTCATGCTAGCAACTAGCACCTGTTGATATTTAAATTGGCTGGGATTACTTATAAATCAAATTAATAGTTCTAGACTCTATGCTAAAGGAACACAGTGTAAACTATGCATAACTCTGTTCATAAAATCCTGATTAAAAGAAACATATTTGTGAACAAAAAAAAAACCAAAAAATTAAAATTAAGAGTACTAAAAGGAAAGGATATAGAGAAAGAGTAGTAAGGATGACTGATGGCATAAAAATTCCATGAGTGTTTGTTTATATTCAGAACTTGTTTGTTTTGAGAACTGCATGAATAAAACTCCCTCTGTGTGAGGCGTTAATTCAGTTTCTCTAGGTCTGCCTGGAAATTTTCTCTAGAAAAGCAAATCTCCCATTTCTTGTTCAGAATTTTCTGACCCTAATTCTTAATCTTCCTGCTCTGTCTCCCTCTTTTACCATCTTTTCTTACAAATAGTGGCATTTGATCCATCCAGAGGCTCATTTCTATCATTTTGTTTCCTTGGCACTTGCTAAAGAGAAGACTCAACTGTAACAGCAAGGGTCCTTTTTCAAGAGATGTGTTTGATCCCTGTATGTCTTCATATTAGCAGCCAAACCCAAAACAAAACAAAATTCAGATCAGTGAGTTGCTTGTGAAAAACAAATGGCTGAAAGTCCTTTTAGTCCCCCCATTTCTCACCATACAATGGATAGAACAAATCAGATAGGGTAGGAGGTAGAATAGACTGATGGCTTTAGTTTCAACATGTTGTAGAAGTTAGCAAATAGAGGCTCCCATTCAGTCTGTGGGGCTAAAATACTATTTTGGATGCACTTAAAATTGAAGAATTTCACTTTCTTAGCACTGCTTTTTAATCTTACAGATAAATGATTTCTAAGAACATTTCCTGAAGGTATGCATTCAGCTGAGCTTTATCTATTAAGAGTTTGATAACTCCTTAACACGGTGGTGAGATTTGACTTTGATTTTTCTTTCCAAAATGCTTTTACCAATTCCTTATTTTAGAGACTCTTTTAAAGTCTGTGCTTAAATGCCAAAGTTGAAATTTCTTGACAATTTTCCATGTACATCTGTTTTAAGAGCATTGGGTAAATCATGTGAATAATACTTCCATTAAATTCTAAACATTATTTAGGATTACATCCAGAGTTGTGTCCTCTTTGATCCAGTCAATGACCAACTCTTCTGAGGCATATCTGTTAAGGAAATCTCAAATTTTTACTTCTTTTTTCATGACTGGAACTGAGGTCTACATAAAAGTGCCAGTGATTAAACTATTTTTTGCTTTGGATGCCTTCCTGGTTTTATTTTCTATCACAGGACAGCTATGAGCATTCTGTAGTAAATTACTGGGGAAAGAGCAGTGGTGGGATTCAATTTTTTTACTACCGGTTCTGTGGGCATGGCTTGGTGGGCGTGGCAGGGCAAAGGATACTGTAAAATCTCCAAGTGGAGGTGGTATTTGCCGGTTCTCCGAATTACTCAAAATTTCCACTACCAGTTCTCCACAACTGGTCAGAACCTGCTGAATACCACCTCCAGGAAGGAGACATGATTGATATTAACACCCCTAACAATTCAATGAATTGGTCTTTCTGTTTTGAGGCTCTACTTCACGGGTGTCAAATTCAATTTCATTGAGGGCTGCATCAGGGTTGTGTTTGACCTTTGGGGTGTATGTAGCCAGGGTGGGCATGGCCAGCTTGATTTCACTCATGTCGGGGGTGCTTGTGGTGGCCCGAGTGCTCTGCCAAAGAAAATGGGCTCCCGATCTGTTCTCGGCTGGGACGGCCTCCTGCAATCCTCTCCCAGTAAAAACAGGCTGGTCCTTCGCTGTTTCCACAGCAGCCTCACAGGCCGGATCTAAGCACCTCGCAGGCTGGGTCCAGCCCACAGGCCTTGAGTTTGCCACCCCTGTTCTACTTAGCATGACCTCCTTGATGTATAAAGTGACACCATCCTCAGGAATATCATTAACCAATCATTCTGTAGATAATGACACAATCAGAATATCCAGTAATACTATTATGTTCACAATGTCTGCACTCTCCTTTTAAAACAACATCTCAAATCTTTATGGTGATTTGGTGGTTTCTAGCATTAGCACTTTATTTATTTATTACCATTATTTATGTTCTTCCAAAGAATACTAGAATTTCCAAAAAAGCTCAAAAGTAAATTGTGCTGTAAGTAGAGCTGTAAGAAACATGACAAGCAGGAAAGTAATGACAGTTTTAACCTCCTCAAACTGTTGTTAATTTCCCTGAGTGCTTAATTTGTACATGTGTTTCTTATCTACTTTATGCTTAGTTGCTGAGCCTGGCAGATTTCATCAGGGCAGCTTCTCCACACATGTGTACAATTATGTCATCTGGGAACATTTTTCCATTCTCCCAACATCTGGTTGAGTATTTTAGGGGCCTACAAATCTAAGTTTGTTAGTGTGCTGTCCAGCCAGTGTATGGGAATTGGACAGTTAGTTAGCAATTGTGAGCTGTCCCCTTAAGGGAATGCATCATGGTAAATTTAGTTAAGGTATCCTGGGAAATGTAGTCCATGTCACGTGACCACATCTGTAATCCTGATTGGTCACTAAATTAACCCTCGATGGGCTGGGGGAGGTTTCTTCACTCTTGCCTGAACTCACGGACTCGTGGTAACTGCTCTACCTCTACCACTACAAGATGGGAGGAAAGGGATAAGGAGATAACCATCTTTTTACTTACAAGACAGATATGCAAAGGATTGGAAAATCTACCACTGTACAGAATACAGAACAGTTAGACTTTTATCAGTTTCACTTATATTCGCATTTTACTTCACAGAGAGGTGAATGAGAAATCTTTGGAAGTTAAGGGAAGAAATGACCTTTGTCCCTTGTACTATATATGGAGAATATCGCTTATTGCTCTGTTTGTTGGATGCTATTGTATTATTTCCTTAATTCTATGTTCCATCAACTTTTTTTTTCTGAGGTGATATAAGGAAGCAAAGTAGACTTTCTTCAGCTGTGACTGGCAGCCAAAGAGATCTCCATTTTATTTCAAGCTGTTGCTGCTTTACTACCGGTATCATGGGAATACAAGTATCGATATGGTCAAAAGCTGACATAGTTTTCCAGTATTTGAAAGACTTTCAAATTTTGTTGGCTACGCTCAACTCCTGGCTATCTTACCGTAATGCTGGCAAATAGAGAAAACCCATTTTGCACTAGCAATTGTCACTGCAGGGGTAAAAGTATTTGACTGCTTTGCATATAAAGGACATTTGGCTCCTTCCAATTCCCAGCTGCTGTCCACTGCACCAGCATATAAAGAGGAGCCCAAAATCAGAATGCAAGGCACAAAACCCATGATCTGTCATGCTAATACAGTGAGTTGTCAAATAGTAGAATTATCCTAGAATCAAGGAGAGAAGAAGAGAGAGAGAGGAGGGAAGGGAGAGAGGAGAAAGAAGAAGGAGATAAACTGAGATGGAGGAGATAGCATTAATAACCTGGTGGTTCTGTGCATTAAATATGTTCCATCCATATATGGTTCCAGTTTTTGAATTGATCTGAAGTGGCCAGAACAGATCAGGACAATATTGAAGTAATATAGCAATTTTTAATCTGAAGCTTTGGTGGGAATTCAGCTCCTGTTGGGACAACATAAACTGCTGCTAGAATAAAGAGGCATTGTCCTGACTTTCTTCCCCATGCTGTTTTTTGGCTGTCAGGTGGTTTGCAATATGGAAAAGAGCACAGCAAATCTGTGTAAATCATAGCCCAGGATGAAATTGGGGCTGCCAGATTGTTCTGGCAATGTTATCAATAACTAATGAATAAGAGGTCTGCGACTTACATCCATCATTCAGATTTTTTTTCCTTCCTACTGTATTTATTTATTTACAAGATTTATATACCGCTCCCCTCTCCCTGCGGGACTCGGGGCAGTGTACAGCCATTAAAAAATACAATAATAACACAATAATTAAAAACAATTAAAAAGATTAAATATCGTGGCTGAATAATAAAAACGAGACAAGGGTTTAAAAATAAGGACTAAAACCAATTAAAACCGAATTTAAAACCCCATAAAACCCTAGGCCAGACCGGCTTGATGAAATAGTTCTCTAGCTCTGAATGTTAAGGTGCCAATCAAGACAAGGGGAAAAAGTTAAAAGATGCTAACTTTAGATGAGATAAGATTAGTTCTTTTATTGGATGATCTCCTAACATGAGAACACACGAACATCCACAAGCAGAATAGAATCAAGAAAGAACAGAAAAGGTTTTTGACAAGTGGCACTCTTTAATCCTATCTTGTAAACTGAACATTTGTAACAAGCAAAGAAGAAACAGCTTCCTGTCTCAGGAATAATTTAATACTTGGATTTTCCCACACATGTTGTCTTCTTGTTAAGGAGCATAGCCCTAGAACACAGCTGTCAAACTCCTGGCCCCTGGGCCGGATGTGTCATGCACTAGCCATGCCTATGCCCAGTTTAGGGAAGAGGGGGAAAAAATCCTGATACGTCACATGATGACATGAGTTTGACACCCCTGCTCTAGAACATCCCAAATTTTCAGAACTGATGTGAATTATGGGACTCTTAACATAATAGGAAGTTACCAGGTTGGGGAAAGGTTATCATGATACCTGTAGTTGTTACTTTGATTATCTTATTATTGAGAATCTTTAGAAGTATAAATACAAAAAAGGTTTTCTAAGTTTAATTATAATATCAAATTAAATCATTATAGCAGTCTTCTTCATTCTACTTAACTCCAAAAGTAATAAGTTGCAACTTCCATCATGGCATGATGTTTGGAAATGCTATAGGTTGTAATCCTGACATCCATGAATGGTTTAGGTAAGATTACATTCCTCCTTTCTGCTACCCAACATGCTGAGAAAAAAATGTAGATTTTTGTCTTTTGCCTTCCCTTTCACTGGTACCTTATTCTGTTCAGGGGTATCTTCATTATGCCTCTGAGTGTCACTGGGTATATTCCCAAAACTGAAAATAATGAGCGTGAAATATACTTATGTAAGATTCTTTAAATAACCAATATACCAATATGTTATGACTAATTCAAACTTTTGAGAGAGAAAAACTTTTCTGAATTTTCCTAAGCAATGGATTAAACAGAAAGGGTTTGTTTTAAAAAAATGCTTCAGAAAAAAAATCAACTAAACGATGCATTCTTTTTATTTTTTTTAAGTTTTATCTTTTTGCTGTTCATTTGTAAGAAGTAATATCTGAAATCCTTGTGCAATATTATTTCTGAGATCTCCCTTGGGAAATGATAGACTGGTTGAAACATGTAAGCAGTGGAAATCTTATCTGGAAAGCAGATAAGATGTGATCAAGGCTCAGCTTGAGATCTTTTTTTTCTAATCCAAAAATGACTATTATATTAGATTAGATTCAACTTTATTGTCATTGCACATGAACACAGGCAACAAAATGCAGTTAGCATCTAATCAGAAGTGCAAAACAGCAATGAAGTATAAATATATATATATATACAGATATACAAAATATATAACTATATATGGATATACAGAATATCTATGAATATACAGAATATATCTATGGAAGGAATATAACGACTGTACAGAGTGTTTATGAACATATTGAATATAAGTATAATGCACAGAGAGTATATACAAGATATATTATATATTATCAGGGGAAGTATCAGTGTGTGTGTGTGGGAATAGACGAGTTGAGGAGTTCAGTAAGGAGACCGCCATATGGTAGAAACTGTTCCTTAGCCTGCTGGTCTTGGACTGCAGGCACCTGAACCTCTTCCCAGATGGAAGAAGAATAAATAATTTATGGGCTGGATGGGAGGAGTCCTTAATGATGCTGTGGGCTTTTCGCAGACATTGTTTCCTCTGAATGTCCACAATGGCAGGAAATGGGATCCTTATAATGCGTTGGGCGATTTTCACCACCCTCTGTAATGCCTTCTTTTCTTTCATGGTGCAATTTCCATACCAGAATGAGATACAGCTGGTTAGGATGCTCTTGACTGCACAGCGGTAGAATTTGATCAGAATAGTTGGGGAAAGGTGGTTCTTCCTCAATAATCTCAGAAAGAAGAGATGCTGGTGAGCTTTCTTGATCAGGCTGGTGGTGTTGATCTGCCAGGACAGATCCTCAGAGAGATGGATGGATCTCCAAGAACTTGAAGCTGGTGACACGTTCTACCATTCTCACACTGATGTGTACAATGTGGAGCAAGTTCAGAATACTTTCAACAATCATATATTTATGGCAGTGCTGGGAAGGAAGGAAGGAAGGAAGGAAGGAAGGAAGGAAGGAAGGAAGGAAGGAAGTTTAAGTAATATTTGAGACCTTATACTTACCATTGAATATAATTCCTGCTCTCAGATTAATAATTGTTTTCTGGATGCTAGCATTAGCCTAGCTTTGATCATAACCTACCTGCAGTATTAGTTGTTTGTTTTTTCTTAAAGGTACTGCTATCCTCTTTAAAGCCTTTAATCATCTAGAATTACCCAGTTTCTTGATATAAAAAAACTACAACTCATTTCCAAATCATCAAATGAGTTCAACGAGATCAGAATTATGGGGAGAGAAAATGTTACCTGTTCTTCATTTCAGAGCAAAATATCTTGAGTCAGCATGACAACAGCATTTCTATTTTAGCTGGCAATGGTTATAAAAGCAATTTTCTAGTCCCTTTGCCAAACTTACAAATAAAGCAACAGAGAAGTAACATTTTATCAGCCTCATACAAGTTTATAGTGTCCTAGCTATTTCCTAGATCCGGGTCTTCAAATTTGTGGGCCGTGGGCTGGTTATTTATTTATTTATTAAATTTCTATACCGCCCCCTCTCCCAAAAAAGGGACTCAGAGCGGTGTACAGCCAACTAAAAACAAAAACAATATATACAATTAAAAACAAATTAAAAACAATTACATTAGAGGCCGAATATACAATTTGAAAATACAAACCTAATAAAAAATTTAAAATTTTTTTAAAATGCAGTTTTAAAAGTTTTAAAAACCCCAAAAATTGTTACTGGGCCAGGCCGGCCTGTTGAAAAAACAGGGTCTTTACTGCGCGCCGGAAGGTCTGAATGTCGGTAATGGCCCGTATCTCCGGGGGCAAATCGTTCCAAAGGGAGGGAGCCCCCACAGAGAAGGCCCGCACCCTCGGGGCCGCCAACCAGCAACGACCAGGCGGCGGAACCCCGAGGAGGCCAACCCTGTGAGAGCGCACTGGGCAGCGGGAGGCTGTTGATGGCAGCAGGTGGTCCCGTAAGTACCCAGGACCCGAGCCATGGAGCACTTTAAAAATGATCAATACCACCTTGAATCGGATCCGGAAGGCCACAGGAAGCCAATGCAGCACGTGCAGAAGTGGTGTTACATGGGAGCTCCGAGGGGCTCCCAAGATCACCCGCGCGGCCGCATTCTGGACCAACTGCAGCCTACTGCAGTTATGTCACGCATTGGCTGTGCCCCCACCCGATTAAGTGGGAAAAAGTCCTGCTATGTCACATGATGCTGCTATGACAGGAGTTTTAGACACCTCTGTCCTAGATATTCCAGGTATAGTCAATTATGTTTAGGTTCTGGTCTGGGAGAAAAAAGGGAATTCATGTTAATTTTTAGTATATGTGTCCAGGTTTGGACAGAATGCACCCAATTGCTCAGTATTAGGTATTGAAAAAGCATGGGGATTTCACAAGTTTTATACCATGTTCAAGAGAAACTTTCCCTCCTACATTACTTCGTACAATTTAATTTGTGCAGTGTGGTGCAAAAAAAAATCAATGTACAAGTTTTAATAAGAGCTAACACAAAAAGGTAACCTCGTCTGTATAGCTGGACTTGTCAGTTGGTAAAAACCAAACTGTCAATATGTGTAATGCATTTGGTATATTACACTTGAGATATTCAACTGAATACACTGGATTGGATGGAGGCTTAGCCATACTTTCTTGCAGGACCAATAAAAAAAGGTTTTTATTTTATTTTATTGTTTATTTAAAACATTTATATAGCCGTCCATCTTCTAATCAACTGAACAGCTCCCACTAAAAGTTAAAACAACATATAAAATCATATTAAACCTACAAAATTAAACAGATTAAAACCACAGACTATTAAGAACAACAGAGAGCTAGCACTAAGTCAAACTCCCAACCAGGGGTGGGATTCAAATTTTTAACAACCGGGTCTGTGGACGTGGCTTAGGTGGTGGGTGTAGCTTGATGGTCATGTGACTGGGAGGACATGGCTTGGTGGTCATGTTATTGGCTGGGTGTGACCAACTCAATATCATTCACATCGAGGCATGCATTGCCTTGCCTGGCCTCTCATGACTGTGGGGATGCAGCAACAGTCGTAAGTGTGAAAAATGGTCATAAGTCACTTTTTTCAGTGCCATTGTAACTTTGAATGGTCACTCCACACAAGCAAAGTACCAGCAAAGGAGGGGGAAAAAAACTCCAGAGACATTCCTGAGACAGGAAGTCTAGTCCTGCCAAGAATGTAATAAGAGTTAACGGAGAGGCAGTTTCTATAAGCAACACCAGAATGTTTCCTTCCTGCCTTCCTTACAGGATTAGGCCAGTAATTTCTTCTAACAACCGGTTCTCCGAACTGCTTAGAATGTTAACAACCGGTTCTAGCGAATAGGTATGAACTGGTAGAATCCCACCACTGCTCCCAACATGCAATTATCCAATGTTATCCAATGCTTGGGGGGAAAGCCAGGCCTTCAAAGCTTTACTGAAGACCTGCCAAACTTCAAGGGGCAAAGTGTTCCATAGAGTTGGGCTGCCACAGAAAAGGCACACTTCCTATCTCCCATCAGAGGATAATATTTAGGGGAAGAGGCTGAAGAATGTGCCCGTGCTATCTGACCTTGTAGGACAAGTAGATATCCTTAGGGAAAGGCAGTACCATGGATAACTTCACTGTGCACCATATAGGGTGTTAAAATTATGACCAGCACCTTGAAGTGCACCCTCTTTTTATTTATTTATTTGATTTGTCAATCGCTTACAAGATAATAGGTATAAGTATATACATAGTTATGAATACATGAAATGGGTACATATAAGAAAAATAAAAGAAACAATAGGACAGGGACGGTAGGCACGTTGGTGTGCTTAGACACGCCCCCTACAGACCTCTTAGGAAAGGGGTGAAGTCAATAGTAGACAGTCTAAGGTTAAAGTTTTTGGGGTTTGGGGAAGAAACCACAGAGTCACGTAGAGTATTCCAGACATTGACCACTCTGTTGCTGAAGTCGTATTTTCTGCAATCAAGTTTGGTACGGTTAACCTTGAGTTTGTATCTATTGTGTGCTCTTGTGTTGTTATGGTTGAAGCTGAAGTATTCATTGACAGGTAAGTCATTGCAATGTATGATTTTATATACCATACTTAGATCAGACCGAAGATGGCATAATTAAAGGTTTTCTAGGTCTAGAATTTCAAGTCTGATGGCATAAGATATTCTATAATGAGTAGAGGAGTGGAGAACTCTTGTGAAATATTTCTGGACTTTCTCAACTGTGCTAATATCAGATACTAATGTGGGTTCCAGACTGATGAGCTGTATTCAAGTATTGGTCTAGCAAATGTTTTGTATGCTCTAGTTAGTAGTGTGATATTACCAGAGACTCTTCAGGTCACACAACGAAAGTGTTACATATAGTCAAAGTTATGGGCCCCAAGAAAATATGATGCGGAATCTAAGAAAAATATATATGTGTTTTATGTTAGAAAGGGAGATTGATATTAAGGAAGAATGAAGGTGGTCAGCTCTAATTACTAGAGGGGACAATCATATTTATAGTTAAGGATTGATAAAATGACAAATGTGACAGGAAAAAAATATGAGAAATGACAATAGAAAGTTGAGAATTTTAGATAACATTGTAAAATAAGGTATGAGAATATACTAAGAAAAATGGAAGGATATATAAGAGGATTTGGAAGGATATATAAGAGGATTTGGAATTGAATAAATGAACATAGATTGAATAAACGAACATAGAATTGAGATGAGAATTTTAGATAATATTGTAAAACAAGATATGAGAACATGAATTGGGATTGGATAAGTTTAATATTTTATAATGACAATTAATTAATTAATTAATTAATTAAAGAAATAAAATGAATAGGTAACTATGGTCATGTTTGTATTGAGATGTGAGACCTGGAATCACACGCCAAATGAGGTTTTTTTTAATTTAAAAAATAAAATGAAAATAGGGAGAAAATTGAATAATGGAATTACTAGGTATCCTTTAATTATGGTGGTAAGCATTTGGAGAGAACAAGGTTGAAAATAAATATTGAAGAATTATGAATTAATATGAATATATGCAATGAGAAATGTATGATATATTGATGCCACAGTGTTAATGTATTGTTGTTATATGTAGATTGAAATAAAAAAAATTGGGAAAACAAAAGTTATAGGCCCCTATTTCTCTGTGCACTGCTGCATTCTGGATCCATTGAAATTTTTGGATAGTCTTCATGGATAATGTGCATTGCAGCAATCCATCTTCATCCCAATTCCAAAAACATTGCCAAAGATTAAACCACCTTTTTTTTCTGGTGTCTTTGCCAGAGTCTTCTGGAACTGAATCCGAAACAAAATCCTTTTTCTCTCAATTGTTCAAATCTTCCATCTCCAGAACTGTTGTTGTTTCTTTGTCCCTTCTTACAGAACATTAGAAATGAAAGGCACATTAAGGACTATTCATTAAAGCAAAACTATCAAAGCCATGTAGCATTTGAAATACTATCAGCTTGATTTTGGAATAAACCATAATGGAAATTTTGAGAATTTACCACACCTGTACTCCTTCCATAGATACAGCAGTTTGTCTAGTTTGAGGCTCTTCCTCCTGTGATTTTGTTCCTTTCTAAGGAACTTCGTAAGTTATTGCCTAGGATTTTCCAGAGAACTGATATCAGACTGGCTAATCTGAGATTATGTCACTTCCAAAGAACTGATATCAGGTTGACTATCATTATCATCACCTGAGACTTTCAAGAAGAGATTGGACTCCCATCTGTCAGAAATGGTTTAGGGTCCTACTTGGGCAGGGGGTTGGACTAGATAACCTACAAGGTCCCTTCCAACTCTGATTATCTGTTATGTGCATCTATCTTTTTTCCCCTTTTTTAACAGAGTGGAATGAGGTGGAGGGGAAGGCTTATTGTATGCATCA
The DNA here is from genome assembly GCA_023653725.1 of Bungarus multicinctus. NCBI lineage: Eukaryota > Metazoa > Chordata > Lepidosauria > Squamata > Elapidae > Bungarus > Bungarus multicinctus. Next base: position 76,057,313 of record CM042842.1, read on the forward strand.
ATAAGACACTCATTTTCTCTGCAGTAAAACTCCACACCTGGTGAAAAATATCTCCTCCTCCCTTTCTAAAGTTAGCTGTTAGCTGCCTCCTCCCCCTCTTAATTGACAGTGTCTTGTGTAATTAAAAATAACGCTCTGAAATATTGGTTCTATGTAGCATTATGAATTTTTCTATCCATCCACATTTTGCCTGGAAGAAAAAAGTTGGCACTTCTTAGTTTGATTCCCAAGAAAATGGTGAAATTCCACTGTCCCTCTCTTTTTCTCTGTCATGCAGTCAATGGGTGGAACTCCTTGCAAATTTTAATGTTAATATTTTTTTAAATCTGGATTATGATCACTGAAGAACAAATATTTAGCAATAACAGTAGCACTTAGTGTTCTGCTTATTACTGTCTGGATGGCATAAAGCAGATAGAGTAACTCCACAAAGCATCCACACGAAGTCTTTTTTATTGGTTCACCAGGCATCCTTATCAATTCACATTTATGACAAGGTTCTTCTTAATGTCCAATCTTTTGCATATCTGAATTGTTGTGTAGAAAGATAGTAAAGTCTCACCCCCATGATGATTGAGGCATCTGCATGGTATGGTGGAGTCAGGCGAGAGTGAGGAAGCATCCCCCAGCCCAACTAGGGTCAATTAAGTGACCAATCCGGATTACAGATGTGACCACATGACATGGACTACATTTCCCAGAATACCTTAACTGCAATTACCATGATGCATTCCCTTAAGGTGACAGCTCACAATTCCTAACTAACTATCCCAAATCTCATTAACTCTAAACTGTCTGGAGAGCACATTTAGACTTATATACCACTTTACAGTGCTTTACAGCCCTGTAAAGTGGTTTACAGATTCAGCATATTGCCCCCAACTATCTGGGTCCTCATTTTATTTCTTCACCCTTCGTATAAATATTGATGCTGCTATTGTGTTCTAACTTCTTAGTAGCTGGTTAAATAGTTCTGTGTGATAAAGATCTGATCTTTTGTCATTCATGCAGAGAGTCATTATTTACCCCATTAATTGCTCTTGGAGTGGCAAAGAAGCTCCATCATTGGCCACATTTTTATAAGTCTAGGTTTTAGAGCTAGATCCTTCTAAGAGGATTGGTGAATATCTGAAAGAGAACAGTGTTATCAGTAGGACTGAAGAAGCAATAGAGCATAACTAAAATGTATAAATCTAAAATAATAAGCATGGCTGAAAATGCAGGACAATTTATTATGCAATAGCACATTGACCTAAACTGGAATATACAGGAACCTGATAACTGTTAAGTTTTTATTTGTTTCCATTTATCCAGGTTATTTCCTTCTGCAGGAAGACTTATAGTCAAAACAATTGACTCTCCAACACACATGCATGGACCACACACACTTCTCTTCAATTCTTTCACTTTCGGTAATTGACATTTTGAAGAAAGAAAAAAAAACAACAAGATTTGTAGGCAAGTCATTGTTACAAGTTTCAGCAAGTACAAAAAAGAAAAAGGGAACGGTAACTATTTGCTCACAAATCATCAATTCATAGGAGTTACTCTTGTTTCTTTGAAGAAGGGCACTGTGTGCATGCTAAGCAGTGGAAGCAGTGCTGCTATTTTGGATGACACAAACACTGTTCTCAAATTAAAATCCATAAGGCTGGACTTGCCTATATAGAGCAGGACAATAATCTCAGTCAGCAATGCTGGGGCAGAGGAGATCAGTAGCTATTTCCTTAATGTTTTTACAGTAAATAAGATGGAATTTAAGTGGACCAAATACAAATCCTGCATTTGGATAAGAAGCATGTGAGAGAGTAATATAAAATGGGAATCTATCTTGGCAGTAATATACAGTATGTAAAAAGGATCTTGGTGCCCTTGTCGACCACAAGTTATACATGAGTCAGCAACGTGATACAGCTGCAAAAAAGCCAAATGCTATCTTAGGGTAGGATATGAAGTGTTTTTCCTTTTCTTCCAAAAGACCTCTTGTTGAATTAGTGTTTGGAGGTACAAGAAGAAGGAGGGACCATGTGCTCCTAGCTGACTCAAATGTTGTGTTGCAAAGAAACTTGATTCACTGTCAACAAATATGAAAAAAAAAAGTAGTGCCTTCAGCCAGCTTGGTTTTTTACAGCATACTTTCCAGAATGATTGCATCAGCCACCTCCCTGCAGCAAAGCCAATACATGCACCCACTACATAAACCGCTCAAGTAAATGGCCATTGTGGATATTAGAATTGGTTGCATTCTTCATTGCTATTTAAGAAGCACGAAATAATTCAATACAACACTGGGGTTTGTTTGCATTTACCAGAAGACGAGTCTGCTGGTTTGCCTGTCTCTCAAATACACCTTCCCTCACTCACAGCATAAATGAACCACCTGCCTTGGAGCAAATATTACTATTAGACAAACTAGGCTACTTGTTACATCCTGTCTAAGATCCAACTGAGTGACTGCTGGAATGTGGGCACTGACAGAAATCCAAGCCGATTGGGGATGACTGAATCGTTGCTATTTACAAAATCTATGGCTTCTGTGAAACCTAACCCCCCCCCCCCCCACCTCCAGTCCCTATGCCTGGAAGGATACCAGCAGGGGGCGGCAGGGCACAAAATCCAGGGGTTCACAGGCAGAGTTTGGGAAAGCGATGCCACGTAGAAAGCCAAGTCTAGAAGATCTCCCCACACCCTGCCCTTGGTTCTGCTTCGCCCAATCTCTGCCAACAGGCCGGAATAGCAGAATGCGAGAGGGATGTTTGTATTTTAAAGCAGCCTTCCCCAGTACGGTACTCGCCACTTGCCTTTCTGCGTTAGTTTCCGTAGTTGAGGATTATGGGGGTTGTAGTCCAAGGTATTCACCCGGATGGGTGAGATGACTGTATTATAAAGGCAGGGCGGGGTGGAGTATGCGCCCGCATGTGGCGGCAGCGTGGAGAGGAGGAAAGGCAGCAACATTTGTCAGGGGTGGAGAACAAGGCTTTGAACTGCCCACCCTCTTCTTTATATGACACACGCCGAGCCAGACAGATGCTTTTGCGCTTGAACTCGCCGGAGGTCCACCGGCCCCAGATAGCCGAGTCGAGATCGAGCCACGCTGGGCACGCTTAAAACCAAGGCGCTGCGGGCAGTGCCTAGCGATCCACCGGCTGACCATTAGGTAGGAGGAAGAGGCCAGAGAAAAAAAACAACGGTCTGTTTGCTAACCTTTTAACGGAGTTAAGATTTCCTTGCAGGGGGAAAAGCCTCTTGAATCCGTTGCACGATTGGGTGAGGTTAAGGATGAGCCCCGTTGAGAGCTAAAACCTACGCCTCTGGGTGTGTTTGTATTATGTACGTAGGTGTTCTTAGGTCTGGGTTTTTCCCAGTGTGACTGTCCATGGTTCTGTATGAAGGTGAGATAAGCGATGCATGCTTGCCTTTCTACTACCACCACCCTCTCCTTTTTTCCTAACCCGTCTTCCGACGTCTGCGCGATGAGCTGTCAGTTGTTCGCAGCTCTCACGTTTCCAGGCTCCGGGCATCCAGACGTTTAAAAAGATCGGCACGTTTCGTCGCGATCGAATGTGTTCCTGGTTTTATGCGCGCGCACGCAGACGGAGCCAGGCGCCCCCTAACGTGGTGTGTGTGTGTGTTGGTCTTTCCTTCGCCCAGATCGTTTCCCTCGTAAATCCTCCCACCCCACCCGTGAAGCCTGGGCGCTTTTGCCCCTTTCTGTAGCTTATTGCCCGAGCACGCCAGACGGGTATATAGGGTTTCCTCCTTGCCGCGTGGACTGCAGCGCCCAGCGGGGGAAGAACGTTAGCCCTCCGCCGAGTCTGGATTTGCTCGGCACCGCAAATCCAGACTCGGCGCCGCAGCCCCTCCCTGGAGTTTCGCAGCGTGGCTTAGACTGAAGAAGCAAGAGCGTTCCAATCAGCAAGGGGGGCGGGTTGGCTGGACCGAGAGAACGACGCGGGGAAGGCGGGATCTCTCCGCTGCTTGCCGCCGCCCCCCTCCCTCCCCTCTTCGAAGCCGCGACCAAAACTTTCACTGAAGTCGGTGGCACTCGACCCCCGCCCCCCCCCAGAGCGGAGAGTGGGAAACGAAGGTGGGCTTGACCACGCGTTGCGGTCGCTTTGCCCCGACGCGCGGAGGGCTTGGGAAAGGGAGTAGTGAGAGCTGCTGGCAGCGAGAGCTGATGCAACTTTCTCGCTGAGTAGCGGGGGGAGGGCGGGGGAGCCACCTTGACAACGCGCCTGGAGAGAGCCCGTGCGAGGCACCAGAGCAGGATGGACAGGGTAAGCGGCGTTGGCGGGGACTCGAACGCGGGAACCAACGATGCCCCTGTCTAGGCTCACCAGATTTAAACAAATAAACAAACAAAAAAGCGGCAGCGTGGATTGTACTCTGGGGGTGACAGCGGCGTCCGGCATCTTGCGCCTAGCTGGAGAAGAAAACGTGCCGCTAGGAAACCTGAGGCGAAGCGTAAGAGCTGCCAGCGCCTCCTTCGGCCTCCAGCGCTTTGCATTTGCGGCTGTCATTGGCCCTACGGTGCCAGGCGGAATTGCCTTTCAGTCTGAGAAAGGATGGCTGCGGTAACTCGAGAGTAGGCTTTCTCTGGAGCCGAGAAGCAGCCTTGCGGCGAAGGGAGTGGATGGGTTGTTTAGGGGCGTGGTCACTCCCCACCCAGGGTGGGGGGGGTGTCTCTACTGTATGCTATCGAGGGTGCGTCTCGTCCCGCGGCCAGAGCTGGGGGGGTTTCGTTGGCTGTAATTTTCCACCTCACCGTGTGTGGGAAGACGTGAAACGGCTCCCACGTGGCAGCTGATGTAACCCCCGCTTTCCACCCAGCGTGCTTTTAAAGGGTTCGGGCATCCTCTCCTGTCAGGTGTTCAGGATTGTTCTGGATCAATATTTATCCCCTTTGGGATATTTCTCAAACTGTTGGTAAGTGAAAGCATATATATATATATATATATATATATATATATACTCCCATCCTTCCTGCTTATGGAAGAGAGGTAGTTCCTTTTAGCAAAATCTTCTCAGTCTAAGCAGGTGATGTATAGTGTTTATGGATCACCTATTTAGACTGAGAGGATCTTGCTAAAAGGAATTACCTCTTCCATAAATGAGAAGGATGGAAGGAAACAAATTGGATAGTTCAAGAGCTACCTTAAAGTATTTGGAAGATAGTTTGTCAATACAGGTCAGAAACTGAGTACTATGGAAGGTTCTTTATTATGCTGTTTCTTTCTCTCTCTCTCTTTAACCAAATGCATAAACATCGCTTCCTATTTTCTAGTTGATCAGTTGCCAAAGGACAAAACAATTAGCCAACATTCATTTCCCAATAAATAGTAACTCACTCTATCTTGATAAAGATAATCTACCAAAACACACACTGGAAATTGGAGAAGTGGCATTGTAAGAATAAAATGTAGCCGTTCAAAAGTGTGTTTTCAGCATAACAATATAGTTACTACAGAGTTTTATTTGTGATTCATTTAAATTGCTGTTTTATTTAAAGCATACTGTACCAAACTGTTCAGGCTATTGCAGATCCCTTAACTTAATAAATGGAATAACTTCCTGATTACAGGAAGTTATTCACATAATAAAATGGGGGTGGGGGAATGTAAAATAAAGAAGTTTAAATATTAAAGATTTTGCCATAAGAATTCTTGAGAAGCACAAATGTCACTTCCAGTCCAGATTCAAAAAATGAGATTCATTAAAAGAAATAAACAGAAATTTCAAAATTACTGTTTAATTTTACATTATATTTCATAATAAAAACAGAGATCTATGTTGCTAAAAGAGAAATTTTTTTCCATTGCAGCGTAAGTTTTGGTTAAGATTCTTTTCTGAAGTGCATGAAATGATCATTTAGATTGGAGATGGGAACTTTTTATTGTTGGGATTGTACATTTGTACCCTGCAAAAATACCATATGAAAATAAACCACCAGATTTTAGTGCAGTCTTCTTGCAGAAACTGTCTATCCAGCCTTAAGAAGGTGACACTACAGGTTCATTTTAATATATATTTTATATATTGTGTGTCAGTAGCCATTGCTCTAGTTGCCAACGCAACTTCCAATATGGGTGCAGTGCTCCCAAGCTTCCAAGGGTCCAAGACTAGCAATTTAAGATTGGGTAGCATAGCATGAAGTATTTGAAGTGAATCAGTAGCCCTAGGAGATGGAAGCACCTAAATGAACTTGATTGATCTTAACATAACTTCCTAGGGCCAGGCCTAGTTGACACTTGCATGAGAGGATCATAAGTAGACTTGAGAAATGAAAAAAAAAAAAAAAACCACAGATAGGGCAGAGCAAACCATTCCTTGTCTTTGTTAAGAAAACAATGATGTTTGCTTATGGGATAACCAGAAATCAAGTTCAATTTGAATAACTCTTAATTTACCCTTTGAGTGAATCTGTAACACCTATAGAGAACTGCTTGCTGTCAATATAACATTATGGCTAAGCTGGGGTAACATTTTTCTCATACTATCAGCTAAAATATATCCGTGTAGGTTATCCACAACTTGCAACCATTTGCTTATGACCATTCAAAGTTACAACAGCATTGAAAAAAGTCACTTATGAGTGTTTTTGACATGACTGTTGCACTTATCCCCATGGTCACATAATCAAAGTTTGGCAATTGGCATGTATTTATGACAGTTGCAATGTCCTGGGGTCATGTGACCACTTTTTGTCACCTGACAAGCAAAGTCAAAGCCAGATTCACTTAATCACCGTGTTAGTAACTACAGTCATTCACTTAACAGCTGTGGCAAGGAAGGGTATAAAATGGGGCAAAACTCACTTAACAACTGGATTTTTTAGCAATGGAAATTTTGGGCTCAATTGTGGTTGTAAGTTGCGAATTACCTGTACTGAACAGCCTCCACTCAAAAAGAAAAATTATAAGTATTCAAAGATGGATTCATTGGCTTTCTTTAAAGACTTCTGATTCCCTGTATCCGTGATGTGTAGCTACCAAAATCTACTTAGTTAACTATGACTTATTTGGCAGGAGAGCTCCATATATCAGGCCATTACCATTAGTGCCCCATCACTGGAAGGTTTTAAAGGGAGACTGGACAGCCTCTTGTCCGAAATGGTATAGAATCTCTTGCTTGAACAGGGGATTGGACTAGAAGACTACCAAGTTCATTTCCAACTCTGTCCAACTCTGTTATTCTATATTCTATGAGTGGAAAATGCACCTTGCTCTATCAAATGCATACTCCACTAAAGAGTTTTTTACTCCTTTTCTATCTCTCTTTCACCCTGAGACACCGTGCCATCTCTGGCAAAGCTTCTTCATTCCCTTTTGTGAGATGTTCCTCCTATTTTACAGAATTCTTACTGCACTTCCTTGTTTTTGGCATGGCAGAGTAGAAAACTTTTCTACATCCCAACGCAATAGGAGTTTGTTGGCAGGATAAGGACTGCTCAGGATGAAAAGGAAAATATCATTCCAGTCCCTGTCCAGAGTGGGGGCATCTTAATTGTGTCTAGAGATGGGGTCAGTTCCCATATCACATAATACTTCCTGTGTCACCTTTTCCTGCCTCTTTGTATAGAGTACAATTTTTCTTGTTTGGACCTTGACAAAAATAGGGAATATTTTTCACATACTTCCTTAAATTCAGGACACTGAAGCAGAAAGAGCCTCTGTTCTTCTTTAGCCTGAGAGGTTCTTTGTGCTAGTTGCATTTCCACCTTGGTTTCTTGGCCTGTGATTCAACTGCAAAAGAGAATGTTTACAATATCCTCCCGTGAAGCAAAATGAATATTTCTTCTCAGTGTTTTTCAGAGCCGGACCTTAACCTGCTGGGAGACAGTAAGGTAAAAATTGGTTTACTGATCTGGTTTTGAAGTCCTTTCTGATACTGAGAGCAGAGAGTAACAATAGCTAAGAGCATTTTCATTCGTCAGCCTTGTGGTGGCTTTTTTTATCATGAGGAAATCAACTTTTCAGTATCATGTACCTGGAATTATCAGCTCACTGCACATTTAAATTGGAGAACAGCATTAATATTGCCAAAATAATAAATTGCTGTTGCTGTTCTTTGTTTGATAGGTTTATATCCTCCCTTTCCTCCAGGAGTTCAAGGTGGTATAAAGAGCCCATCTAATTTTCCTCCACAGCAACCCTGGGAGAAAAAATTGCCCAGAATTCAGAAGTCACTCAATGATTTCAATGGTTGAACCTAGATAAGAATTTAGGTCTCCTTGATTCTCATCCAAGACCTTAATCTCTATACCACACTAGTCGTTTATTATAAGAAAATTTTCTTTAAAAAAAAAAAGCAAGAGATGGACTTGGGGGTAATAGGTACACTATTGTAAGACCTGAATAACCAGTTAGGAACAGATCATTATGGAGAAGATCTATAAATATGCTCTAATAAATTGATATCTACTTGATGACACATAATAAACAGTTTCTAAAGCACTTCAAATCCGATTTTATCTGTTGCTTTTGCATTATTTCTTCTTGTTGATGGAAATTCTCAGTCATCCAGGTAGAATTATCTGTGAGTTATAGCAACTGGACTTTTTTCTTGTTGGTTTGAAACAATTATAAGCAGCAAAATATTTCATACCAACAAGAAAAGAAGCTCAATTGCTATAATTCAAATTCCAGACCATTTCTGCTCCTGTGGCTCTAGTGAGCTATAGAAAGAGCCTTCATAAGCTTGAGAAAAACTATCACTTTCCACCCTTTCAGGCTTCTAGGATTTTGCAAAACACAACTTTATATTTCTGTTTTAAAGTATTTATCTCTTTTCTTTTTCTTTTTGCATTCCATCTCTCTCTTTTGAGAGTGGCAGCTTTCTCTGGCTGCTCAGTTTTTTTGCCTATTTATTTACTAAATTTATATGCCACCCACCTATCCAAAGTGACTCTAAGTGGTTTACAAAACAATAAAAACACACATACACACAAACATTAAAAACATTAAACTTACAAGAATTAGATGAAACTAGGCACCAAATATATCAGCGGTGTGATCCACCAGCCACCTCCAACATAAGGTGCCCCCAATTGACAGAGCTAGGTTTTTGAGGTCCTTCCAGAAGGCCAAGAGGATGGAGGCAGATCTCACTTCCAGGTGCATGATATTCTAAAGGATGGGGGCCACAGCAGAAAAGGTTCTTCTAGAGTCTGACAAGTTCCATAACATGCCTCCTCTGTGAGGCAGAACAATCTTACAGAAGGAAACAGTTCTCAGTTTATTATCTGCATTCATGGACACTGCTATATTGCTGTCTTATGCCACAGCCATTTCTAGTGGGATTTGATGCTGCATCTCTCTTCACTTCTTCAGTTTTCAGTTGCTCATGTTTTCTTCAGGCATGTACCAACAAATTTTGGCATTTTTGTTTCATGTGGTCCCTGCCTGGTCTCAACAGGTTAGTAGTGAAGTAACAATTGGCACTGTTTAATTTATGCCTCACCTTTTTGCTCAAAGTAGGTTATGGCTATTAAAGTACAAAATGTAAGAATACTGTGTTATGTTTAAAATCAAAACAACATTTTTAAGTATCACTGAAACTAAAGTTCTGCTCGGCTAATAATTACAGGCTTAGTGCAGCTAATTTCTTAAATTCTGGGGGCCAAATGCAACACTTTGGGAAGTGCATTGGTGCCATACAAGAGAAGTCCCTTTCTGGTAGAAAGGGATGGACCTTCTGGAAGCAGGTGGAAGGGAGAATCCAGTGGTATATTGGGCCTGGCTTGCAGCAGCCCATTTTTACATTTTCAGGAATATTGTAAGCCATCTGAATCATGCCACTTTGTGTCATGTTTGGTGGCTGACAGCACCACAGCTGCATTGGAGCTGGGAAGACCAAATATTTTACATTTATGAGCACACCACTAGGGGAATCTTCCAGAAGCCTCTCCAGCTGATCTAAGCTGCCTGGCAGGTTCAGAGCGAAAAAGACAATCTGGCAAATAGTTGAATTGTAAGCTGTTTAGGGCTTTAATTATCAGCATAAGCACCTTAACCTGTGCCCAATAGGCTACTGGTGGTCATTTCAGATTTTTCAATATAGTACCATGTAATTTCCGTACTTTGTACCAGCAGCCTAGCTGATGCATTTTGAACCAATTTCCAGACAGGATTTAAAGACAGTCTCATAGTTTAATAATGTTTTCATATATGAACAGTCCACTCCTAATAGTTAATAGTGTGACTAGTGCAATCAGGAGGATTCTGAGGAACCTTTGGGGCCCCATTTAGAGCAGGGGTCTCCAATCTTGGTGACTGTAAGACTTGTAGACTTTGCTGGCTGAGGAATTCTGGGAGTTGAAGTCAGTAAGTCTTAAAGTTGCCAAGGTTGGAGACTCATGATTTAGAGCCCGCCCCCCCCCTCTCTCAATAATCTGGAAAAGGAGGGAATCAAAAGAGTTTGCTACTTTTGCACCCATGCACACGCTCAACTTCTCCCAACTAATCAAAACACTATTTTAAGCTACTTAGGAGACTTGCTTCAAAGTGTCTATCAAAATCTGTTGTCCTCTAACAATGTGAAAAAGGGGTAGAATTTTTATTTATTTTTTCCTCCATAACGAAACCTAGATGAAAAGATGTTTACCGTGGAACAATAAAATTCCTAGGGCCTGTAGCTTGTTCAAATTTAGCCATTTCCTAAAATTAAAATAAATTGCTGTCCCTCTTGATTTTTCCTATAGTTCATTTCTACTGGACTAATGATTTTGTCACATTATCTACTGGCACCTCTGTATTTGATCCCTTTAACTCTGCAAGTCCATAAAAAACTAAATCACACACTTTACATAATTATATTGGGTGGCATAATGATAGATGAGCTTGAATCCAATAGCTTTTGGTTTTTTTAATGTAGTTTTTCTTGTTTAAAATTTTTTTAATGTAGTTTTTCTTGTTTAAAATTTTAAACAGATTCTATTATGCCACGTATCTGATCTGCAAATTCTGGTTTTGATACTGATTTTGTTTGGTGCTCAGACCTGAACATAAAAAAATAAAGCAAAGAATAAGAAGATTTGTAATAATCTTGTTTATATAAACAAACAATAGCGATGGAAGGAAGTATTTAAGCTTATGAGTCCAACTGTCTGTGAAGTGCAGGAGTCTAAATTAAAGTATCAGAGGGTTTCCTAGCCTTTGTTTGAATCGCCCATTGAATGAAGAAGAGACCTCTCTGGGTATTAGTTCTAACAGGAATTTAGGTAATGCTTGTCTGCAAGATCTCACTTCCAGGTGAGAACTGTTCCTATGGTACCAAATTAGCTACCAAACTCTTCCTGTGGTACCAAATTAGCTCTGTTGAGAGTAAAACAAGACTCTTGTAATCTACCAGTTTAGCTCAGATGGGAAACGGCAGAGGAGAAGGGAAAAGAGAAGGGGAAACTTGTGATAGCTTCAATTGGAGCGGGGAAGACAAAACTTTAAAAAGACACATTTAAAGTGTGAAGTACACATTGCACTGATCAATGGCATCTCTGCATTAATGCCTCTGTATGACATAAGCATAGTTTTGATCTTCAAGAATATTTGACCCTAAAATAATATGAAGCTGTGAACTTGAATAACCTGAACTGAGTTCTTTTCTTCATAGATTTCTTTTCATACAACAGAGAGAAAAATGTGAGTTTGAGTTACCAGTTGCAGACTTCTGAGTGAGACAATGGTTTGGGCACTTTACTCAAATTCTTATCTCCTTAAGTTTTGCCATGAAAGTCTGCCACCCTTTCTATCCACTCCATTATGCTGTAACACAAAAGTAATTTTTTTCATGTTCCAAGCTCTTATCATAACCTCCACATTCTTCAGGTTTGCTATGTTTTGCAAAGTAGCTTTTCCTGCCTTGAATGGATAGACTTGCATTCCTATACAGGTTTCCTTGAAGAAAATTTCCATGAACCAGGAGAAGGTGGGCTAATTCCTGCCCCCTTTTCATTTCTGGCAGTACCACCTGGACTCTAGTGGGCTTGGCTTGGCACGTGACTAGTGCAATGGGGTGGAAAGCAATTGCCTTCCATCTGTGTCCTGAGTGGCAGCTGTGCCCCTGTGCGTGCTCAGTGCCCTGAAGACTTCATGCTCTGAGCATTAGCTATGCTCTTTTCAGCCATGTGCAATTTGGGGGGATTGTTCCTGTTTCAGATGGAAGAAATTGACAGAAAAACCCAGAAAGAGTGAAGCAAATATAGTGCCTCTTCACCCAAACTCTGTGTTCTTTCCCAGCCCTGCTGACATGACTCATTTTACCATCTTTGGGCATATGTTGAATGTAGATTGTATAACTACAGTGTGCGTGTGTGTGTGTGTGTTTATGGTATATGTTTGTGATATAACCACATATATACACAGTAAAAAAAAATGGCCTTTAAAAGTTAATCAAGCTGGGTTTATTGGTGATTACTGCAAACTGGGCCTCGAGAAGCATGATTGGGGATAATTGCTTTCCGCTGAAGATTCAGAGTCAATTCTTCCTGGTTACTTTTTCCTTTTTAATTCTTTTCTCTAAGTTCTGTCCTTTTCTTCTCCACAGCTTGCTGTCTCCTTGGTCTAATTTGCCCTGCCGTATGATTTGAGGTCTCTGCTTATCCTGGAAGTGTAGCCAGCAAGACGGGATAGCAGGCAAGTGGGTGTCCACATCTTGGCCCAGAACCATGGCAGAAAAATGCAGTGAGGGGTTACTGGTGAGTCTGGAGATCCCTTGTGGATTCTGCAATATTGTGCTTGAGATGTTGGTATTAAAAAAAGAGAGGGTGTATCTTGGAAACTAAGGGAGTCCATAGGATTGGGTGGAAAGGTGTCTCTTTCAGACTTTTGGCTACTGTTTAAAACACCCAGCCCTTTGTGTTCCTCACCCTCCTCACTTGAATGATTTGGGGTCTGGCTGGCTATTGCAATGGGCCTGGAACTGCATGCTGTATATGAAGGAGCTCTCTGCTAATCACCATTCCCCACCTTCGGTTAGGTCCTCTTATCAGGATAATCCCAGAACAAGAAGCAGGATGGGTGTGAAGCTTCCTAGGCCTAATCACCAGAATTTAACCTGAGTATGAAGATGACTAGGGAAAGGAATGCAGTATAAAATCTATGCTGAACATAGATCGAATTTATTCAGGAGGTTAACTGTGACTATTGAAGTCTATATTAAGTAGTTACACAGGAAGTCAAGCTCGGTGCTAGGATGTAGCCGGACTAGATTATGGTCTGTTAGAGTATTCGAGACGGGAAAATAGACCCTTACTTTGCTTCCTTAATGCCCCTTGATTATGATTCCTGTCCCAAATAGTGTAGACAGAAGAATGCAGGAAGTGCCTTCCCCAAGCATTACTTCTTCCAGAGGTAATGTTACTTCCTCTGAAGTGCTGTAAAGCCACCAAGCATTGCCCAGGAAACAGTCAGTGTCCAGCAGGTGGGAAAAGTTTGGCTCCAGTATGCTGCTATTTGTTTGTGGTTTGGGCTTCTACATTGACAAAGAATGGGGCTCCCGGGAGACGCCTGAAATAGCTTGCACCTCAGCCAGAGGCACCGTGCCAGTATCAGTACTGGAACATGTGGGGGAAGGGAGCCAGATAACTGCAAGACATATTTATGTATATATAAGCACACACATAATTGCAGACATAAAGAACACAGACTCTTTTCTGCAATGTTTCACCAGCATTGTTCGTTCCGTTGAACACATTTTGTGTATTATTTTATGCTTTATCTTCAAATTGTCTGAGCAGCATCACTTATTATGCAAATACGATTTGCATTCATATTTACTTGCAAACGCTACAGTAATATGCACCACTTCCTCCCCCCTTCCCCCTTCCCCGTGAATAAGGACATTTCTCTGCCCACTTTTATCAATTCAGAGGGATATGCATAAAATAACTGGCTGCTATGACTCTGCTTTCTAGATCCTCCCTATTCAGTTTTGATTGCTAGGAAGTAATACCAATCAGCCAGCATTAATCCATTTGAAAAAAATAGACATAAGAAAGTGCTTGTATTTTGCTGGTCAGCGTTGTATTGGTTTGATTCCAAGCAGCAAAAGTGTGTGTGTGAAAGCAGTTGGCTGCTTTGAACTGTTCATGCTGCTATGGAAAGTCTCCTAACAGAGCTTTACAAATGTTTGTGCTTCTTACCCCTATTGTAGTACATTGCATTTCTTCTTGTGTACATGATGCACATTTCTGCCTTCTCCTTTTATGCTATTTTTTCTGCTTTTGTCTAATGCCCAAGAGCTCTTCTGGGGTAGCAGTGTATACCCCAGGATAGAAATGAAGAGGATAGGCTAGAACACAGAACAAGCCCATGTTGCCTAGGCAGCAGCTGCTTTGGGAATGCTGCTGTTAAGGACGTAATTGTCACTGTCTGTATTTTCTGCACATTATTTTCCTTGACCTCACTATTTATAGTTCTTTGTCCTAGTCATGTATACATGTTTCCCAAAGTGGCAGCCCAAGTGGCCTTCTATATGAGCAGAAGATCTGCATGCCTTTTCTCGAAAAAAGAACTGGTCAGCTTGTTGGTTGCCTTAACTGTACGTGTTCTGAGCAGGACCCTCAAGATCTGCAGCAGATTTTGCTTGCCTGTATAGGAAAGCAACACAACAATCTTAGAGTCCCTCAGAGTAACACTTACATTATAGGTGATATTCCTTAGATAACCTGCTCCATGTAGTGAGCTGGAAGGCAGCAAGTGAAGGCTTGGCTCTGATTTGCTTCCCATCTCTATCTACTGTCAGAATAAGCTGCTTCATTGTACCCAGCAGCCGGGAAAAATGCATCTCAGAATAGCACTTAGCACATTGGAAAAAGTGGGATGTGGGCCATTAAAGTTTAGTATAATATTTAAGACAGAGCTTGGAAGGTTGCAGTCCGTAAGCCACGTGTACTCTCGTTTAGCTTTTGTTACAGCCTCTTTCATCAGTCTGTGGAATCCTGGAATCATGTTACAATACACACTGTACACAAATTTGATGGCAAAGTACCAAACCATAACCATCAAATTTAACAATAAATTTTAGCAAAAACAAAAGAAGATGAAACACTGATGTTGTAACCCTTTGTAATATCTGGAAAACTGAAAGATGAAACCAGAAAATATGGAGCAAGACCAAAAATCATACTTCACATGATGACATCACTATATCATAGCTCTGTGTCTCTGCAGCTCTCAACTATTGAAGAAAGTAACAACAACAAAAGAAAAACAAAAACAAATGTAGCCCCTGATGCCCCCGATAAAAATTTGACAAGCCTGTTTCCTTGTTTTAAATCTATTCTAATCAATTTCTAACTCAGTTTGGGAGTTGTATACTGTTTTGGAGGAAAGGGTATTGAAGAGAGTAATCTCACCTACAGAGCATGAAATCCTTTAATTGGTCTCATGCATCATGTATGGCTGGATCACTGGGACAGCCATCAAGAGCTTTCTGGGCCACAGGGAAGATGCTAATCTCACTGTGCAGCCTAGGCATTCTTGAAATAGCATCATAAGCCCATCATTCACTAATAACCTAGGCCAAGATAGATAACAGTATCATATAGCCTACTGCTGTTCTGTTACTGTTTGTGAGATACATAGCCTTATAAATTGGTTTAATAAATAAATAGAATAATTTCCTTAGATCCTTCCCTTTAGGGATTGACCATTATTGTTGATTCCTTATGGGTATCTCTTTCTCATAAGTATCATTTTTTTGGTAATTTTAAATAAACAAACAAGTCCTAGGACAAAATGTTTCAGTGTGAAAACCATAGAGAATTTTCCCAGCAGAGAAGACTACTGGATGCTCAGACGTGTGTAAAAACCCTTTTATCCTTTTTGATACATTTTCAACTTCTATTCGTTTTCTTATGGAATTATTTCATTGCAACTCAATTTGGCCCAGTTGTGACTTGTATTTTACTCTACAAGTAACTTTTTAGTAATCCAGACCTTTTCAATCATTCTTCAGTATCTGGATCATATTAAAACTAATAATGCTTGACAGAAGGCCCCATCCTGATGTTTGAATGTGGAAAATGCAGTATAAGATAAATATGAAACTGTGAGTGAGTGCAACGTTTTGCTTTGGTTTCTGCATTTTATTTTACACATCCACACATCAAGAAATTCACTTCCTAATTAAGTGAACTGTAGCATTTAGATCAGTACCATTATGCAGCCCCTTTGCTTGATATTGGTTTTGTCTAGGGAGCATAATGGAAACACATTTTAGAAATTATTAGTAACTAAATAGCCTTGTTGGCAAATGGAGTTAAATATGGAATAACATTCAGCTTTGGGTAACTATTTTAAGCCTATATTGCCTTTTCCAACTAAGTGTTCTCTTAAGATGTCGTAGGATTGCTGTCAGGAATTCCACAGTTACAGTTCCCAAATCATGTATATGGGAAGATCCCGGTTTGGAAAGCTGTTCTGTTGTTTTGGAAAACAAGGATGTTCAGTGTCAATCAACATCCTTGAGGGTGGTTGAGCTTCCAAGCCCAAAAGAGGTCAGTCACAAAAGCAAACATGGGGAATGGGCAGAATAGACAAGATGGCAGGCAGTGTGTTGTGATGCGAGCCATACATCTTTTGATGTGCATGTGACACAGAACAAAGGGATGCGACTTGCATCACAGCCATATGTCTGCTGTCCTGCCTGATTCAACACACACATGCTTACATACAACCCACAGATACTCTTAGTTTGATGTGGCCATTTGCAAACCATTGCTAAACCATGTATTTATAGCTTTTTGTGTGCTTTTGATATTCCCTTTTAATATTTCACATCAGCCTTTTGCTCCCAAAACAGAAGCATGAAGATATTTCTTTTTGCATTTGGGCCATTCACCCTTCCGCTTAAAAAATAAATTGCAACACTTCACTCTCCTTATTCTTATATACATAATCCTCAATTTACAACTACAATTGGTGCCAGAATTTACATTGCTATGCAGGGTGGTTATTAAGTGAATTGCATTTGATTTTACAATCTTTTTTTTTGCCATAGTTGTTAAGCAAATCACTGCAATTGTTAAGTGAATTATGCAGTTGTTATATTTGTTTTAATCAAAGGCTTTCCCCGTTGACTTTGTTGTTAGGAGCCAATTGGGAAGATTGCAAATGGCAATCATATGACCCTGGAATGCTGCAATCATTGTTAATATATGCTGGCAGAAAAAGTGCCCAAATTTGATTCACATGTACATGAGGATGCTGCCATGGTAATAAATGCTTGTAAGTGATTGTAAATCTCTTTTTTCAGTGCTGCCGTAACTTCAGTCAGTTGTAATGAAGATTTTTATCCCAGTCTCTGAAGAATTGATTCCTCAAATTTCCCCACATTATTTTAGTTTTAGTCTCCTAAAATACAGTATATCCAGGAAGTATAAGAAAAGAGAAAAAATTAGCTGAAGTGTGACAAAATTTTAAGAATACAGCACCTTAGCTTCATAGGCTCAATTACTTTGCAATATATTGGTCTAGGAATAAGACTCTACCCTCCCATTCACAGAATTAATACTAAAAGAAAATCAGATTATCCTGGGTAAAGAAATTGGCAGCTAAATCCAGTTGCCTTACTTAGAGGAATGAATACAAATCCTGCTGTATCCAGAGAGGATTACATGCAGAATTCAATATTTTTTTCCATATTCTGAACAGTAACTGGGAAAAATGATGGTGAAAAAGAGAGACCAGGTTTGCCAACTAATGAAGAATTGAGGGGAACTACAGCAGGAAAAAATCTTTTAGGAAGTCAAAACATAGGTTGAGATAGAATAGGGTGTTCTTATAGCTACAAACATGTATAACTGTACAGATTTTAACTATTACAGTGCAACAATCAGTGATAACAAAAATGTAATGTTTTGAGGCACAGGAAACAGAGGTTTGAATATTTATCTTTTCTGGATACTATGCTATAAATCTGAACTTCAGAGCATTTTTTTTCTACTTCTTGCTGAATCTTGGAAATCGATTCACAAAAAAAATATCTGACAAAGCATTCCTCTTTTACAAAGTGTGTGTATTTGCGGGAGAGGGAGGCAAATTTATGTTTACCAAGTACTGTATTTGTCACATTGTAATATCATTTTTATAGGAACTTTATGCCAGGGGGATAAAGGGAGGGAGGGAAAGAGTTTTTAAAAAATCGTTAAGTGACAACAAGCAGATTCCAAGACAGATTTTGCTGCCTTGTAATTGGTTTTTCTCCACCCCAGTGTACAAATAAGACTAACTTAGTATAGCTAATAAATATCAGGATGGGTGGAGGAAATAAATCTGAGAAAAACAGCTCTGTCCATTCCATTCCTTCCTAAGTCTGAATAGACAAAGCTGGGGCTAGAGCATCCCTCTAGGCCAGTGATAGCTAACCTTTTCAGTACCGAGTGCCCAAAGTGCGTGCATCCACAAAATGCAATGTGTGCATGCCCCCATGCATATGCCCTGCCCTCATATATGCCCTCATCACTCCTTATCACCCATCCCCTCCCACTTGTGACTGTAACTTTGTTGCTTGTATCCTTACGATTTATATTGACTGTTTCCTAGTATGATTTGATGTTGATTGTACCCTATGACTATCATTAAGTGTTGTACGTTCTGATTCTTGATTCTTAACGAATGTTCCTTCTTTATGTATACTGAGAGTATTTACACCAAGACAAATTCCTTGTGTGTCCAATCACACTTGGCCAATAAAGTATTCTATTCTATTCTATTCTATTCTATGTATGCACATGCTCCACGCATGCCCGTGCAGCCCCCATGCATGCACGTGCAGCCCCCAAACATGCATGTGCAGCCCCTGCACCCTACCCCTGTGTATGTACCCAAACATGCATGCATTCTGCCCCCGCATGCACACTGCCCTCTGCATGCACGGCAGAGATCTGAAAACCGGCTGGCTGGCGGGAGGTGCGCGCATGCATGCACAGTGGAGCTGAGCTAGGGCGACAGCTCATGTGCCCTCAGAGAGGGCTCTGTGTGCAACCTCTGGCATGCATCACAGCTCTGGCATGCATCACAGCTCTAGGCTGTCCATAGTGAGTTGAAGACTCAGATAATATAGGCAGAAAACCAGTTCCAGAGCTGCTTCAGGATGACATCTTCTGGAGAAACAGTCCAATGTTTGATACTGCTTAAATTTTAAAAACCTGTCAGAAAACACAGTAACTATAGGGAAGGCTACCGGCTGGCATGAATCCTGAAACTTTAAGACAGTTACCTGTTTCACAGTGCTGAGATCCATACACAAATTCTCTTTGTTTCTCTGACACTCCTGAAAAATGTATGTATGTGTAAGTAAGTGTGTGCAAACAACACTTTTTAAAGAGGTGCATTTCCAACTGCTGCCCAATCATCAGTTAGTGCCATTTTTGCTTGCTTGTTTTAAGGACATGATGTTTTGTTCTTGGAATTGCCATTGCTCTTGCTGGTACAACAGTTGGCCAGTGGCTCCTGAATTATGAGCAATTTCTCTGCCTGCTTGGGTGCTTACAACATCTTTTGGAGTATTTTTAGGTGTCGAAGGAGCAGGGGCCACCATGGTATTGTGTTTATTTCAGAGTAAATGCAAGGAGGTTACGATCTAAAGTTGTGAGGTTGTGAATTAATGTGAGATGTTGGACTTGTTTGTGGAGATTTCAGAAACAGCCTTGGCTCATGCATGTTGGCTTCTAACCAAACCACCTCCTGCGCACACTCACACACACACAGAGTGGGTGCTGAGTCTTTATTGGGCTGCGGAAGTATGTCTGTTTGGAATAATAAGATGGAACAAAGGGAGGGGGGGGTTGATGTGGATTTTCTGCCTGAGCAGCCCTGGAGAATTGATGCCCAATCGTCAGCAGGGCCTGAGAAAATAGCCTTAGGATGTATGTGCCTGGCACAGGCCACTTCCCTGCATCCTCCAGAATGACAGGGACAAAACTTCCACCTGTGAATGGAGGAGCTAGATAGAGTTAACATCTCATACTTGGGGAAAATACTTTCCCTCCCCAGAAGATAGTTATTGTTACCTGACTGGTTGCCTTTATTCCTGAAGTTTAAAGTTAAATTTAGGACAGATGACCATGTGTCATCAAACATATATCAGTCTCTCTTGGCACCCATGTGCTTTAATGCCTCAGTATTATGATATGGTGATAGTATTGGTCAGCATAGACCCCCAGAGATGCTCTGTGTGAGAAAAGGTATGAGAAGATCTTTCTGTCCTCTAGGATGAATAAACACTCAAAGCCAGCAGTGGCTTTGTAAACTCCCAATTTGCCAGTTATTCCTTTCTTTATTGTGCTATTACTGCTAGTATCCTTCTGTTTGTCAGTCAGGTCCTACAGTTTGCCTTCTGAAATCTGGATGAAATGTTTAATCCTCGTCTAGAGTTCAAAAGTATCTCAAAAGTTTAGCATTGCAATCTCATTAAACTTTTGAGATATTAAGACTTGGCTGGTTTTATTTGATAGTTAGTTCTTCTGCTAAACCTCCACAGGATTGCTGGCCTGATGATTTTCATATAATAATATTGCAAAGTTTTAAACCCTCTCCAAATATGAGCCAAAGATTCATTCTCGCCTCTTGCAGTAATACCACTCTGAGTCCAAAAAGCATTATAAAAAAAATCTCTGAGTCCAAAAACATTTTTAAAAAATCCATAATGTTCTCTACAATCACGCTTTGAAATAGTCCAACGTTTGAGAAATAGTGGTAACAGCTATCCTAGGTTAAAAAACAAAGTAAACTATATTTTATTTTCACTTACTGTATTTATTAGCTCATATATTAAAAGTAATTTCTTGTATAACGGGCATATTGACTTCATCAGCATGAAGGATATTAAATTATTGATATACATTTGCAAGTAATGCAAGCTAAATTGGAAACTTTAGAAAGGATGTTTATTTATCTACATTCAAAAAGCAATATATAGTAACCACCAAATTTGCAAACACTGCATGAGAGAAATCATCAAGGCTACAGAATTGTAATTTGTCATTGAAAATGGAGATGTCTCTCAATGTAAAATTCTATCTGCTGCTAAGAAGTAGAACATCACTACTAATTTCCCCTTCATTTAACGTCGTTATACCATATGTATCTTAAGTCAGGTTGGGTAAAATCAAGATTTTATGCAAACGCTCAGGGTTTATAATCTAGGAGATTTCTCTATGAAAACCAATGTTCATGCACCAACATGCTTGGATTCTCTGATGTGCGAGGTATGTTTAACAGCATTAGGAAGGGAGAATTCTAAACCCATCACCCCTTGTTTTTTCTAAATAGAGATACCTTTCCCTGATGCATCCCAGCATATAGATTCAGTGTGAGATTTCATTGGAAGTATATTTCTTTTTAATGTCCTCTTTTCCCTCCAGAGGATAAATCACAACACAGGATAACTTTTGAACATTAGATAATGAGATTATGTGAAGATCCTGATAGGGTCAATAAGCTTTTTTTCCCCAGATTTTCCCCTCGTTATAAGAGACATTGAGTAACTGCAGCTTATTTCATAATATCCAAATTAAATTAACTACAAGCATGTTGTAGTTCTTTGGTGAGTAGGATAAAATGGATTTTAGATATGTGAAATAACTTCAAGTTTTATATATTCTGAAATATGTGTTCAACATATTTTAAAAAATATAAGTCTGTATTTGTTTATTCTGATATAAACATTCATTGCCAGGTTCTTTTTCCAGAGAATTTAAAACACATAAATGTAGATAACTTTTAATGGGACCTTTCTCTTGTAAGCTAATTACAAGAATATTATTCCATCATTTTATTACAAGAATATTGAAATATTTTAATAAAATATTTTATATATTAATTGTGCTAACTGTGGTATTATATAGCTCTATTTAATTTTGATTAAATATATCTGTCCTTTAATATGAGTATTTTAATCTTCCTAATCTGTTCATATATAATACCAATATAATCTTTAAAAATAAATTAATGTATGAACTTATATATTTTAGTTTTCCTCTTTAATAGTTTCATTTCTTTAACTTTTAAAAAAGTAAAACGGCTGATGTTTCCCTATTTGGAAGCATCTAGATGGCTTTAGCTGATCTAGAAAACCTGTGCAAGATTGGACCTGGTTATCAGTAGTGGATTTTAAAAAAAAATTATTACCAGTGCTGTGCTGTGGCGTGGCATGGCGTGGCGTGGCGTGGCATGGCTTGGTGGGCATAGCAGGGGAAGGATACTGTAAAATCTCCATTCCCATCCCACTCCAGGAAAGGATACTGCAAAATCCCATTCCCTCCCCACCCCACTAACCTGCTTTCCAGCTCCGTTCTCCTGTGCAGGACAACAAAAGAAGACCCAGCCAATCAGCTGGGACTCTGGAGGCAGAGAATAGATGAGGGAGGGTCAGTCAGAGGTAGCATTTGCCAGTTCTTTCAACTATTCAAAATTTCCACTACTGGTTCTCCAGAACCTGGTGAATACCACCTCTGCTGGTTATTACTTGAATAGGGAAACACCAGGAAAGAACACCAGGAACTCCCAATCAATTTCCTCTGACGTTTTTTATATATGTTGCTTGTTTGTTTGTTAGAGCTACCAATAATATTGCCATACTAAATATTTTAGAATAAAAAAAGGTAACGGTTTCCCCCCATCCAGTTGTGTCTGACTCTAAGAGGTGGTGCTCATTTCTGTTTCGTAGCTGAGGAAGCCAGTGTTGTCCAAAGACACTTCTGTGATCATGTGGCCAGCATGACTATACATCAAGGCGCACAGAAGATTGTTACCTTCCCACCGAAGTGGTACCTATTTATCTATTTGCATTTGCATGCTCTCAAACTGCTAGGTGGGCAGAAGCTGGAGCAAGTAATGGGAGTTCACCCCATTGCGCAACACTCAGGTCTCAAACTCAGACTGTAAGTTTTCCAGCCGACAAGCTCCGCATCTTTAACTATTGAGCCATAGCATCCCATTATCTTTAACTTTATCTTTAACCCCTTATCTTTAACGATTGTTTTATAATTCAGTATCAGTTAAGGTTCCAACCCTTCAGTAATGGCATTGGCTGACAAGTGGCTTAAGTATGAGTAAACACACATATGGTTAAGTTGCACAGGTACCATCAACGAGATTTTCCTAAGAATAATTCTCTGAAAAATAGAATGGACTTTCTTCTGAATAAACATTCTTGATACAATGATTAATGATAGAGAGTTTGTGGTTAAGGTGGCATACAAATTTAATAATAAATATAACTGAAGCATCTATTTCTTGGTGTGTGTTGTTGTGACTAATCCTTCTAATATTTTTGTTTGTTTGTTTTGGTACATTGGAATCAGTGTTGATTCTTGTCAAGTTTTCAGAAATGGTTTGCCGTTGTCTGCATCTGAGGACTGAGGGAGAGTGACTGACACAAGTCTACCCAACTGGCTTAGTGTGTAAGCCATGGCTAGAACTCATAGTCCCTTAGTTTCTAGCCTGCTGCCTTACTGCAGCAATATGTATAATACAGATAGTCCTCAACTTATAGCTATTTGTTTTAATGACTGCTCAAAGTTACAAAGGTGTGAAAAAAGGAACGGCCATCACATGATCATGATTAGGGTGCTTGACAACTAACAGGTATCTGTAACAGCATCCTGGAATTACACAATGGCTATTTACGACCTTCACAACTGGCTTCTGACAAACTTCACTGGAGGAAGGTTGATTCATTTAACAATTGTATGGTTAACAATCAATGGCAAAAAATGTCATAAAACAAGGCATCATACTTAATGACCACCTGCCTTAGCAATAGAAGTTTCAGTTTCAGTTGTGGTCATAACTTGAGGACTACCTGTAGTGGTGAAACATTCCTAAACTAAAAGTACAGCATGGATTGAGTTTTCTGTTCTATCTTTGTCTACCGTATCTCTCAGACCTATTGATAGATACATATTTGTTTTTTAATCAGTAATACTGCTTAACATTGTAATGTTCTTTGTACGTTGAATATTTGAACAACTTCTGGTATGATATTGATCGTGGCTCAAGAAGGCTGCCAATTGCAGATTAAAAAAATGTTTGCATTTCTGATTTGTATCTCATTTTATGCCATAGCACATGGCTATTGTGTTATTAATACTGAATAAAATTTAAATCTTCCCCGTGCTAAAGAGTTGAAGGAATTATCCCAGATCTCACGAGTATCTGGAGGAGGTTCTTTATGTTAGACAAGTGATTGCACAAGTATATTCAGTTATTTCAAATAGGCCTTGAATTGCAGCATAAGCTACCGTAGAAAAAGACAGATAGCTGTTTTGACATTACTGTTACCGGAAAGTGAGGTGTTTACCATCACCTCTACCCCAAATGCATATTACTGTGGTGCATATTACTTTATATTATAAAGGGATATCATTTGCAGAGTGTAAATAAGCTAAAAATATTTTCCCATTTCATGTATTTTAAGTGGAAAGACTTTTTTTTGTTTTTGTTTTGCTTTTTGGGTGAGATTATAAGAACAGCTCTGTTAGATCAAGTTTTTTGAAATTAATTTTGTTGAAAGTTTTAAAGAGAACATAAAGACTAATACAAACTAATAAGAAGAGACAGGGAAAAATAGTGAAAAAGAATGAAAAGAAACAGAAAGAAGCTTCTGACTTCCTCTACAGCAAATATAAATATGATTGCAAAATTATCTCGTATTGTATGATTACGAAACAGCTAACTTTTGCTGTCAAAAAAACAACATGTCATAAGTGATTTTGTTTCTGTTTTATGCAAAAAAGTCTATATGGGATTTCCAGCCAGCCATAAATTTGGGTATTGCCTTTTCTATGACCAAGGAAGTCAATTTAGCCATCTCTAAAAGCTCCATCATGTTCACTAAGCATTCCTTCAATGTGGGGAGTATGGAACGTTTTACTTGAGCATACAATACTCTCATTGCAGTTGTCACATATAACATAAAGTTCCAACTTTATGACTTTTTCTAATTCCTTGTCTATGAAAGAAAAGAAGCCCTCTGGTTTCAGCTGTACTTTATAAAATCTTCTGAATTAATATATGTATTTGTATGCAATTTTTTTGGCTTTTTTATATTACCACCAAAGATGATAATATCCCCTCTTGTTCACATTTCCAGCAAAAATTTGAAACACCTTTATACCTTCTAGAAATTTTTTAGAAAAGTTTATAAAGATTCTCTTTAAGGTTAGAACGTAATTGAAATTTCAATTTTTTCAGCCACTTGTTTTCCCATTGTTCATTTGTATATTGTGATCAAAGTTTTTAGACCATTGTGACATATATTCTTTCACTTAATTTTGTTCTCAAAAGTGTATACATTTTAGCTATAAGATACTCATTATTAATGCATAATTCTGTTTCAAACCCACTTTTACATTACTCAAAACAAAAACTATAATCTACTTTAAGTCTTTTTGATATTTGTATATAAGAAAACCACTGAAAAATTGATTGTCAAATCTTCTCTTGATTTCATTTTACAATCTCCTTGAGAAAATTCTAGTACCTAATGATAAGTTAGTCATTTATTTATAACTTTCTGCCTATAAAATGCTTCGTGCTGAAAGCCACACTGATGTTTTTAGATAAACCTAAATTTGTAAGGAATTCTAATATTGCCCATTTATTGTTCTTGTTAATGGTATCAGGAAAATTGTTTTCCAGTTTATGTAACTAATAAAGATTTCAGTGAAGGCTACGATAAATGTCAGTAAAAGCAATAATTCCACTCTATTCTTAAACAATTGTAAACATGCTGGAATTTTCAAGAAAAGTTTGGGAAATCATTTTTCTGGGATGATGTAAGACCTCCTGCCATTGGACTGGGGATTGGACTAGACAACCTCCAATGTCCCTTCCAGTCCTATTATTTGGATAATTCAATGATTCTATGTTAGACTATTAGGTGGCTCTCTTATAAAGTATTCCTTCCCTCTCTGTGTAATGTCCTTAATACCCCCTCTCCCCATGCATCTGGCTGTATGCTGATATCTGAGACTTCCATCTCATGTATTTTCTTACAGTTCATAGCAGGCAACCGATTTTTGAGGAATTTATAAAATGTCTTGACACAGCAAATGGGGAAATGGCTTTTACAAGCCCTTCTTGTTTCTTTTACTCAGGTGTAATCTGTGTTTTACTTACAGTTATTATTCTGCCTGCCTATTTTTTAAATTCACTTTACAATGCTTTATAACCTACTCCAATCTCAAAGGATTTTGACTGGGATATAGCAGCTTTCATAATACAATTTAATGTGACTGAACTATTCCGTTTAAGTAAAAGAGTAATGCTGCAGCATAGGAACCAAAAAGTGGGATCCAAATTATAAAATTAATTTCTGACAGAAGCAAAACTAAATATTGTCAAAAGCAAACTTAAAATTCAATGTTTGATCTGAAAAACAAATTAACAGTTCTCAATCAGTGTTATCGTAGGCAGTCCAAAGCAGTCCTTGGAAAATAATTCATTGTAGTTTCTAAATTTTAGTCTTAATGCATGTTTATTAATAGCTGGTACTTACATGAACACACAGGGTTTTTTTAAAGAATAATTACTTAAATACATGAATACATGTCAATGTGGTACATAACCACACCACATGTGATTTCGATACATAGTCCTATAGCTTGGTTATTATAAAAAAAAAGCATACTGTGTTGGATTAATGTACTGTAGTGCAGAGATCCCCAATCCCTAGTCTGTGGACTGAAACAGGGCTGTAGCATGCCAGAAAACCAGGCCACGCAAACAAGCAAAGTCCCATCCGCGGGATGCAGGCAGCATGCAAAACCACGCCCCTTCCAGTCTGCGGATAAATCTCTCTCCATGGAACTGGTCCCTAGTGCCCAAAAGGTTGGGGCCTGTGCTATAGTGAACAGCAGAAAGCTCCTTTAATCTGTGCTTTGAATTTTTTTCTGCCTAATCTAACTAGCTCCCCCTACTGGTGGCATCAAAAATTGCTGGTGTTCCTATCTGGTTTTCCTGTATCAGTGGAAAAAGGTCATACAGAGCGAGAAACTGGTCAAGCCTAGCATCGTGTAACAACTGCCTCCACACCAGAGCCCGTTTATGTGTAGCTATGATAGGCCCCCATACCTCATCTGGCATATACCTGCCCCACTCCTGCTCCATATTTTACTGCGATGGTCTGTTGTTGCATTCATGCCTCATTGGACTTCTTGATGTTGATGTTCAGAAAACATCTGGACTGCTTGAAGCCATAGAAGGGAGCAGAAAAGCTTAACATTCTGTCACAGGCTGTACTAGGCAACTCTCCCTAATAAAAAACGCTAAAGCAAGCTGTAGTGAGATCAGAACTTAAGGAGAGGATAAAGTTTCTATATTCTTGGAATATATCCAAATTTGGGGTAAATCTAAATCATTGGTGTGTCATTTTCATTCACCCTCTTATCCATTATTTGAATGTCATCAGATGGTCCAGTTTGTGCAAGGTAACTTTGTAAATGCTTACCATAGAAACGGCTATCATGATGCTAAAAAGAAGAGATAGCAGCAGAGGTGGTATTCAGCCGGTTCTGACCAGTTCTGGAGAACAGGTAGAAGAAATTTTGAGTAGTTAGGAGAACCGGCCAGTACCACCTCTGGTTGGCCCCACCAACCCCATTTATTCTCTGCCTTCCATTGAGCCCCAGCTGATCGGCTGGGTCTTCTTTTGTTGCCCTGCACAGGAGAACAGAGCTGTAAAGCAGGTTAGTGGGGTGGGGAGGGAATGAGGATTTTGCAGTAACCTTCCCCTGCCATGCCCACCAAGCCACGCCCACAGAACCGGTAGTAAAAAAATTTGAATCCCACCACTGGATAGCAGCTAGAGATCATGGCCATCTGAAGAAAACAATCTGAGATATCTTACTTTAAATTCATGCCATTAAGACCTGCGCTTCCCTTTCCACTTAGATCATGCTCCTCACTTTTCTTCATCCCTTCTTGGAATCAGGGACATATAACATTATGATTCATCCTCACAAATTGCTACTAAATTAAAATATTTCTTGCTTAGTTAAAGATACAGAAAACACTAAAGAGGTGGTCTATTTGAATGTGGGGATTAGATGGTACTTAGTTAACCTGTACTTGTACAGTAATGAGTTTAGTCCAGCCTTCCTATACTCTGGAACAGGGATGTCAAACTCACGGTGTCACATTGTCGTCGCATGGTGTATCGGGACTTCACACTTCGCTAAACCAGGGGTGGGCATGGCTAGTGCATGACGTAAGTTTGACACCCCTCCTCTGGAACCACTGAGATGCAAAATTAGAAAATATTTGAGAGTTGAATAGGAGAAGCTGGAATGAAGCTCTATAAAATAAATTGTTGGTCAATGTAGGAAACTTGCATTTGTTAATTAACTTATTGGTTCAGTCCAGTATTATGGGCTTTGAACTGCAAACATATATTCCGCAGTGAAACTCTCTTACTTCTGTAAAAGAGAGAAAAGCTGCAGGCTTCATCTAGCCCTCCTCCCTCATGTCTAGAGTGGGTTTCCAATTCACAGTCCTTAACTTATGCAGGTAATCCTCGACTTACGGCCATAATTGGGCCCAAAATTTATGTTGTTAAGTGAGAAATTTGTTAAGTGAGTTTGGCCCCATTTTATGACTTTTCTCACCACATTTGTTAAGTGGGTGACTGCAGTTCTTAAATTAGTACATGGCTGTAAAGTGAATCTAATTTCTCCATTGACTTGTTTGTCAGAAGGTCGCAAAAGGGGATCATGACTCCAGGATGCCATAAATGTGATAAATAAATAAATGTGAGCCAACTGTCAAGCAACTGAACTTTGATCATGGGGATGTGTGAAAAATGGTCATAAATCACTTTCTTCAATACTGTTGTAACTTTGAATGGTCACTAAATGAACTGTTGTAGGTCAAGGTCTGCCTGTAGTATTGTATTAGCAACCTGCTGTTACCAATTCAGCCAGTAGTCCAGAACATAACTATGTAACACTATCACACATACATCCATGTGGAGTGGGAGGAAAGAAGAGTATTGACTTTTACATCAAGTCCTATCACCCAGATTGCCCTCAGCCTTAGAGAGAATGTGGTGTTCTATATATATATATATATAGGTCTTTGAGTAACCTCTTAGCAACCCTAGCTTCTTATCAGTTCTAGGGTGGGTTGGGCTTTTCAGGATGCCCTGCAACAGGTGCTTGCAAGCAGGAGTTCTTGGAAGATCAGGATGCACCAGCCAAGCCTAAAATAGCCCAGTGAGGAGGGAGCATATGAACACAGTGAATGAGGCAGTACTGATGATGTAGCTTGCTTCTGTAGATACCAGTAAAGCTGTATTCTTCAAAGCATGCCAAGCACTCCTGTTTCTAAAACTAAACCAAGCTGCACGTGGAGACACTAACCATGAGCATCCAGCTTGAAGAATATCTCAGCCCAACTAAGTAGAGGGCTTGATGGTGACATTCCTTACTTATTATCCTTCTCCTTGTCCAGACACAATATGGGGTCTGAGCCCATCCTTGAGGCAGATTGTCTCTCTTTCCATTGGTTAAAACTGACTAATTGGGATGGTGGTAGTAGTCAGTAGCTGGATCCAGATAATTAATCCTAATTAGTACAAAATCAGGTGGCTGAGACATCTCTTTCAGTGCTGTGTGTATGTGTGCTGGGCAGGCAAGAAAGGATTGAGCAGTCTGTGATACAATAGGTTTCCCCATATAATATAGCCATAGAGCTCAGGGTTTTCCTTCTCTCAGTTCTAACTGATAATACAATGGCACCATGAACTTTCTTTGCATCTGAGATTATAGCCTTCATGTTATGTCTTGCAGCTAAGATTGTATGTGCCTGTTGCTTCAACTGTTATAAACTCACATTCTCTTTTAATATAGTAGGAACTGTAGCAGAGCATACACTTTGCATGAAAGAGGCATGAAGTTCATTCTCTGATGTCTTCTGTCTAAAACCCTAGGACTGCCTTCTTTGGATGTGTTGAAGAGACTAGAGAGTCTTCTGCTCGGGTTGCTTTGATTGGGACCCTTGCATCCCAATGTCCAAGTACTTGTAAGAAAACTATCTATTTGTAAGAAAGACTTACTTGTAAGAAGGCTATCTATTATCATTCAGCTTGGAAAATAGAAGAGTGCAAATATAAAGTGATGTTCATTGCTGCCAAAAAATCCTGACTGTTCATACAAATTAATGGAATCAGAACTAGCAAAGACTAGAGACTGCTGAAACGGAACAGAGTAACGGTAAAAAGTTCGATGAAGATGTCAACACAGTGTGCATCTGGTTTTTTTTAAGCCAATAACATGTTTGGGATAATAAGGAAGGGTACGGAAAATGAGATGTCAATATTACAATGTCCTTTTATAAATCAGTGGTGAAGCCACATCTGGAAGATCGAGGATAATTGAGATGATCAAGAAGCTGGTGCAGCTTCTCTATGAAGGAAGATTGCAACATATGGAGCTATTTAGTCTATAAAGGAGGTGATAAAGGAGGACATGATTAAGGTGTATAAAAGTATAGGTTTAAGGTGCACAAAAGATAAAATGGACAAGGAAAAGCTATTTTTCCCTTCTCAAAAGACTGCAACCCACATTCATGCAATGAAATTGAATCCTAGAAGAATCATGATAGATACAAGGATTTTTTTAAAATACAAAATGTAATTCAATTTTGGTATTCAGTACCACAAGATACGATGTTGGCTACAAGCTTTGCTGGCTTCAAAAAAAAAGCTTGGACCAATTCATGGAAGTTAATTAGCCTTAATGGCAGTGAAAACCTCTAAAGGTCATCTGCAGGTAGTCTAGTAGTGGGCTTCTTTCTGCAGTTGGTTGGCCACTGTGAAAACATATTGCCAGGCTGGATGGACTTGGGATTCAACCAATAGGACACTGCTTATGTTCATTGTAAGAACAATTGACGAGAAAGCAATGGGTTCTCTTGGGAAGTCACTACAAAAAGTTGCCTATTTATTTGTAGTGACTTCTCAGTAAATGGAATAGGTACCAAGTCTGAGTCATATTCTTCCGCACTGTATAAAAATATTAAATTTCTCTTTTAGTGGGAGTAATTATTTCAACATTCATATCTAAACAAATACTTTTGCAGAAATATCTATGCAGTTAATAGCCCTAGCCCCAGCTCTATTTGTAGATTTTGCTAATATTATTTATTTTCATTCATTTTGGATCAGTTTGAATATACAGTGTGAAAGCCTCCAGAAAGCCAAATAAAGTTTGTGTGTGCACATGCACACTTTAAATCAGAAAAAAATACGTGTGAAATTAATGTAAAAAACTCCTTTCTCCCATGAGTTTGCTTTGTTCTAATGTGGCATTTTCTGGATTACTCCTCAGTGAAAGACAAAATACTGGAAAATTCAGCCACAGTTATTCAAGACATTACATAATTTGGCCCGATTAGTTTCCCTGTCTACATCAATTTGGTAGAACAGACAGGAGATAAATTTTGCCTCCTGCAAGTGAAGAGAGGTATTGATAAGATTTCAAACGCCGAAAGCTCTTACTCTACCATGTGGGGTGCAGGAAGACTCACAGGAAAGGAAACAGAGGAGGGAAAAACGGAGAAACCAGCTGCAGAGCTATGTGTCTGGGTACAGAATGCTGATGGGCTCCCGGTAGGGCACGCAGGGGACTGGGCAGGCGGGGGCAGCATGGTGCTGGAGGAACTGAGCTGAAAGTAATGCCAAGTCCATGAGTAAGAGGCAAGCGCATTATCACCCCAGAAGCAGCAGGACTGGATGGGAAGAAAGCAGCAAGCAGGAGCAGCAGCAGCAGTGCTCGCAACGCCCTAAGATATCAGAAATGAGCAGCCAAGGGAGACCTTGCCCCCAAGAACAGGTCAGTGGGCCACCTTTCCTAAAGCACCAGGTGGGGAAGGAGCTGTTTGCTGATGGGGATGACAGACCAACAGAGGCATGCATGGGAGAACTGCAAAGCTGACCACCTAGCACAATGATACTGTTGCTGCTGCTGCTCCTGCAGCAAGTTGCTGAAGGGGGAAAGGGGAAAAGTTAATGCTGGAGGAGACTCAATGAAAGCCGGTGGCTACACACTTTCAAAGCCTTTTGTGCTGGCTCCCAGGGAGACAGCGGCGTGAAGTGAGGAATTGCCAGGCTCAGTGTGGCTCCTGCATCTTTGCCAGTTTGCTTGTCATGAGAGTGGTAGTACACAAAACGATTTTGAGCGCTGAAGTCCAAGACACGCAGGCAAAGGAGGGTATTTTGGCGGATGAGCCACCTGCTTCAGGAAGCCAGCACTCTGCAATTAAGCACTTGGGGTGTGGGTGAAATGTGCAAAATGAGGCAATAATTTTAGTTGGGGATTCACAGGTCTTCCCTTCTTGTGAGCCACCAACAGGCAGGTTCCTCCCATTCCGGGAAGCTGCCACTCTTGTTTCCTTGGAGAGTCCCTGCCATCTCTCTCTAAGTTCTTCATGTGTAGTTAGGAAACAGCAAGTACTCGGCACTACCACCATTTATCCTCTTCTTAAACTTGCACATGACATTACATTTGCTAGTGAAAAGGGCAGAGAAGAGCAAAACCAAATAGGAAGCTGTTTCATTATAAAATGAAATAAGCATATTTATTATAGCAAACAGGTAAGTGTTTTTTTTAAAGTTTTTATGCAAGTCCCCTACAAGTCCACTAATTCCAAGACTGTTGCGTTTGGTCTAGATATGTTCTCAGGGCAAATATAAAGCTTTTCCCCCAAAGTAGTTCTCTTTTTAAGGTTTGCTGCTTTTACCCATTTGTCCCTTTCTTATCCCTTTAAACGATTCAGAAGAAAAAAGATGCAGGATGTTCATTCTTTTCCCTTTTGCAGCAGCAAAAACGTTAGAAAAACTTTTGGAATGAAAATGGATAGGTGTGTGTATGTGTGTGTGCGCGCACACGCATGTGTGTAAACCTGGCCCTAATTTGTTTGTATTGGCCTTGATACCTTAGGTCACTGAGTTCCAAATGTGAACTGCATGTTTTGTTAATATGCATTAACATAAATTACGTTATAATTTTTTTCAAGCCATAACCAGGTTTGACAAGGGGTGGGGATCATTTAAAACTAAGATATAGAGAAAGCAGGGTAGGAATTTCAGCTCCATATTTTCCTTTTTCAACATGCCTGATCTATAATTGTTAAAGACAGTGAATCCTTAATACAAGAGCCGAAATTATTTCAAAAGAGGAACACAAACTCTATAGTCAGAGGTTACTCTTTGCTGGGATTTTGTGGCGTGTATGCTACCTCCTAATTCAGCAGCTGCATTTATATTGCGTTCCTTTTCCCTTTTTCCAGATTTTGCAAATACTAGCTGAATTTTTCTCTAAAATGAAATATATTACACTGCATGATTAATTCTCTTCCATAATCAATTTTTTTTCTTAAATGTATCATATCTCAGAACTGTTTTGACCAGTATTACCAAATTTTTGTGATGGGGTATGATTCTCACCCATAGCGGCAAATGCTATCAATGTGCCACAAATTGCAAATTATATTTCACTTCATTGTGGGGCAAGAGAACTCTGGAAATTGATTCCTTAAGCTACCATAGAATTAAGCTGAACTAATAGAAAAGTAACTAAATAGAATGTGAGATGGTGAAATAAGATTCTAATCCCTTCCTTGCTGTGGAAATGTTTTCATAGACCATTTTCTTCAGTGACCAAAACTGAATCTCAGTATTAGAATGTTTTTTAAAAGAATAACATTTTGCAAAGGAATTAATTCTCCAAAATGTGTAAGTTTATAGATATAGAATATCATGAATATAGGTTAAGCGTTACACTCTTGGAAATGTGCAAATATTTTTGTCTCTCTTGTTAAATACGACCAAATTGTAAATTTGAGCAAAAACTCCAACTGAATGCAGCGCGGCCAAGCACAAAGTCATAGGAAAGATATATAAGGAGAGTAAATGCAATGTCATTATCAATGTTCATACTCCCTTTTCTTCCTGAATAGCATATTTCCATGAAATACAGTGGACACTTCCATTTTTGCCATTACCCTTTAAGTTATTCTCAGAGCAAAGAGACCATTTAAAGAAGTTATTCCCTTAGTAAACCTACCACAAGGTGTGCTGTTGTTGAGGCCAAGAGTTAGGAAAACAAACTGAACTGACAGTTAAATCTTCCAACATTGATCAGAGACAAGCCACATGGGATATACGCAGACCTATTCTTCCACCCAAGACCTACTGTTTATCTGGTCTAATGATAGGACTGGCCAGATCCATAGCCAGATTGATAAATCAGGGCTATTTGTAACTTGTTCAAATGAAGAGGAGTGTATTTTTAAAATAAAAATACTGACTGTTTATATATGGTTTATCTTAGTAATTTGCCTATAGAAACTCTAGAAGATAAAATTTAAACTTTAGGATTATACTGTCTTGGCCATACCATCATTTTCTATCAAGATTCAGCCAAAAAACATTTTTAAAAGATCAGTCACAAGTTAAAAGTTTTTTTTAATTGGCTTTCCGAAAGGTGCGTACACTTTTTTTTATTTGTTCAAGAACTTCTGGAATTACAAAATATATTTTTAAAACCACGTATTTGCCCTCATTATATGTATTTTGACGTATACTGAAAGAGAAAGGAAGAAGAAAGCTTAAGTCAGAATTAATTGTTGTTGAAAAAAATGTTGCTAGGTTATTTTTATGCAAGTTTAAGCTTAGTGGCTATCTTAGGAACTGGGAATGCAAACCAGACAAATGCCCACACCTTCAGTCTGCAAACAAATGTGTTGTTTGCATTAGAATTAGATAAGAGTTTTTGATGTCCATTCCCACTTCCTTTCTTTTTAGCTTTCAAAGATTTCTGGCTGTCACTTTCCCTGAAGCAGCCTTGACATCACTTGTTGGAGGGTTAAAAACTAACACAGAAGTTTCTAATCTGATTTATAGGGCTCTATTACTGCACTGGATTTGCCTGGTGCTTTTGTGAAAGTAATATCAGTAGAAATAGATAGTAACCATTCAATTCAAGACAAACCATAAGTGAATTTGGTTGCAACTCATAGATGAGTTAGAAAGTGGAGGAATTTGTAGAATTGCATTCTTGTTTAATTCCTTTATGCCTGGTTGGAAATCTTGCTTTGCCTGTTTATTTTTATCATGCACTGATGAGCTGATGCATAGATTTAATCAGGTCATGCATTATTTCTATATTTTGCTTTGTATAGCAATTCAAGGTTCATCTCTATATGCCAGATGGAGTCCAAAGCATTATTGCAGTCAGTGAAGCAAATAACTTTTCTTTCTTTTAAAATCAACATTAACTATTGAGTAAGGAAGCTGCTGTAATGAGGAAGGGCCACATATTAAAACTTGTAGTTCATTTTCCTACATTTTGGTATTTGAGGTTGGCAAAAAAAAAATACCTGGATACTACAGTTTGCACACTAATGCTTCTGAGCAGCTTGAAACTAGGGATAGATTTATTCTTTCTCAATTATGATTGACACTTGAAGTGGTTTCCCAAGTCCTTTGATAATAAAGACACCTTTTAATGAACAAAATGGATCCTTTCCATACCAATGTAGGCCAACCATTCTGCCATCTACTTGATTGTGACCTTTTTTGATGGAATCAGGTGAGACTGCTCTTGATCCAAAAAATGCATGAGTAAGGATCCAAAGAAGGATTTCCCTTGGCTTCTAGTCAACTACTACTTGCCACACCTGGCTTTTAGCCCAGACCTTCCCTCATGACTGCAACAGCAACATGTCGCTTAGGAACTACTTGCCAAAAAAGAATTTGCAGGTAACAGGTGCTTCTCAGCATAAAACTAGTGACAGATTGAGATTTCCTGTTGGGAGAAGCTGGATGGCCTACAAGTTCAGTTAAGAGGTACTTCCCTTAAAGCCAAGCAGGTTAATGGCATGAGAAAGATTTTACATGGCAGGGAGCATAAACGTTTTCTTCTCGTTTGTGTCCTAGAGAAACATGGCAACTTTCTGAACCATGTGCTTTCAAAAGTAAAATGCCTTGGTACCCCATTTTTAATGCAGTTTGATTTTCATTTGATTTATCCAAAGTTGACTCATGCCCCACAACCACATGACATAATAAATGAGTCAGTTTTTAAAATGGTATTTTTGCTATAGCAGCCTAATACAGGTGTCATTCTGGCAGTTACAACATTTCTTAAATAGATATACATTGGGGCTGTGCAACACTTAAGGTGTTTCAGAACCAGCGGGGGGCAAACATACCTGCTCTTTGTAGCTGTATCCAGCTATTGCGAGATTTCAAAAAAGATGGGACTGTTTGAAAAAGTTGTAGAAAGGAATTTTCCTACTTCCATATAATCTAGTGCACCTTTTTGGAAATGAATTTAAAGTGCTGCGCAATTCAAGAACAAAATGTGTATGTGTGTAGATGTGCACATAGCAGAGGGATGATTTATTATTTATTCCACAGATGAGTTAATGTATATGTCAAAGAATGTGTATCCCTAAATGTACATGTTTTTAAACTAATAGTATTTGAACTGTAATGCTGAGGCAAGGACAATAGTTTGGTGTTCTTGATTGGTAAGAATTGTTTAATCATACAGTAGCTTACCAATGAGGACATCCCTGGAAAGGGGGGGGGGAGGGAGGGAGGGAAGGAAGGTAAGGAAGGAAGGAAGGAAGCAAAAGAAAGAAAGAACATTTCATATTCTGCATCTGGTTTGTATGGCCAAACCAAGCCAACCAGTAAAATCATCCTGATTCAATAGGAATGAAATAATGTGTTCAACCTTCCTCACAAAAGTCTGTATACTCCTCTTCTACTACTTCCCAGAATTCCCAGAACATGCTTAGAAGACTTGGTTTTGAAATGTTTGAGTTGACCCTCTGGCTGAACACAACGTTTATATAATACAATTGGTTACAGAAATATTTTCTCATCTTTAGCCAACATCTTATTCTCTGGCAATATTGTATTTATTTTCTAGTGAGTTTTCCTCATGGCAGAAATCAAGAGTGATGCTTTTCAAGTTTTTATGAAATTGCAGGCACATAAGATACCGGGGGAGATTTTAAAACTGTCACAGAATTCTTTTTTACTTAAAGTGGTACATTACATAAATTCTTTTAAAAAATCAACCTGTAGCTGCATTTAGTCTGCTAATACTGTTTAATATTTCTCAGCTCAAATTGCATACAAAATTGTACAAATTGTGCAGCAAAGATGCATTTAAGATTATTAGATACAAAACAAATGCATATTCAACTATGCATATATTAGGTAAAGATGTTAAGATCAGGTGTTAAGAAGAGTTATATATAGCTGCTTTTAGTGTTTTTTTTAAATAGAAGAAACGAGGATTAAAAATGTATAACTGTAATATCATATTCATATTGGTATGATAATAATAATTCTAATAATTCACACATATATGCAAATGTAGAAATGGATTATTATTCAGATACATGCTATATTGACATGGCTTGTATGATCTTAGACCTGAACACACCTTCCTCCAAATATTTGGTTTTTTGCCTAACTACCTAATTGTCTTTAAGCTGAGACTATGTGAGATGTGAGCAATGAACTATGTGAAGAAAACTTGTTTCACTTCTCCTTAGAAACAGGGTCGCTAAATGAGCAGCCATAACTGTTCTCAGC
This sequence comes from Bungarus multicinctus, assembly GCA_023653725.1. Lineage (NCBI taxonomy): Eukaryota > Metazoa > Chordata > Lepidosauria > Squamata > Elapidae > Bungarus > Bungarus multicinctus. Next base: position 76,094,930 of record CM042842.1, read on the forward strand.
CTTGACCTTTTCTGGAAATAAATTCACGTGCTTTCTTCTAATGAGGAACTGTTGGGAAATTAATCCTCCCTTGCTAAACCAGTTTCTTTGTGGGGTTGGCAAATAGCAAGGATGACTGAAGGTGAAGTCCAGGAGGCTAAAATTTCAAAACTCACCTTTCTCCTGGCATGCAGGAGAGAAGTGATTTCCTGACTGAATTTCTTATTAAGGAAGTACAGGTAACTTTTGCTTAATAACTGGTTGCCTAACCCTAACCCTAACCTACTCAAACTTACGGCGGTACTTGTAAGTTACTTACAACCCAATTCTAGAATTTCGCCGGTGGCATGTGTGCACACTGCAGTCACATGACTGCATTTTGGGCACATGGCAACAGGCTCATTTATACCGTCAGTTCAATTGTTGTGTTCTGTGGTCACATGACCACAATTTGCAACACTTTTTACATATTACTGGCCTTTGGGTTGGTTTCAGACAAAAAAATGCCAATAGGAACAAATGGACTGATTTTATAGCCACTGTATTCATTAAATGAATGAATGGGTAAGAGCTGCTATGGTCACTTCCCATCTTGATTATTGCAATGCAATCTACATGGGGCTGCCCTTGAAGAGCATCTAGAAGCTCCAGTTAGTGCAAAATGCAGCGGCCCGCATGGTTTTGTGCAGACTCCAGTGTGCACATGTATCATCTCTCCTGCAGGAGCTACATTGGTTGCCGATTTGCTTCTGGGTGAAATTCAAGGTGCTGGTTGTCACCTTTAAAGCCCTCATGGCTTGGGTCTGGGTTATCTGTGGGAACGTCTCTTGCCGGTCTACCTGACCCATTAGAGCAGGGAGGCAGGGAATGTTGCAGGTCATACCCCTGAGGTAGATACACCTGGTGGGACCCAGAAGAAGGGCATTCTCCATGGTGGCTACCTCTCTCTGGAATATCATTCTCCCACAGATTAGAATGGCCCCCACTCTAGCACTCTTTCGAAAGGCACTGAAGACCTGGTTTTGCCAGCGGGCCTGGGGAACCCAGAGAGGGATAGAGCCCATCAAATGGCTAGTGTGATCTGCTATCGGCGGGGCGGGGAGTGGTTTTTTTCCCCCCAAATTTTGTTTTATTGTACTTTACTAATTTATTTGATTCTTTTTGTTAGTTTTTATTGGTTTTTATTTTTATTTTTTGTTTTAAATATGGTTTTACATTGTGTAAGCCACCTCGAGTCACCATGGGCGAACAGGCGGCAAAATAAATAGATAAATAAATAAATAGCTGCTGCAAAAAAGGGGATTATAAAATTGGACCAGTCACATAGGTTTATGACTGTCAAGACTTTTGGTGGAAATTCTAGGCTCCATTATGGTCATAAGTCAAGGACCACCTAATTGATCCTAAACTTCTATAGATTGGCTCAACTAATCATTCTGGGAACAGTGGTGGGATTCAAATAATTTAACAACCGGTTCTCTGCCCTAATGATTTCTTCCAACAACCAGTTCACCAAACTGCTCCAAAAGTTAACATCCGGTTCTCCCGAAGTGGTGCAAACTGGCTGAATCCCACCACTGGCTGGGAGCTTCAAACTTCAGGTTTTTACTGTGCTCATTTTAAGCTGGAGCCCCCATCTAAGTGGAAACCATGTGGCTAGAGTGGGCCAAGCTCCATTAATTAAACTGAGTGCACGCCTCAGTAGTGCTCACTTTGCAAATTAATCAGATTATCCTGGTCAGAATTAGATGTTTTAAGAGGCCAGCAATGGAAGATCCGTCCTTCGACTTGGCAGTAGGACTTCTTTTGTTTTTTGTATTTTGTTTCTGAATTGAGATCTCAAACACACCTGTTTCTTTATGATTCATTTGCCTTGTTCAGCTGGCCAGTTTGAAACATGTCAAATTCCAGAATAAAGACAACGCTCTTGTAGGTTGCTGGATACATTGGAACAGCTTTTTTCCAATGAGAATCCTTTCAAAGTCCTGGCCTGCTGGGAGAGTACAAGCTTCTGTGCATTGTAATCTGGCCCATCTGGAGGGCAACAAGTTGGAAAAGGCCTGCCTGAAGCATCTTGTTCATCATAGCTCTTTATAGCAAAAACTCCCAGATGGTGTACCAAATTTCCTTTGTAGTGTTGTGTAACCAGGCAGACGACCAATTCATTGCATAGGCAAACGTGCCAGTCAGCCACATGTGGCTCCTGCCTGAACATCTTGTCCTGAGCCCGTGCTCCGGGAGCATGAATGGTCCTAAGCCCCAAGCAGGGACTCAATCGAAGCAGGAAGGACAAGCAGAGCAGGGAAGGAGCTAGTTATTTGATTTACAGCATCTGGGTTCCCTGCTTCCGTGGGACAAGGGTGGGAGACCAGTGCTTCCTCTCTCTGCCCCAGATTCCTTGCTCAACTAGTGAAAATTGTACTGGCCAAAAGGAAAAGGCACTCCGGAATCTGCTCTCTGTTCTGCTATATATTTCACAATACAAAAGAGAGAAGCTGCATCCAGGCTGCTGTGGCTCAGGGAAATAGCACCTTGATAGGGAATAGAAGATGAAGGTGTGAATATTATGGCATGGTCTATGCAATCCCAGAGCCCTGGATTATTTGAGAGAAGAATCAAGAACTGCCTGAAAACAAAGTCAGTTGATTCTGGCTACATTCTGAGTTGAAAAACATCCCAGAAAAAGGCAGTGGCAAGGCTGCCAAGAAAACTGCAGGGATGCAGTCATCTGAAGCTCAGCTCCAGGGTCTTTCTACATTTTTCACCCCCTGTACTCCACACTGAAAGTTTGCTAAATGTGGGAGCATTGCCAGCTCAGGTCTTATGTGGGAAAATTAATGAGATATTTGTATTATAGTCAGAAAATAGCAGAGCAACCTCCCCTCCTCCAAGGATAAAATATCCCCAACTGATCTGAAAAATGCCATTCTTCAATGCATAAACACTCAAAAGAGATTTCATCATGCAACTGCAAACCTCTAATGAAGGTAGATTATTTTTCATTTCGATATGAACAGGAACATTGATTTCTTGGCCCACAGCAACAATTATGTAATCACCATTCCCTGCTGTTATATTGTAAATGCTGCTTTTGCATTTATTTAAGCTTTATTTGAAATGTCAAAAAGTATACATTTTCCATTTTACTGCATGTGTGTATACACACTTTGTTAACTGGCTCTAATATTTCACACATCTGATGAAATGGGCTGAAAGAACAAAAACTAAGGTCGGATTAAGTAGGTTACTCTTATATAATCACTCCACCATGACCATGATACTGTATCACTTTTGAAATATTGACCCAAGGGGCTAATTCCCTTAGCTCTCCACTTTGCTTAGGATAAATGTGCAAAATTTTCAGAGATTTGGCTTATCTGCATTCCTTTCAAGATCTTGTTTATTATGGTGTAAGTTTTCAAGTTTCCAAAAGGTCAGGTATAGACATAGACAAGAATTACAGTAGAATTTTGAATTGTTTATGGTGCTATGTTTATAGTGACGTAAAAGGATTTTATCCTACAGTATTTTTATTCAGTCAGTGGCTTGGAGAGTAAAGCAACATGATCAGGAAGGAGTAGTATCTCAGGAGTACTCAAAGTAGTAGTTTCCTCTAATCCAAAAGATAATCCTATGTATTACATGTTTTTGTTCCCACCAAGCTTAACACTAAATCACCAATGTATAGCGGTCTCCCTCACCTTCTGTTCCCAAGGGTCACGGGCGGCTATGGTTATTTGTAGAAGGCCCAACCCCCATTGCATTCTGCCAGTCTTTTCTCCCAAATTAGTGCGGAAGATGGTTTCTTGGCATCTCTGTGCCCGTGCGACTGCTATCTCTAATTGAATGACACGCTAAAGTGCACAATTCACTATCTGCCAGCCCCATCCCATCTCGGTGGCAGAAAGCAGAACTGAAATGACAGTTTCCATTTGTTAAGCACTTATAGCCATTGTTAGCAATTGATTGAACAGCATAATATATGTCTAAGTACTGTGTTGTGTTCTATGAAGCAGGGCGAAAGAGAGATTTTTTTTAATTGAGGATTCTGTGAAATGATCTTGTCCAGGTCTTATTTTTGGACACATCTCATATGTCTAGGAAGCCATGTCTTTTGCTCCCTCTATTTTTATTTGAGCAGTGCTGGCTACTAAATCTTCCATTAGGCAGTGGAGGAACCATTTCTTCAACTGCTTTCTCTCCTCAGCAGAGATATTGCATTTGAATGACTAACATAGCACTCAATGTGCAAGCTGTTGGCCGGCCAGGATTCACACTATACAAATATCTTTTATTGGACTAAACATAAGTTTTCTGAATACAAAACATCCAAAAATCACATTGGTATTCATTAATAGTGAAGTGAAACAGGTACAATCCAAAGCTTGCAGTCTCCTGGCTGTTAAGGATGGGCCGTCACATCTCTTTGCTCTTTGGTTATAATAAGGCTACTTTGTGTTTTTGCTCTGTCTGAAGAATTCTGCTCTGATCTCGAAAAGGAAATCCATGATATGTTGTTTTATCATAAGTGGCTGACATACCTTCAATCCACTTTAGGTTCCAAATTCTTTCTTGAATATGTAAAGTTGTAAACAAAAAGTTGAACTGGTGGAAATTCATACAGGCACATAGGAGATATGGACCATCAAAGTTCCAATTTAGTTTGCAGGTGAACTGGCTAGTTTCTATCAATTCCAATAGAATGAAAGGCAGAATAAGAGCCATAACACCCAGGAGATTCTTGTTCCAGCACAAAGCCAGAAATTCATTACCCATTTCTGGATGAGAAACTGTTTTGTGTGTGTGTGTGTGTGTAACTCTCCTCCCTGCTCCCCATTTGATCTGAGCTTTGCTATTGTTCTGTTGGGAGATACAGAGAAGTGGTGGTGCCAGTGTGGAGCTAGGTGGACAAAAGATCTATTTGTGTTGTCCTGGAAAAGGGTTCATGCTTGATGTCAGCATCCCATCTTGTTTGGGCATCTGTGCAAGCTGCTGTTCCAGAACTAAAATGTGCCTCTATCAGCCCAGTATGTAGGCTACAATAAACAGTTTGCTCCTTTTTTCTCTCCCTGTGGGACAGAGAAGATGGAGCATGCATCCTGGTCTTTTGGGGCTTGGGGTAGCAATAGGTTCATTTGGGAGAGGGATGGGCCAAGCTTCCTTAGCATCCTTTGTCTAATAGCAGCAGACTAAAGCTGGAGTTGTTAGAGGCATGAAGTTCCCTCTTCTGGCCATGCCCCTTCATTACATCCTAGAAATTATTGTACTGATCAGAGGTTCACTGAGTAGTTTGAGAAGCACAACTTCTAAAGCAGGGGTCTCCAACTTTGGCAACTTTAAGACTTGTGGAATTCTGGGAGTTGAAGTCCACAAGTCTTAAAGTTGCCAAGCTTGGAGACCCCTATTTACCCAGTCAAAAGACATTGGACAGGGTTTATTTCCCCACCAGGAAGAAAGACAAAGTAGAAATATATATACTTTCAGTGATGTCTGTCGTGTCCTGTATACAATTCAATTCTATGAACAAGGCACTATAATTTCACAACAACAGCTTGACTGGAAATGCCTACCATATTCTTCCAGTGGGGAAAATATATTTCCTCTAGAAGTTAAAAGTGGCATATGTAGCGGCCTCTCATCATTTATCATCACAGCAGTACTCCTGCAAGGGTTTTGCAGCTGATGTATAATCACTGCTAAAAAAACCTCTCATGGTCAAATGGGGATTTAACTATAATCACAGTCTTTACATTACTTTACACAGTCACATTAACTACTAATCGATACTGATTTCAGAGTGATGGCTTTTGCTCGACCACTCTTTTTTTATTGTTATAGTTTTAACTTGGACAGCAGATTGCTAATTTGATTTAAATCAAGGTAGGAATTTAAAGAAAGGGAATAATATATCTCATAACTTATTAATGGCACTAAGGACAATCAAAATGTTTCCACTATTTCTTTCAACTACATTATCCTCTATCTTGATAGTCTCTCCTTTTTTGATTTGTGGTTGTTGACTGATATAAAGTTAACTTGGTGTAACTTAATTCAGCTAAGAAACTGGACTGTGAAGCAGAAAGCACTTGCTTTGAAATCATCCAGCACCCATTGGTTGCATTCCTAAAATTTACTTAACCCGTTTATTGCATTATGTCTTGGGACTAGGGTACCTGAGTGGGTTGCCTTTTTTCTAGAGACTTTACCCATCCAACCAAGTCAAATAGAATAGACATGCTGCAGATCCCATCAGACAAAAAAGTTGGCTGACAGGGACTAAAAGATGAGCTTTTTCTGCAGTGGCCCTTGCTCTGTGGAACATCCTCCCTTCAGAGATTAGAATGGCCTCAATCCTGTTAGCCTTCTGTAAAGCTCTAAAAAAATTGGCTATGCTCCAGTCCTGGGATGCTACATGTGCCAAGGGCCCCATATTGTTAACAGGCCAGATATCTTGCTTTTGTACATACTTCGGATAATGTTTTTATTGTTTAATCCTTTTTAATATTTTTATTGTTTTAAAATCTTTGTAAAACTTTAATTGTAATATATGTTTTGAATATATGTGAGCTGCCCAGAGTCATTTGCTAAGTTGGGCAGCTATAGAAACAAAATCAAGTAAGTAAATAAATAAATAAGCAAACTCATTTCTGCTTTTGCAGAAAACATTAAAGCAATGTGATTAAAGGCCAAGGAGATGCAGGTTCTATTCCCCTCTCAGCCCAACCAACTTCCTAAGGTTTTTGTTGTGAAGGAAAATAGGAAGTTAGATTGCTATATATGCTGCCTTGAGCTTCTGAATGAAAGGTGGATACCGTATTTCCCGGCGTATAAGACGACCGGGCGTATAAGACGACCCCTGATTTTTGGTTGACTTTTTTCAAAGTCATCTTATACACCAGAAAATACGGGTATTCAAAATTAAGCTGCAAGGATTTGTAAATGCTTCTCCTTCTTCGCGCTCGCATCAGCCTTCCTCCTCCGGCCCCAGGGCGACTCTCTCGGTCTCTCTCCCACACACACGGAAGACGACCAGGCCTCCCGCGGAGCATGATGAGCCGGCAGAGCGGCCGCCGTCTTCTCTTCGGGAAGGGGAGGAGCATCTCCCGGCGACGCCCGTAATATTTTCCGGCGTATAAGACGACCCCGGATTTTAGGTTGTCTTTTTTTGGTTTCAAAAGTCGTCTTATACGCCGGAAAATACGGTACCTAATTAAACAAACAAGCAAACCATAAATGAACTGAACATACTGGCTTTGTAAAATATATGAAATACCACACACATACACACACACACACACAAAAACATTAACCAAGCTCAGCATGTTATATGAATAAATGTGAACCTGGCTAAGTGTACATACAGTCATCACATGTCCTTAAGCTGCTCTTTCTAAGCCCCAATATCAATCTGTCCTTCAGCATTTCGTGGAAAACTAATATTCTCCTATCCTAAAAAGAAAAGCTATACCTTGAAGTTCAGATATGTGTTTTGCACATACACAATCCCATACCCAGTCCCAGGACCTTCAGAGAAAATTGGGGAAGATTTCTGCTTGAAAATATATAAAGCTGTGATCAAAGCTGACACTTTCAAAAACACTGAGTTTAACAATGTGACTCGGAATAAAGCAATTTCTAAGAATGACTTAAACGGAAGTAATAAATATGAAAAACTTTGCATTTGAAATAATTATACAAATGCTAATTTATCATTCCTGATTCCATAAAAAATTAAGTTACATTAGATCCTAATGCTAAACGCTAAGATAAGCAAAACAAATAATTTTGCTCGTTGCTTTCATTATGAGTATAAAGGGATTTAAACAGATTTACCATATCTGGTATCAAATTCAATTGATCATTGAACATGGTAACAGAACATTAATAGATATTTATATCCTTTGGCATCCTCTACAGGTTATCTTAATTTTGCACATGTTTAATTATACAGTATTATAGCACTTATTTGAAATATTTTTAAATGTAGCTTATTTTAAGTAAGTATTTAGCTGATTTCCCCCCCCCCCCTCCCACTCACTGAACTGGTACAAGTTTGTCTGGAGAAAAATGGAATTACAACTCAACATATTGGAATGGGGAACCAATCATATCAAGTCAATATTACATACTGAGTAGGCAAATATATACATATAATTTCCACTGAAGAGTTTAAGAGAGTTCAACAGTTTGAGTTTGAAGTGCATTTGACTTCTTTTTTCATACAATAATTAACATGTCAAGCTCCCTACCACTAGATGCAATCATTAGTTTAAATAATTTTCAAAAGTGAAGACAGGTTTCTGGAGAACATATTCTGAGCAGCATTTGCACATGGTGTGTAGATAGGGAAGTATCACACAAGAAGGTGATTCCTAAAATAATTGGATCTTTGGGGAGGTTTATATCTATAAATAACCATGTGGTGGGAACAAGCAATAAGGGAGAGCTGTTGACTTGCAGCGTTGGTTGTGCACTTCCCAAATGAATCTGGTTGGCCAAAGATGGAAAGATAACAGGAGGTGATAACAGGAGGAGGTGAGTCTTTCTGAGCTAGCAGGGCCTCTCTGATCTTGTGGGGGCTCAGCTGCACAGTGGGTGACTAGAAGGACTGGCCCTGCCTGGGGTCTCTTATGCTGGATCATTGGGCAGGCAAAAGAAAGAGGAACAGAGATTCCTTTGTGCTGCCTCATCTCATGCCTGCTTTGTATGTGTTGCAGCTGCCAGCTTTCCTACAGCTTGACCCAGGATTATTCATCTGGGCAAGCAGGGGGTAGCAGCCCCATTCCATCCTCAGATTCTCCATCCTCCCCTGCCTTTCCATCAGTTGGGGAAGGGGAGAGACATAAAACAACCAGAGTGCAGTCTTTCCCTCATTATCCTGTGTTATATTGATGTAACATGGGTGTAAGTGGGTGAGGGCTATGTATTCATCTCTGGCTGTTCCTTCTTTACATCTCTCAAAGGAGCTCCAAAAAAAGCCTTCGTAGAATCAAGCCTCCTTCCTTCCAAGCCTAGCTGTAATAACTGACCGTCCTTCCTCTTGGCAGAATGGGGCTGTGCCTGGTGAAACAGGAAAGCGACATGAGAACATCAAACGAGGCAACTGGGGCAACCAGATTGAATTTGTTCTCACAAGTGTTGGCTACGCTGTTGGGCTTGGCAACGTATGGCGCTTCCCTTACCTCTGCTACCGTAATGGAGGAGGTGAGTATGGTGGTCAGAGCACTGTGTTTGTGGGAAGGCTGGTGAGGGCTTTGTGGGAACATGGGCCTACCACAGTCTGGTCTGAAAAGTACAAAGTTGCTGGTAGTAGAGAAGCTCTTCATAATTTATTCTTCGTCCGACTGGGCTTCAGTGCAACAGGGCCTTTTGCTGTAGCATCCTAACAACTCTGGGACTCAGGTTTGTTCGTGGGGCCTGGCTTATGATGGGAAGCTATATGCTGCCTTACCTTCCTGACCAGAGGTTTAATGTATTATTAATACATTAATACATTAGACCAGAGGTTTAAATGTATTATGTTTATAAGTGATTTTCAGGACTTGTGAACCAAACAGAGCTGGGAATTCTTTAACTGACAGCCCAAACATTTCTGAAAGGCACCAGATTGGGGAAAGCCCAACTAACTCACCAATTGCACATACTGGCATTGAATTTGTAGGAAAGAACTGCATGAAACAGCTGGGAATTGCTGGCACAAATAGAAGGCTTTATCCCCATTTCAAATAAAACCTAACATGTATTCTTTATTTCTTAAATGGCTTTAAAGTCCTCCGTTTCCTCAGTACGAGAATAAGAAGCTGTCCCCAACTCAGATGGTTTTTAAATCTTACCCAAAGTGTTTTCTTATTCTACACTGACTCTTTATAACTGCAGATGCCAGGAACTGAATTTGACTTTGACATACAGAGCATGACTTCTACTCCTGAAATCATGTAAGACTGATTGCTTCCTTTTGTTCTGTCTCTAGGTGCTTTCATGTTCCCCTATTTCATCATGTTGGTCTTCTGTGGGATCCCCCTGTTTTTCTTGGAACTCTCTTTTGGACAATTTGCTAGCCAGGGCTGCTTGGGCGTCTGGAAGATCAGCCCCATGTTTAAAGGTGAGAGAGAACCAATGGACACTCCCTCAGATTACTCTGCCACAATCACATTCTCCATCTGCATCCCGTATGCCCCATCCGTTTCCCCTCCCTCTCCCACGTGCAACAAAATGTCTGAGCTGAGATTTTTCAAGACACATTGGCATTATCAAATAAGAAATCTGTATCATTAGATATATGAGTATGTTTTACAAACGTTTAAAACCAGAGAATTTTAGTAGTTGGAGGTGAAAGTTGCTATCCTGCCCCACTTCCAGGTCAGCTACATCATCCACATTGCTTCCTGTGAGTGGATTATTACTTCCTTCTTCTGAGGCAGAATTGAAGTCCGAAAGACACTTTTCTAGGACTATTCCCACACCTGTTGCAGTTTTACACACACACACATCCCTGCAGGACAAAGAAGGATGCAGATGACACAGCATGCATGGATACAGTGCAGTACAGATCCTAGTCCCTTTCTACTTGCATTACAAAATTGCGGACAATTATGTAAACAGCAGAAATTATGTTTTGATGCACAATGCACATTTCATCATTTGACAAAAATCTCAACTTGCTGCAGATGTCTTGAAAAAAAGAAAAAGAGGAAGGAAGGGAAGGAAGGAAGGAAAGGAAGGAAGGAAGGAAGGAAGGAAGGAAGGAAGGAAGGAAGGAAGGAAGGAAGGAAGGAAGGAAAACAACAAAACAAAACAATGGTGGATACCTACCACATCCACTCCTGATTATCCAAGTCTGATCAAACAAATACATATTTCTGCCCCCACTGTGAAGAGGAACTGGAGAGGAAAGATATCCCCTTAGCTTCCTTGCAGCAACTCTAGGATTTTTTAAATGGTTGCTGTATGCCATCCAGTTTTGATCTAATTGGCCAGAGGACTGGATAACTGTTAGCCACATGTGAATACAATTTCTAGAACCATATCTGATTATTGCTAAAAACCTGATTGAAGGCCTAGCACCAAGCCTGTATTTTCATTTCAGAGAATCTGCTTTTTTTAAGGTAGAAAATTTGAAGTTCACAATAAATCCAAAAGAAAAGGTCAGAATATTTACTTCCTAGTACTAGCTTTCTGCCATATTTATTCTGCCCAGTTGTAAATGTATGAGTTATGGTCCCTCTAATCTAGATACTATTCATATCCAGTCTTTTGCTTCTCATCTCATGGCTTCATTTTTGCTGTTTTGAATCTGGAAGCAGAAGACTGTAATGATAGTGTTTGCACTAGATGTTTAATGCTAAACCACCAACAATTCTAATTGTGATGTTCAGCTCCTTGCATATGCTTCAACGAACCATGTAATGGCTTAATGGATAGTCTGATTCACCCAACTGGATAGGAGAATGGATAGGTTCCAAAAAACATGCTGAACCACAAATCACATTATTGTTTAAGTTGTATAAACCTAATCAGTGTGTGTGAGTGTTGGCAGGACCTGACTCTGTATCATAAACTAGCCTCATGGGCTTTATTGTTTCTGCTTTAAATTAAACTTGCCATATGTAGTGTGCATGTTGCAAACTTACATCCTCTACTTTACAATTCCAACATCAATGTGTTACATGTATCAGCAAACTCCCACCTCAAAATCTTCCTATTTATCCTTATCCTTTTATTTCCTTCAGGTGTTGGCTATGGTATGATGGTTGTCTCAAGCTACATTGGAATCTATTACAATGTTGTGATCTGTATCGCCTTCTATTATTTCTTCTCATCAATGACACGGGTACTACCCTGGACATACTGTAATAACTTTTGGAATACAGAAAATTGCGCCAGTGTGTTGGATGTTACCAACAGCTCAATGGGTTCACCAGTCAACATCACACATATCTTCAACCAGACTCTGAAGCGCACTAGCCCCAGTGAGGAATACTGGAGGTGATAATGGGGGCAGATAATGGGCAGGGAGGGGAATTATGTAAATGGATATGGGGGGAAATGGGAATTGGTTTGTGAGGGATTTCCTTCGGTGGGAATAATCTGATCTTATAACTTCTGAGCATTAGTTATTGCACTTTCTAGGCATGATGGAAGTTCTAATTCAAAACATATAGACAGGGACAGAGTTATGGAAAACTGATCCATAATTGGATATGTCACAATGGCACATGGCATCTGTGATCCTAGCTTATTCTTTTATAAGTTTCAGCACCATCCCAACCTCTGTGTCTGAATGGCATCACCTAAGGCAAGTTATATGTTGGAAAGATATTGCTTGAAATGGAACAGGTAGCAGAAAGATTGGGTGTAGGCAGAGCCGTATGTTATTAACATGATTTATAATCAGAGGCAGATAGACTTGCTGGACCAAGGGATGGAAACAGTAGGTAAGAAAATAAAATTGCAGTATTTTTTACTTGAGTTGAAATAAACCCATTTTGTCCCTTGAATTAGGAAATCCAAGAATACTCTAATAGAGTATTTATACTCTAGTAGACTTAACTGTCACCTGTATTTAAAACTGTTTCTTATTAGAGGTGGTTGAAAACAAAAATTTATCCATAAATTCTTATGAATCTTCAATCTACATATATAAAAGCGAACTACCACTCACGCATCATCACAAAATCTCCAGAACCATGAAGCCTACAAACTTGAAATTTGGCATGTATGTTCCTCTTGGCTTCTAGGTGCTCACTAAGAAAGGATTTTTCGAAATGACCACTAGAGTATTAGTATTTTCTATATTATTATTAACATGCTCTGATACTAAGGAGTTCTACTCCCCCTCCACACCTAAAAAGAAATCTGTTCCAAATACAAAACACAAGCAGAGGAGTGGAGTTTCAGTTTTAGTTTCACAGCACCAAGCAGCTTTAGTACAGAACAGTTGAGCCAAGCCATGCCCGGGCTCCTTGCTATCTCCTTCTTGCTCACACAGCAAATACTGTTTCAGTTTCAAAACAGCCCTCAACTCTCTCACACACTGACAGGACGCTAGCCAGATGAATACTGATGGATGCTGGTATGCAGAGGCAGAATTTTTTCCCCTTATTTTCCTCCCCAAAAACTAAGCCCGACCACATAGTGTCTTGGTGAAGCACAGGTATCGAGCTAGTCTCATCATATTGGTAAAAGTTGGTGCAAGTTCATAGTGCTGAACTATGAACATCTATATATGGTGTACTTAATTTCTGGCTGTAAAATTTGTTCAAGGCAGTTAACTATCCCAACTTTTAGATTTTTTTTTTCTGTATTTGTTGGTCTTGAGTCCAGTTTTGGAGACCTGTGGATGCAGATTGGTTTGGTGCATTTGCTAGAGATGGATGCAAAGTACTTGCAAACTGGAGCTTATACTCCTGTCTTTTTTCCCAGGCGGTATGTATTGAAACTGTCTAATGACATCGGGAATCTGGGTGAAGTACGGCTTCCCCTGCTGGGTTGCTTGGGCGTCTCTTGGATCGTCGTCTTCCTCTGTCTCATCAAGAGTGTGAAGTCCTCAGGAAAAGCAAGTAGTGTTTCCTCTTTCTTAACTTACCTGTGTCCAAGCACTGCATATAAATCCTTGATTGCTTTTAGATTGGTTTTTGACACCATCTGCAAACACCCTAGTCCCTTGTCTTGACTATTTTCCCACTTGCTCTTTTATATTGACATAGCACTCCTGATGGTCATCCTTGGTCACATAAGAGTGGCTTTATCTCATTCTGTGGGTTTATAATCTAGTCAAAAATGAATGTTCCTAAATACTTATTAAATTCTATATATTTGTTAAACTATAGTGGCTGCAATAGAGGTGTTAATTTTAAGAGGAAGAGAGTCAAAGGTTGTTTGAATAGGCTGACGGTTGTCATGCAGCTGAAATCAAAGTTCTGGGAGAAGGAATTTTTATTTATTTATTTGATTTGTCAAATCGCTTACAAGATAATAGATATAAATATAAACATGAGTAAGAATACAGGAAATAGGTACAAATAAATGGGGACAATAGGACAGGGACGGGAGGCACGATGCATGTCCCTTTTTTTTGCCGGAACCTACTTTCTATTTGCAATATGTCTGAATGCTCTTCAACTTTTCCTTTGTCCCTCTTCTTTCAGGTGGTATATTTCACAGCAACATTCCCGTACCTGGTGCTAACCATCTTATTTGTGCGGGGAATCACTCTTGAAGGTGCAGTTAGTGGCATCACGTACTATCTGACACCACAATGGGACAAAATCCTTGACGCAAAGGTACTGAGAGGAGATATCACAGAGGGGTGCAGTCCAGAGCCATAACTCAACCGCCTCCCTCTAATTTGAAACTACACAGGCAACTCTTCTTTCCCCAATGACATCTTTTATCTTTGACAGGTATGGGGAGACGCTGCCTCTCAGATCTTCTATTCATTGGGCTGTGCCTGGGGTGGGCTTATCACCATGGCATCATATAACAAGTTTCACAACAACTGCTACAGGTATGATATTGGATAGAAGTGATGGGGAAAGGATGTACAAAGAAATTTTTGGGTGATATACAGTAGTTCGTATGTCTAGAAAATAATCTGCATGGAAAATGGTGCAGGGATGTCAGGTAATAAACTGCTAGAATCCTTGTCTCTCCCATTGTGGAGGAACTTGATTTTAAACAATGCATAGTTTTGGGGTGGTTTTTTTTTAAACATGGGTACTAGAAAGTTTGTTTTTGTCTTAAAGCATGAAGTGGAGTCAGAATGCAGATTAATTATGAACATGATCCAAGTTCACGTAATGCTTTGTATTAATTTGGCAAATTGAAACAGAAGTTGTGTTTTCTTTGTTCTTTGTAATCAAATAATTTTGCCTTCTTTCATCTAAGGATCTCAGAACCGCGGGTGGCTTTCGTAAGATTACTTTTAGAAAGAACATGTTATATTTTATCAGATGGGTTTATATCCCACCCTTTTACCAACAAATGGTGCTCAAGATGGCTGCAAGAATTCAAATATATGGTCTTCTTGAATTAACTAAAACATAGTTAAATGTAAATAAAATATAACAATAAAAATAAACCTCTCCCCTAATTTTAGTAGCTAAACCTACTTGCAACATCACACGTGGGAGCCCCTTCTCTAGCTGCAGATCTCTTGGCTTGCTTCAGGATGCTCCCCTTCAACTGCAGTATTCATGAGCTCTCCCACCTTGGTCTACCCACAGAGACAGCATCATCATCAGCATCACCAACTGTGCTACCAGTGTGTACGCAGGTTTTGTCATCTTCTCTATCCTCGGCTTCATGGCTCATCACCTGGGCGTGGATGTCTCCAAGGTGGCCGACCAAGGCCCTGGCTTGGCATTTGTGGCCTATCCTGAGGCATTGACACTCCTTCCTGTTTCCCCTTTTTGGTCTGTTCTCTTCTTCTTCATGCTCATCCTGCTGGGGCTGGGTACACAGGTAAACAGCTGTTTGCAGCTCGTGCTTTGGGGGGATTCTAGGGCCCAACATGTCTGAAAGCTACAACTCCAGAGAAAGCTAAACTAGTCAATAAATATAAATGGAAAATAGTGTGCATCTGTTATGTGTTTGTTAAAATGCAAACTGTATGTATGTATGTATGCATGTATGTATGTATGCATAAACACATGCCCCAAACTTGATTCATCTAGTTGAAAGGAAAGATGAAGATTTAATGGTGCTTGGAAATCATGGGAAATGGAGAGTGATTACTCTAATACCGCATGACTATCATTCCAAATCCCTTTATGGCAAACTGGGACATAATGAAGCTGTACCAATAGGGCAGCCTTCTGTATCCTGGTGCTTTCTAGATGGAATCAAGCTGAAGCTCCCATTATATTTAAGTTGTATAATGAATTCTCATGCCAACTTAGAATGATGAGAATTGTAGTCATATACATCTGGACTACACCCACCTGGGAAAGGTGAACTTACCTATTAGCACCAGATTCTCCTCCCAAATAAAGTATATTTGCCCAAGTGCTGATTCACTTAAGAAGCATGCTGATCACCAACCTTTAAATTAATCAAAACTGATGCACAGGTAGTCCTCGACTTACACCCACAATTGAGCCCGAAATTTCTGTTACTAAGTGAGACTGTTGTTAAATACTTTTGCCCCATTTTACAACTTTTTCTGCCACAGTTGTTGAGTGAATCAATGCAGTGGTTAAGTTAGTGACATGGTTAAGTGAATCTGACTCCCTCATTGACTTTGCTCGTGAGAAGGTTGACTCTGGGACACTGCAACTGTCATAAATATGAACCAGTTGCCAAGCATCCCAATTTTGATCATGTGACCATGAGGCAGCTGCAATGGTCGTGTGAAAAGCGGTGATAAGTCACTTTTCTCAATATGGTTGTACCTTCGAATGGTTACTAAATGAATGGTTGTAAATCAAGGATTGCTTGTAAGTTGGAAGGAGAGAAAGAGAGACTCTGTGATTTTATGGTTGCTAAATGAAGGAAGATAGAGAGAGCAAAACTTCCATGGCATGTATGTATAACTTTCATTTTTTCTTCTTCACTTATGTTTTCCTCAGTTCTGTCTCCTGGAAACTCTTGTCACAGCCATTGTGGATGAAGTGGGAAACGAATGGATATTGCGTCGGAAGACTTTTGTGACTCTAGGTGTAGCTGTGGTGGGCTTTCTGCTAGGTATCCCACTCACCACACAGGTATGAGGAGGAGTTAAAGGGCAAAGCAGAAATAAACAGCCCATTCTCTTCCTAAGGCTAAAAGGGGCAAGGCTTGCTTAATCCAGGACTTGACAGTTTTCTTCTTCTTCTTTTTTTGTTTCTCCTCTAGGCTGGTATTTATTGGTTATCGCTGATGGACAATTATGCAGCAAGTTT
Organism: Bungarus multicinctus; assembly: GCA_023653725.1. NCBI lineage: Eukaryota > Metazoa > Chordata > Lepidosauria > Squamata > Elapidae > Bungarus > Bungarus multicinctus. The sequence goes on from CM042842.1 coordinate 76,111,789, forward strand.
CTCACTTGTGGTTATTTCATGCATCATGTGTGTTGCTATTATGTATGTCTATGGTGAGTACTTTCTGCCCAGTTGCATAGATTAATTGGAACAATTCAAGTATATAAGAATGGCTGGAATACTGATGTTCCAACAGTTAGCACTTGATCAATACATCCAGAACTCCCCTGTGGGCCTGATAGCAGGAATACTAAAAAAAATTTAACTATATTATATAGATTCAAGAGTAGAAAATGGTGCTTTCCCTGAATACAGTTTCCTGACCTTGGAGCATGGAGTAAGGAACAGATAGGAAAAAGCTGCAATTGGGAATTTTTGTTCAATTCTTTCTTGTGAAGTGTCCATAAACTCAAATGCAGTCCAGAACTAATATCCAATCACAATTCAAAGGATATTAAAGTTTACTTGGCTGTTGCCAGTATTTGGTTTCACTGGATACATACACTCACAGCTCAGAAGACTGCTGATCCGAGGTACAGATCTGATTACTTTCTCCCCAACTAAAAAGCGTTGGTAGTTAAAGAAACAGATTACAGTGGCAGATTTAGTAGAGAAATCTGGCATCCTTGGGCAAGTTTAGAGGGTGTAAGGCTAATGTTCTAGGGCGGAGGTCTCCAAACTTGGCAACTTTAAGACTTGCGGACTTCAACTTCCAGAATTCTCCGGCATAGATGGCTGGAGAATTCTGGAAGTTGAAGTCTGCAAGTCTTAAAGTTGCCAAGTTTGGGGAGTCTTGTTCTAGGGAGTCAGGTTATTGTGTTGTCTTGTAACCAGAGGTGGTATTCAGCAGGTTCTGACCAGTTCTAGAGAACCAGTAGCGGAAATTTTGAGTAGTTTGGAGAACTGGCAAATACCACCTCTGACGGGAAATTTTACAGTGTCCTTCCCCTGCCACACCCATCAAGCCACGCCCACAGAACTGGTAGTAAAAAAATTTGAATCCCACCACTGCTTAAAACCACCTTCCAATTATTGATGTTGCTATCACATTTACATCATACTGAGGGAACCCATTGCCCCAAGAGAGGGTGACCCAAAGGATATTTTGCATGGTGTTCTCCGGTCTGGACATTAACCCTTTCAGTCACTCTGCCAGTAGGTAATGAGAACTTGCTTCAAGTCTCTTCATTGCAGAGACTTCTTTTGGGCTGTGCTTTCAGGAGTTGTGATAGAGGTAGGGAGCAGAGCAAAGGAACCACAATAAGGAACGGAGAGAGAAACACAACAAAGAAATATACCCTGTGGACTCTTGCAGTATTCCTAGTGTCTAATTATAATGCCTCCACTCTAATCGACTGACTATCTTCTCACCCAGGGTACCGGAACTATTTCAAGGACATTGAGATGATGCTGGGTTTTCCACCACCCATATTTTTCCAGATCTGTTGGAGGTTCATCTCTCCAGTTATTATCTTTGTGAGTACAAGAGAGTGGGGGGGAAAGAAAGACAAAAGATAATAGGAGACAGGATTGGGAGTGAGGGAAAAAGGGGGCTGGGGGACTAATGACATAATCAGAATGGAATAAAGACTAAGCTGCTTTTGCCGCTATGACAAAAACACAGTGATAAGCAAATGCGGGGAGGGGGAGTGGCGGCCAGAGGTTTTCTACTTTCCGTGATAAAAACATCCATGTCAGAGAAATTAAGAGAGCTTTTGAAGATCCCCAGAATGCAAGACTAGGAATGATGTCATGCAGTATATACTTTAGTTTCAATCAGCCTTCCCCCCCCCCTCTCTTTCCAGTTTATCCTCATATTCACAGTGATTCAGTATGAACCAATCACATACAACACATACGTGTACCCGACCTGGGCCATCGCCATTGGTTTCTGTATGGCGCTCTCATCGGTCATCTGCATCCCCATCTATGCAGGCTACTACATTTTGCGGTCAGAAGGAGACTCCCTACTGCAGGTAAGGACGGGGGGCTTGCAGGAAACTGGGCAGAGATGCTGCTGCTTTCTGGACCTTACGGGTGTGTTTGCCTCAGATCCCACTGCCAACCAGGTCTTGAAACCACCAACTCCTTGTTTGCCTTTTGTATCTCTTGCAGCGTTTGAAAAATGCTACTCGGCCAAGCCGGGAGTGGGGCCCGGCACTTGTTGAGCACAAGACAGGCCGCTACGCAACAGCATTCAGCTCAACAGAATCCCAGCTGGAGGTGCAGCTGCTGAACCCTGAGAAACCCAAAAGCGACGAGGCTGGCATGATGGCTGCCATCACCATCGGAAGCAATGGCTCAACCCACAGCCAAGACTCAATGATGTGAACCTTAGCCTGGGAGGCAGGGCAGGAAGCACTCCTTGCATCAATCCATTCCCACCTGTCCTGGTTCTCTAAACCCTACTCTGCTCAGATATACTAAAGTACCCCCACTGGGTGGGGGACCCCTGGCTCCCAGGCTGTGCTGGACTCTGGGGGAGGGGGCTATGAGTTCCCATCCCACCCACCTCATTAGTCTCCCTGTGCCATCTTGTAACCCTTATGTTTACAAGTAATGCTCAGATGGCCCCAATTCACAGCCAGGACCAGGATCAGAGACGGAGATGTGTGCACTGGCTAACTAGGTGGGAGTTCCTTGAGAGGTACCAGTAGGAAGGTTGGTTGATGTCTTAGAAGCTTAGAAATCCTTTCAGGATGGTTTCTGGCAGCTACTCCTGGGTCCAGCGAAATTAGAATCTATCGGGGATGATATGGTCCCCTCACTGCCCTGGATCAGGGCTATTTGCCTGGCCCCACAAGGAAACTTAATGGGAGTGCTGGGGGGTCAGCAGTGGTTTCAAAAATGAGCTGATGTTCTAGGCAAAGTTCAGTCTAGAGCTAGACAACCTTCAGCTAGACTACTGCCTTTATGAGCACTCTTGCACACATGCATGGAAAACTGCACACTACCCATCAGTATCTATTCCTTCCCAGCTTTCCCACTTGTCTTAGTATTTTATGAAAAGTGGGGTAGCTTTTTCAGGACTGTAGATATAAAGTTCCAATGATGGTTCCAAGAGCTTAAGAAAATTCCAGAAGTCTCATAATTGGTAGGGAGAATCTAACATTATTTGTCTAACTGTCCAGAATTCATTCTCTCCCTCCTTCCTTCCCTCTCTCTCTCCCTCTCTCTTTCACACACACACATCCTTGCACATAGTTAATAGACACACTATGTGACTGATTCAAATCTAGGAAAGTCCCAAGCTTGTGGGAACCTCCTGTAAGCTGCTTGCACACACTCTGTAGAGGTGGAGCAAAGTATTGAACTGTATTATGCCGAAGCTTGTACTTGAGTTCTGAGGAATGCAGCCTCTGAAGCCATTGTTTATTCTCTTCCCCGACAGAGGAGCAAATGAATTTGAACAGGGGTCCCTCCAATTGCAAGGCACCCTTGGGACCTAGCCCTGCCCTCCCCCCATCCCTAGGGAAAGGAGTAGAGCCAACCATGGTGCTAAGAGTCAATGATGTGCCAAGACCAGCCCTTGCAACTTGAGGGAAGCACAAAGGTCAGAACGCATGATCTTCCACGAAAGCTATTCCTGGTTAGCCGTGGACCCTGGGTCGCCACTTCCCAGTGGTGATGGAAGCCTCTATTCCTATGCTACAGTCATGAAGAAGTTGGCCAGAAGCACCGATCTCTCATGGCAGGACGATCTCTTCATAACACAAGCCAGGTTCTCACACTGGCTTGAATGGTGAGGGGGTAACTAAATGGTTGTGTCTTCCTGCCTCATTGCCCCATATTTTCGTTTCAGCATTGCTGCCTGCACTTTATCCTGAGCAAGGCCTTGGAGGAGGCCCTGACAGCCACTACCTTGCCCTTTATCCTGTGGCAGCAATGATAACAGGACACCAATGCCAAACTTCTTGTAAGGGGCATCCCTCAGCTCCTGGGAATGCACAATTGCTACCAATGCCAACAGCAAGGGCACATCTGGTCCCTACCCACAGTGTAACTGCCCCAGCCAGTGACATGGGCAAAATGGCCATTGTTTTAAGTGCCAAATGTCTGCATCATGCACAGATGATAGGGAGGACAGATGGCTTCGTGTCATAATGGCATTTTACCTTAAGCCGCCAGCATCCAATCCTTTCCTTCCTCTGTACTGAAAATGCACTATTTAATGCATGGTTCCATGTCTGTCCCTCCCTCTCCTGTAGAGTGTGGCAACTGCCACTGCCACCTCTCATTGTTCATAGCAATAATTGTATGAGTCTCCCATACTGTGACTCTCCCAGTTGTAGATTGTTAAAGTCTCATAGATTTTAATGAAATTTATATTCCTGAACCCAGGATGTACAGTTCTTTCTGTGGGATTGGAAGGGCGATTTGAGGAGTTGTGCCTTTTCTTTAATGTTATCATGGAATTATTGTACTGAGTAATGGAGAGGAGGAAGAGGAGAAAGGATCACAGGGAGCACTGCTGCACTCCCAGGATACTTATCTATACAGAAGAAGGGTTATTTAGCATGGCCTTGTTACTTTCTTTGGAATCCATGAATTTGAACATCAGAATGAGCAAAGACAGTTAAGTCCATTTCAAGCATAGGAAACAGCAGCATATGGTTTCAATGGGCACTGTTGCCACAGAACAAGCGATGAGATGTCAAGAGGAATAAGAAGTTCTATTTTTCTTAGCTTGGTCCTTTACACTGGAACAATCTAACACGGGGACAAAAGCGAGATGGAGGACAAGGTTCTGTAGGAGGCATGGGAAGAAAAACAGGTTCCCAAGTTGATGCTGATGCCGATCTATACATTGAAGCAGTTGGATGTCCCAATGTTGTAGGCAGCTTAGTGTCACTGTCCTTCCTTGCTTGGTTGGAATCCTCACTCTTTGGATGCAACCATCCCAAAGGGGTTCTTGTTGAATGGCTACATCGGGATGATGGCCGATAGCAGAGTAGAGTAATCTGATCCCTGGGATCTGGTGAAGGAATCTCATTAGAAGCAGGATTGAGCTGTCCAAATCCTGGCTCTTTCACTAAGCCTCTTGGGTGGCTGTGAAATAAAGAGAAGGAGTTGTGTGATACAAAAGGTTTTATTTAAGCATCTTTCCATCAAAAGTAATACAATTGCTGAAATTTGAGTCATTGCAGAAGAGTTTATGGATCTCCAAAGTCCACTGAAGTGGATTGAATAAATTCCAAAAATGTTACTTCAAAATTCTGGAGATAGAGTAATAATAAATCAAGACTGAACTAAGTTTCTCACTTTCTCCTGTAAGGCTTTTGCTCTTTCCACCTCTTCTTAGTATTGTAGCTTGCAAGCATTTTCATACTACCTGAGTTGAGACAAATGGGTGCTATTCCCAAACTGGTTTGACATCGGGGAAGGAGGCCTAGGACGTGATTTGGGCAGGCTCAATTGCAAATCCCGCTCCATGACACGTTTCTCTTCCTGTAGTTCTGCGGACAGAGGATTACTTCAAGATGGAGAAACAATAAGCCCAAGAACACTAGCACTTAGAAATAATCTATGCCCAATTGTTTATACTATCTATACTAGAAAAGCCCAGTCTAATTCTAAATAAAGGCATGCGATTAGAGTTTTGCATACCAGCCATAGTAGGTTCATGCATTTTGTCTTGCAGCTCAGTAGCATGTTGATGCACTTCCTCTAGTTGGTTCTGTAAATCAAAGAAATGTTTTGAAAGGAGGCTGAAATGTGTGTTCCCAGAGGAATACCTGTCTTTCCCAAAAGAGTTTATACATTGAGAACTCTGTACACAGAGGTGTTTTACTTTCCCCCCTTCTTACATGCCCCTATCACAACAGAAAGCTATTTTAGATGAGCAATACACACCCAGTCCCTTCAGTTAAGGAGATTAAGTTTCCTTTTCCCTGTAAAATAGCCTGTGTTAGCCTTCTTCATTCCTATGTCACTGTGACAATATTACCCAGTGCAAAGAGGACAGAACAAAGTTGGTTCAGAAGAGCAGAGAAAAACAGTAGGGGGTAGTGTTGTAGCAACATTGCATCCAAAGCAATGGCATTTGCACACCAAAAATGCCACTGACTTCTACTCTACACCTCTCGGCACTCATCATCACCACCTTCAGATCAGAAGATGAGAGGAACGGCAGCTAATTAATTAGTTACAAAGCTGAGATAAAAGTCAAACATATCTTCATTACATAATACTCCCTCCCTGAAAAACCTAAGTACTGTAGCCATAGGATTGTGAGTCCTTCGTAAGACAAGCTCCCAAATCAGAGGAGATCACTGGATCACTTTGGATATTCTAAATGAAGAGCAAGTTGAGAATGAAGTTTAACTACATTGGTGTACAAAGCAGCCTCATAGACCCATGACCAAAATCTGAATTGGACTTTTAGAAATGCAAGAGTCTAGAAGCTCTGGGAAAGCTGAGATATAGTCCTTACCTGTAAATGTGTAGTGTATCTTTCCAGAGCATGGCATTCATCCTCTAGCAAAGTCCTAGATAAAAATGAGACTCCAATAAAGCTTGACAGAATTTGGGAGAAAGTAAACAACCACCAACTGCAGATACTGAGTGTGAGACTTCCACAGCTTCCTTCAATTTTTTTTGTCTTTCCCATTATAGAAGTTAGCCATTCAAAACTTAATTAGAAGACTGGAGATCAGCTACTTTTTTACAACAGGAATTCAGTGCATTGGGGATGACATGAAATCCAAGTTAGGGAGGTGCCTAACTGAAGTGCTCAATAAGAAAATTCACAAGCACTCCTAACATTAATAGGTTCTGTTCCTCAGAATGTTAGCATTCTGGTTCAAAATTCCCCAAACTCCTGAGCAGTGAACTCTTTTATGCTGGATTCCTTGCAACTATGACCCCTTTCATTCCTATATATACTTCCTAGAACTCATAGTACTATATATTGTTTAATGAGGTGTCAGCTTCGTGATCCTTTTTCCTGAAAACCACATTTTTTGCATCCCATAATGCAATGGGGCAGGTTGCACATTCTGCCTCTTTCTAAGACGAAAAGAAATGGAAGTTCAGATACATTCAGGCCAACATTTCAAGGCAGAAGTTAACATGATGCCTTTAGAAGCAAGTGTAGTAGGGCTGTTTTTCACTAAGATTTCCAGTTTAAAAGTTCTCATTGCATTGATGCTCAAAAACTCTTCTGCAACAACTGATCCATTCACTATATTCACACAGAAGGAAACATTCAATACACGTGCAGGCAGAGGAAATCAGAATGAGATGCTTTGCAGACCTCCCTGTTCTTGTTTTTATGAGTATGATGCAAGTTATCATATAGGGAGCAGAGGAAGAAATTCTGAATACAAATTGTTGGGCTTGTTGGCATGTATTTTTATGCTCTGCTGCCCCAAGCACTCCTATTTTTGATGAGCCAATTCATTATTTACCATATTTACCATTGGCAATTCTGTTTATCTCCCTTACAAGTCATCTTACACTCCTTGCTTCTAATAACTGTTCCTAGAAGAAAAACACAAAGCAGAAAGAAAGGAGGTATGCAAACTTGCCTAAGTCCAGAGGCTATCTCGCTGATCTGAGTTATATTTAGTTTATCAGAATATGGTTCCAAATCATTTGTGCTGTTACAGGACAATGACCTAAGAAAACAGAAATGGGATTAATACAAATGTCATACAACTTAAGAAAGGCCAGCTTTTCCTTCAGCCAGGCAAGATTCCAAGCCCACAATTAGGCCTTCTGGCACGGAGCAGCTCAGACCAGGAATGGGAAGCAGAAGCTGGATGGAGTTGTTAGTAACTTTTATTGCATATCTGCAAATGCCCTGAACTCCCTCTCTTCTATGGAGATTACAGAGTGGTGACTGATCCACCTAACACAGCATGCATTTCAGTTCCAGCGGTAGATGAACAAAAAAGCTATTCATAACCAGTTTTTGCCCAAATACCCAAAGTCAGAAAAACTACAGTCAACAGGTCAAAATATTGGACCTACCTAGGCAAACATCCCTTATATGTTGGATGCCTACTTAGGTACTATAAATTAAATCTTAATTATATTGATCCAAATAAGTCTAATGGAACATTTATTTGTCTGTGTCTCCCTCTTTCTTTCCGCTCCCATATCATATAAACATAACTAGGAAGAAAACGAAAAAAAAATACAATGTACAGAATAGTATAATATAAAAATAATATAACTATCTCCCCCAGAATCTAAAAAAGGGGGGGAAACAGATGTTTATAAGAACTAACATATTACAATAGATATGTAATATACAAGACAGTTGAATAAAATTTACTTTTGGGTCTTACCTGATGAGATTGTTGCTCCCGGATGACGGCAGATTACCTCCAGCATTTGTCTTGAAAGCAAAGTTGATCACATGTGTGTTGTATTTAGCAATGGCACAGTCATGGTCCCTGCAATAAGAAGCAGGCATGAGGCAATCTTCTAATTAATAGAGTCATGAGTAGGCCACTCATCTCTTACATTCAAGGACTGCAGCCATAAATGTATTGGAATATGGAATGAAAATCATTTAGATGAACGTCCTTAAGGTTAAAAAAAAAAATGCAAGTTTGACCAAAAGGCCCTTCTTTCCTCCTATCCGCTGTATGAAAGAAACCATGGCTTAAACTCACTCAATCATGTGAATAGCAATAACAATAGCATTTAGAGTTATATACCGCCTCATAGTGCTTGACAGCCCTCTCTTAAGTGGTTTACAGAGTCAGCATATTGTCCCAACAATCTGGGCCCTCATTTTACTAACCTCAGAAGGATGGAAGGCTGAGCTGGTCAGGATTGAACTCTTGGCAATGGGCAGAGTCAGCCTGCAATACTACATTTTAACCACTGTACCATCATGACACAGTGGCTAGAATAAAGACAATATGAGATGAACTCCTCTAACCAAAGTACACAAGGCTGGGTCTGAGAGACAGCAAGGTTTAAATAGTGAAGAAAACCCTGGAGGGGTAATAAAACAAACTTGTTTCCAGTGTGTAACTGAAATATTGGGAAGAAAAAGATTTCCCTTGCTGGCCTGTCCATTCTAATTGTCCTCAGTGTCCTTTCTATTGTTTATACAGCAGCAAAGTAGGAGGCAAATGTCTGGCCCTTGCTCAGGTTGATCCCGGTTCTCATTCTGTTGAATCCTTCTTTTGAATTTGGAGAGGGAGGGAGACATAATCCTGGCCTCAGTATATGGATTGCGGATCATACAAACTAGAAATAAAAGAGCTGAATGTGGGAGTTGTGCTGTTGTGAGACGTCTACATACACGGGGGATTGGAGACAGACGTGAGGTGTAAGTTTTATGCATCAGGAAATGCCTATTAGTACAGGGGGCGGGATTTCTCTATTTTTCCCCATCATCACGGCAAAAGAAGTGGGAAACAACACCTTTCTTGCCCATAAAGTTTGACAGTATGATTTCTGGGGAATTTGAATCACAAGCAATTTGGAAGTTTTATATAGCCTGGTCCACAGGCTCTTGAGTTAAAGATTTACAGCTTTTTTCTCTCCATGAACAGTGGAGACCTTAATTTGTAGTCCTGCGTGCAATATTTTAGAACTTGTGAACAGGTTAGACCTTCCCTGTGAAGCATTTCATTTTCACCAGTACCTGCCCTCCTGCAATGCCTTTTGCTGCAAGCCAACCAGGAGTAGACGAATCTCCTCTCTTACTAGCTCTTTCAGATGGGGAGGAGCAGCCAGCAAGATGCAGTTATCAGGTCTTTGCTCAAAATGGTCCAATTGCAATTCTTGGTAGAATTCCATGAGAGTCTTTACCTGTAAAGAGGAGGGAGGCCTGACTGTGTGTATTGGACATATCCCAAAATATTTAGAGTTGCATGATACAAATCCCAAGGTCACGTGTTAATCTTTTCATGCCCTTCCATCACATGCCCAGATAATGAGAAATAGTTACACACCTGAAGACTACAGTTGTAGCATTCCTGCTACATTCCAGATGCTTCTTTGTTCAAAGATTCATAAGCAAAACTAAGCAAGATAATCCAGAAACTCTCCCTCTTGTTTGAAAGACTAATTCATAAGGTAGCCTGGATAATCTTCACAAATGAAGGCAAATATATGTGACCCAGGATAATGTTGCAAGATCAAATCTGGATTGGGGTTCAGATTCAGTCTTGAATAATCTTCAATACAATGGTACAAATCTACATGTTAGGTAGGCTGAAAGATTGGTAAAAAATTGTTGTGGAGGTTCTGAAAATATCTGGTGTCTTCCAAAATATCAAAATCAATCATTTATGTGATATCCTACCTTTTCTTCATAATCTCAAAGCAGTGCTCTCTTATATTTCTCCACAACAATCCAGTGAGGCATTTTAGCAGTGATTGGTGAAAAAATCAGCTAGGAACTTCTGTGGCTGATGATGGATTTAAATCCTAGGACCAGCTCAATGTCTTAATTACCAAACAAAATTGATTCAAAATTTTCCAGCAAGTTTCCTTAGTGTGCTATCACATTTTTGTACCACTCTTCTCCAAACTTGTACATGCAGCTATGTTTGGCCACAGCTCATGGTAGTTATCATTTGTCTCAAAATAATAACTGTTGCCCATCCTATCTTAGGAGATATCACAAAGGGGAAGATTGCAATAGATATTTTATCTTGCTTGTCCTTCCCTTTTATGTCTCTTTGTGTGAGCTACCTTTTATAATATTTTGGAGGACAAATTCCAGCACTCTTTTCCTGACCCTACATATCAACAAAAATACAATTAATTTACTGGACAATTTCCCAGCTGTCCTGACTGGGGAGAAGAGCAGAGAAGTGAAGTTAGATATCCCTTGTGCCACACGACAGCTTGAAATTAAAAGGAAATAGAAAGGTAGGTAAGAAGCCCCAAAAGGGATGATGAGTTACTATTACAATAGAAATCCTGATGCTTTGGAGTCATGGACTCCAAGAAGATATAGATCAGAGGTCTCCAAACTTGACAACTTTAAGACTTGTGGACTTCAACTCCAGCTGGCTGGAGAATTCTGGGAGTTGAAGTCCACAAGTCTTACAGTTGAACTCATAGCAGCTTCTTTCTATTGCTAGGAGATGGGTTAGGAGATAACCATCTTTTACTTTTCTATCTCTGCACAGAGGTGGATTTGTAGACTGTGCAGATGCAGATAGATAAATTCCACAAAACATCCATAACAAAGTACATTTATTGATTCATCAGGTATCCTCATAACTCACATTTGTGAAGAAGTTCTTCTTTAATGATCAATCCTTTGTATATCGGCCTTGCAGGTAAAAGATGGTTATCTCCTAACCCATCTTGTAGCGAAAGAAAGAAGCTGCTATGAGTTAGAGAGTCCAGGCAAGAATGAGGGAAACCTCCCCCAACCCATCGAGGGTCAATTTAGTGACCAATCAGGATTACAGATGTGGCCACATGACATGAACTACATTTCCTGGGATACCTTTAACTACATTTACCATGATGCATTCTCTTAAGGGGACAGCTCATAATTCCTAAGTAACTATCTAATTCCCATAGACTGGCTTGGACAGCACACCCGATATAGATGGAAAAAGCACACCAGTTGGTCTTTGTAGGCAGGGAATTAGGTGCTTTGAATCAGATCTGACCTCTGACAAACCAGTCCCTGGGGACAATCCCCAGCACTTCCAGAAACACCGCAGTAATATCTTGATTCTGTTCATCCATCCCATGTTATTTATTCTACTTTATTTTTAAACCCATAGTAGTTTTTTAACTAATCCATGCAGAAAGAAGTAAATCCATTAGCATGAGAAAGGATTTTAGAATGTTTATTGTTCTTTGCCCCAGGCTGAATAAAGGGTGTGAATGACTTGGAGTAGAACAAAGGGCTTGAAATAGCAGGGATTAGGGACTCTAGCCAAGTGTTAGAAGCCAGCTGAGATTAGTCAAAAGGGAAACTTGCAGATGAGAGAGAAGGCAATACATCAATTCACTCTTATAATTTGGCCTTCTCAGAGCAGATAAATATCCCTTACAGGATCTAAACTAGACATTGAAAGTAATTTGGGCATCCCAAATGAACTGGCCAAAAAAGCAAAAACAAACAACAGCAACACTTGAACAATAAAATAATGAATACATGCATGCTATTGCTTGAGACCAAAATTTGATGACTGGAGGGAGAAATATGTATGTATTTCAAAAGCAGTGAAAAGAGAGACGTTTTCTCCATAATTCAACACAGTCTAACTTTGCACAGATTGCTGAAATGAAGTATATGGAACCACAAGTATACAATATAATACTGGCAAAACGTTATAGAAACTTTAGCCAACCATATCAATGTTAATCAGGTTACATTGCTAAATAGCATCCAGCTCTCAGCTAGAAATGGATCTGATTGAAGAGATCTTTGTTCCTTGGGGCATAAAGTAAATGACAAATGAAATATCTAGTATCCTCACTTTTTTCTTTTTCTTTTTTAATTTTTATTTATTTCTATTCCATCTCTTTTATGTTTTATACAAAAAACTCAAGGTGGTGAATATATCCAATAGACCTTTCTCCTCCTATTTTCTACACAACAACCCTGTGAGGTGATTTGGGCTGAGAGTGACTAGTCTAAAGTCACCCCAGCTTCTAATTCCCTTAAGGCAGGATTAGAACTCGTGGTCTCCTGCTTTGTAGTCCAGAGGTCTCCAACCTTGGCAATTTTAAGACTTGTGGACTTCAAATCCCAGAATTGTGGCTGAGGAATTCTGGGAGTTGAAGTCCACAAGTCTTAAAGTTGCCAAGGTTGGAGACCCCTGTTCTAAAGGTTCCCAGTCAAAAGACATTGGACAGGGTTTTTTCCGCCCACCAGGAAGAAAGACAAAAGAGAAATATATATATACTTTCAATGATATCTGTTGTGTCCTATATACAATTCAATTCTGTGAACAAGGCACTATAATTTCATAATAACAGCTTGACTGGAAGTGCCTACCATATTCTTCCAATGGGGAAAATACATATTTTTATATTTATAAGCATAGATGGCTGGAGAATTCTGGAAGCTGAAGTCCACAAGTCTTAAAGTTGCCAAGTTTGGAGACCTCTATTCTAGCCTGAGACCTTAATTATTAGACCAAACTGGCTGGTGGGGTCCTACATGACATGTGTACCTTCAGCACCTTTCCCCAACCTAGTATTCCAAAAGTATTTGGATTACAGTTCCCATGTTAAAAAAAAAAAAGCACACCACATTAAAGCAGCTCCATATACATAATACAATGAAGTTTTTATTCAATTAAGCTTTTTTTCCCAAAAACTCAAAGGATCCAAATGTGAAGGTGGTAGCCCTCTAGACACCATCCACACCAGAAGTGGTATTCAGCAGGTTCTGACCAGTTCTGGAGAACAGGTAGTGGAAATTTTGAGTAGTTTGGAGAACCGGAAAATACCACCTCTGACTGGCCCTGGCCCCATCTATTCTCTGCCTCCCGAGTCCCAGCTGATCAGCTGGGTCTTCTTTTGTTGCCCTGCACAGGAGAAAGGAGCTGGAAAGCAGGTTAGTGGGGTGGGATAAGGAGGGAATGGGGATTGTACAGTATCCTTCCCCTGCCACGCCCACCAACCCACATCAGTAAAAATGTTTGCATCCCACCACTTATCTACACCCATTCAAAATGAGGTGGTGATTTTTGTAGCCCTTCTATATGCACTATTTCAATAGGAGAATGTATAAACCACTCTTTCAGGTCATACAGTCAGCCTGAAGTTCCTCTTCCAAACCTCATTATGAAGCTCCAAGCTGTGTTCCACGAGATCAATTCCCAAAATAATCTTCACTTCCAGTCTCTCGCTGGGTGCGAGTTGCTCTTCTATCATCCTCCAGAGCGATGGCACTGGCTTCAAGGGCTCCCAGGAGAAGCTGGGCAAGGGGAACATGGGGGCACAGTCCAATTCCAAGGTAACTATAGAAATTCCCAGCTCTAATGCATTAGAGGAAAGAAGGAGATACCGGTATATGGATTAAATAGCAGGTGACAGGCACCCAATGCAAGGACACCTGGCAATTTGTCCCCATTTCTTCACAAACAGCATTAAGCCTAATACCGTTTAAGTGTTGTTGTTGTTGTTCTTAATATTTGACACAAAAAAACAACAGTGTACACAGCAAACGAGATAATTATGCTGGCTTTCATATCACAAATCACTAGTCAAACACTTCCCAAGTGTTTAGGATTGCATGATGTATCGGCGGATTATGGGAGCAGATCCCAGTAAGGTGGCTTCTGCAGCTGACCAACGGTTATTTTGTCAGTGCCAATTGCTTTTAAGTGCTTGCCTAGGTCTTTAGGCACAGCACCAGTGTGCCAAGTACCACTGGAACCACCTGCACTGGTTTATGCCAGAGCCTCTGCAATTTGATTTTCAAGTCTTGATATCTGGTGATTTTTTTCAAGTTGTTTCTCGTCAATTCTGCTGTCACCAGATATGGCAATGTCTACGATCCACACATCATCATCATCATCATTATTATTATTAATAATGTTGCATTATATACCCCATTCCTAAGAGGTCTGTAAGGGGCATGCATAAGTGCACCATCGTGCCTACCGTCCCTCTCCTATTGTCCCCATTTATTCATACCTATTTCCTGTATTCTTACTAATGTTTATACTTATACCTATTATCTTGTAAGCGACTGACAAATCAAATAAATAAAATAAAATAAAATAAAATTTATTAATAATTAAAATCTGCCTATCCCAAATCTTTGAGAAAGGCTCAACAGGTTGATAAAATTGCTAAATCCAACCTAAGGGTGTGATCAGCCATAATCATCATCACTGTGTATTAATCATTCACAACAAAGTATGGCTACCGTCCCTATTGCCATTAAGCAATAGATCAAACTCATAATCACACATATATTTAAGACGTACTGATCCAGAGCTTCCCCAAACCTGGGTACATTACCTAAATTTGGTTCAAGTGTTTTTCTTTGGATAACAACCAACCAACCCATTTACTTTTAATCCCAAAGAATATTCAACCGTTTTACTTACATTGGGTAAAAAAATAGGGGGGGATATTTTGGGGTAAAGGAGGAAAAAGTTTGGGAAGACTTCACTAATCCCTGCAGCCAACAAGCCCACCTGTTCTCCATTCTCCCCAGCTCCACCATTTTGAGCAGCTCATCCCGGCATCATTTGCCTGGCCAAACTAACCCCGCAGTCTCCCCTACATTGGGCCCAGCTTCGATTGTGCTGCCAACTTTATTCCTCGCCCCTTCTCACTTTTGCCCGCAGACTAACCAACACCCCCCTGGCCGCAGCTCCACGGGGAGTGGGGAGAACCCCTCCCTCCACTCCCCCCCAATTCTTCACCTTCCCGCGCGAGCTCTCGGGAGCATCAACTCCTTGTCTCTATGGTAACTCCCCCCCCTCGTTCCTCGGAAACCTCGCCTCTTAAAGGAGCCGCGTCCGGCGAAACAGCCGCGAGCCCAGCGTTGCAGACAAGCATCCTCGGAAACAGCCTTTTGGCAAAGGGTGGGAAATGTATCTGATCCGGCAACTTGCTGCATTTCTTCCTCGGTTCGCGTTCCCAGAACCGTAAAGGGGCATCGAAGGAAAAGGCGGCGCGGGGGCATCAGAGCCGGGAACCGGGAGGCAGCGCGATCCTTCGAGATGCGAAGTTCAAAGGGTTTGGGGGGGGGGAAGGTCCGGGGGCTGTGCGTGTGTAGGCGGGGTGGAGCGCGGGACCAGCCTGACAGGCAAAGCAGGCAGGCAGGGGGGC
The DNA here is from genome assembly GCA_023653725.1 of Bungarus multicinctus. Classification (NCBI taxonomy): domain Eukaryota; kingdom Metazoa; phylum Chordata; class Lepidosauria; order Squamata; family Elapidae; genus Bungarus; species Bungarus multicinctus. The sequence goes on from CM042842.1 coordinate 76,127,470, forward strand.
AATGCATCTGCCCCTCCCAGCTCCGAGGTTCCGCCCTCCCTTTTGGGGAAGGGGTGCTCGGGTTTCACGCCGGGGCGGGCAGCTGCACAAAGGGCAAAAGGAGTGCAGGGCCGGCCAGGTTGCTTGTCAGCCACGGGCTGGATCCCTTTGCCCGGAGAAAAGCGGATTTTCTCCACCCGCTTCTCCGCTCAGCCCAGCCGCCCCTGGAATTTCGCGCTATGCCTTTGGATCCTTTGGAACGGCTGAGCCTGGCATTGCTGCTGGCTATGGGGACTCGGCCCGGGCTGGCGGGGCCAGTTAGCACTTGCGATGCCAACGGGAGCCTGTACTTCCTAGGGGAATGGTATTCCCTGGATAGTGACCCCTGCATCCAGTGCGAGTGCACGGCGGAAGGGCCAGCTTGTGCCCGCACGGACTGCGCCGCTCTGCCGCCTGCCTGCATTCACGTCAGCCACTATCCGGGCGACTGCTGTCCGCGCTGCGAACGCGTCGGCTGTGAGCACCGAGGACAGGTTTATGAACTGGGGCAGCATTTCCAGGTGAGGCAAGAAAACGAACGCTGCTCTGTGTGTGTGTGTGTGTAACCAACCGGCAACGACATCCCGGCCACGGATGGGTGATGGCCGCCTCCCTGAATGTATGAACCTCCTTAACCAGGAGTGAAAGCTGCTAACAAAGAAAATAGTTGAGAAGTATTGAAGATACTTGCCTCTGGACTGAACAAGACCAGACTATATTGTTAATGTTGGGAGCATAGTTTGGCTATGAAATGGAAACTGAATTGCCACTGCAAAGGATTGTCCTTGCAGTGTATTAGAAAGTGAGGTGGGTGACAAACACTAGATTAGAAATTAGATTAGAAAGAAGAGGTTTCTTAAAATCAAAGGGACTTGACAGCACAAAAGTAAAATAAGACTGTCTATTCCACTATCCTCTATTTCTCTCAATCCGGACACTAAATCATTTTGGGACCTTCTTTCTGGCTACTGCTAAAATGGTTTGCAATATAATTTGAAGAGGTGAGTTGTCTGGCCAAAGAACTTGCTGGCAGGAGGAACTGGGCAATGAGGGAGGGGCAAAGATTGTTCCCAATAGCTGAATAAACAGATCTAGACTAAGATGTTGCTGGTGGAAGATCAAAGCCTGCTCTACTACTCCTTGAGTTCCCTGGGCCTGAGAATCTCATGAATCACTCCCATGAAGTGAGGGCCAAAGCCTCATAAACTGGACAGTGGGCAGATAATGTCCTTGCTGTCAATTTTGCTAAGTATTCTTAAGAGACGTTTTGCAGTGAGCAGATGGAGCCTAGTTCATCAAAAATATTTATTTCCCTTCCCATTAATTTTCCTCTCTCACTCCTTCATGAGTAAGATTGTGCGCCCTTGAAAATGATTTGAGAGAAGTGCTTTGGACCTCATGAGTAAGCACCTTCCCCTATTCATTAGAGCAGCCCCACTTTTTTCATGCTTCTGTGCCAACAGAACTGTTTTAAATTCATTAAAGTTAATTCACTTTAAAAAGTGGCATATTTTTGTTTTCAGACTTGTTGAAACAAGAAAGTGCTTCCTTCCATTGTTTGTGAGGCACGAACAGCCTTTTTAGAGAGGCCTAAATTTTGAAATTTGCCCAGATTCAAATTTTTTTATTATCGGTTCTGTGGGTGAGGATTGGTGGGCATGGCTTGGTGGGTGTGGCAGGGGAAGGTTACTGCAAAATCCCATTCCCTCCCCACCCCACTAACCTGCTTTCCAGCTCCATTCTCCTATGCAAAAGAAAACCCAGCCAATCAGCTGGGGCTCAATGGGAGGTAGAGAATAGATGGGGGCAGGGCCAGTCAGAGGTGGGTTTTTTTTTTTTTTTTATTTCAACATTTGTATGCCGCCCTTCTCTGGAGACTCAGGGCGGCTTACAGTTTGCCGGTTCTCCTAACTACTCAAAATTTCCACTACCGGTTCTCCAGAACTGGTCAGAACCTGCTGAATACCGCCTCTGATGGGTACAATATTGCATGTTTGATTTTTAGTAAAAGTAACAATAAAACTGTGTAACACCTTGCATCTGTATAAAAGTGAAATGTTGTTGGCAAATAGCTTTTTTAAAAAATATGAGGTTAGCTGAAGGTGATTACATTTTAGTATAAGAAACAAGACAAGCAATTTAGGAAGAAGGGGGAAAATTGCTTTTCTATAGCACTAGAATAGGGCAACATCTTGCCAAATCAGATCTGGAAAGCCTTTGGGGATTTTTAAGAAGCCATGGAAAGTATCTTATATTAAACAAAAGTCTTTTTTTTTTTTTTAGTTTTATGATTCTGATTGTGTCTTTTGGCAACAGGCCTATATAATGTTCATGGGGCCAACTAAAATGATTCCAACAGTTCAATAGAGATGTGAGTTTATATAACCATTTGCTGGTCCAATGAAGAAGGAATTTAATACAGCGAAGAATAATGTGAGGATTTTATCTTTAAGTATAGTAGCTGGCAGGAAGGGAACAAGGGGATTGAGAATAGGGTCAAGCTGATTATTACTTATTTATATTTATTCATTATCATTAGTTTGGCTTCCCTAAAACTAGTGGTAGGCTTTGCTACTAACTAGAGATATAATGAACTGAAAACAACAGTAACATCTTTGTTGAATATTTAAGTGCAGATCCTGTCATAGGATTAGTGGAGGGCATCACATCCATTTTTGTAAATGTGTTTAGTACATCCTGCTCTGAAATGCCACAACACAATTTTTACATGCACAATCAGAACAGAAATTTATTTATTTTTCCTACTGTATAAAAGTGGTGACTAATAGCTCAAGATATCGTATTGGAGGCTTGCATTACTCCTAAAACTGAAGTCAACCTGAATGAATGAATGAATGGTGCCCTCTGATGGTGTCATCGTAGTATTGTGAAGTCTATGAAAATGTTTGCAAGTGCTACATATTTGCAGAAAAATGTGAAAATAGTTGCAAAATGTATCACGTATGGAGAAGTGACATCTCTGCCAAATAAATCTTTTGGGCATGTCTTTATCCCACTTGCTTGGATAACACACTTGCCTTTTAAAAAAAGAAAACCTGTTGCCGTAACACTATTACGGCAGATTTGAGCACAAATATGAGGTTCTTCAGCTGGCAGGATCCCAATAGCAACACGGCAGCATCTTATTCTTAGTGTTTTTTAGAAAAACTCTTTCTGGAAGAAACTTCAGCAGGACCTGAAAAGGGAAGTGTGAGTAAGCAAGAAGAAAGTTGCTTAAGCATGGGATCAATACTGAAATCAGTCGTTCTTGTTTGTCTCTAAAAAGGTGACCTCTGTCAAGTTTTTGTTTAAAGCGGGCTGATTATGTCTTGCAAATACTTACTAGGTGACTGCAGTGATAGTGAACTGTCCACACAGCACTAAGAGAGTCATTGTAGTGAGAGAATGAAGAAAAAGAAGAGGCAGGCTTGCCCAGAAGGCATCTTCCAGGACCTTGAAGAATGACAAATGTGACAGTGCAAAAATAACCTTCAAAGTAAGCTTTGTGCCAGTCTGTAAAAATACGTATGTTGCAAAGCATTACGCAGGATGTGCACAGCTTGGGAATAAATTCTTCCAATGCTGTTGTATACATAGAGGAGTGATTGCAAACTGCCATGCCCCATTGATCAACCTTGGTTCTCCCCACAGCCTTCTGAATGCGAGCAGTGTACTTGTGACTTGGATGGAATTGCCCGCTGCCTGGTAGCAGACTGTGCCCCTCCACCATGTGTCAATCCCATCTATGAGAAAGGCTATTGCTGCCCCATCTGCAAGGAAGGTGAGAAATTAAAAGGGGAAGGTGTGCCATTCCCAAGTACCCATTGGGCTATGGCCCTTGTTTTCCTCTTTTGAGGGCTGCCCTAATGAAAATGTAAAGAACGGGTTAGATTTCTGTGGCTAATGTAAGTACTATAAAGTTATACTCTTACTTATGTTCCAAAATATGGGAATGCAGGCAGTCCTCACAATTGTTCAGGTATGACAATCTCATCCTCAAGCCTATGACTGCTGCACACATACACACTGTGATCAGATGATCGGATTTCGGGTGCTTGACAACTGGCTTGTATTTATGACCAGTTGCAGTGTCCTGTGGTTGTATAACTGCAATTTGCTTTCTTTTTTTTTTTTTTTTGCACTTTGTGGGTTTTTTTTTTGGAGGGGGGGCTGGTTTCTGGCAAAAAATGTCCATTGCATGCAAATGGATTTGCTTAATGACCCTGTGGTTCGCTTAATGGTTGTGATGATTCATTTTGTGACCATCATAAAAAGAGTTGTAAAATCGAATAAGGTCACATTGTGATCTGCTTAATGATCTCAACTTACCAATTATAATTCCAGGCTCATTTGTGGCTATTAAGTGAGGACTACCTGTATTTGCCTTTTCTATGCCACACCCACATAGAACATCCATTTTCTTTCTGATATCTCATGCAAGCTACATTTTAGAGGGTCAATGACTGATGGTCTCTGTTGTTTTATCTTCACGGTATATCAGCAGATGAGTGAAATGTTGAGAAAATACTTTTATTCCCACAGGACCAAATTGCTACGTAGGTGGGAGCCAGCACAACATTATTCCTGCTGGAGAGAGCATCTGGGTTGGTCCCTGTATTCGCTGCCGCTGTCACGATGGCCAAGATGCTGGCTACTGGGAAGGAAACCGCTTAGCTAAATGTGAGCAGCTGGCAGAATGCCGAGTTCCAAGTAGGCACCATTCCTAACTCCTTTAAATATTAAGTGGTTCCTTAACCACATCTCATAATCTCTTTAAGGGCTAAGTTACAAACAAAAACCCCACCAGATGCTCCTCTGCCAATTCCAAACTAACAATTGCCTATCCTAGACCCTGATCAGAGTCCAGTTCTCTACTCCTGCTATCTAGACCTTCCATAAAAGACCCTTCAGTTGCTGCTACGCTACAATTCCCATCATCCTTTGCCAATTGCAGTCCTGGCGAGGGTTGCTGGGTTATATACTTCTGCAACAGCTGCAAGGCAACAACTTTCCCATCCCTGTTCCCCAAACACATTGCCAATAGCAACCTCTGCTATTTTTATATAGGATTTGATATTCCTTTCTGTTCCTATGTATTTCCTGTCTATTTCCCCAGAATTCCAGTCAACTGCACTCAACAGACAGCCTATTTTGTACAGTGTGAATACTGAATAGCTTCAACTACATACACTGCTTGGCTATGTGACAATAAAGGATCCTTATAAAACAGCTTCTCTTTCCTCTACATCTGAGCAACTATACGCATAATTTCCTGGGCCAATTACTCAGGTTTCTACCCACTAAAATCAAAATAGTGTGAGAAATTATAATATATTTTGGAAATGTCTTAAATTTGGTCTTGCTGAGAAGAATAAAGAAAAGGAAATTACTAGATGAGGAATGTCCAATCTGGTTTCTTCCACAAAGTTCAACAAGAAACACTGTCAGCCAGTATAATCAAAGGCTGAGAATTCTGGGTACTGAAGTCCTGGCATGTCTGAAGAGCACTAGATTAATAAAGGCAATGGTATGGGCTGTCCCAGCCCAGTGACTCCTACAGAATTCTAGACACAAGGAGTTTCCAAGTTTTGAAACTTTACTGAATACAAAAGTCTGATCATAGTAACCAGTGTTGCATTCACCATAGGCTTGAAAAGGGATCAAAACATTCAAATGTACAAAAGTCACCAACACCCGGGCTATTTTGACATGCTGGTGCCTGGCTTCCAGCCTGGCCCAGTTGTCACCCCAAAGTGGACAGATGCAGGTGATTCTACTTGCCAGGCACCATAACCAGAATGAAGGAACACCAGCAGCTTCCTAGCTCCAAGTACTAGGTGTAGGGCTGCCACCAAGATACCATCAGGGCTGTGACCGAGGGCAGTTTCATAAAATAAAAAATAAAAGAATGAGTGATTAAGGGCAGGATGTCTGGCAGAAACTGGAGGGCTGCTAGAATTGCTTGAGGAGTGGAAGTTGGGATGGTAGTGGATCAAGGGAAAACAGGCTGAAATCTACCTTCACGTTATTCCGTTCTATAACAATGGCTATAGGTTCTGCGTGCTTATGAAAGTGAGGAGCAAGCCCCACTTTAGGGTATGTCAAACCATACATCCATCTATCCACCCTACTAAAAAGGTACAACCTCACTACCCATCCAATCTGCTCCACTCAAAGGAAGAAGAGAAATCACAGCTAAGAAGAAAGTCCTGTTGTACCATGCCAGACAAGCTAGACATACATTAACCCAGGAAGCACTCAAGTATTCTAATGAGGATTTGTATAAAACACCCCTGTGTACTGGAGTCAGAAAAAAAGCATCCAGGATCCAGCAGGGGACAGCACCAAGCCATGAATGGAGGTGGGCAGTGGGCCAGACCCATTAGAGCTTTTACTGGCAATGGAGCTCACTCTCCTCAATTGTGAACCATCTCTACACCTTGGTAGCTGGCAGCCATTGTAAGACCAGACAGTGCCTGGAAGAAAGGCTCAAAAGGTAGTAGTCCTTCAGTCTGTGAGAAGAAGCAAAGAGCAGCTACCGTACCCTTAGGAATCTTTCAGGGACACAGCCTTGCAAAAAGTTCAGGGAGAGGATGGACTCTGCCAGAGCCAAAGGGAAGGTCAAAGCCCTACCCAAGGCTTCTCTGCTCTCAGGGCCTTCCTCAGCAATCGGAGCTTGGCTCTGCCCAAAATTGAAACACTGGACCAAGCATATAACACACATTCATTCTCCAATCTGAAGGGCACTGCGGAGAACTGACTAGTGTTAAGGAGCTGGTCTTCAGCCAAAGGCAAAGACAAGACAAAGGGGTTTCCTGAGCCTTTCCCCTTTTCCCACGAAGGAGGCAGACAGGTCGTCCAAGTCAGGACACAGTCCTCTGAACCAGTCAGGGCTGAGATCCATGTTGCTCCTCATGCATGGGACCCTGGGCAGGACTAAGCAGCAGAGTCAACCCCGAGGAGGGCGTGGCGGTGGTCGGCCAATGTCCACAGTCACATTGGTGTACATGGGACGGCGGAACGTCTCCACGAGGCGGTACTGCAGTGAACCAATGCCATCACGTTTCATGGTCACCTTAGTATTCTGGATTTTGGTGAACCTGCCATAAGAACAAAACAGAACCTCATATTTCACCTATATTTTACAGTTTACTTTGGCATAGGCTAAAACAACAATCCCTCAAGTGAATGGAACAAAAGATTAAACAGAACATGACATCATTTGGTGGGATTCTGATCAGTGCATAACATAACATAATTTTTTAGATAAATTAATGAATGATGCAGTGGTTTCTATAGTTTCCACCATAATGCACTTGTTATTCCACAAGTACTATACAGGGCTGCCAAAAATAAATTATATCATCTGAACACATGAGGACAGAGTCGCTACCCAAAACTCTCCATGGAGCCCACAACATTCAGGAAGAGGTTATACAAGAATCTTCCTCAAATTACATGCCCTGATTGGAATTCAAAGTGAAATAGTTGGCAAGAGAACAGTGAAAACAGATTATATTTAAAGATTAAGGTTGACAGGAATTCAATCCTGCCTCACTTATCAAATAAACTAGGGGAAACCTATGAAAATCAATATCAAATATATACATGCTAGTTATTGTCTATTCTCTGCATCAGTGGTCCCCAACTTTTCTGGCTCCAAGGACCGATGGCAGCAATGGCGTGATGGGTGGGGATGGTTTTACACGTGCAACCTAATCTCGCAGGTGTACAAATGAAGTTTCGCGCATTCGCCTACCACTTGCACAGCCTGGTTTCCAACGGGCCACACACTGGTAGTGGGCTGTGGACCAGGGCTGTGGACCCCTGCTCTATATAGTAAATGCTAGGGCAGTCCGTTCAAACATTTCTATCTTTTCCTGCATCAGTAGACCATAGTTTTAATCTAACCATTGATACATGTACATATATAGGCGTGAGAGGCAAATGAGAGTAGAATGGGAAAGAGAAGACTGGACAGCATAAAATTCCCCTTGGAAACATGTTACAGCAGGGAAGTACAATCTACGACTCAAGGATATAACTTCGTACCTCCTTCCAAAGTTTTCAGCAAATTCTATTTTTCAATGTTGATAGAAGGGGGAACTATTAAATATAAGAGGATTAAATATTGGTTTTATTTATTTAATTATTTAATCAAATTCCTTTCCCTTTTCCCACCCACTTCCTTATCTTAGTTTCCTTCTAAATAAATTGTGATTTCAACTTTCTTTTGAAAGGCTATGGTCTTTGTCCTCTTCTCACAAAATAGTCTGTACTCCTCTGCCACAAGGAGAAAAATAAACATGTTTACGGTATATAATTTACTTCCCTTTGATAAAGAGAAGATCATTGAAAGATTAGTCTCGCAACCTTCCAATAGAGGTCTGGAAGGTTGCTTTTGCAACAGAAAATTGATTTGCAGTCTGTGGTTTGAGAGTATGATGAAAGTTATGAGGATTAGATAGAAAGTTAACACAGATACATTCTTTACCGCTGGGGATTTGGTTCATTGTGTCGATCACGCTCATGCTTGATCATGCGATAGCGCCCAATGCGAGCGTCAGGACGTGATACTTTCATGCCATTAAGTGAGATCCTGTGCAAAGAACAGTATAGGACAGCGGTTAGCAAAACAGTGAGTTTCAAACAAGCCTTTAAAATAATGGAATTCTCTCAAACCCTCTCTAAGTCTTTTCCCACCACATTCCTGGCTTTCATGAATTGATCAAGGATAGCAATAGCAATAGCACTTAGACTTATATACCGCTTCACAGTGTTTTACAGACCTCTCTAAGCGGTTTACAGAGTCAGCTTGTTGCCCACAACAATCTGGGTCCTCATTTTACTGACCTTGGAAGGATAGAAGGCTGAGGGTCGAACTGCCAAATTGCAGGCAGCCAGCAGGCAGCAGAAGTAACCTGCAGTACTGCATTCTAACCACTGCGCGCATGCATGTGCGTGCATGCATGAAGCTGCATGAGGTAAAAGCAGTGCACGCAGAAAACCATCCCTCTCTTCACCCTCATCCCACCACCACTTCTGCCAGTCCACGCCAGAAAGGTTGGAAACCCTGCTGTGGACACTGTATGGAAAAATGGATTACACAGTTCATGCCACCAACCCACAGAGAACAAGTATAATGTACTGGATGGGCTTAGCCCAACTGAAATCTCTCATATACCTGTTAAATATGTCGTCATCTTCTCCACCCCAGCCCCAGTACTCATTAGGGAAGCCATTAATCTTCAGAAACTGTGTCTTGCTTAGGCCAGAGACTCCTCCAAAGTAGCCAGAGTATGGTAACCTGTAGGGGACAAGCAAGAGAGATGAGGATCAATCTAGAAAGCCTGTTGTAGATTAAGCCCCAATTTCTAAACAATATGTGTGACGTGATCTATGTCACATATTGTTCCCACAATAGCATGTTCTCTCTAAATCCTGTCCAATTTCTCATCACATTAATTTGACTCCCCAGATTCTCTCTGATAAATCCAGGATCATATCCTTTTTTCTTGCTTATTTTCAGTGTTCTGGAAACACTGATAACAAGACTTACAATATGACATATTCACAAGGCATTCCAGCCTAGGTTTTTACCTCTCTGGTACATAGATTTTGCAAGTATCCGTGCTGGATAATAGAATTTTCATAAAGGGACAGATTTAGGTATGGTTAAGTGTGCAGTGTGAATGTAAGTTATATCTTAGGTACGTGCATTTATTAAACAAAAACAAATCGAGATTCTGCTTCTTCCTTTATTCTTGAGTCTAAAAATTTCGAAGAGCCTCTGGTATCTCGGGAATAATCTGAGTGCAAAGAACTACATATACCTGCAAGTTCCAGTTAAGAATTTCATGTGAATGAAATCCCAAAGAGCTGGTTTTGAAATGTATTAAGAAACAGATGGGAATCTATCAGTATCTTATACTATACTGTGACAATAGCATAGTGAAATTCCAATCCAAATCAAAGTTTGAGCCCATTTGGCAAGGAAATTCCCAATCCATTTACTCACCGGAAACCAAACTTATCCATGGCAACAGCAAAGTGCCGAGGCTGGTCATAACAGCGATAAAGATTGCGGTCATCCATGGGCACAAGATCAACATCACTGAATATGAAGCAGTCATAGCTCTCATTATCTCTTAAGGCTTCCAGGAAGCCCACATTCAACAATTTGGCTCGGTTAAATGTGTCTTCACCAAACTGTTTGGAAACATCATGAATGACAGGGTAACCCCAAGCAACATATCCCTATGATAGTTACATTATATTTTTGGCCTGAGCTTAATTATTTTCTGCATTGTAAAAAAATTGACAATTATTGCATTTCTGTATATGATTCTAAATCCTCACCACTCGTCATAGCTTTAACTTGGCTTTCCATACTTGACTATAACTAAAACACCATGACCGTCCCTAATCCATAGTGTAATACTTTGTCTTTCTCAGTATGTTGGAAGCCGTTACTTCATCACTGGAAAAATCTTTCTAGCTCCATTCCCTTGAAGCCACATATCAGTGAAGGCCAGAAATAATCACAACCAGCCCTTCTTCTTTTTGACATTCATTTTTTAGACTTTCCCACTTTCTCAACTCCTCCATAAATTGAGGAAACTGCCAGGGTAAATGACTCTTTCCAGAATAACTTGTGTGTGTCTGTGTGTGTGTGTGTGAAATTAAGTCAAGACTATTAGCCTTACTAGACAGGAAACAGAGTCAGATAAACTAATTCCACTTTATCACAAGGCTACATTAACAAAATGGTTCAAGTCTAAAAGTACTTTTCTTGCACATTCATTTTACAGCCCAAAAAAACTAAGGAGGGTCTCTTTTGAACCTCTTGCCTTGCCCCTATTCCTGCTGCAAGCTAAGCTTCCTTTTATCTGATCATTCCCTTGGCTGTACCTTATTGCCCTGCCTCCCAAGGTCAGACTCGCATACCATTTTAAGGCTGCGAACCACCAGAGACCAGCAAGTCCTGCTCTACTGCTGGTTAAGATAGAAAGGCTATTTCCATCAAGGCCAACTTTTCCTCCTATGACACCACTCTATTCTAACTATCTCACTTATCCCCTCAGACTGCTACAACAGGGCTATAGATTTTACCTTACATTTACCTGATTAATAATGTAGATTCCATAGGACACCTTCTGACGTCGTAGGATTGGATGCAGGTAGTGGAGCCAGTATTTGAGATGATGCTCGCGGTGGCGAAAAGGTATGAGGATGGCCACTTTCTGTCGAGGCACACAGTCCAGAGGTGAATACTTGCCACCCTCCTGAACATCTGGGTTCTCCCGCTGTACTCTCTCCATGCTCATAGGAGAGCTAAATTCAATAAGAAGTCGGCCCACTGAAGAGAAGAAGAAAAAAGGATTCTGTTAGAAATGCCTCAGTCAGCCAACTCCAGAACAGGAACTTACCCTTCTCGATATGAACCTGCCATTGATCCAGAGGAGAGACTACTGTTCTGAAAAGCTCAGCAAAAGAAACGTAAAATCCAAATAATAAAGGCATGTAGTTCAAGCCACTGACATAATATACGCCATCATTTAATCACACACAAATGACACTGACTCTACATCAGTCGTGTCTAATTCAAATTGTATACATTTGTGTGATGATGTCACGATGCATACAATGCTACTTGATGCGCATATACATTCTGCAAATTTCCCTTATGTATAATTGGGGCATCAAACCGTCAAGACACAATTAACCCACTTGCCCAAATATGTCTTGGTAGCTATACTTTTATCTAGGTGACCCAACTGCAAGCTGCCCAAAATAGGGCGTGCCAAATTTTTAAATTTTCGATTTCCAAACATTAGGGGTGCTCAAAAGTTGTGACATGCCCTTGGGGATTGCAAAGATATTTTGGTTATTTTAATATAATTTAGATGTGCTTGGTAAGTAACTACATAAATTGCATAACTTGTTTAATTAAGCAATGATTCAGAGCTGCCCTGCGAATTGGGCAGGATTATTACTGAAAGCAGCAATAGGCGTTGAATAAATACAATCGTTTCCATCTAGATCAGGGGTCACCAACCTTTTGGACCTCTGGGATCATCAAACTCATAATTTTAAATCTCACAGACCAGAGACCATGGGAAAATCCCAGAAAAACTCTGCAGGAAAATTCCCCATCCCGTTTTACTACCAATTGATCATTCTTTATTGGGGATCGCAGAATACCATTTCCAGCTCTGTTCTCAGAGGGGGTGGGGGGAGAGAGAGAGAGAGTTTGGGCTTCATGCAAGGAAAGCAGCAGAAGTCTTTCTTTCTCTCCCCCAAACTCCCACAGAAATGAGTCTTTGCCGACACAGTCTCTTGGAGAGGGATGCCTTGCAGGGTCCCAAAGGGTCATTTCTGGCAGAGTTTGGAGGAGAGAAAGGCTTTTGCTGCTTTCCTTGTGTGCAACGAAAAGCAGAAGAAAGAAGTGGAAAGAAGCAGTCTGGTGGCCAGGCAAGGCTCATGGGGAGCATGGGCAAGTTCCCCCCTCCACCCTTTCCCCCTCCTCTCACTACCTTGTGTTGTTCACAATGCAAGCGACTCAAGCCTTCTGTTCCCGCGGGCCATGTGGGCAGTGCAGCCTTGTGTTCCTGCACAGCCTGGATTAATTGCTTTGGGGGGCGGGGGCTTTGGGGGTGACATTTCTCTATGGACCACCAAAATTTTCTTGTGGACCATCCATGGTTCCCCAGCCCACTGGTTGGCGACCACTGATCTAGATAATGTGAAGAACAATGTTTTTTCCTTATCTTCTCCCACGAGAATCCAGCTGTGGTGATCAGAGTAGTGGAAACCGTCATACTGTTCCTTCTCCATTATGCTAGAATTCTAACAAATTGTAATTTAGCATCTTTTCTGAATAAAACCCTGGATGGTTCTGTTATCCTTGAGAGAAGGTTGAGTTAACTAATTTGAGATTACAGATGGATGGTAATCTCATTTTAGAGCAGTGGTGTCAAATTTGCAGTCATACATCATCATATGAGATATTGTAACTTTTTTCCCCTTAGTAATCTGGAGGTGGGCGTGGCCGGCGCATGACGCATCCGGCCCGCCAGCTAGGAGTTTGACAGCCCTGTTCTAGAGCAACAATATCAGTTGGATAAAGGCACATCCATTTAGCAGCTGAAGGTGATAAGCACAAGTACTGGCTACTGTCTGCAGCTGAAAATGGCCTCCCAAACTAAAAAGACAATTTACTTTTAAGCAGAGGATCAGCAGCCACTATTACAGTACTTTTGCAATCTGCACAGATACTAAAACATTTCCCTAATTATTTGCAATCCATACACAGAGATCCTTACAGCACGCACTAGAAAACACCTCAATTTTATCATGAGAGCTACAACCGGTCTACTGAATTTTATTAGTCTGATTTATTAGGATGACTTTGAGTCCTATCCACTGACTAAGACAATTAACTCTGTACTTGCTGTCTGCTTTGAGTTCCTACAAGGATGGGGAGAATATCGCAAACCCTGCAATGAGAAAGATTACATTCAAGAGCAAAAAAACATTTAAAAGACAACTCTGATGAAATGAATCCAGTTTTACTACTGCCTTGTACATTTTTAATATACTTCGGCAAAGGTTAAAGGGAATACAATTTTATGGAAGGGGGACAGCCAGGAAATGTAGGCCGACAAGAATTTAGAGCTATGCTAAAATGGGGAACAAAGGGGTGCCAAGGTAAAAATAAAACCATTATGTCACCACTTCTTGGTTTAACTCACATATTTTTCATTGCATCCTAATGACAGGATTGGATTATTTATCCAATGCCATTTGCAACACTGTGCAGTTTCTATCTTATAGTTCCCTTCCTGCGCATGAAGTCAAATATCACTTTTCAGCAAAAAGGGATGCTGAAATGCAAGAAAAACAGAGGTGAGCAGAACAAGGATATGCTCAATGATATAATGCGGGATCCTCCCTGCAGGCTTTCATTCAAGACCAGGTTCATTTGCAATCTCACCAAGACCAGGCGGCATCTCTGGGCAGGGTGGTAAGGGCTTCTCAGTGACGGTATAGTTGCTCCCAACAGGCTTGACGCTTGGAGCCAGAAGCTCAGAGCCCAGAGGCCCAGCGGTACCATTAGGCCGAGAGACGTTGGCATAGGGCAGAGAGCGGGAAGAGTTGCGTATGTTGAAGCGGCTGAAAAAGTCCAAGCGCTGGGCATAGACATCAAAATAGAGAATCATGATGATAAGGAAGTGCAGTAAACATAGGAGAAGTACAGCTTTGCAAATCCTCTCGAGGGTCACTCCCACCAACAGTCTGCTCATCTTCTGGACACAGGCTTTTCAGCATCAGGAGAGCACAGCATTGGCAACTCAGGTCCAAACACCAAGCCTGTTGGGGAAGAGACGAAGAAGTGAGGAAGGATACCTAAAACTTCCTTTTTAAAAAAAAAGTTTGATAAAATGAAGCAGACACGGCCTCTTGCCCAGCCATTATGAATACATTTTCATCTCTAAAGCTAGTAGACCCACTCAGGGGTGGGATTCAAATTTTTTAACAACCGGGTCTGTGGGTTTGGCTTAGGTGGTGGGCGTGGCTTGGTGGTCATGTGACTGGGTGGACATAGCTTGGTGGTCATGTTATTGGCTGGATGTGGCCAACTCAATATCACTCACATCGAGGCACGCATCTCCTCTCGTGACTGTGGGGATGCTGCAACAGTCGTAAGTGTGAAAAATGGTCATAAGCCGCTTTTTTCAGTGCCATTGTAACTTTGAATGGTCCCTCCACACAAGCAAAGTACCAGCAAAGGAGAGGAAAAAAAAACTTCAGAGAAGTTCCTGAGGCAGGAAGTCTAGTCCTGCCAAGAATGTAATAAGGGCTAATGGAGAGGCAGTTTCTGTAAGCAACACCAGAATGTTTCCTTCCTGCCTTCCTTACAGGATTAGGCCAGTAATTTCTTCTAACAACCAGTTCTCCGAACTGTTTAGAATGTTAACAACCGGTTCTACGAATAGGTGCAAACTGGTAGAATCCCACCCCTGGACCCACTCCTGCCTTGCAGAATAACTATGCGTGCTTATGCTATGCATCTTGGTTCTAACCTACCCAGACAAGCTCTTCCAATTTACTAGACATCTGCCTCGATAAGCAATATAGGCAGTTGGGCAGAAAGAAGCCTAGCTGACAGTGCAGAAATAAAAGGCAGCAAGATTGGCTTTTAGCTAGAAGACATAGCCAAGGAGTCATTAGCAAAATAAGTGGTAAGTTTCCCACTTATTACAATTAGTATCTCAATTATTCTCTCCTTAATAGCAAGAAGGAGAGGGCTATTTTGAGCACTGAAAAGGACAAGCTTAAGAATCCCCTGAAGAAATACAGAAATATGGACATTGTGGCTCTTTCTCAGGAAGTAGAATTTCCCTGCCTCTCCAGTGACAATTGAGATATAAGTCAGGGGTCTCCAACCTTGGCCACTTTAAGGTTTGTTGACTTCAGCTCCCAGAATTCCTCAGCCATAAGTGCTGGGGATTGTCCAGATTGAATTCTGGGACTTGAAGTCCACAAGTCTTAAAGTGGCCAAGGTTGAAGACCCCTGATCTAAGTTATATTCCGTTCCTACCACTTCATAGCTCCCATAATAAGCCCTCCTAACCCTTTTCTTTTTTATGGTCTATCGAAGAGCCCTTTGCGTTTTCAAAGGTCTGAATCACACAAAAATGCATAGAAGGCAACCCCAGAGCAGTCAACCCTATCTATATCCTTCAACAACAACAAAAAGTATCTATAGCATTTGGATTTGGAAGGAAACGATTTGCAACAGGAGGCTTATTTAAGAGGAGCTGCTCCATTCTCATTGCCTAGATTTCAATGTCTGAGCTGCAAAGTCAGAGAGAGAGGAAAGAAAAGGATAAGCTGAAACCGAGGCACAATTGAACATGCCTGAATAAATATATACACTGTATATTTGTATTCTGTCACCCAACTGAATTTCATAGCTAAGACAGGACTAGAACTCACAGTCTCCTGCTTTTTAACCATTAGACAAAAGTATCTCTCTCATCTTATTATTACATTCTCCTTTCTCTTTTGTTTAGTTTGCAAGATAATAGTAAAAAAGCAGAGAGCAGGAACATAAGATACAGGCTCAATTTTTCAGCAACGAGTCGGATGCTTCTATGTATATTGTATTGGTTGTTACTATTGCTCAATTTTCAATTCTTATTCAGTTTATTTGATGGAGGTTTTATGTATAAATCTAATTTAAAAATGACTAAATAATGGGTAGGAGGTTTGCTTTAGGATTATGACTTGCAATGTGGGTCAAGTATCCCTCTCTAAATAATGCACTTCTTTGTCCCTCTTTGACTTCTGATTATAGTAGGAGGCCTGAAGCAGGTCTGCTTATTCTGAGATTAAAAAGAAGTCCCCATAACAGTCAAGTGCACTCAATAACAAAATTCTAGTGAAGTTTCACTGGGTTTACAATTATAGTGAAAAAGTATAACCTCACTGATACTGATTTGAAACGACTTAAGGCAAAATAAAACAGCCTCTAATTTCAAGCTAAGCATTACAGTTAAGTTAAACCAAATGGCTGCCTTGTGTGCCAAGCAAATGCTCAGCCTTCAGTGTTAAAAGCCTTATAACACTCTTTTCCCTCTTTTTTTGAGTTTATTCCTTGAGAATAAGAGCAGAAAACATCCCCTACAACTAAGCAGGAGGACCATCTGGTTGAGGTCTTATTAGCACCAGGATTTTCACCTTCAAAGGGAATAAGATTCTCAAAGTGGTTGAGAGCCAACTTCTAACAGGAAAAAGACAATCAAGTGTAGAGAAAAATAAAGGAGTACAATTAAAAGGCTAAGTTGGAATCCCATAGGACAAGAAAGCAAAGAAACAATTTGTTATTGTTAAAAGCAATGCGCAGCAGTTAATGGGCTGACCGGAGAAAAGTGAGAGATAAAACAAAGAAGAGAAAAATGAAGTGGCAAGTTGATCAGATTCAGAATAGATGATTTTTTTTTTCTGGATACCATGAGTGGAGGTGAGAGCCCAGCTGTTGGGGATCCTGTCAACAATGTGCCAAGGCTGGCTGAGAAAGAAGCAGGAGGGGACCAAGAGACAGCACTGCAGCAGCTGTGATGTGGAGCTCACCCTGATGAAGGAATGTCATAATTAATTCATGATAATAATAATATCCTCCCACCAAATACAAGAACATCAGCCTCGCTCTTAGCATTCAGAAAGCTTTTCAAAATGTGGCTTTTAAAATATGCATTTAAAACGAAGGTGAAGATGAGAGATATGGCCGAGTTGAGATGAATCTGGTTGTTTGGTGTCAGATTATATATTATTACCACACAGAATCTAAATGGATAGCAATTATTATTACTGATCTGTCTAGCAGTTTAGATATAAAAATCCTCTTCATTAATGCTAGAGTTTTGCAGATTTATTCATCTTTAGAAAATACAAGAGGGTGGAAGAATTGTGCCAGATAGGATGGTCAGCCATGCAGGCTATCAAAGAGGCTGTGCAATTGAAGAAAGGCTCTCCATTGCCCAAGGTGGAATATTTAAGTTTGTGATAGAATGGAGCAATTTCCAAGCAACCTGAGAAAGGGGCTGTTCTACTGAATGCCCATGTGGCCTTTAGAACCCAGAAACAGCCATTGCTCTAAAAAGTATTGCTCCTCAGGGGCCTCTCCGTGGTTTTCTAAGGAGCTCTAGAAAAGGAAGTGGATGAAGAGAGTTCTAGAGCGAAACCTGGGAAAGATGAGAAGCAAATAAGGCTGGACATGGGCATGAGATCAAGAAGGAATTACTTCTCCACATTTACTGCACGTGTAGAAGAACATCACCAAGCTGTACAGTTTAAAACGGCCCATTTCTTTCTTGAAAGAAATTGTCTAGAACCAAATCAGTGCAAGTTGGGATCTTTGGCCATTTATTTCATGGATAAAATTATTCATATAATATCTGCTGCACATTGGTTGAAAGAGATGGAAGAGACAATATCTTGCAATGTTATTTGAGAAGTTATAAGTATGTGACTTCCGACTTACACATGTGTAAAGAGTAAGGAAAGTGACCTTAATGGGGATATACAGGAGCTATCACCTAGGAAAACTGGGTTGAATAATATTTAAGTCCAAAATAGCTAGATAACATTTGGAAAATGTTCAGGCAAATGTCTCACTAATGAAATGAACTATGAGGAGGAGGACTATCAGATCTGCAAGATTCTGTTATAAAGCCAATCTCAATAAAAGTAGTTTTAACTTTCTTGAGTTGCTTTCCTAGTCTGATCCATCTAGTGGGGTTAATAGTACGTGACTCAAATCACATTGGTCTCCCTCGTTTTTGACTTATGCCCTGGTGAAGCATGGATGGTAAGAATGCAAGCATCCTTATCTTGGTTTCATTAGCTTCTGACACTCTTGATCATAGTATTCTTCTGGACCATCTTCAGGGATTGGGAATTGGAAGCATTATCCTAAAAAGGTTCCATCCTTCCTGAGTAGGTTCCAATTGATCAATATTGAAGTGGGGGAAACTAGATCCCTGGGTGCTACTCAAGGCTTGGTTCTCTTCTCCATCCTGTTGAATATGTACATGAAACAGCTAGGGAAGGTCATCTCCCAATTCAGGATAAGGTATTATCAATATGTATCAGTGGTAGGATTCAAACATTTTTACTACTGGTTCTGTGGGCGTGGCTTGGTGGGCATGGTAGGGGAAGGTTACTGCAAAATCCCTCTCCCCACCCCACCCCACTAATCCGCTCTCCAGCTCCGTTCTCCTGTGTAGGACAACCAAAGAAGGCCCAGCCAATCAGCTGGGACTCAGGAGGCAGAGAAGAGATGGGGGCAGGGCCAGTCAGAGGTGGTATTTGTCAGTTCTCCGAACTACTCAAAATTTCCCCTACTGGTTCTCCAGGACTGGTCAAAACCTGCTGAATACCACCTGTGGTATGTATCATATATCCAGTTATAAATATTCACCCTTGTTCTAAGTATCTTCAAGACTACTATTGTGTAGATTTTTGCCTAGCCAATCTGAAGCCACAGAATGGCTAACGAAGGAACCCAGTGTTAAGGGATGCAAATGGAGGAAACTGAAGGCAGGGATTCTTTATGAGGAGTTTCTTTATCTGGAATAAGGTAGTTTTCACAGTCTTGGCTTTCCAGAAGCTTATAAAAATCTCACTGTTCTGGCAGGCCTTTGGGATTTGAGTCCGTAGAGCTTCTGGTGCCAGAAATACTGATATTATATTAAATATTTTAATATAATTATATATTGTATTTCTGTAATTGAACTTCTTGTTACTATTGCATTGACTGTGGCTATGGCTTTTATATACAGATGAAGTACCTTACTGAAGTGGCTTATAACTGAATGAATGAATAAATAAATAGCCCTTAGTTAGGCAAAGATTGGTTAATTTCAAAGCATTTAGTTAATCAATCAAGCAGGTTCCTGTGCAGGATACTTAATTCCACTTCCCCTTTTGCAGTATTTTAAAAATATTCCTGACTAATATTAGACAGCTTTTTCATTTGTTTTCCCTGCTCAAAAAGAGTGATTCCTCATTAATTCTTAGCATTTTTACAAATGTTTTTGGCAGTGATTTCTGTGAGCCTCAAAAAAAGTTCCAGCGATCACACTCAGACTAAGAAAACGGCCATTTACATGGATATGATTACAACAAAAGGACTGACAGAAATGTATCGTATACCTTTGGTATCACAAGCACCTTCCTAACATCACTTCCAGTGTCAGATTTCTTTCAGATCCAGAATTAATGAAACACACCCAAGGAAGAAGACGAGAGTATCAACTTTAAGGGATGGTGAAGTATCCGGCATCAATAACCAGTCAACTGTCTTACCTACCAGTATATTCCACTCAACTAAGAACTGTTCAAGAGCAAACCAAGATTTTGATGCAATGGAGGATGGTGGGGAAGGGGGGTCTATAAGAACCTTCTGTAGGTTTTCAGCTGTTTAATATTAGATGTTGTTGCCCTAATGTCTATCAATTCAACCATTCTTTTGCATTACATGTGCAAAGGGTTGCACTCTAAGAAGAAGCAGGCCACTGAGAGCATCATATCGGCATCATGACCAAGCAGCTACTGTAAGCTATTGGACCAATGCTTAACCACAATGCAGACTGAAAGCTCAAAAGTAGCTGCTTTTCAGTTTGCCACTTTGCACTTTCTTCCTTCTAAAGAAATATACTGGTTTCTCAGCCACTAAATGACACATCCAGACAGGCAAATTTTTTAAAAAAAACCTCGAGGAAGCTATTTATACAAGCAGGGCCACTTTAACCTCCACTATTAGATGGAAACCCTCTTAAATTAGTTGAAATAGTAAATAAAAATGTATCAAGATGTTTTCTCCTCCATTTTTATTTTCCTAATTAATTATGTAATTATATGTTCCAATATTAAAATGAAGCAAAGGCAAGCTGTGAAAAACACAGTACACTGTCTTTGAAGGGGATTTTTCCCCCTTGCATCGTTAACAATCCACTAATGGAATTGCAGTGTTACTTGGCTGCTCCTGGGTTCTGAATAATTTAGCTGGAAACTCAAGCTTTCTCTTCTGTACAGTGATCAACAGAAGAAAGTCTTCAATAACTAGATGACATACAGAAATATGCAGATTAACTATGAAGCCAAAACCCGTTATGAGTCAGTGATTTTCCTTGAAAACTGACATGACGTATATGCTTCAAGTTTCCAAGTTGGGAATGAAAGCAGATACTTCAAAAGTAGGAAAATAAAAGTAGGAAAATAATATTTCCTATATACATGAAGATGTAAGAAGTCACAAGTAGTTCAGAGCTCTCTGACTTTCAAACATCTACTTTTCTAGGCGAAGAATACAGCACTCTTAAGGAAATCTATTCAGACTTGGCGCTCCAATCCTGTAACCCTTTTTCCAGATGAGCTCTTGAAGGGTGCAAAATAATTTGGCTTTGGAGAAACCCAGAATCACGTGGAAACACGGAGAAAGATAAACTGCCACCAGCCAAGTGCTTAAAGTACATTGATTCAAATTCCAACAGCAAGGCCACTCTAGGCAACCTGGCAAACAGAGCCATGCTTGTGATTTTCCCCCTCCCTTTCATATCTTCACTAGTAAAAGCCTCTGATCTTTGTCTTTTTTTTCCTTTTAAACAGCCAGGCTAGTTTGTTTATCCAGGAAATCAGTGGCAAAATCAGTGGAAAATTTGACTCTTAGGTACACACAAGGAAAAGGACCATAAAAGGAATCCTGCCAGAGAGGAAAGAGGGAAGGAAAGATGCTTGCCTCATGAGTACCAAAGCCCATCCAAGGACAGACGAAACACAACTCCAGCCATCCTTGATCACAAGAATCAACTTGGGGGCTTCTGCAGAAGCCATCTTGGGGGAGGATGGGGGGGGGGGGAACAAGGCTGGTTGGGGGAGGGGCTCAACTCTCAGCATCCTAGAGATACGCACTTAATAGATGCAAGCACACCTTTTTTACACTCCTTTCCAAGCGCCCGCACATTATCTGCCTGTAAACACACCTCTGGGCAAGGGTCCTTTCATCTACATTGCACGAAGTCAAGAACTTGCACCCACCTACGCCCTACAAGACGCCTACGCATAAAAAAAAGAAAGAAAGAAAGAAGTCCTCACACAGCGGCCGCTTCACTCCACTGAGAATCACAAGAGAGCCTACTAAAAAAACACCGTCCGGGCACGGATGATGTGCCAGCCCGGGATGTGTTTCAGAATGGCAAAGAGGCATCGTTGCAACCGTTGGATTGTTTGGGGGGGGGGGCGAGAGACAGACATGATAGAAGGAACACACCCAATCCCCCGGCTCGACGACAACAAAAGAAGGGTGCCGGACCAGAAAGAAAAGGGCAAGGTCTCCGCCCCACTCCTCTTCCTCTTCCTCCTCCTCCCGTCGCGGTTTCCCCTGTTTTCCCCTGGATTTTCCCTATTCCCCTATCAAACAGCGCGGGGGACTCGGGTTCTTCCCTGGCGCCCTTCGCTCCTGCTCACCGCTTGCTCGTTCCTGGCCGTGCTGTACGCTCTTTGATGCCGGCTGTCTCTCGGCGCCCGGGCCGGGCGGCTCAGGGGACGGCGCGGCGATTTCCACCCCCCCCCGGCCCCAGCCCAGCCCGGCCCGGCCTCACGCCGAGCGGTTTCTCGGCCACCAGTAAGAGCGAGCCCTGCGCGCCATCGCGGGCAGCACGAGCGGAGCTAAGGCGGGAGACCGACTGATGGCCAGACGAGTTGCGGGACTCAGGCCTGCTTGGGCGCGCCGGCAGCTCCGCCTCTTTGCCCGCTCAGCACCGCCCCTGCCAGCTCCTGCCAGCCGTTCTAGCGAGCCTGCTCTTTTCAACAGCCCCATTTAGTCCATCCGACTGGGGGTGGGGGTGGGGGCTGAGGCGCTTCTCCGAGGAGTCACGTGATGGAAGATGGTGGAGCATCTCCGAGGCTGGCGGGAGTCCGGACTCTTTGAGAGGCCCGGGATTCCCGGTCACAGGAGTCTCGCTCATCGAGCGGGGAAAGATTTGTGGGAGACCCAGTACCCTTCTGCTTCTCTTACCGTTCTGATATTCATATACATCTGGCGAGCTTTTTTCCCCCGTATTAAGAGAATTCAACCCTTTTCAACCATAATAGAGCTTGAAAGGACCTTGGAGGTCTTCTATTCCAGCCCCCTGCTCAAGCAGGAGATACAATTTCAGATAGGTGGCTGTCTGGTCTTTTCTTAAAAACCTTCAGTGATGAAGGCAAGCTGTTCCACTGATTAATTGTCCTCACTGTTAGAAAGTTTCTCCTTCATTCCAGGTTGTTTTTCTCCCTGTTTAGTTTCCATCCATTGTTTCTTGTCCTGCCCTCTGATGCTTTGGAAAATAAGTTGATGCCCCCCCTCTTCTTCGTGGTATCCCCTCAAATACTGGAATACTGCTATCATGTCATCTCCGAGCCTTCTTTTCTCTACTCTGGCCCTTACTCAATTCCTGCAACCATTCTTCATATGTGTTTTGTCTCCAGACCTTTAATCATCTTAGTTGCTCTTTGCACATTCTGTTCTCTAGCTGTAATACTACAGAAGACCATTATAATGGATTTTTGTTTGAACTTGAAAGAGTCATTAAACTATATGTACCATTAGTAACCCTCAAAAACAAAAAAACAAATTACCCATAACAATAAGGAAACTTCAGTAAAAAAAGATCACTAAAACAAAAACAAAACTAGGTAGGTAGCAAACTTTAAAAACCGATACAACACCTTATGTCAACAGATAAAGGTAGCATGCACCAATTACCACTGCAAGCAAGAGGAAAACCTACTACGTACAAAATCCACCCGCGCCTTCTATAATTTTGTAAACACCAAACTTTAAAGACTCAAGAACCATCCCACCCTTAAAAGGACCAAATGGGAAAGACTGCAACGATGATGAAGCCGTTAAGGCCAATATCTTCAACACATTCTTCAGTTCAGTCTTTGTAAAGAGCAATGGCTCATGCCCCACATTTCCTAGTCATACCACAGCTAACTGTAATGACCTACTACATATTGACTTTAGAGAAGATAACGTAGAAAAGGCACTACATAACCTAAAACCATCCCTATCTATTGGCCCCGATAGATTATGTGCATACTTCTTTAAAAAGCTCTCCTCTGCCATAGCGGAACCCCTAAGCATTATATATGAGATATCATTCAGAACCAGCTCCTTACCAAACCTATGGTCCTTAACTATGATCATCCCTATCTTCAAAAAAGGTGACCCAGCCTGGTTGAAAACTACAGATCAATCTTACTGTGTTGTGTCACATGCAAAGTCATGGAATCAATCATTAACTAATTCATCACCCTCCACTTAGAGTCAAACAACCTACTCTCCAAAAAACAATTTGGTTTCAGGGAAAAAATTGTCCTGCAATCTTCAACTCCTACATGCAAAAACATATGGACTACTGTACTTGACCAGGGTAAAGCTATAGATGCAATTTACGTAGACATCTGCAAAGCTTTTTATTCAGAGGTATATGAAAAACTACTGTTAAAACTAAACTCTTACGGCATTTCCTGATCCCTTCATAAATGGATTACTGCATTCCTGTCAAACAGGCAACAAATAATAAAAATAGGGAGCGCTATATCAAACCATGCTCCAGTTAACAGCGGTGTCCCCTAAGGCAGCGTTCTAGGACCCACACTCTTTATACTCTATATAAATGACCTTTGCAATCACTTTATTAGCAACTGCGTCCTCTTTGCGGATATCATAAAACTATTCAACATCACCAACAATGCTACTGTCCTTTAAAGTGACCTTGATTATGTGTCTGAATGGTCAAACAATTGGCAACTCCAAATCTTACCCAACAATGCTCTGTCCTACACATTGGTAAAAAAATCAGGACACCTAATACAAACTAGGTGGATAGGACCTCACTGATGATCCTCACTCTGTCAAGGACCTTGGAGTTCTCATATCAAATGACCTAAGCGCCAGAGCTCACTGTAACAGCATTGCCAAAAAGGCATTAGGAGTTGTAAATCTAATCTTAGGAAGCTTCTTCTCCGGAAATATTGAATTGCTAACTAGAGCATACAAAACTTTTGCCAGACCAATACTCAAATACAGTTCTTCAGTCTGGAATCCGCACTGTATATCAGACATTAATACAATTGAGCGAGTCCAGAAGTATTTCACAAGAAGAATACTACACTCCTCTGCTCACAACAGAATACCCTATATCACCAGGCTTGAGATTTTGGGCTTGGACAACCTTGAACTACGCCACCTACAGATAGACTTAAGCGTAGCACACAAAATTATCTGCTACAATGTCCTACCAGTCAATGACTACTTCAGCTTCAACCACAACAATATAAAGGCACACAACAGATGCAAACTCAATGTAAACCGCTTCAAACTCGATTGCAGAAAGTATGACTTCAGCAACAGAGGGATCAATGCCTGGAATGCACTACCTGACTCTGTTGTTACATCCTCTAACCCCCACTCCTTTAACTTTAAACTACCCACTATTGACCTCACCCCATTCCTAAGAGGTCTGTAAGGAGCGTGCATAAATGCACCATCGTGCCTACTGTTCCTGTCCTATTGTCCCCATTTATTCGTACCTATTTCCTGTATTCTTACTCATGTTTATACTTATACCTATTTTCTTGTAAGTGATTGACAAATAAGTAAATAAACAAACAAATAATAATAACTAACATCTCAACAACCCTACATGATACCATAGAACTTAACAGCATATCAAAAAGCAATCCAGGATGAGTTTAGCTTCAGGGAAAAACATATTTTATTTATTTCAAAATAACCCCAATTCCTCACCCTAGTAATTAAAAGGAAATAATTCTCTTTTTTTCACAAAGCCAGCATAAACCTTCCAAAAATGAACAACTACAGTATATTTAACAAATCTACTGAAGTACTCTTTAGGCATTCAGTTAGTGATGGCAAATCATGGGCCCATATTTCTGGACCAAGAAACAAAGTAGCTAAAGCTACAATAATGTTGCCAAATTAAAAATAGAAGAAGATTTAGCTTGGTATTTTGAAATCAGTGATCTTTCATATATAAGTAGAAACATACTGAATTAATATTTCACCTGCAATAGTGATTAATTTTCTTTTACAGTGTGTACAATCTTGATAGCCTGGTTCATCTGTTATAGTTACTTTCTGGCTCAAAAAAGTTCTTGTGTTTTGGCCCATGACAACTTAAATTGGCATTCATCACTATTCTTTTTATGCTGGTAATGCATCCTACTAACTTGTTCCAGCTAGCATATTCTAGCTTGAAAGTGGTATTGACAAGCCAATAGCTTGGGGCTATTTGGTGAAATAACAGTAAAGAGAAGACTTTGGATCTTCCAACCTGGAATTGGGAAGAATTAAGATTTTAGAAGGAAGAGAAAAGAAGCCATCTCTGCCCTTGTTTCTTCTTATAGGAAAGTAAGGGGGGGAGGAACCAAGATGTTCTAATATAACTACTAGCAAAGTTCCAGATTGGATTCTTTTAAAGAACCAGATTGGTGTAGAGGCTAAATTGATGGACATAAGACCAGAGAGACCAAATTCAAGTCTATGATTAGATATGAAAGGGTCTGGATGACTGGGCAAGACGTTTTCTTTCAATTCAACCTATCTCATAAAACTATGGAAAACATTAGAGGAGAGAGTGCTGTATAAGCCATTTTAACTTCCTGGAGGATATAAATCTAACAAATGAAATAACCATGACCTTGCCTGGACTTCCTATATCCTTCCCTAGGTAAGATAATTGGAGAAAAATTCAATACATCTGGTGCCATGTTAATATGCATATGGTATTCAGAGGAAATTAATATGCAAGGAACTTTCTACTATTTATTCCAGGATCATACAAAAATTAAAATCACAATCTAGATTAGAAAAAAAAAATCTCTAAAGTTATCTTTGTTGAATATAAAAACAAAAGCACAAACAGAAACCATATACTGCAACAGCTATATTAATATATCTGCCCAGATCAGATCTGAAAATGGTGTGCAAGGTTTTTGGTTCAATAAATCTTAATTAGTAAAATTAAAGAATAACTACACCACTGAGAAATATTTGCTTCCTAGTTCCTAAATCCCTATGCATGACACATTAAATGAACTATAGTCTACTCAGTGGACTCAAATTAATCTCTTGGGTTGGGTTGGCGCAAAATGATAAGGTAAAATATGGTTCGATGCTGTCATGTAAATCCAACCTAAATAAAGGGATGCTTGGGCTAATCATTTGAATAATTAATACGAATAAGAGATATATTGAATTTCAAAGTATGGATAGAATATCAATGTCCAATAATTTGTTTTCCTAGTGTTGAAGTACTAAGAGCTTTCCTAGACTTTCCTGCTTGGAAGCTGCAATCACACATTCTATTTAAGATGTTATGTTTTCCCATTTGATCAGTTCAGTTTTCACATTTTGTCTTTATTCCCACAGTTCAACTTGATATATATTTCTTCAAATTTGTAAGAGCTATAATAGCTCTTAACAGTGCTTCTGGATTAGAGACATGCAATCATATATTTCCAGTGGGTTTAGTGAAATGAGGACTCAGAAAGGAGACAAATCTGTTATAAGATACAGCTGAGAAAGAAGAATATTTTTGATTTGGAAGAAAAATCAAATAGTAAGTTATTTCTAGTTTTGTCTTTCCTCCACGATGAAACCATATGAAAATAGTAAACCAACCATTTAATCACAGTCTAGAATACAACCTGAATCCTTAACAATAACAGATAGACCTATTTCTATTCTGCAGCTTTCCTATATTTAAAGACTATCAACCTTTAATCCTCAACTCCTTTTTATAAAATTGGAGAATCAACTATCTGAGATTCTTGAAAAATAGCACATTTCTGTAACCTTAGAGTTAAAACACACATTGTTCCAAGATGGGTTTCACACTGATGAGAAACCTTTAAATTCTGAACTGATTAGTATAATCCCTAAAATATGACATTTGCTATTCTAATCTATTTAAATTATTGCCATCCTTATTTTTCCTCTTTATGTGTGTTTGTGTTGAGAAAAGTAAGGCAAGGTTGATGCAATGGCAAGCCATCCTTTGAGTGAAGTCCTCAGGAACCCCAGGAGTTATTTTGCATTAAACAGAGAGGAGAGCTGTTTTTATTGGTACCCAATAAAATGAAAACATACAACTGTTTTATACAAAATGTGATAATTGGTTTACATAATTTGGTGCTGTCTGTCATGACAGTGGCTCTTTAAAGTCAGATGATTTCCAGCAACAAGAGTTTTCAAGACAGAGATGCTAAGAACTAAATCTGTGGGTTCCTGCATTCAAAAGTTGCATTTAGCACATTTGGTGTCTTAAAAGATAGCAAAAGGGAGCGTATCTCTGTTATCAAAGTAGTGACATTTTAAAGTTGCCATCAAAGTAATCTCATCATGGTATCCTCAGGAATTTTATTTATTTATCAGCTTGTATTTGCTGCCTGACTGACTTACCCTTAATGTCAACAATGCAATCAATGTGCTTCAGCTTTCTGTAACGTTTAAACAGATAAATGTCCTAGACTGAAAAGCCCCTGAAACACCTATCCTTATATATTTCTTGTCCCAGTTTGCACTGCAGCTTCTCTCCTGAAGCTTTGAAATAAATGGATGAACACACTGGCTCCACTCACTTAGCAAACTATACTAATATTCCTGCCCAAACACATTTGAGCCCCAGTGCAGTATTGGAGGGCTCATGGATTTATTATTTTCTTTCCCTATGTTGCCAGGCTTCTTGGCACTTTCCAATTTCTCTTGTTAATCCAATGATTCAGCCCAACTGCCTTAATTCTAATACCAATTTGCAGGGAGTGGAGATATAGACTTTTAGAATCCTTGATTCTACCCTACTATCCACCCACCATCTTGGCATGATTCCTTTTGCCAGTACATTAGGCTAATGAGCCAGCTTGGCTCCTTATGTTGGGCGCTAAGTAAACATCTAAAGTGAATAAATTTGCTGCATTTTACAAGGAGTTTGCAGGGATGTAGCCAAATCAATCAAGAAGCAAACAATAAGCCAGAAGAACCTCACCGTTGCTCCCTAAGAGGTGAAAAATTGTGCAGGGCTGCTTGAGGTTCAAGACCATGCTTATGACTTCATAGCTCATCTGTGTGGTAGATCTACTGTCAAGAATCAAGCTGCAAGGGAATGTTTTTCTAAGGAAGCAATATCCTAGCATATGAAGAGCCAGTATGGTATAAAGGTTAAACTTAGCTGGGCTTTCCATTAGGCATGAAAACCAGTTGAATGACTTTGGGCATAAGTCGCTCTTTTTCAGCCCAACCCACCTTTTGACATGGGAGAAACAGGAAGTAGGAGTATTAGGTATGTTTGTTGCTTTGAGTTATATATAAAACAGCGGGTTCAATATCTAAAATAATATAGTCAGTTTGGTATAATTCCTACAAACCTAGAAGGTTAAGATGCTGCCTAGAAACTAAGAGATTGTGAGTTCTAGTCCTACCTTAGGCATGAAAGGTGGCTGTATGATTTTCAGCCAATCACTCACTCACAAATACAAGGAGGAAGGAGTATTAGGTTTGCTGCCTTCAGTTATTTATAAAGTAATAAAAGTGGAATAAAAGTCAAATAAACAATATACTTCTGGAACACCACTTGCACACCATCAGGATTGACCAAATTGCCATCAATCAATTCCAAAAGCAAGATTTACTTGGAACAGCTTACATCTATGACAAAACACCATTAAACACAGAACTGAAATAGTTTTTATTATATTTTAATATCTTGTCTCAGCAGGTCCTACTCTCTCCCTGCTTTATAAGATCCTAGAAGTTAAGTAGACTTGATTCAAGGATGGGGCTGCTGTAGGTGACATTGGGAAGTTGAAAAAAATAGCCTACAGAAAGGCAGTGACAAATCCTTTCTCTGTTATTACTAAGAAACTACACACATGTGTCAATGAATTATTTTTGTAATAAATCAATTTTATTATTTTGAGCGACAGTTCTAGGATAACCATTTGACAAAAAAACTAATTCTGCAGTTAGATCAGATGTGATCATCTGGAACAGCTGGGGCTATAACGTTTTGGGATGGCAATGAGCTTGTAGATCATGCCACTATAGGTTATAACTCCCTTAAGCCAGTAGTTTCAGCATATTTTGATTGGTAGTTGTAATATATGCTTCCTTCCTCAACAGCAAGCTATGGGGAACCCTCAAAAATTGTCAGAATATTTTTACATTAATAAAATCAGACTATAGTTTACCAAAGATAAATAGTGCCATTATTATGAAAATCTCATATATGAAAAATCTCATATATGAAAATAGGGTATAGATTATCTAGTCAAACAAGATTACATTTTGAACAATAATTATTCATCCAACATGTATATGAATAAATAGAATGAAACAAACCCCGGAGAGGCTTATAGGAATGAGCCTGTGAAAAATCAAATCTTATGTGCAGCACTTCAGAGTTGAAGGCAAAAAAGGTAGCTTGGAACATGAATTTGTGATCAGATTTGAGATTAAATTTGGATAAGTTTACTGATATTAATATCTAATAATCAAAATAAGTTGATCTGCCATTTACTAAAGTACTAAAGAGCTATGGT
This sequence comes from Bungarus multicinctus, assembly GCA_023653725.1. NCBI lineage: Eukaryota > Metazoa > Chordata > Lepidosauria > Squamata > Elapidae > Bungarus > Bungarus multicinctus. The sequence continues at coordinate 76,157,665 of CM042842.1, forward strand.
GGCACAGTGGTTAGAATGCAGTATTTGCAGGCTATTTCTGCCCACTGCCAGCAGTTTGATCCTGATTGGTTCAAGAGAGGAGTGAAATTCAAAAATTTTCCCTACCAGCTCTGTGTGTGGCTTGATGGGCATGGCTTGGTGGGACTCGGTCTCTAAAAGGAAGAAGGTGGGTGTGTGGGCAGGGCCAACCGATTCAAATAGTCCTTACCACTTCTCCGAATCAAATCAAATCATTCCAACCACCTTTCCCAAGGTGGTGCAAAGTGGTTGAATTTCACCATTGGTTCAAGGTTAACTCAGCCTTCCATTCTTCTGAGTTTAGTAAAATGAGGACTCAGATTGTTGGGGGCAATATGCTGATTCTGTAAATCGCTTTGAGAGAGTTCACTATGAAATGGTATATAAGAGGTATTGCTATTGTTATTGTCAAACGGAAGCCTCCTTTCCATTCTTCCTTTATCAATATTATTGTCATCAATAAATATTGGACATTACACAAATATTGGATGTTATACTTTGTTACACAAAGAAGTAATAAATCAATTTTAGTCAGCTTCAGTGAGAGCAGTATCAGGTTGCACCAGCATAAAAATTAAATTGATTAGCATTTATGTCTTCTATATCTGTAACTTGACACCTAACTCAGTTAGTAGCTTGACAACTAAATCATCAAGAAGTGGGATTAAAAGCCAATCTGATAGTCCTCTAGGTTAAGTTGATTAAATCTTTCTCCAGAATCAATATATTGGATGACCAGTTTATGCCTTTGAAAGATGGCCAAAAATCCCTATACTATTTTCGTTCTTTTTTATAATAAACAGAAGGATAAGACTTTTAAGTATTTTTGCTCACAAACTTGAAAAAGAGGCTCTCTAGAGTTTCAAATGTTTCAAGAAATCTTGAACCTGGACACTATGCAACCAGGAAGCTAAGAGGCAGACATTCTGTGGAATGTAAATATTGCTCTTTTTTCAAAATTGCTGAATCCAGCAGAGACTTCCAAGTTTTCTAATGGGAAGTAAAGAAGAACTGCATGATTTCTATAATCTAAAAAAAAAAAATCTTTAATACATAGAATTACTATTGGCAGGAAAGGGTTCAAGCCTCCAGTGCATTTTTGTCTCCTTTGGCAATAGCTGATTTCTAGGGCTTTGTTTTTTTAGTTTTTTTTAAAACTGCATGTAGATGGTGCGTGTGTGTTTTCCTGTGTAAAATGCTTTTGACATAAGATCAGAAAGTGAAGTACATAAATGACAATAGTTCCTGAAGTTGTTAAAGGTGACAGGTTTAACTCCTGTGTTCTGAGGCAGCTTGGCATTCCATGGCCTCCATAGCAATCATGGGCTTGCTACAATTGATCTTGGCCCCAGCTCCCAAAAATGGCACACACTGAATCCAATTTTTACTTGAGAAACTATGAGATGTGATTTGGATAAGTAAGATGTTATCATTTAACCTCTTCCACCATGAGGTAACTTGCAAGTTGTGAGGGCAATGAATCTATTATAAGGGCACTTGGAAAATTTCCTGACATTTGATGGACAGCTCCACCTTGAGTGAGACCAACACTTTTGGACAAGAGGGTCCCTGTGCCGCCTCTTTCCAGTTGCGAATCCTGACTCGCAACCTGGTTCCCAGGGGACTATAGGAACTAGGGAAGACGCCATAGTGATGGCTTCGTAAGGCCAAAAGGAAATGCTACTGAGCGCAGGTGAGAGTTCATATTTGGACCTGATGGTGGCGATATGAGTGAGGTATGTATATATTTTTTGTATTTATTGCATTTTCAGATTCCTATACAGTAGCCTTGTTCCGGATGAGCTAATCTCTTTTGGAAAAAGGATTGGAAAGGACAAAACATCTGCAGGGGCTATGTTTTTACAACTTTCTTTGCAGTGAAAATCACATACATTCACTTAAGATAAAATGAGTGGGGCAACATCTTGCAGTGTTACCTGGAATGCTTTGAACCTGTAGAACCTATATGGCTGGCTTTAGATTATTCATAGCTTCTTTGAAGCAGGGGAGGTACTGCCTATGTCGAGAAGGGTATAATTCAACCTCTCTTGAAAAAAGCCATCACTCAACAGAACCCTATTGGATAACTTCCCTCCTATCTGCACCATTCTGTTTTTGAGAAATTGGTGGATGAGGAATTAGCTAAAGTTATTAGAAAAGGCAGGTTATTTGGGCCTTTTTCAATCAAAATTCAGACCTAGCAAGAGGAAGGAAAACAACATTGTCATTCTGATGGGTGCACTTTTGTTAGGAACTGGATGGGTGTGCGTGTGTTTTATTCCATCTCTCAGTAGTATTGTTGACCTTATCACTGCTGGTAGCACTTTTTTTTTTTAGATTCATTCTTATTGGAGAAAGAGCTTAGGAGAAAGAGCAATCAAACCTTCAGATGCTCTATGTGAGATGCCACAGGGTTTGGTCTTGCACCTCAGATGAATGGGACAAGATAATTAATAACTATACATGGTGATGTCAGTGGTATATCGCCAATTCAGGCCAAGTCAGATGTGTCGTAGAAAACTTACTACTACAAATGGAGATACAAAAATGGATTAAAATCTATCAGGTTCAAACGGCTGAATATCCATAAAAATTCAGCTTCTAAGAAATGGCTGTTTCAAGCTTAGCTCTTAAATGAATCCATGTTGCCTCTGAAGGAATTCTATGACTTGCTGGTCCTACCTGACTCACAGTTCCTATTTGAACAGCAGGGGGAGGCCCCAGCTAGGTGGCTTTTCCCAGCTCCAGCTGATGTGCCAATGATCTGGAACAGGCAGCCTTGGTGACAATGAGTGTCACTACTTGATTGGATTATAGTACAGCAATACATTCTACATGAGCCTGCTTTAGAAACTATAATGATGCAAAATGCTGTAGCTGTAGCTATTAGAGCCTGCTGCTGCAAAGACAAACACTTATTTTATGGTTGCTGCATAACCAGGAGGAGTGCAGCGTTGGCACTGAGTGAGATCAATTATTGCTTTCTCCAAACAATCTGTTTGTCCTGTCAGATCAAGAAAAGGCCTGCCAGGGGTTCTCCTCTTCTCTCCTCCCTCCCCCATCTTGAGAGATAATAGGTACATGGCAAAAAGGCAGGCCTTCTTGATAGAGGCTCCAACATAACAAAAATAAAAATAAAAAAATGCTGCACCCAGAGATGCAGCATTTCTCTTCTTCTTTTTGACTCTCTTCTTTTGACTTCCAGAAAAAGCTTTCAAAACCTGAAGCAAAGTCGAGATATTTGTTCCCATCCTTTTGCATTTATAGCATGGATGGCTTGTTTTATTGGTGAATTGATGTGGGTTTTTTTTAAAAGATTACTGATACATTCTGGCCAGAGTCTGGAGATTGGGACAGTTTAAACCTTTTTAAAAATAAAATGAAATAAGTAAATAAAACAAGATGTAATATAGTGCCGAGCATCTTAGAAAACAATCTTTGAAGGCTTCCTCTGAAAAATCAAATCAGTTTCGCTTTTAAAGCAGTGTTTAAAACTATAGTTGATGTAGCACACATCTTTCACCAACCATAGTTCAAGCAAAACATTTAATACTTACTATTAACCACAATACAATATACTTTCATCATCATTGATTTTAATAACGAATCATTTGTAGTTCAGAAAATCACACATTGTTTGTTTCTTGTGACCCTTCATATGGAGGTGCGTGTAAAAGGGGCACTATTCACAGTCTCCAAAGCCAAGAGCTCAGCCAGTGCCACCATTATTCGGGGGGAATAAAAATCAGCCATCAAAGCCAGGATAATAATTGGGGCACAGCAGCAGGGAGCACACAAGAAGGGCATCTACTTGGGACAAGAACAATTTTCTTTCATAGAACACTGTATTATAATTGGCAGTGATTGCCACAGAGAGTGCAAAAGGCTAGAACACCTAAGGCTCTTTCCAGCAAGGCATCCAGCCCCTTCCTCCTGGAAAAAAATAGAGCAGGAAAAAGGCAGGGGGAAGAGAAGGATAAATTCTCACAAACACACATCAATTTATCAGGTTTGTCCATGGCCCAGTAGGTGAAGATCACAAGAAGAACTTTATACATCAAGCTCCTAGGCCACCAGGAGACATTAAATAAATATATACAGGATCTGCAGTTGGCAAAGAGTTTAGTCACCCATGTTCACTTTAGTTGTCTGCAAAATACAAGAAAAGCGAAAGATCAGGACAATTCTATACTTTATGAATTATATAGTGCTAAGTCAGTTTTATGTTGTGGCTTGACTAAGAACAAGGAAGTCTGAGTATCAGTCCTCCCAGGAGCTTGAAGCCAGCTGGTGATTTTAAACCAGTCACTCTCTCAGTCTATGAAAGAAGGTATCAGTAAATTATTTCTGAAAATGCTACCAAGAAACTTTAAGTAGTCTCCAGAAATCAGAGTTGACCATAAATAGCAACATCCTCTCTAAGCCTATTCCTTAAACATGATTCCAAAATTCATTAAATTGCTTGGTGGGAGGGGCACAGCTTTCCTCAGCCCCCCTTACTTATGTTCTGAGTGATCAATTTCTCACAGGTATGAGAATTATGACTATCGTATTTCCTCACATAGCATCAAATAACAGATTTGTTTATGTGCAGTAACGTGGGCAAAAACAAATATTACAAATCTATCTGTTTGCGATAATGAGAAAACACAACAGTCTTGGATGAGAGTAAGGAGCACTAGAAAAGCACAGGAGGATGAAGTGAAAAATTCAGATCAGTGCAGTGCTCTGATGTAAATGGATGACTCTCCCTGAAGAAAATGGGTTGAAGCCATATAATCTTACTAAAACATACTGGAAAGTTAATTTCTTAACTCTTTCCAACTTTTGGACGTTGGAATGGCTGTAGGTGCCCCTAAATTCACAGAAATATTGGGAATTTCTCCTTACTGTATTGATATAACTCCCTGGGAAACAGGAACTGTAGGAAAACTTAGGAAAATAGGGGCTGTAAATTTATTAGGGCTTTGTTGAAAAATAACTTTTGGCTTCTATAACAGAGTTGAAAATTGGAAAAGTTATAACAAGAAGACTATCTCATGTGGAGAAAAATAAGAGTGGCTTACCTGAAGGATTGCTACAATGACTCCAAAGAGTCCGATGGCACTGCCAAAGATTTCCACAATTAGGATTTTGACAAAGAGGCTGGCATTCTGGGCATCTGCTAGTGCAGCACCGCTTCCCACAATGCCCACACATACACCACAGCAGAGATTGCAAAATCCTACAGTCAAACCTGCCCCAAACATGCAGAAACCTACATAGAGAAAATGGCATTAGGAATGGGCAATACAATGGCATTTTTAAATTGTCAAGCTTTCATGACTTTTCCTTGAGAACAATGGAGTAAAAACATGATCTGAATGTCCAGTTCATATATGAAAAACCTTGCCTCTGAGGTTTGCCATAAGAACATCACTGCTATTATGGTGGTTTTGAACCATACAAATACAGCACACATATTACTCTGATCTCTTCAATGGTAAACTGATAAGCCATGACGACACAGTAGTCAGAATGCAGTGTTGTAGGCTAACTCACTGCTCACTCCAGGAATTTGATCCTGAACGGCTGAAGGTTGACTCAGCCTTCCATCCTTCCAAGGTCGGTAAAATGAGAACCCAGATTGTTGGGGGCAATATGCTAACTCAGTAAACCTCTTAGAGAGGGCTGTAAAGCACTGTGAAGCAGTATATAACTTCAAGTGCTATTGCTATAAGCGGCCATTCCAAGAAGACAGTGAACACATTAAAAATCACTAGTATAGCATGGAATAACAAGAAAGTCAGAAAAGGGGACAGTCAACTTGTAGAATCCATATGCTCCTTACTGGTTACATACATATTGTTTGCTTAACTTAGCAGGATAAAACTTCTGCAATGTTTGTGTAAAGACATAAATCCAACTAAGAAAAGACCAAAATTTTTGGTGTGTTTTTCCAGATTCAATCCCTTATTAAGGCTGGGGAAGATTTGAAATCCTGAAGACTAACATAGACCAGAATGAGAAAATGTGATGGTCTTATAAACTCATTTGATTAGATTCCCACCAAGTAAAAAGAAAAACCAGTTAAGATATGGGTTGTCACAGTTATAGTTAATGCATTAATCACAGGGCACCATACTTCCTATACTTATACAGATTAACAGTATGATTTAAAGATGGCATTTCTTAAGTAGCTAGGAATCCATGATGTTCCTACAAAGGTAAGAACAATTTTTCCTAACCCCCACCCCCACCCCCACTTACAAATATAGCCTACCTGCATGATAGTTTCGGGGACCAATTTGTTCAGGGGTTCTACCACTAAATTGCTGCAAGGAAAAAAAGCATTCCATGAAACAAAAACATTTTCCCAAACAGATTAGAATAATATCTCCCACCAGAAGGATTAGATATAGCAATTATAGCCAACCCCATGAGACAAAAACCAGGTCTAATATGTGCCCCGGCTCCCACCCCCAGTGGAGTGGGCTCTCAAAAAGCTGGCTCAGATCTATGCGTTATTACGGTGGCTATGAATTCCCCAACTGCTTCCAAATTTTCACCTAGGGAAGGCAGATCAAAATCTACCAGCACCATAAGCCTGAAAAATTCTACTACTGATCCAGACATAGCATCAAGCATCAGAGGTAGGGAAGCTGCTACATAGCAGAAAGACTGGCAGAGTACTAGGAATCCCAACTGATGCTAAAGGCCCAAATCACTAACAGGGTACTAGCCCTGGCATTAGGATTTACCAAAACTAATTTCTTTTAAAAAGTGGGGGCAACTGCAGACCATTTAGGATAGGTTATCTTTTAGTAGTTGATAACTTTTGGACCAGTGTTGATAACTTTTGATAGTTAAGACAGTTTTGATACGGTAGTTGATAACTTTTGGACTAATATTTACTTGGGACTGTCTATGGAGATTTACTTGGGACAAATGAAAGAGAATCTGCTCATAAAAGCAGTATTTTTGCAATATGATAATATTTTGCAATATTATTTTTATTACCAGATACTCTTTCATTTGCAATGGAGATCACTAAATTTGGCAACACTGTCCAGTGTTTTAAAAACATCTGGCCAAGCTTTTATACTCGCTCATGATTAGAGAGGTTACCTTAAAAGCTTGAGCTAGTTTTGCTATTTGATATCTGTTATCTGCTACTATGCACTATTTAGCACAAAACTAGAAATCTATTGATTAACGTGATCCGTATTTTGGTTTGGAATATTATAATCTACTTTGCTTTTTTCTCAGGAAACAATTGGATGAGATTAACCTCAAATCAGACATATCTGAAAATGGTACACTCAACTTTAGCCAAGAAATATATCCCTCTTATACAAAATAGTTAATACCTCAGCCATGTTGGTAATCACAATAGCCATGATGATTCCATAGATGGCCACAGCTTCACAAAAGATTATACTGCAAGAAGAAAGAAAAGTTTAGCAGTTGAAGTGGGGCAAGAAAAAATGGCTAGCTTCCCCAGATTATATCATTATTTCACACTCTACTTTTCTAAAAAGAAAGGAAGGAAGGAAGGAAGGAAGGAAGGAAGGAAGGAAGGAAGGAAGGAAGGAAGGAAGGAAGGAAGGAAGGAAGGAAGGAAGGAAGGAAGGAAGGAAGGAAGGAAAGAAAGACCCAATGCTAAGATTCTATTCTGGATGCCATAGTGATAATACAATATACTGTACTGCTGGATTTTATACCACAAAAAAAACCTATTACCAGCTTCTATCTGTGTGTGCTTACACCATGGTTTTGGGGTAGGGTTTTTGGGGGGTGTCACTGAAACAAACATTTTTCCTTTAAAGAGCTTTGTTTCAGTAACTACCCTAATGATTTAATTCCACTGCTATCTGGAGAATAACATTGTCCAGTGATCTTATGTCCTGATGACCTTTGTAATTTTCAGTAAGTCTATAATACAAATGGAGAAAAGAGCTTTTCTCACCTGACCAAATTTTTGGTTTTGATCCTAGGTGCTTTGACACCGCCTCCAATGATGCTGGATCCAGTGATGTAAATCCCCCTAAAATCAGAATGATTAGATGGACAGCCTTCACCATGTTGCACAGATAATTTGGAATCAGCGCTACTAGATGGCATAGTTTGTTCAGAATATGCCTGTAGTAAATTATTTGTTCATAAAACTCTTTATGCCCATCTGTATTTTGCCTTTCCATTATGCAAGACAAAATATCTTACATGGGTCCTCAATTGTTTCCAAGCAAAAATTAATATGGTTTGAAGCTACTTAGTTACATGTACCATTTTAATATCAGTAAGTGAACTCAAAAGCAGAGGTCAGCTGTACTTGTCAGCTAGTGACCAGAAGAGAAGAGAGATATGAGGAAAAAAGATACTCACCATGCAGCTCCCACCACTGACAATGAAATGGATAGTCCAATACCCAGGTTAGACCACATATATGGAGAAGTCTCTGTCAGGAACCTATATATAAAAGAATATCTTAAAATATGCTGTGATCCACCCATCATAGTATATGAAAAAGAGGTGCTTAGTTAAAAACACTGAGAAAAGACTTTACAGTTGTAGCTTGGCTGTAACAATCAGTCTATTGTTCCATTTCAATGCACATAAAATATACCTTTTCACTCATGCAAACAGGCAGTGATATCATATTAATGCATGGAAGATTCAGTCAATAAACATAGAGCAGTAAAAGCAAAAGAACAGAAAGAATCAGAAGCTGTAAATAAATTGAAATATATTCACTTTTATTATAATAATACATCTGTAGCTATTTCTTTTGGTCAAAAGTTTTTAATGGAATCAAGAAAATTATATAGTAATCTTTGGCAATTCACTCTGTAGCTAGTTTATTTCTGCATTTCCAAACATAAATGTATGTAGAATGGAATGGAATAGGATAAAACAATTTTATTGACAACTGTGATTAGATACACAAGAAATTTGTCTTTGTTGTATAAGGTCTCAGTACACATGCAAAAAACTAAAGTAATAATAATCATAACAAAGGATAATAATCATAATAATGATACCAATAGAAAAGGTAGTGGAACAGATGAGAAGAATAAAAATAATACAGCCATATTATATGGATAATATACTTAGACATAAGACAGAACTATGGAATTAAGTGTTCAGCAGTGATGGCAAGAAAAAAACCTCTCTGTGTCTAGTTGTTTTGGCATGCAATGCCCTGTAAGGGAAAGAGTTTAAACAGTTTATGTCCAGAATGCACTATAAGAGATAAATTCAATTTCTATTAGCTGCCAGTTTTGCTATTGCAAAAAACTTGGTAAACTAAAATATATCTTTCTCTGAATCAGATAAAGTGCATTGACGGAAGTTAACAACAAATCTCTGTGGAACCTTAAAGGTCATTTTATTCTTCTCTAACTTGCATTTCTTAGTGGTAATAATATTTTTTGTGATAGTTTACCTTTATTTATTCAAGTATGTTTTGGAGAGGAAATACTAAATGTGGATTTTAAACATTTCTCCTTAGGTTTACCTATTTGTGTATATAGTCTCCTAATGACCTTTTTTATTTTAATTTCTATCCTTTTCCTGATTATATTAATATAATTATATTATAATTAATGATTATAATTTTCATTATTGAAATGTTACTAAAGAGGAATACAAATCCTGCCATTTTGTATATTCTTTTCTGATCTTTGATGAATTTAATAAAATTGTTTCAGGGGCAAGAAGTAAAAGTTTACCCAAAATAGGGCATTAACACTGAATGGCTTGTAAATCTTACCTAGCCAAGAATAAGGACAAACTATTCATAAATAATAATAAAAAAGGAGCGGGTGCCAATTGACAAGTGGGCAAAATGATGCTATTAGCAGAGCTGATTAGTAAAAGTGAACAGTGCCATTAATATTGCTGTCAAGAACTGCAGTGTGGATGCAAACAGGAGAAGCTTTGCTTACTCATCCTTGGGGTGCAGCACTGCAAGCTCTTCAGGAATCCATAATCCAAGAACTTGTGAGATACACTGGCCAATTGCTCTTAATCTCCATAGCACCTTTCCTGAGCCATCATGAAGAATATTCATAAGCCACTTTCCCTCCTACTACTTCAATCCCACTTTGGGAAGAAAGGGATATCTTACCATGCTACATCGAAGCGAAAGCCCAGGTCAAATATTGTATAGCAGATTCCTGAAAAACAAAAGCAAGTTGAATGTTTCTGTGAGTCCTTAATGAGTTAGTCCCTAGTTCTCAATGCCCAAAACTGTGATGGTACCAGTACTGACACACCATCATTCTCAGAACAGGCAAATAATATCAAGTCTTCACTGGAACAAAATAAAAATATGTAGGTTTCTTGTAAAATATCTTCATTCAATTTACACCATATATCTCCATAATGCCAAATTACTTTTCAGGATAAAACTTTCTACATATAAATGGGTGGGATGAGTATAGACCAATTGTTGCAGACCAAATATACCAAATATCATACACTATATCTAGGGGGGAAAAGTCATAGATGTAATCTCAGAGTGGAATTTTCAGAAAAATGAACACTTCACAAAATTAGTTAATGATACACTTATGGGAGGTATGTATCAGCATATACTAACAGAATATGACAACATAGTCACAGGATACAAGTATTCCATCTCATTTGTGAATAGTTCCAAGCAGACTTTTTCCACAAAGAATCTAAGAATTTGAGAAGAAAGAAAGAAAAGTTCAAGGGGAAGAAGTGACTTAACAAGACTCCCTATAATATCAAGGAGAAATAAGTTCTTGAACCAGGAAAAGAAGCTTACATTGGTTTCCACAATTAATTACTTAAGAAAGAAAGCAGTAGATGGCATTTTGATCTAAAGAAACAAAGAGATAGCATTACAAAATATGTATGTATTAATTCAACTGTAATCTTTCTACGGTACTCAGAGACCAATTTGGGTGGCTATAGTTATCAAGACAATTCACAAGAGTTTGCATAGTTCCCATTCCTGGATATTTAAACCACAATATAACCACCAAGAACATGAATCTAGAAATATCCCTTTATATGTTGAAAAGAGAATGAGGAAGTAAGTCATGAAACTGGAAATAAGAATCAGTAACTTAGAGTTTATTCAGAAACACCTTGAGTCTCTGTGCAAGAAAGGGTCACAGTTATATTACTATAAATAAAACCTCCTTTAAAGATGTACAACTTCTCCCACGTGACAGTCTTAGGTTCAAGCCATCCAAACACCATACCTTTTAGCCATCTAAATTTAAAATATACCTTAATAGGTATTTATTTGTTAGGAAAATAGAGGTCAACATTTTTTCTTTCAAGTAACTTGCAATCTATAGATATAAAATATAGGCATAGCTTTTGCATTTGATGGTTAACTAATATAAATAGAGGCTCTTTTGTAGTTACTAAAAATGTAGATTTGGGGCAGAAATATGGAATGGTGCTTCCCTTCTTCGAATTATGTCATTAACAATTAAGTGATCTCAGAAAATGTAGTCTGGAACTATTGTAAAAGAAACTATTCCTAGCTGTTTATGTTGTCAGCAGTTTAAGAAATGGCCAGTCCTGTCACATAATGTGCTAAAGCCTTCTCTTTCAATTATCAGATTTAAATTACTAAACATCATCTGAACTACCATGAAAAATCCTGGAACTTTCAAACTAAAAACTGCTAGTGGATTTTGAGAAAGGAGCCCTGAATTAAATTTTTTTTTAACAAAAAAACCCCAAGAAACCAAAATCAGTCTGTCTATTTTCTGAAGCAACTAATTTCTTTCACAGTCTAATTTTTCTGATCAGATGTATTTATATCTAATCTGCATTATGCATTATTTTGCAAATTTGCAACAGCCTACATGAATTAAGTCAACAATAGAAACATCAATGTTTCTTTGAAGATCTTTTGTAAGATTTTTGCATTCTTTCTAATATAGCACTAAACTAGCAAAACAGAATTCTACTCCAAAGCCCTCTCTTCACATATTTCATATACGTTCATGATTCACAGTTTTTGTTTAACTAACGGTATAATTTCTTTGAATGCAACACAATTATTTGGCCATATTTTGGCTAAAATGTAAATCATCTCTGAGGATGCCCAAGAAGTTATATGAGCCTTTCTAACTCCCAAAGAAGCTTACTAAAATAAATTGTAATACATTTAAAGACTTTATAGGAGAGAAAAACCTCCCTATCATTAATCACAAAAAGACATTACTGAAAAAACACATGCATGTTAAATAGGTAAAATAAACTTTGCATAAAAAGATACAGGAATGAAACAAGGCTTACATGGCAGAGTTGCACAACAGCTTCCTGAAATTTATGTATCACATGAAACCTTGCGGACAAATATGAACACTGGAGAACATTATTTCTCTTCTGTTATTAAGAAAGAATGAGGCAAATTGCAAAAAGAAAATTTCCAATTAGAGTTTTTAAAAATTATTTTCTTGCTGAGTGCTAGATGAAAACTTTTCTCTTAAGCCACCCAAACTAACTGTACTGGTAGGCTCAAAGTATCGAACAGTAATTTGATGTTAGCAGTTACATGGACCACCAGGAGGTACCAAATGACTGATTTCATTCTTACTTACTGGGTCTCCTTATTTTCAGGTAACCAAAAGTTATTTTACATGATCTAAAACTTCTACTGGGAATTGAATTTACAGAGCTTTGCACTTTAGATGACTATATATAGTACATCAGTTTTTAAATTCATGTAGAACTCTGTATATGGGGGCATGTCATAACATTTGCTTCTTTCTATTCGGACAACTTATGGGATGGAATACTACGTATGTGATTCTGATAGAGCTTGGTAATTGTTGAAACTGTCAACATTAAAAGAGGAGGAAATTACATGGGACATTTCCACTCCCAAAGACTACAGCTAGATTTTTCCCTCATGACTAAGAGGTCATAACCAAGTATTTTATACCAATAGTCGCTCAATTCTGGTACATAACATCAAGAGAACAGCCAGAATTATTAATACATTTACTGAATACACTATAGTGTTTATTTACTAGAGTTGTATACTATGCCTTCTGAACAAACCCCTATGTTTCTACATTCTACTTTAATAGAGAAGTGCTAAAAAGTTTAAAGATCTTTCTATTTCTCCCTTTGCAAACCACATATACTAGAGAAAGGATTTCCATATTTGGATCCATTTTCTCCAACAAAGAACATAATTTAATTTTATAACTATCATGTCCCTTCCTTATCAATCATGCAGTTTGGTGAACAGGATTTAGTTCAGGGGCATGGATTTTCTAAATTGAAAGAAGACAGGAAGCCACTATAAGACACAAGTTTAACTGAAAAAGGAAGAAGCTAACTTCCCCTTTGATATGGAGTGGAAATCATACTAAAAATGATTATTCCTAAACCACCCAAATCATGTAAATGAGAAGACAGAACTAAGAGTTTCCCTTGCCCTCTAAGAAGCCAGAGAAATGCATGCAGGAGAGGAAATCTTGGCTTCAACAAGGACAGAAATGAAGCAAGGTTAATCAGAGTAGGATATTAAGTGTGGGTGATGTTCCTGGCAAAAGCTAGCAAGAAATTTTGATTTCCAAAATAAGTTGTGCCCACTTGCTAAAATGACCTTAAAGAAATACAGAGTTGAGTTAGAAGGTCAAATTTTGAGTTTATGGTTTAATCCTGACTGAACAAGTCTGAACCCTATCAGCCAAACTAATGCAGTTGAAGATCCCAGGTTCATTGCAGGCTCATCATTCTTACTAGGTGAGCTGCTCCAAAGACTGTTGACAAAACAAACTAAATGAAGTTTACTATGTACACTTTGCATAGGATTACAGCAGTGATACAAATAGAGACTTACTTCTCATCATCTAGCAATGCTATTATTAATAGATCCCAAGAAATCACAGGTACATAGCAGAATATATATACCATTCAGTTACACAGAAGCTTTCCAATAACGTGTTTGATAATCCCCTGCAGAAGTGTGGAGGCTAAGACTTGTTAAAACCTGGAAACATGCAAGAGATTTCTCTGGCAAGGGCAAAATACTTAAAATCTTCTTCATTCTGAATCTCTTATCAATGATAAATCTGGCACAACTCAAAAGAGAAGGGCTTTTTTAAAAAATAAAGGTTTAAAAAGAAGGACCTATTCAATTATACAAGTCCTCGCCACATATATTTTGTCTTATTGATAATGGGAGCATAAGATAATGATTCCAGTTGCATCTGCATATGCCTTCCTATTGCCTATATTTTATTTACCATTTGAATTATTGTAGATACCCAATGTTCGAGTAATAATCTTTAACCCAAACTAGTTAAGAATGTTTGTTAATACAAATCTTTGAATACTAAAGTGCTGGTTGGGCAAATGGTAGTCTCTCTAGCCTAATGAAAAGCCATTTCTAGATATTCACCATTTATTTTCATAATTATATTTCTGTTTCCACATTGCTAATACCACATAATAGTTCTGTCCAGCATAACACAGATAGACTCACAGTAAACGCTGTTGAGACCTTTCAATTTTTTGAATTTCAGTTCTCAAGTTGCTTCTGATTTTATTACATGTACACTTCAGTGAACTAGTTTTTAATTACTAATGTATTCTTGTGAACCAGATTTTGAGCACATGAGAAGTTAAGGCTGTGACGATGAACGGGCTTCTGCCACTGACTGCTGCAGCATTCAGGGAGACACAGATAACATAAACAGGGTCTGGGAGATGGAAAGATGGTGAACAGCTCTAATCATGAAGATGGGAGCTGCGATCGACCACCAGGTAGATTTCAAAGTTCAGTCAGAGGAGTAGACCATATTGAGAATCATTTGTATAGAGCTCATTTTGATAACAATGATCAAAATTCAAATTTTGGCAATGAATTCAAAGCGAACAGCACATATGCCAGGAAAACTACTAACGAAGCAACTAATTGAACATTATATTCCATTAAATAGAAAAAAATCTGTAAATTGTTTTAGGGTTCAGCAATGCAGCAGCCACCCATTGCATATGAACTTCCACACAACTCAGACTGTGGGTTATCTATACATAGGAATACAAGATTTTTTAAAAAATGTTTTGGGCAACGGCCATTCTTGGACTATGTTACTTGTACTAATTCTACTGGTTCCAATCTACCATTAAATTTAGCAGGTCTAGAAGATAAGAAAACAATTTATATCAGCACAACATTGCAAACTCTTGCTCTGAAAGCAAAATGTTTAGTTGATAGTTTGATATTGTCCTTTCTATTGTTTTTAATGTGTTGTGAATTGTCCAGAGTCACATCTGCGAGACGGGCAGCAAATTAATAAATTAAATAAAATGAAATAAAAATATGGCAGTATTATAGATACAAAGAAACAAATTGATTATACATTCTCAAAAAAAGAAAAAAAATCTTGTATTACCTAAAATGCAATGTGGCATGTAGTACAGAAAAGCTCAGAGAATTGCTACATGGGAGTTAGGTTGTGCTTTATATAAATAGACATGTTATTTAATTAATTAAATAATTAAAATGATTTATAACCTGAATATTAAATATGCACGGTAAATATATGGATATATTTTTATCTGAAATACAAGTTTCAAACCTCCCTGATCATATATCTTTATGCCTTATCTCAACTAAAAGATTAACAATCAACCAACCTTGATTATATGTAAACAATACATATACTACTAGTGAACATTCCGTATTAATTTTAGCCAAAGGTAACAAGGATGAAAGTTAAATGTGTTTCCATTAAACATCTTATCGGTGATTATTCTCCTCTAGAAATACTTTGTTCTATTCAGCAATGTGGATATTTGTTCTATTCTATTCTGTTCAAGCAGCATACAAAAACTGAACTTGTATTTCAGAGGTTCCTTTCATTCTGCTATATACACTTTGGCACCCAGACATATTCATTTAGAATAATTTCAATGGCAAGACCTCAAACCAAATAAGAAAACTCTGTTTCTCACTTAACCAGAAATGAATTAGGATTATTAGACACGGAAACATCTTTTAGGGGTCTATTTTTGCAATCTCGACCCAGTTTCTAAAATGTGGAGGATGGCAGAAGATGGAAAGGAAAAAAAAAAAAAAAAAGCACTTCCTGTCGACAAAGGAGAAGCGTTAAAGAGAACCAAACCACTTTCGGGTCCGGACACGGGTTCAAATATTCCTTTCAGCCAGGGGATGCTATATTCGCATACACCCACCCACCTACACCCCGCGCTGCAGAACCATAGCTTTTCCTCACTCGGGCATTTTGAAAGGCGACTGGAAGGCCAGGTTAGCCTCTCCTGCGATCTAGTTGCCCCCGATTCAGGACCAGCGACCTCACACTAACTTGCACACGCCCGACATAAAGGGGAAGTAAGAATCCGGCAAGGAGAGCGGGCGCCCCCCCCCCCCCCCCAACCTTGGAACCTCTCGCTTCAATCACTAACCGATGCCGGCGATGGCGGCGGCCGCGCTCAGCCCCAGTCCCGAATACAGCAACCCGAGTCCGGACATGGCGGAGACAAGCCCTGGACGCGGACCGCAGCCGACCAGGAATCAGCCGACCCTGTGAATGACTGACTGACTGACTAACTGACAGACGGACCCCAGCACCATGTGACCGGATTCAAGGAGCTAGGCGAGTCTCTTGGGATCGAGCGATTGGTTAATTCCAAAGAGGACGAAACTACAATCCCCACAGTGCCTCTGTCTAGCCTTTTTGCTTTTCCGGCGACTTTTCTATATCGGGATTTGCTGTTGGGTGAAAAATTCCCCTACTGACGCAAAAGGGGACGCCGTGCCGTTCTACAGAATAATGATCATTGGTGGTTGAGGTTGGCGTCCGGAAGAAAGCGGATA
This sequence comes from Bungarus multicinctus, assembly GCA_023653725.1. Classification (NCBI taxonomy): domain Eukaryota; kingdom Metazoa; phylum Chordata; class Lepidosauria; order Squamata; family Elapidae; genus Bungarus; species Bungarus multicinctus. The sequence continues at coordinate 76,174,514 of CM042842.1, forward strand.
ACATGATCCATGTGGCTGCTGTTGAGGGATGTTAAACCCTCCTCCCGCTAGTTAAGGAATAATTATGGAATATTGCTGATATATAGTATTGCTGCTCTTTGGAAGCGCCAGTTGGTAAGTCACTGGTCACCTTACTCTAACTTTCTTTAATCTCCTATCAGTTTGCGACAGCCATGTATTTTTACGATCAGTTCCTTGCTGAGCCATATCAAAGATAAGAATCAGGGTACTGTATTCGGTATTATAGGTATTACACAGTTCAAAATCATTCTCAGTTTGTATGTATCAGTGTTATGGAACCAAAATTGGGTTATCCTTGTGGTTGAGCATAATTTCACATTTTGACTTTTGGATTTAGATCATCATGGCAACGGCATTCAACAATGATGGAGCTGAGGTGATTCAGCGGACTCTGATCCCTACAGAAGTAGGTGGTCGTCCCCCAGTTTTGGGGATAGAGGAATTTTATGAACTGGAGAGAGCAGCTGCTTTTGTATCTGACAATGGCTTCACCAAGGTGAGCTCTTTTGTAACCTGACATAAAGATGCCAGTTCTCTGGAATTGGGTGTATTCTGTTGCAACTTACAAGAAAGTTAATACAATTACAATACAATACTGATAGAAATTGATGGAAGAGTAAGTAGATGCACATTTATTTTGCTTGACTTATCTATAGTGGAAATATTGTGAGTAAATTTGGTATCTTGCCATAGATTGCTCTTCAGTTTCCTGATACACTTTTGCCAGATTCAGCAGATGTTGCTACAAGGATGGAAACAGCAACTGGTGCCAAGATGTATATCCTGGGAGACACATCATATGGCAGGTAAGGTCATAGGAAAAGTCAGCTGTTTTAAAGACAGTATGAAGTCTCCAATAGGATTGTGTATGCACTTAATTATGATAGACTTCAGTGAATACAGCAAATGAAAATTAAGTATAGTTGGGCAAGTTTGCATCAACACTTTCATTCCTTCCAATACAATGGACTGTTACAATGAAAGGAGGTGAGGACTCTGTCCATCAGCCAGTAGGTTCCTATGGAAAAGCAACTGAGCAGGGTTCGTAATGTTGGAAAGTGCTTCATTCTATGCCCTCTCCATTTTCCTGTTTTAGTCACATGATTTAGATTGCAACATATGTAACTATTCTGCATTCTAGGTGTATAGATGTATACAAAGATAGAAAGATGCAGGACGAAGTGTGGGGTAGAAACATACACATACATACTTCTTTACATAGATGATATAAAGAAGTCTCCTAGAATATTGTATCTGGTTCCGGATGCTTATTTTAGGTAGAATAGCAACATAGTGGTCCATATCCAGAGAAGAGCTATGATGATGATGATGAGAAAGAGGGAAGGAAACATTTAAGATGAAAGGTTGGATATGTCAGGTATGCTTAACATGGAGAGGATAATATTTCAGGGATATGTACTAGTATCTGAAGGGCCACCACATAGAAGACAAGACAGAAGTTTTTACAATTGGACTGGACAACATTAAGTTTGACATGCTTAAACTACAAAGACGTTTAGGTTAAACATCAGAAATAAATCCTATTGACATTAATGGAATAATCAATAGTGGAACAGGTGGCTTTAGAAGTGGCAGATTCTCTTTTGAGATGTTTAAACAGACCAGATGACCATCTGTCTCTTATACTGAAGTAATGGATCCTGTATTGGGCAGGGCAGATGCCACCAAGCTCTAAGATATCTGCTAAGCCTGGCCAAAAGGGAAAATCTCTTTGCTAAAATTGGAGAAACTAGTCCTGAATCTGTCATTCAAGCTAAGATGAAATATAAATCTTAGAAATCTGAAGTACTATGATGATGGATGGGTAATTTTGTTGTTGAGCAATATTAGGAAATTATAAGTTTCTCATTTACATTTTCCCAGAAATGGAATGAAAGGTTTTATGGGTTATAAATCCCAATCTTTTATTATTGGCCGTGTTTCCAGGGTTGATTCTAGTTGGAGTCTAGTATCTGGGAGGCCACTTTCAGTACAAAGAAAATAATTTTCTGTGTGCTGGGACCGGTTGTTGTTTAATGAAATGTGTCCTTGGATTTCTATGGCTAATCCTGTTGTCTTTCTTTAGCTGTTGTGTAGATGAAGTGGCAGCAGAGCATGTGGGTGCAGAGGCTATAGTGCACTATGGCCCTGCCTGCTTGAGTCCTTGCCGCAAATTGCCAGTATTACACATATTTGGCCAGGAACAGCTGGATGCGATGCGATGTGTGGAAGTCTTCCAGGAATTGTACCCTGATCGTCAAGCCTATGTAGTTGTACTGTGTGAATCTGCATATTTTCATGCCATTGGTAAGTCTAGAAAGATTGTTGTGTGGACACAAATACACTGCGGCGGTCTGTGGTGGAACAGGAACATAGGTAGTCAAGATATTTCAGGCCAGGCTGGGGAAGTTCCCATAGAAGTAGCACATTCATTTCTAATCTTAAAAATCTGCTATTCTGCCAATCCTGACTTTGATCTGTTGAGTGTTTCTTACTGCTAAGCTAAGCTACTAGAATTCAAGTCAAAACCATGCAACATGCATTACTGTTATTGCTGTTTAAAGTTTTGTAATTTGAATCACGCCAGGGACAGAATGAGGAAGACTTGAAAATCCCTGCCAAGAGCTTTTATTAATTTCTAAAGAGAACAGTATGAAAAAAATCAAATAATTTTAAATGAAATAGCACAATGACTGATCCAGTCTTAATTACAGTATATCTTTAGAGAACATCTTTGATCATGTTTCCTCATAACTCTCATTACTCTTAACGTATCTCAGCTGACCCAGCTTTTAGCTTTGCTTGCAGTCCCTAGTCTGATCGAAGGATTTTCTCTGTTGTTACAGGAGGATTGCCAGATATTTAGAACAATGCAAATATGTTAGGTTGAATTGTATTTGCTCAAAGGTGATTTTTCTCTATATCTCCTTTCTTCTTAGATGACCTGGCCTCTAAGCTGCAACCAATTTATCCCAATATGGTTTTTGCTCAGTTGGATAGCAAAAAAAATCTTGATTCAAGCCATCCAATTTCTGGAATGATACAGCAGTTTGGACGGCGCTTTATAATAGATGAAGATCATGGTCTTGAAAATTACAATATGTTCTATATAGGTTCTGAAGGACCAGAACTTACAAACTTCATGCTGAGTTGGAACCAGTGTCCCTTTAGCTCTTTTGATCCTAGGACAGGACAAGGCCGATGCGAAACACTGGATGTGAATCGGGCTCTGCGCCGACGCCTTTATCTAGTAGAACGGGCGCGAGATGCTCAAGTAGTGGGTATTGTAGTGGGTACTCTTGGAGTCGAAGATTACTTATCTGTTCTGGATCATCTTCGCCAAATCATTCACCGTGCTGGAAAACGTGCCTATACGCTGGCTGTAGGCAAACCTAATCCTGCAAAACTGGCAAACTTTTTAGAGGTGGATATCTTTGTTTTGGTAGCTTGCCCACAGAATTCCTTGCTTAACTCCACTGATTTCTATCGACCCCTCATCACTCCCTATGAGCTGGAAATAGCATGTAATCCAGCACGGACTTGGACAGGCCGCTATGTTACAGATTTTCGCCACCTTCTACCAGGTAATGCCAGATGCTTACTCAGAAGATGAGCTTATTCAGAAAATGAGTTGTTGCTTAATGTTCATTTTCAAGAGACCTTCGAATCCCTTAATTTCTGATTAAAAACTTGCTTAGTTGCGTACTTTTAAGCTTTCCTCTGGAAGCACAGGGGTACTTTATTATAAATACAGGGAACTTTTGATGGTTTGGGGCATAAAGCTTTGAGGAGAGATTGTAATACCACAAAGCTTGATGTTGTGGTTAGCCGGCAGCAGGTGCAGACGGCTGAGGAGAGCGAGGACTCAGATGAGGGGCCAGGACCATTAGGGAGTGGACTGCTGCCTTCAGAGATTGTGGGGGCTGGCAGTAGTGATGAGGAGGTTCCCGAGGAGCCTGTGCCAAGTACACGTGTGCACAGGATTGCTTGTAGGAAAGAACAGCTACAACAGCACAGGTGACTCAGGAGTAAGGCTGCAAGGTAATGGCCCCTCCTTCAAGAAGATAAAAGCCAGCTGTGAAAGGAACGTACTTTGCAGAAGGCAAAGATGTTTTGAAACTCCAGCCTCGTGGACATTCCAGTATCCTGAATTTGTATTTGAAGACTCTTATTTTGCAAATTATTTCTTGTTTGTTATCTTTTGGCAAGGCTTGCACAGTTTGGCTAGGCTTGTGGTTATCATAGCTAATTATTTTGTAAAATTTTGTAAAAGCATTACAAGGTTTCTGTTCCTTTTGGATTGTGTTAATAGAGTTGCTATCTTTTCCAAGTTGAATGCTGATTTTGTGTGTGTGTGGCATGGGGAAATAGGTAGGGAGGTGTTTTTTGGACAGCATTAATCCTGTCCAAAATTTTAGAAGCTACTCTAGTTTCTATGTTTTCATCCTCAAAATAATAGAAGCCATGGTGCTGTTTTGGAGGGTAAATATGGTCAGTCATGAGCTTCCATTGCCATAAAAAAAGAGGCTAGGAATCTTATACAGTCCTGGGAGCCAAGAATATTCATTGTACCTTTTAAGATATAAGCATTTTCATCATAAGTTCAAAAGTATGAAATTTAGAGAATTCCATCAAGATGTTTGGTCCCATTTTGCTCTTGGTCAGCTACAGCCAGAGTTACCCACAAATTCTTTATTGCCATTAGTATCCCCAAACTCAATTAGGAAAGACTCTAATCAGGGTTTGCACACTTGATTCAGTCTTTGAATATATAATAGAGTATCATTTTGTAAGTAATGAAACTTAGTTGTTATGTATTGTTTTCTTATCTCCAGGCGCTTGTGACCATGTCCTTTTCCCAGAAAAGACCAATATTGAACCTAGCATTTCACTGATCACTGGACAGCTGCGCTCAGTTGATCCATCCCTGATACCAGATACAGAGCCGAATTCTGGCACAGCTGTGATGTGCCGCAACCATTTACAGACCGTGTGCCAGATTAGCCCAGCAGGTATGTGGCTTGGGGTAATGCTCTTTCAGTTGCAAAGAACCTCCTCACTTAGTACTTTTCTTTTGATTAATCCATTATTTGAGTTATAGTTATTGTGGAATCTCAAAAATTGAGGCTGATAAAATAACTATTTCCATCGCTATTTTCTGAATCTATTCATGGTTGCTGGTAGGCAATTAATGGAGGTAGAGCTAGGATTAATAGCCTAACCAAAATCCTCCCATACAATATTTGTGATTCATAATGTAAATATGGTTATGCCCTTTCAATATAATCAGTTTTTCAAAGATAATGCCCTACAAATATACTAGTTTTTATGATTTCTAGTTTTTTGTGGCCTTTGGAATAAAGTTGGGGAAATATTTTTGTATCTTAGCCTCATTCTTGGAATCCCGCAGCTGGCGGGGACTGGAGCAACAACTGGGCCAAACAGAAGTAAAAAAAGCTATTGTGGGACGACGGGGAATTGCCATTGCCTATGAAGATGAGCCTTGTGGATGACCAATCCTGAATATAAAAGACATTGGCCAGATAACAAAGTGCATTCTTTGTTGGATTTGGATGCATTAATGGAACATGGGTCTTTTTGAACTGGTTGACAATCTTATTTGTATAGGGCATAAGTGGGCTAAATTAGCATTTCTTGCAGTATGTTGATGGACAACTCAACAGATTAAATAGAGTGCTATTATTTTAACAGAGGAATAAAAAAATTAAGAGTGTTGATCTCTGCTGAAAAAGCATGTTGAGGTTATTTATTCAATGATGAGACAAATGTTAATCCATACTAGTGGCCAATTTATAAATATCCATGTTGTTTAAGATGGTCCTCAGTTATAATTTCTGTTGACTAGAGAGTTAAGACTGCGCTGAACAGTAGGGTGAACTTTACTAATCACAAGCTGAAGTCAGCAATTTCTAAAAAAGAAAATGAAACAAAAACACCTAATGTAATTCTCAGATTGAATTAATAGAAGCATAATCTCCAAGTAACAAGTTGCCATAGTTCCATTTTATTCCAAAGCACTGTGTCCTTTTCTGGAGATCACATTTAAATATGTTGACAAAGAGAAATTAGCTAAGAGGGTCACAAGAATGAATAAAGATACTGTATAAAAAATATTCTATAAAGAAAGGTTGAAGGAACCGCATTGCATTGGCCTCTTTAATGGATAACAGAGATGCTATGCTTATGTAAGGTTTTAAGTATTTCTTCCAAATCATCTTTGAAACATGCATAACCCTAATTTTGATCTTTGTAATCCCCAGGGGACCAAATTAAAGTTCTTGACAGAAGAATAAATGTTGGGCAAATATTAAAAGATCATTGATTGAGTCTAGAAGAGCAGATTGACAGTAGAATTATCTAGATGGATGGTGGACTACTATACTTGCTATTGGAAATCTCAAATTTAAATCTTACAGGCTTTAATTGGTCTGTTTGCAACAAAACTGCTGCCAGGCCCCAGCTATATTTTCTCCACCCAACTGGAATGCTTCTGTTCAGGCTTCTAGGTGGCCACTTCTTCCTCTAGGATTTTCATCTCCTTCCATTTTATTTTCCAGCCAATGTTCAGTTTAATGATGCTCAGTCTTCATTGCATATTGAAATGGTTGCCTGTAGGAAACTTTTACAAAGGAATTTGAAAATCATAAGCATGCCAAGCTCCCTTTTTTTTTAATAGCTGTTTTGGCCATAATTGTATTGGCACACACAAGTTTTCTATTAAAAGGAGTAATTGTGTTTATGCATGAATGTTCCTTTACATGAAATTACACAAGCACCTAGTATGCACTTTTATCATCCAGCACATGGATTTTTTACTTTTCACAAATATTGTTTCTCTATTACATCCTTAATGTGAAATCAAACCAATTAGCTTCCACAAGATGGCATGAAGTCAATTCAAGCTACATTGATGTGCTCCCATTATTCAAAGTATCTCAAAACTTTTGAGGTCAGTAGGCCTTTTTTGAAATTTACAGTCATGCTATAGACACTATAAAAATGTCCAGTGTAGTAAATCTGGAAAGTCACAAAATACCCACTTCCTAGGGAGCCAAACTGAAGTTCCTTCATCCCCACTACTTCAGCTTATTTTTCTCCTTTGATTTTGATCAGGTAGGCATTCTTCCAAACAAAGTGCATGCAGATAATCCAGAATGCCCCTCAGAGTCTTGCTTGATGGAGGTCTGTCTCTCTACCTCAAGTTGGAGGGACAGCATTTCATGGAGCTTTGTTGTTCTGACTTGATGAACACTCCAGATATGATCTCAACTGGCTTTACTAAGGTTGCTACTGCATTCATACTGTACATTGAGCCTGTTATTACTGAATGAAGCTTTAAAAGACTTTTCCCATTAAAATCTTGACAAAGCAAAACACTTTGTAAGTACTGTATAACTTTATAGCCACTGTGGATTCTGAAGTCTACATGAGGCCAAGAGGCACTATTGGAAATCTAGATTGTACTTGAGACTGATGTTTTGTTTAACGGCCTATCAGTATTTCATTTTTAAAATTGGGAGGAAAAAACAGGCAGAGAAGGAAGTTTGGCAAGTACCAAGAGAGGTGTCCATTAGCCCATTAGCACTAAAGAAGAGGCATCCTGAGCAGAAGCATTACTTTGCCAGTGCTCTTTCATAAGATCCTGTATTTTCTATGCCACTTTCTATACCAGAACACTGGAGTGTCACTGAAGCAGGGAGGCAATATTGAAGAATGCTAATGCAAAATACACTTATTTGGTGTAAGGGACTCTTAGAGAAGTAATACAGCAGAGTTTTTCAGCAGAAAAAACAGTGAAAATTATGGAATTACAAACTGGTATAAAATATTCCAAGAAAATAAACTCCAGGGAAACAAGATAGAAATACTTTTGGTACATGGCAAAGAAATACAAGAAATTTGCCTACTTTTGCTGGAAGTGATTCACTGTTATTAAACTTTAGCCACATGGATCTGTTCTCTTACCAAATTTTTGCTCATTTCTTACAACTGGAGGACGGAACATTTCTGCCGTCAGAAGAATCCTAGCAAACCTGTACCTTGTATCATTTCATGATAACTTACCTAGTACCCAACCAAGACTATTTTGTTGGAGTGATTGGAGATACTCTTATGTAGATAGGCCTTGGAAACAACCATATAAGCTATTTTTCATGATTGCCCTTTGTGAAGATGGGAGATACAAAAATGGTGACAACAACACCTCTAAGCCTCTCACATAGTCAAGAAGGTAAGGCAAAATACTAATCAAATAGAATAGCTTAAGGCTGGTTCTGTTCAAGGTAGATTTCAATGTTTGTGTATTCTGTGCTTCTCAATTTTTCAGGCACCTGTTCAATGTCTCATGTTCATTTAGGATCATAAATTTTCTTTATGTTGTAGACTGAAAGGCTAACATAGATAAGAAAGCAACAATGCAGAACAACCAGGTAGGCTATAGTCTATAAACCCCACCACAAGGCACACAGTATAGCTGTTGTGAAGCTAAGTTTGGATATGGAAATGGAATTCATTTGTTCACCAAGTCTTCTTCCTCAAAAATCTGTTTTTTCTCCATGTTTAGAAATGAATCATTCTTTGTAGTATATTACTTATCTATAGTCATGCCATGCCAGAGGGGGAAAAAAAAGACCACAAGGATTCATTCTTCCTCCCCTTGAAAGCAGAAATTAGAGTTTGTACTTTGCTATCAAGATTCAGAGTAAAAACATCTGATTAAGTTAGAACAATTCTTTCACTGAAGAACTGTAATAGAAGTTAGAACATCCTATTTTGAAGATTTGATGCAGAAGAATGTATTAGAGAACAATCATTTTTTAAAGAAGTGGGGAGGGAATTAAATAGTACATGATTCCTCACTTCCAAAGCCCTGTTACCTCAAATGCAACCAAGAGGAAGTGGTTTCCCTACTGCACACATTTTTGCTCTAATGAACCATTTTAAAGCTGAATGGTTCCAACAGGCAGAAAAATACTTCCTTTGGTTAGAGGAAGAACTTTGGATCAGATGAGTCCAAGATTATTCAGATACCACCAAAACACTGTAATTTAGCTCCTATCAGTAATAAAAAGGTTCTTCTAAAAATATGGTCTTTCCACAAGCATGATTTCTGTTCCAGAGTGGGTTTTTCAATATCTCCCCATTTCACAACACAGTTGGTATACCATGGTGTGCAGAATTACTCTGTTACCATGCTTATTTTTTTATAAGAACTTAGCTATTCAATTAATTCCCTTTTACATTATCCCGGAATAGTTTTTACCTTTCCCAAAACATGTGCTTTTTGTGCTTTTATGCCAAGTCTACATAAAATCCTTGTACTTTTCACAGATATTTAGATATTGTTCTTTAGGTAATAGGTGATAAATATTTTTAAGTTTCATTAATGTAGCAAAGATAATTTTGTGTGAATTAACTTCAACCTACCCAGTCCTGGGCAAAGGAAAAGGATCAGCAGCAAACCTGAGTTAGGAGTCTGTAGGAAATCTGGTTAAACTACTCCTGTAGAAGTTGCATTAATATAGTGCGACTGAAATGGATCTAGGTGGTAAAGAGGCTTAGCTTAACGACTCTCCAATCTTTATGACATCAAGAATTTCCCGTGTGACAAAAATGCTTCTGTCTTCATTCCAGCTTTATCAACTCTTGTCACAACCCAGATCCATTGTATAGATCAACTGTCAGCAGCAGAGATAATGCAAAGGGGTTTCAAACCATTCATGAGGGCAGCTGCAACTCTTCCTTTGCAGACACCTAGACACTCACATTCACATATTCATAAGAGGCTAATGTAACAGAAGATGCTCTGCAGAATGTGCAGAGGCAGAATGTGAAGTTTCAAGGTAGAGGTAATGTAGCATACTTGCCAGCATTCCGAGGAATGTCACAGCCCAAAAATGATGGTGTTGCCTCTTTGTGATACCTTGTTGAAACTCTTAGTATTATTTATTGCACCAATTAGGCTAGGGCAGATCATATTCTCGTAACTGCCTCTGCTACAGCTGTACTCCATCCCTGCCCATAATACCCCCTAAAGTATGCCACTTCCCCAGTAGACCAATCACAGGAGCTTAGAAGCAGCCTTAATGTAGTTCAAGGCAGGAGGACCTTCACTTCAATCAGACACAAGCTTCCTCATGCAAGTAAAAGGTAGACTCTTTAGAAATAAACAATATCACAGACACTTCTACAGGAGCGTGCCAAGGGGGAAAGTGGCAATTGGTACACTAGTCCTGTGGTTGACAGGGGACTGTCCACCTCTGCTCCAACTTCTGCTCCAAGTCCTTGAGCTCGGGATATGCAGAAGGGATTTGGAAACAGCTTGTTCTTGAGAGGAGCAACCAGGGTAGGTTAATTGTAAAGTTATCATTCTATCAGCTGATTTGGTAGCAGCTTCAGGCAATGGCATAAAACCGGATCTGTTCATGCTGCAGTCTTTTGCCACACAGAACTCCTCAGTAGTCTGCTGTGTATTCAGTACCATGCAGTCCTCGACAAAGTAATGTGAATTCCTTTACCATCTCCTTCACACGACGTTTGTTCACACGTTCTCTGCTAACACAAAGGAGGGAGGATAAAAGATCAACAAAAGGATGATAGATTGTAAAATTTCAGGGCTTACCGATAAAGAATCGACACATGGAGCAGTCCATTTAGACATGCTTCAAACAGTTATTCTTGTTGCCCTACTCACTGGAACTCTTTTTATTTACAAATGTGGACAAAAAGCATTGAGAACAAAACTGTTCATGCTAGTCTCTTCCAGAGATTTGTCATGTGTGCTGGCTTCCATTCTTTCAATTCCAGATCCAAACTGGCATAGAGCAGGGAGATCTTGAAGCAAGATGTGGGTTGGTCCCTGGGATCAGAGGTTTAGTCTTCTGAGCTTTTGGATTCGTGCTGGAGCCCATTTTCCGGGAACGTCTTTCTATCGGAATGTGCACATTCCAGCAAAGAGCGGTTCCCTGCGGAAGGGCTCCAGCACGAGTCCAAAAGCTCAGAAGACTAAACCTTTGGTCTCGGTGACCAAACTGGATTGGATCTTGCAACATTATCCTGGGACACATATATTTGCCTTCATTCACAAGTTTTACGTGCATTCATATAAGTCCAAATAATATTTGTAGCCACAGGCCCTGATAAAGCAGAATCTATAATGTCTGAAGCATATTCATATTCAAGCAAAGGTATACATAATGTCTTTTAGGTCTCTCTTCTTAAGAGGGTAGAATCAAGGAGACAGTAAGAAGAGCCAACACATGGAACCTCCAATCTCCTATAGCCTTTCAGCATATACTTAAAGAGGGAACATTAAACCCTTTTCTACCAAGCAGCAATGAAAATTAGATTGAAGAACTGAAGCCTTCTGCTCTTGGACATAAAATACTATCAACAAGCTCTGTTAAAACGCAAGCCACCATTCTAGTGATGTCATCTGGCTCCAGAGCAGTCACATTTGCAAGCATATTGTATGAAGTATAAACAGGAACACTTAAGCTGGATCACTTCTGAGGGATTTGATATTAGCTAACCAGTAGCTTTTCACTTTGGAAAAATTGGTGGGATACCCCCCCCCCAAAAAAAAAAAGGCACTCCAGCTGGTTTGCCTACAAGTGCAGCACCATGCTATAGAACGGGTCTCCAACCTTGGCAACTTTAAGACTTGTGGACTTCAACTCCAGAGTTCCTCAACCAGCAAGTCTTAAAGTTGCCAAGGTTGGAGGCCCCTGCTATAGAAGACAGAAAAAGGAAAGAATATATTTTCTGTGTACCATTTTTTCTATTGAACTCTATACAAATAACTTGTATATATTTAATATATTTAGCTAACATAAGTGCTGTTACTTTTATAAAATAATAATTAAATGAATTATTCTTAAGAGGCCTCGCTGTATAGGGCTAATTAAGATTTTTACCATCTGGACTTCAATGTAACAATTTACCAAAAGAAAATTTAGGAATTTAGAACTAAGCACGAGATAGAATACATGGAATAATATTTATAGAGCCTATTCTGTTGAATTGTTCCACAATTCTTTCTCTCTGAAAATATGCCAAGAAGAAACTCACCTGAGAATTTGTTGGCTAAAAATGTCCTTTTGCTCAGGGCTGACACGGGTCGATGGAAAGCCATCCTGCTGCATCACTTCCTTGATCCACACACTCAGGTAACTGAAGCAATGCTTGTTGAGAGCAAAAAGAATCTCAGCAAAATGATCCATCAAATTTCGTGAAGCTTGGCCACCTATGCCCTGCAAGGATGGAACAAATCCAGTCAAATCTTGCAAAAGACTATACTGCAGGGTGAACTTTATGAAGATGCCAGTAAATTATACCAAGGGCCAGGCTGAGTGCTTCAGAATATTTAAGGTCCCAGCCTTAAACAGATTCCAATCCTATGCATGCATACTTGGAAAATAAGCTCCACTTAAACTTTAGTTGAATTTATGTGAAGGTAAACATGGACAGAATCATGCTGTAGATAATCCTGTACATATTCTGATAACAAGGAAACTGAATAAAACAAGTTGGAGTAAATGCAGCCTATGTGTGAGCAGAGTGGTTCCCAATTATCCTTTTTCATTGATCCCAGATTATGAAAGACACACTGCTTACCTCAATTACAGCTTGTAGCATCATTTTGCCATTCTCATGTACCACTTGTCCCACAGGTGCAATCTCCCCACAGCGTGGCAGCAATTCAGTCTAGAACAAGTGGGAGAAAAGGTCTAAGTGGACAAAATATCAAGAACTTGTTATCAAGCTATCAAGAACACAAATTTCAAATTGGAAATATCCCTCTCTTGCAGACAGAATTTAAATAAACATAATGGGGAGTTTGCCACTTTATTTCCAAGTTTTAATACAAACATTAAGTACATAAAAAGAGATATCCTCAAGAAGTAATAATGAAAGCAAGTCCTTTCATTCAGTCTGGGAGAGACTCTCACTGATCAGTGTTGGTGTTTTGCTACTCTGTCTCAGAACAACTGCTTTTCATATTATGGTTCTATGACACCACTAGCCAATGATAGATTTACTCTGCCAAAGACAAATACTCACAAAAAAGCCACAGGCAGCTTTAACAGTTGGTGCTTCAGGAAACTTTAGAGAGATCACAGCTAGAAGGAAGCAATAATTTGGTAGTCAGTTTGTGTAATTACAGGGTGGGTTTTTTTGGCAAGTTGAAAAAAAAGTAAGCGTTCCTTCCTAAAGTCTTTTTACAAAGGGTTTTGTTTAGTTTTGTAGACATTTCCATATCAAGAACTTTTCTCCATTCTTTACAATCGTCACAACTTGTACGGATCATTACCCATTTGTCTAAGCCATTTCCCACAGTGATTTTAAAGCAACTCAGTCTATGGCACGTGCGTACTCACCACAATGGAATACGGCTTTGACATCCAGGCTGCTACACAGGAACAAATCAGGTTTCCGTTTGAGTGCCTGCAAGGTACACATATATACACAGACAATAAACACAGCTTTGGCAAGCCATGGACAAGCAATTGCCACACAGGAACCCTTGGCAAAGGCTTGCATGTGCAACTTACCTGGCCATCAGCTATAAAAGAGTAAGCCAGGTATGGGAAAAAGGGAAATGATTATAAGATGAATGTGTCTTTATAATTCAAGAGCATAGGGTCCAGGTAAGGACGAGCCTCTGAAGAAACATGAAATTGAATTATTATCTGGAAAACAGCTTCCTAGTATTCCTACTTCGTTACAAATAATGAGGTACCCCAAGTATAGGAATTCCACTCTAGATAATCAGAATAAGAATTATTCAGATACTTAGCATTTGGGTTTATTTTTTTTTATATCTACATCTGCCTAGAAACATATTACAATACCACAGAAAGTAGAAGCAAGAACAATACATACTTAGTTTATCAGTAGTATGGATTGCAATTCCCAGTTCCTGTACTTTTGTTCTGAAATCTGAGTTATCATGACATTCTTAAGCACAAAGCATTAGCCAAACAGCAAATTCTGTATCATCTAATCAAATTTTACACAACTGAAGTATAGTGATGACTAAATTATTAGAAATAGTAATCTCTTCTATGATGCAGAGCAACTGGATTTTTAAGATACAGTACCTTTAACAGCAACAAATCTTTCAGCACCATGGACAACAGCTCCAACTCCTGTGCCTGAGTAACTATGATAGCATTTCTAAGCATTCTGTTCTATGTACAAATGGATCCCTGTTATCTAACCACATTGTTAGACATGTTTTCTATCATTAAAATATTACAAATGTTGCATAATGAGCAGCAATTGGATTTCTACAATAATATTTTAAACTGCAATAACTAATTTTTATATCTTTGTGTTCTATTTTTCTTGCTCTCTGTTTCGCTTACAAACAAAAGCAATCAGATTAGCCGTGTTCCTTTTCCTGATGAAAGAAACAAACTATATTTTATTTTCATTTGTTCTAAGATCACTGTTTCAATCTTCTTGGTGTTAATTTATAGACTTCGTAACATTTTTATATTGCTATAAGTTATGAATTTCAGTATTATATTTGCCATTATTTTACTGAAAAAAGTCTGTTTTCTTACCATATTCATACAACTGATTATTTAGATATGTATTTTACAGCAATCTTAAATGAAAAGCAAGTATGTTGAATCATATTTGGCCCTTACAATACAGAAAGCAATGCCATGTAGAGAATAAAATACATCTCTGTCACAGTATACCTTTGTAAATGTTTATAGCAATCTTTCTTATAATCAAAGAAAATCAAGCAAAATAGTAAAGAATTAATTTCTATGAACACCAAATGACTTTCATGAAAATATATAATCAGACATGTTCTTTCTTTGCCGTCAAATCAGATTTTGCTCTTGGCAACTACATGGAAAGCCTTTGCAGTTTTGTAGGAAGAAATTAAGAAATTGTTGTTGCCATCTTTCTAGGATTCGGAGGGAATGACTAGTATAAAGTCATCCAAAATATTATTTGCTAGTTTTTAATATTTTACATTTTTAGATTAACTCTTTATCTGAACTGCCCTTGAAGTTAAATATATAAGCCTATTTGAAGGACTTATGATTTGATTTTTAAGTATGTATGTAGGCAACCTATTGTATTCCAGATATTTTTAAGCCACCCTTATGGCCAATAGTAAAGAACTATGAAAACTAGAAGCCAGAGGATTAGAAGAGTACTAGGTTGCCTACTCTGTTTTGAACAATTAAAGTTAGTACAGCTTCCTAATTTCAGAAGAACCAACTGCCAAAAATATCAAACCTAGGATCATCATTTAATTTAGGATTAATAAATCCTAAGGCAAATCAGCCTTATTGGATTATCTTTAAATAAGGAAGGATGAAGGGAGTGTTGTGGTATAATTATATTCCAACAGAGTACTTCAAGGGCACAATCAAAACCACTATGCAGACATAAAAAGAATCTATTCTACATGCATTTTAAAGGGATTTCTTGAAGAATCCCGATACGCTGTTTAATAACTTCCCAGTCTTTGAAGGAACCTGTTTTTTGTTTAGAATCATAGTGATGTCTTATGATTTATTCAAAATGAAATATCTATTCTGCAGATTGATTGATATCCTATGAAGTTATAATGTTTTATAGGCATGTAAATTGAACCAGTCAGCAAAAGAATAGCTGATATGCAATCAATTCTGTTGACGAGTCCATTCTCAGAGCAGGCAGCGAATAAAACTATTGTGAAATGTTGCTAACTAGGAGGAGAGGACCCCTATAATTTTGTTCTTTTTCCCTATTTGATACCAATAAATGTTGCTATGGAAAAAATAATTTTGTTCTTTTTCCCTATTTGATACCAATAAATGTTGCTATGGAAAAAATATAAATGATCTCTACTGGAGAAGTTCAGTATCTTCTATACTGTAGCAGGACATGATATATAATCTAGGAGAAAATACACATGACTTATATAAACCAAAGATTTGATTACTGGTATTGATTTAATGCTCTATAGCAATATTCTCCAATCTTTCTGGCTTTGCAGACTGGCAAGGGGGAGGGGGGAGAGAGGGGATGGTTCTGCATGAGCAGCTGGCAAGCACACATAGCTCCATTTCCGTGTGTGGTAAGCATGTGCGCCTGCCACCCACACACTGGAACGTGCGTGCACAAGTTCATGCACTGCTCATGTAAGTGGGAATGGATGTGTGCGTGTCATTTCCACGGCCTGATTGCAAATAGCTCACAGCCCATTAGTGGGCCACAGACTGGAGTTTGGGGAACCCTGCTTTACACCTTCTTGGGAAAAGTAGATTCTTGAAAAATTGCCAGAACAGACAGAAAGACAGAATTTCAAAAAGCAAATTAGCTCCCAAAAGCTCTATATATCTATAATTATTGATAAATGTTTAGTTTACTTTATTGTCATTGCACTTTGTATAACGAAATCAAACACCATCTTCAGTGCACATCATGACCATGAAAATAAACACAAACACACATCCTTCACGCTCCACACATTGAATTGAAAACCCCCGACACCACACCAACACTGCACTATACAGCAGAATTCAAAAGAGCTACTGCCCTAGGATAGAAGCTGTTTTTCAGCCTATTTGCCCTTGCTTTTATTTTTCTGTACTGTCTGGCAGATGGTAATAGTTCAAAAAAAAGAATGCCCAGGATGAGATGGATTTTTGAGAATGTTTTGAACTTTCTTAAGGCAGCAGGAGCTATAAAGCTCTTCCAAAGAGGAGAAAGGGCAACCAATGATCTTCTGGGAAATGACGTTAACCTTCTGGAGTGCTTTCCTATCTGCCACTGCAATTGGCAAACCATACACAGGTGCAGTAAGTTAAGATACTCTCTGTGGTGCAGCGGTAGGTAGAAGGTCACCAGCAGTTTTCATTCAGTTGTTGTTTTCTGAGAAGTCTCAGGTAGTATAATTTCTGCTGGGCCCTTTTGACCAGGGCTGCAATGTGGGCACCCCAGGTCAGGTCCTCTTTTGGGGTAACACCCAGAAACTTAAAACTGGCCACTTGCTCCACTCGGTCTCCATTGATAAGCAAGGGATGGATGTCCGATCTGTTCCTTCTATAGTCCACTATAAGCTCCTTGGTCTTATTTGTATTGACGACCAAGTTATTATCTCCACACCACAAAAGCAACCATGGGCAGGCAGACTCAGTAGGCAGACTCCCGCCTCCTCCCCCCCCCCCCCGGAGATGAGTACCGCCATTGTCTGGACACTCACTGAGTACTTTTATGCATTATTTAATATGAGGAAAAGTATATGATTACAGAAATAGTTTATTTCTGCTAAGAAAAGCATCTGTATAAGAGACAAATACACCTAACAAATGTTTCACTTAGCTAGAGATTTTGGGCTCAACTGTGGTTGTAAGTTGAGGACTATCTGTATTTTTAATTAGTGTTGAAACAAACCAGTGAGCAATGGTAGGCATGGTAACAAATGTCAACGAATCTCAATAAATCTTTTTCTAATGTCAGTGGCTCATAAATTTTCTAAGAGTAGATAATACCTCCTCAGGTCGGGGCTACGGTGACTCACGTGGTAAGACACTAGGCCTGCGTACCACTGAGGTCAACAGCTCGGCGGCTCGATTCCTGTGTGCGAACAAACCATAGAGGGACAAGAAGCATCCCCCGATTGCCTACCAGCATTCAGGCATCCCATGGGTAAAGATAACACCGACCGAAACAATTCCTTTCACAGAGGCAGCCAGCCACTTCGGTGATACCTAGCTAACACGTGCCATACACTAAATAAATAAATAACCTCCTCAGGTGAAGAAAAAGCATTTTTAAGAAGGTGATGCCCTGATTCTTAAAATAGTGTTAAAATGTCATATTTTTCTGAATCTCTTTAGTTTTACAGAAGAAAAAACGTGAGATGTATTTGCATGCAATTGCAAATATTGGCTGCAAGCTTTAAAATCTGTCACAAGGGGGGGCTAGGTGCTAAAACACTTTCCATATCACAGCCTACAAAAAGCTTACCAAGCAACAATAAATCAGAGCCAAGAGGAGAGCATCTTGCTGTAGTCAGGAGAACCAGATGATATCAAAGATCATGCCCTTCCCTGCTTCATTAATTCGTAATCCTGCAGCTGATTTCCAGTAAAGATATTGCTCATCCAACCCAAAAGCAGTTCACGGTCCACTTATTTCCTAGCTGAACTATCCAAGCAGTACCTCACTGTATTGTACATTACATCATTACAACAACATTTGAGACAAGGCAGCACGAAAATTCATGATCTGGAAAAAAAAAAAAACCAACCCAGGAAATCTCAACAAGAGTGAAGAAGGATGGAGCACCAAAAGACTTTGAAAGCACTTAGACAAATCAGGTTATTTCCTGTTACTCATATTAGATCAGGTTTCTCTTCTAGATATAACCCACTAGATGACTGACTTCTACCCAACAACTGGAAACTCTGGATTTGTTAAGAGCTCAGAATCATTAGAGCCAAACATGCAACACATATACAATATGGATTTTTAAAGTTTCTGAACTGCATTTGCCATTTTCCAAAGGTTCTTCCTGTTTCAGGTCACAGCACATGACCTGAACCAAATCCAATCTAGAGGTCTTGTTGCATTTCTATATAGAGAAGAAGGGATAAACTTATACCTAAGAAAAGGGATAATGTTTTGTTTTCAACTTCCACAGAAACAGATGAGAAACTCGATATTCAACTAAAAGGAAAAACGTTGTCAACAGAAAGCTAAAATAGGTTTAAATTGAATTAAAAAAGAGAAAGAGAGAGAACAGAAAGTGAATGAATAAGAAACTAAAACACACCTGTGCCAGGAGTTGCATAAATGAATCAACAATATCAGGATGATCCCTGGGCCCTAAAAATATAATAAAGATGTAACTGAAGAGAAAAATCATACAAACAGCAACTTAACATCATATAGTTATGTGATACAGAAAGAATTTACAAGTGAAAACAGGAGTAAGGGAAGGTGGGGGGGAGGGTGCAACAGGGTGGGCTGAAGAGGGCAGGCACATGAGCAGCTTGAAGCAAGTTAAAGAAACAAAACATACAAAAATCATGGAGCTTGGAAACCCAAGAACAGAAAGAAAGTGCAAAGGAATAGGCATGTCGCCCAGATTCCCCTGCCAAGCACCAGGAATAAGAAAGGGGAACTGACTGCACCCTAGCAGGGAAGGAAAAGAGAAGCAGGAGCTAATTGGACATCAATTTCTTTTAGAGAACTAGCATATTTGCAGTGGATACTTATCTTAAAATACTTGGTCCCTGAAGATAATTCTAGAGTCTATTGACAAATCCAATATTGATGTGAGTGAATAAAATCCATCTGAACTGTAATGGCCATCCCAACACACTATGCTCCTTTCACTCTTGTCAAAATGTTCACTTGACTGGGAAGTATATAACTTTGCAACATTTTTAATAGGGAAAGACTGCTGATAACCACCCTTCAGCATCAGGCACCGTAAGACTCATCTTCCTCTGCGTTGATGCCATAGTTCTGCCTAATGAAACCAGGCATTAACAGGGTATCACTCAAGTACTGATTCCAAGTTCCAAGTTCCAACCAGCCTCCTGGGGATGGGACCAGATACCTTAATACCATGCTATTGCATGCTGATTTTATTTACATACTCTAAGCTTATCCCCTCAATTAGGGACACCTTAATGGCAGTATGGCAATTCCGCAGAAGCAAAAGGCAAACCCAAACACTTGCTAGGAAATCAGCAGAGCTCTGAGAGAAAACCTGTAAGCAGAAGGACAGAGGAGTTGTGGTGCAGAACCTTCAGAACAAACTGGGCCACAGGAACAGATAGATATGAGTGACAACACATTGTTCTGGTTATGTTGAACTAAATAGCAACACACTCCCAACTGGTAGTAGGTCTTATTCAAAGCCAACCATTATGCGAACAAGACTACTAACTCGACTTTTTATTAAAACTGAGAATCTGACAAACAAAGGGCACAGCTTCAGTTTAAAGAAGGAAGGAGGGGAGAGGAGAATATGATAGCACTGTTGCCCTCTCAAATAGCAACTGATATTCAGAGAGAAACAAGCCAATAAATTTGATTCTCATTACTCAGGATATAATTTCTAAACTTGGCTGGAGCTCATTCAGCAGGGCCTACTATCTGAACAAGGGAATGGTGACTATCTGCAATCCTACAGGTGAATCTGAAAGTCTTACAAATAGAAAGAATTGTTACCAAATGCAACTGCTTCACAAGAGTGAGGGTCTCAAGACATACATACCTTGCTGAAAGAGTGTTAATGTAACTGATGTAACAAGCAGAAAGAGCGCCTTGATTGGTGGGAAATGGGCAGGCTCATGGGCAAAAATGTGAACCAGCTGAGGATGTAAGAGAACACAGAAATCTAATAGTTATGACATTTCGCATTCTATTTCACATTCCTAAACCTACTTTTTACCAATTTCCTCCCCTTACTCATATTTGGGCCAACAAATTGTCTCTACTATTAAGCATCAGTGAAAACTTTAGTACTAAGATTCCAAAAGAGGCAAGAGATTAGATGGTCAAGGATGTTGCAGTTTTTCATTTGTTTTTGTCCATAGAGACACATACTATCCATTTACATGAGCTAACAGAGAAAAAAATATTTCATTTTTGTAAAATTCTTATATCAAAGGAAAAAGCCAAGAGTACCAGATGGCAGAAAAACTGCTCAACAAATATTACTTTTCTTTTTGAATTTAGTATTTATCAGAGATTAATGTGCTAAAAAAACTTACCTGTCTGGTGAGGTCTATAGCAGATGCCTGAGGAATAGTGCTATACATCTGTCCCAGCATCTCACACAGTTGAGGCACCATGGGTGCAAAATCATCTAGAAGAGTCTTCACAGATTTTTCAAAAATGGAGCACACAGACTGTGGGGATAAGAGGCTGTGTTAAGGGAAAACCGGGTGCAGGAAATAATTTTCCCCCTCAACTAAGGAGTTACTTGTTTTGTATTTTATTCTTACTTGAAGAAATTTGAGGCAGCATAAAATTTTTGTATTTTATCCTTTGAGAGAGGGTAGACTGAGCAAGACTTGTTTGTGATCATCCAGCAAAAAATCATGATAAAAAAACTCCCCATTTTTTTAAACTCCCCATTTTGACTCCCCATTTTTTTTAAAAAAATAATATTCTATCTCGCTCACATCAGCCACTATTACAATATTACAGTCTTTTCACTTTTACAGTTCTCCTGCTGTTTCAAAAGTTGGTTTTCTTGAATGAAAGTGAAAACATTTTTTTCAGCTGGAAATTGTGATATGCATGTAAACACCAAAGGATGTACTGTAGGAAAGCCTACTATTCTCCAAATAGTTTAAATGCTTTCTATTTATCTATGAAGGTTTGAGTTATGTACATGGCATAACAAGATGGTATGCACCTTGTAAGATCACATTTGGGCAGCTATATAAATAATGCTAAACAAAGAAACAACAGGCCTGATGAAACAATTTGGCCAAAATATTATAAATTTGGTTATAGAGCTTCATAATGAATCTCATGTGGACTAAAATCCTGAAGTAGGAATTTTAGATAAATACTTTTTGCTATAGAAAACTATAATACAGTGGCCTTTGAAGTATTGAATAAAAAATCAAACAGAGCATTGGTTCATAAAGTTTATGGCCTCTTTTGTCAATACACTAATTTTTAGATGTGACATAAACAAGATGAACAAACTATTAACATAGGAAAGCAAATAAGATTTAATAGATTTGATAAAGACATGTTGGAAGCGTCCCATGAATGAAATCTAGCAGCTGAAATATAAAATGTGTTCAATAGGAACAGAAGCAATAGAAAAAGTTGCACTATGTGTTAAAAGTAATCACTCCTGTTCAGAAACCCAAGTGAATGTACCTAGCACTTTAAAGAGCATCTCTGGTAAATAAGCAGAAGAACAAATAAAAGGCACACAGGCTTCAATTTTTACTATCACAAGTCTCACCATGGAAAATACGTGAATAATCTCTTTTTTAAAAAATGCAAATCTTTCTCAGACATGACACAGTAATTCTAGGGGACATATTATCTAATATCTGTTTGGAGAATTTCACCAAACCTAGGCATTTCAGGAAATTCCTGAACTGGTGGTTTTGTTTTTTGTTTTTTTGGACAATTTTCTCCTTGAGAGAGAGGGGAAGGCAAGAGAGATTTGGCCACCCTTGACATGATACCGTTTTTTGATTTAGAAAACAAAAATCTGAATTCCAAGGTAAAGGATGAAGAATACATAACTGGGTAGCTATGCTTGCAAGGAAATAAAAATAGTAGTTGATTGCAATGTCAATATGAATCAATAATATTACATCAATACCAAAAAAAAGGCAAGTGCAAGAGAAGCAATGTTTCCAAATCAATAGAAAGATTGTTTGCAATTATTTTGCACTGGACAAATCCTACTTTAAATATTATGTCCAATTCTGGGCTGCACATATTTAGAAAGCTTCAATTAAATTGGAATAGGTTCAGCAAAAGGAAATGAAAATTATTATAAGACTACTCTTGAGTAGAGAAGACTAAGGGTTAAATGATAGCACTCTTTGTACTCTTCAAATATTTTACTGACTTACAAAAATCAGTAAGAGCAGTTCAACACTGGGACCAACAGAATAATCATGCCTCCCTTCATTGGATGTCTACAATCGTAGGTGAGATACTTCTTTTTCAGAAATACATATTTCAAAATTTTACACTGAGTAAGGGATTGAAGTGCAATTTTTTAAATTCTATATTCAAGCACTGTTAAAAATGCAAAGGACTTCATTCATATTGAGGCAAAACTAGAGATATAATTTTATTAGGGAAATGGTTGAGAATTTAGTGTAAACAGCTTTTTATTTGTCATGCAGATATATCAAACAAAATTTTAGCCATATGAAAATTTATTTTCAAGTTTGTACTGATTATACTTATCTTTCTTTTTAAATAAGTGTGTAACCCGAAGCAAAAGATCAAGCAAGAAAACAAAACATAACCAGAAATGAGTTTAAAGAATTTCCAGTACTCATTTGTCTCATACTAAATACTACTACAAAGGAATAGCCCTAGGCTCATGGATATAGCAGCTGGTTGCTAATCTCCTGTTACAAATTGTATAGTTTATTTCTTCTTTTTTTCATGGTAGTTGTTACAAAAATCCCTAACTCTTCACAGGCTGGATATACCTCTCAGTTCTCTAGAGTGAAATACACATAAATCAATTGTTGCACTCCCTTTCAATTGGCTACTTTTATCTACTGGTTTTAAGTGAGCTGTCTAAAAAAGACATTGCAACTATTTACAACAACATAAAGTTATATTTTATATGCTATATGAAATGTAACAATATTGTATATAAGATAAAGTAACAAAGAAAACAAGAGGCAATGAGGAGTGAGGGAGAAATTATAATGGCACTTTCTCTGGGAGAGAAGAGACCACAATGATTGTTGCTTTCCCGTTAGTGAGGGTCAACCAAAGAATGACACAGCAAGGCTGATTTAGGCTGCAGCAACAGGACAGCAAGCCCTTTTAATCTCAATGTTCCTTTCTTATATATCTGCATGAGTACAGCTGGATATCTGTTTTCTCCCAACTATTTTCTTTCCTTTTTTTTTAACTGCAGCAATCATTTTTGAGATGTTTAAAGCTGTATTACCAAGTCATCAGAGGAAAAAATTGAACTGGATCAAAATGAACTGAACCAATTCAGCCCCTCCCAAATTAAGGGAATTACTTGAAATTATCTTCTAGAATCAATCCCCAGACAGGAAGCACTACTTATCTTTCTGATCCAGAGAACACAATGTAAAATACATAGCTTAATGAATGCTAAACAATTAAAAATGTAGGATAGAATAAAAGCGATACCATTTTGCTAAAAGCAAATCAGATCGGTATTAGATTAACAGTAAATATTTTTGAAGTTTTAAATACTTTCATAGTAAAATTGTGGTTTTTTTTAAAATAATTAAGTAGATTTTAATTTATAAGGCAGGAATGCAAAGTTGTTATTCATACAGTTCATACATTATGTATACTTGGTTACATATATACACATAAAATTGCAAAATTGCAGTGTGATAAAAATATAGTGAATGAATAATAATCCAAATGGCACTACTGCTACATAGATGATATCATGCTTTTTAAGTGTATATGCTTGACTCAATTCATATATGCCATAACTTACCTTAGAAAGGGGGTGGTATGGTAATTTCAAGCTATTTAAGAAGAAATATAGCAGATCTAATGCTAAGAAATACACCAGCATAATTCGGATGAGTATACTACAGCAGTATGTCAAGTACCTATCACAGATCAAATATTTTTAGAGCATCACAGGATAAATCTGGGTTTCTCCTCCTAGCAGAGAGGTTAAGTTTTTCTCAGGCCTATGTTTCTAAAAGAAATGTTCTGTTACCAGTATTAGCAGATCCCTGGGTAGATATCAGAGCAGTAAATCCACCTCCTCAGGCACGGTAACTATCTGAAGCAAATGGCCTGCCCTGTATCCCTTTGTGTGTGTTTTTTTTTTTAACTAGAAGAAGCATTACCTCCACAACTTGGGCATCATTTAACCACTTGCTGAGCACTTTCTGGATGAGCTGGAAAACTTGCTGTAACACCACCACTACCTATAAAGGAGAATGAACATAGAATATAATTCAGAAATGAGTGTGTCTTACATTATTTTGAATTTATTTATAGACATTCAGATTTTCAGATAGAAAGAGGGTCTGAGATTCTCTTGAAAACCTTCTGGGTACCTCCCATAACTACAATGCATATCTAAAAATATACAGTGCATATCGTATTTCTCATTCTCAATGACTAATGCAAACGAAGCTTATATCTTTTTTTAAAGAATGTTCTGAACACTAAAAGTCATATAAAAACTGCTCATGATCTTGGGTAACTCAGCTAAAGAGTCTCACTTAGAATAGAAGAATACAAGGAGACTTCCAGGGAAGATGGCAGACTAAAGATGGCTCCATGAAAAGAGGAGATAATGTTTGCGGCCATTGTGGAAATTGCCTATTAACTACTTCAAAGAAGTTAAAACACCTTCAAAGTGACAAGATGAGATGCAATGCCTTCAATCTTTAATATATATTTTTTTTAATTTTAAAATTAAGATTTTAAAATAAACAGCAAAAAAGTAAGACAAGGTTTTGCCTATAAAAGTTTTAAACAGAGAAAAGGCTCAGAAAATGTTGGAATATTGGATTTTAAAGACTTTAAAATTAATCTTAAACAATATATTTTTGTGGGAAATAAGCAGTTTGGATATAGGAGACATAACAAGTAAAGGAACTTATAAGGATGGTCAGAGATATTTTTGGAAAACTGTAATGGGAACTGCAATAGGACTTTGAATTAATTATATAAGCTATCTTGTGTCTTCTTGGGAACAGTTTCTTCCTAGAATAAGATGTTATAGAAAGATATATGTAAAGAAATCTATCAATCGGAACACAACTTTGAATTAGAATTTGTTAACAGATATAAAGAAAAAATAAATAAGACTTTAAAAATTAAGAAATAAATAAATATCAAAGAACACCTTTTTTGCTGGACTTACAAACTAGGCTGTTTAAACTATTGAAGACATTCATAACAAGGATCAACAACCATCTGAATGGGTTACAGAGAAAGATTGTTCTGTATAAAAAAGGAGAATACAAAGTTTATTTGACCATGTTTAAAATGGGAATGTCGTGATTTTAGGTGGTTCTTTTTGGATGCCGATATCTGGAAAGAAAAAATGTGGCATATTGTATTTGCTTGCATTTAATATGACGTTTAAGCTTTTCCCCTTACTACTTTATGTAGCTTAATTTCATAGTGTTTAAACTGACTCTGTACCTGTCTTTTTAGTTCTATGTATTAGTTTTATAAAATGAGAACTTATTCCTGTTTGTTATGATAATTTTTCATTTTTTGTTTATATTAGGATATTAAAATCCTTTATATTTGCTAAATGTGGATTTGTTTATAATTTATTTGAATGGGATAATTTATTTGGGATGGTTTTCTTTGGAGCTGTTGGCATAGAAGGTTGTGTATTGGCACTTGTCTTTTTTAAAGGAGAAATGGTCCCTCCTTGTCATGTTAAACTAGATTTCCTTGTTTATATTACTCTATCGAAATCATTTTATGTCTTTTAAATGAGGTTTTGCTTACAAGTAACAGCTGAGATATAGAATGTTGAGTTTTATATATATTAAATAATATTGTTTTAAATTCTTCACTAGTCATTTTGCTGATTGAAGATGTTGCTTATATGATTAGCATCGATAAGAGATGAATTATGGGATACAAAGTTTTATATTTATTATTAAAGGAGATGAAAAGATTATGAAATTATTTATACTTGTCATGATGAGGGTGGGAAGTTGTTTTTTTGGGAAGAAATGTTTTTCTTTTTCTTCTTTTTCTTTTTTGTACCCTTTTCTTTCCCTTTTCCTTTTTTAAGTTTGTATTATATTTTATTGTTGTATTTAAAAATTTTAATAAAATTAGTACAAAACACAATATGGGAATATAAAAATATCACTTTCATCATAATTTTTAAATAGGACAGTATTACTTTCTACAGGGAAAGCTGCTCATAATAACTGCATTGCAGAGGAAATAAGCATTTATTAAAAATAAATGCTTACAAAGCAGTGGTGGGATTCAAATTTTTTTACTATTGGTTCTGTGGGCGTGGCTTGGTGGGCGTGGCATGGCATGGTGGGCATGGCTTGGTGGGCGTGGCAGGGGAAGGATACTGCAAAATCTCCATTCCCTTCTCACTCCTGGGGGAAGGTTACCACCGATTCTCCGAACTACTCAAAATTTCTACTACCGGTAATCCAGAACTGGTTAGAACCTGCTGAATACCACCTCTGATACAAAGATAACATCTTCAACTATCAACAATACTCACCGGATTGGGGCCCTGTGGCACTGGCAGTTTTTTAACCTCCGTGTTCTCATGATCATCATCATGGTGACTGATGTCCAAAGTGGTGAAGAGGTTGGAGAGTAGACCCAATATATGGATAATAGCTAGCTTGTTAGATGGATTGGGCTGCAACATAATGTATCACTATAGTCATTACACTTGGCTCAGGATATAGGCCTCTATCATCACATTTTCTAAGCTAGCATCAATAAGAAATAATAGCACTGTGAAACACAGCTAGCTACTTAGTGCTTCATTTTCTTAGCAGACTTCAGGCTTATCTTTGCACACATCTAACTATAGTATGAACATATACATACCATATACATACCAGTAACCATTTTTAAATTAGATGACGTTGCCTGTAAGAGAGAAACTGGAGGAGTCAAATGGGGACTTAGTCTAGAACCTCTATGCGGGCACAAGAAGGCAAAGTCTGACCCCCTTGAATGCCACTGAACCTCATCTAGTGTCATCCAGATGCAAACAGTCTGAGAAGATTCCTGTGTACAGGTTTGAGCAATAAAGCAGCTAATTGAACACTTCAAGTGTGGATTGACATTGGCTTAGTTTCATCCCCAGCCAACCATGAGGACAGTTTAAAGACCTATTGAGGTGTTCCAGTTTTAAAATAATATTTTTCAATTTCTCCCAATACCTATTTGCTCTGGATTTAAGACTATTTGCTGATCATGTGCTTTAGCAGCATTCTCCTAAAATACAGATTTTAGTAAAGGAACCCTGAGTAACTGTTAGACTAGATTTGGTCTGCTAATCCAGCACAGAGTTTCTTCTATTTTGGAACAGATGTGCCACCAGCCTCTGAAGGATATATGGTAAGGGAATTTTAAGACCACTAAAACAATAAAGAATGCATGTGTTTGTGTGCGTGTGCACGTAGGATTCACACACTTAACTTTTTACTGAATCTCATAGAAAAATGCATTTGTGAGGTAGCCTAAGAAAAACTCACTTTCTCATTCCCCCTCCCCCATCTACGCATAACTGCAAAGAGTTCAGAAATCAAAATGGAATGGTGGGATCTAATCACTTCGGGGTGATAATACCTTGCCACTAGTGTGCCTCCTAGGGGTTTCCTTTCAGTACTGGCCATGCTCAATTGGTCCATTTCAAGTGGAGCTTTTAGGTCTGCAAAAATATAGTGCAGCCTGAATAATTGTGGCGGCAGCAAACAAAGTAAGCAGCTTTTTCTATGCTGAAAAATGCATCTCTTAATGGAGAAAGACAATGGAGGAGGAAGCCTGAAAAGGCAGGAGAGATACTCATGGTTCACTGAGCAGTTCTGTCTTTTCCTGTGATCTGCTGAGGGATGAAGCACAGTCTTGGTCTGCTAGCACCTGTCAGCCTCTCCCCACCCAAAAACTGATTGTACTGAAGTAAGGCAATGATGCCATTAGAGTAGACCATTTGTCAGCCTTCAAGATTTCTTCCTTTATTTCTTTTTCTCTGCTTTGCATCTTTCGGCTGCCATAAGTAACGGGAGGGGGGAAATGAGCTATGATATATTTGGGAAGCGTGCTGGAGTGTGTAGGAAACGAAACTGTATTCTAGGGGAGGGGGAGTTTTACTTAAGTTTCTATTCCTTGCTTTTCTATTCCTTGCTATGCGCAACTGCGACTCCTTATCAAACTATGCCAAGGTCAACGGACAGAGGCCTCATCACCACCTGAAGATGCCCACATGATGCTATGCATACTTCCTCATTGGAGGAGCAATATGGACTGTTGGGGGTGGGAACGTTGCCATCACTTTGTATATGTGTTTTTCGCGCTCATCTCTTCAGATTCAGAATTCCTTTGTTGCTACCACTTTGATTTCCAGTAAAAGATATCTTTACTCTAACAAAATGGAGTTTAAGTGTTTCTTTCTTGGATATTGAATGGAGCACCAGCTGACATTATTCTGAATCTAACACTTTTACCAGCCCACCCGGAGAAAACCCAAATTTTCTTCCGAGGGGGTTTGCTAACAAACGATGTCTAGTCCAGCCAGTGACCGAGAAGGCCAGGGAGCGACTGGAGGACCTGGATCCCTGCTGATGGAGGGAGCAGAAGAGACTGACTTCTTAGCTGAGCTAAGTCTTGACGAAACCCCAGCTGTGAAGCCTAAATGGTCCCTGGGAGTCGGTTGGAAAGATCCTGAGGAAAGGCCCCCTCCAGGAGTGACCACGACCCGTCGCCGAGGGAAAGATGAACCATGGCAGGAGAAGGAACGGAGAGGCTTCTCACTAATGCAAGCCGAGCAATTTTCACATGAAGCTGCCGGAGAGGTTCCAGCTGATCAAAGGTACGAGGGGGAAGAGGGGGAGGTAACCCCAGGCAGAAGAATCAGGGCAGCCACCCCCATAAATCAACCTGGGCCAGCGCAACAGGCAGCAGCAGCAGCACAGGGCCCCCCGGCTGGGGGGATAATTGCCAGAAGGCGTAGAGCTGCAAGAGTGCCTCCGTTGGAAGTAAAATATGGAGGGGACCCCCAGGAATTGGGGTTTTTCCTAGCACAAGTTTGGAGCCACATGGAGGAGTATGGGCAGGATTTTTCCTCAGAAGCGGCCAAACTCAGGTGTGTGACCAGGGCTTTGGAGGGAACGGCTGCAAAGTGGATGGTGACTTTGCATAATGATAATGCCCCTCAACTGCTGAATTATAACCAGTTCATGACAGCATTGCGCACCAGATTTGAAGATCCCCTAGCTGAACGCAAGGCTAGAATCAGGATGAAAACCATAAATCAGGGGCGAAGGTCAGTAGCTGATTACACCCAGGAGTTTAGAGAGCTGGCGTGCCATATCCGCGGCTGGTCCCAGGGAGCCCTGATAGAGGCTTTTAAGGATGGGCTAAATGAAGATGTTTATCAATGCTGCGTGGCCAGAAGAGACCCTGGGGAGCTGCAGCAGTGGTACGTGCTGGCAGCAGAGGTGGAGATTGACCTAACCCGAAACAGACGCCGGGGGGGCTTTGTCTTGAGGAATCCCCCCCCTACCAGGCCTCAAGAAACCTTAAAACCCCTGAAGGGAAGACCAGCGGCAAAACCCAGAACCAGAGCGTGTTTCCGATGTGGGAAGGAGGGCCACTGGGCTGCAGACTGCCATGCCAAGCTGGAACCGAAAGGGGCGCCAGGAGGAGGGAGAAGGTCTGAGAGGCCTCCAGCCACGCCTCGTGGATCGGCGCTAAAAGCGGAGGAGGTTGTAGAGGTCACCCCTCTAAAAAGAGGGGGGTTGGGAACTCCAACCTCTTCTGAAGGGAGTGAATCCGAACTGGAAGACGACGCACTGGTAAGTCCGAACCAGGGCCCTATGACCATTCCAGTGAGATTAAGGGTATCCACATCGGGGGCTGAAGGGGACATGTTGGCTTTGTTAGACTCTGGATGCACAAGGTGCGTAATCAGTGCAAAGATGGTAGAGAAGCTGGGATTAAGGCTAAAGACTCTGAAAACGCCCATAGCTTTTTGCCAATTGGATGGATCGGTAGCCGGGGGTGGACCTGCTCATTTTATAACGGAGCCAGTGGAGATGACAATGGGGAACCATAAAGAGACTCTGTGTTTTATTGTGGCCCCTGGGATGGAGCGCCCCTTAATACTGGGTTTGCCTTGGCTCCGGAAATGGAACCCCCATGTTAATTGGAGGAGGGGATTACTACGCATACGCACAGACCAACCCCCGGGAAAGGAAGGGAAATCCAAGCTGAGACCCAAAGCTCCCATAGAATTGGCTTCTACTGGCACCGAGACTCTGAAAGGGGAGGAGAAAATTCCAGAGGAATACTGGGACTTAAAGGAGGTGTTCAGTGAGAAGGCCTCGGATGAGCTCCCCCCTCACCGCTCAACGGATTGCAGTATCGAATTTTTGCCAGGAGTGAAACTCCCAAAACCCAAACTGTATTCAATGACCCCACGGGAATTAGGGGAATTGCGGTTGTTCATTGAAAAAAATTTAGAACGTGGTTTCATCCAACCTGCTAGGCCCCGGGTGGCGGCTCCAGTGTTGTTTCGGGAAAAGAAAGATGGTTCCTTACGCTTGGTGGTGGACTATAGGAATCTGAACGCCATCTCGGTGGAGAACGTGTACCCCCTTCCCCTGATGAAGGACATGCTGGCCCACCTCGCTAAAGGAAAGATTTTTTCAAAACTCGACCTGAGAGAGGCATACTACCGAATCCGAATCAAGGAAGGGGATGAATGGAAGACTGCTTTCAACTGTCCGATGGGGTGTTTTCAATTCAACGTCCTGCCGTTTGGCCTACAGGGGGCGCCTGCGGTATTCATGCAAATGATAAACCAAGTGTTGCAAGAGCATTTGTACAAAGGAGTGTTAGTTTATCTTGATGACATTCTTATCTACACAGAGACTCGTGATGAGCATGTGAAACTAGTGCGGTCAGTCCTGGAGAAACTTCGAGCGGCCCAGTTGTATGCCAAACTGTCAAAGTGTGAATTTCACCAGGAGAAAATTGACTATTTGGGCTATCGCATATCGCACGACGGCATAGAGATGGACCCGGGGAAGGTGCAGGCGGTTTTGGAATGGGCCCCTCCCCGTACCAGGAAACAACTGCAAAGCTTCTTGGGATTTGCAAATTTTTACCGTCAATTTATTCCTGCGTTTGCGAAGATCGCGATGCCTATCACGAATCTCCTTAAAACCAAGGGGGAGGTGAAACCGAAGCCCAGTACGCCATTGAAGTGGTCCATGGAATGTCAAGCTGATGCAAGTGACGTAGCCGTTGGAGCGGTGCTACTTCAGGTAAATGAAAAGGGATACCTGCAACCATGCGCCTATACCTCCCGTAAACTAACTGAAACCGAGAGAAGATGGGCCATCTGGGAAAAAGAAGCTTTTGCAGTTCGATGGGCTTTGTTAACGTGGAGGCATTTCCTAGAAGGAGCCAAACACCCTTTTGAGGTTTGGACAGATCACAAAAATCTGGAAGCTCTGAAAACACCTCGGAAACTGTCTCCCAAGCAAGTTCGCTGGGCGCAACATTTTAAGCGGTTCAATTTTTCTTTGCGGTACATTCCCGGGGGGAGGAACTTCATGGCAGATGCTTTGTCCAGATTACCTCAGTATAATAGTGCCCGCCAGGAAGTGATAAGACCTATCATCCCAACCGAACAGTTGGCAGCTCCAATGGTTACCAGAGCTCAGAAGAAAAAAGAGGTTGATGTGTCAAACGATTTATCGGCAAAATTGAAAGAAGCTCTAAAACTGGATGATTGGTTCCTGACCCACTCGAATGACTGTACTATCAGAGATGGGTTGGCCTGGGTGGGGGCCAAATTATATGTACCGGGAAAGCTAAGGCACGAAATTTTACATCGAGCTCATGATTCTAAACCTGCTGGACATTTTGGGTTCGTGAAAACCCTACACTTGGTCAAAAGGCAATTTTGGTGGCCCACGTTGAAAAAGGACATTGAAACCTATGTCGCTAGTTGCCCTATTTGTGCTTCGGCTAAGAGGCCGCCTGGTAAACCAGCAGGCTTATTGCAGAACGTGGCTAGACCAACGGCCCCATGGAAGGAAATCTCCATGGATTTTATTGTAGAATTACCTGACAGTGGAGGAAATACAGTCATTTGGGTAGTGACAGATCTGTTTTCCAAACAGGTACACTTTATACCCTGCGCGAAGATCCCGTCAGCGAAGACGTTAGCTAAGTTGTTTATTCTGCATATCTACAGGCTACATGGAGTCCCTGAACGCATAATCTCTGATAGGGGTGTCCAATTTACCTCAAATTTCTGGAAAGAGTTCCTGAAGTTACTAGGCTCCGCCCAGGGGTTAAGCTCCGCCCATCATCCACAAACCAATGGGGCCTGCGAGAGAACTAACTCGGTACTGGAACAGTATCTGCGGTGTTACATTAATTATCAACAGGATGATTGGACTGATTTACTGCCTTTTGCTGAGGTGGCATACAATAATTCGGTACATAGCAGCACCGGATTCACTCCGTTTAAAGTGGCCTCGGGTCAAGACTTTGTACCCATACCCGAGCTTCCGCAAGAGGAAACTAATATTCCCTCGTTGGATGAGTGGATAAGGCATCTCCAGATGACTTGGCCAGTTGCCCGCAAGGCATTGGATGATGCTCATCAAGCTCACAAAAAGTTTGCAGATAAAAAGAGACGTCCACAGGAACTATACCAAGTTGGTGATAAAGTGTTTTTATCTACCAAATTTTTGCAGACCACACAGAAATCGAAAAAGCTTGGACCTAAGTATGTGGGACCTTTTCCGGTTGAACGAGTTGTGAATCCTGTGGCGGTCCAATTGACATTGCCAAAAACTCTCCGTCGGATCCATCCTGTTTTCCATGTTAGTTTGTTAAAACCTGAACGTACATCTGATCTGAGGCCTACTCAGATAGCCCCCCCTGTGCCATTGCTCATTGAAGGTGAACAACATTTTGAAGTTAAAGAAATTTTGGATTCTAGGAAGAAGCGGGGTTGACTCCAATATTTGGTTGCGTGGAAGCATTTTCCTTCTTCCCAGTCTGAATGGGTCGATGAGAGAGATGTTAGAGCCCCCCGATTGGTGCAGGCGTTCCGCACCATGTATCCTGATAAACCCTGAACAAATGTGCTGTTGTTATTTGTTTGTAATATCTTGTCTTTTATTCTTATATTTTCTAGGACTAACGTCTTTTTTCAGGAGGGCCGAATGTCAGCCTTCAAGATTTCTTCCTTTATTTCTTTTTCTCTGCTTTGCATCTTTCGGCTGCCATAAGTAACGGGAGGGGGGAAATGAGCTATGATATATTTGGGAAGCGTGCTGGAGTGTGTAGGAAACGAAACTGTATTCTAGGGGAGGGGGAGTTTTACTTAAGTTTCTATTCCTTGCTTTTCTATTCCTTGCTATGCGCAACTGCGACTCCTTATCAAACTATGCCAAGGTCAACGGACAGAGGCCTCATCACCACCTGAAGATGCCCACATGATGCTATGCATACTTCCTCATTGGAGGAGCAATATGGACTGTTGGGGGTGGGAACGTTGCCATCACTTTGTATATGTGTTTTTCGCGCTCATCTCTTCAGATTCAGAATTCCTTTGTTGCTACCACTTTGATTTCCAGTAAAAGATATCTTTACTGTAACAAAATGGAGTTTAAGTGTTTCTTTCTTGGATATTGAATGGAGCACCAGCTGACCATTATTATTCTAAGTTGTGACAGTCATGAAGTGTCACGCATGTGACCAATCCAATGTAATGACTTTTGCAGAGGTAATTAAGCAACGTGGCAATTGTAAAGCGAAACCATTGTAAGCTATGAGCCATTTTGTCACAAATGGGAAGTAAATGCCCGAGTTTTGGCAAAAATGCCATAAAATGCAATCATATGATCACAGGACACTGCAAATGGCCATAAATACATGCTGGTTGCCAAGTGCCTGACATGTAGTCATGTGACCACAGGAGTAGCCACCAGGACCGAGTAGTAAATAGGAGATCTGTTGTAACTTTGAAGAATTGCTAAATTGTCAGTAAAGGATTGGACTACCTGTGCAGCATTTGGTTCCAAAAACAGTGCAAAACTAGCAAGGAGCATCAGGGAGCTCAGTCATGCATCATTGTGCATTTTTCTCCACTTGGATAATAAGTGGCTAAACCACCCTTCACAGATACTTTTTATATCCAGCCTATTCTACCCCATATTAATAAGAGAAAATGTAGAAGTGATAAATGAGATTGTAATAAAGAAGAATACAAACTAAAGGACAATGGCAGAAATCACCAATGAAAGGAAGCAAAAGAGGACTCTCAAATTAAGCATGACTTGTAACAAAAAGGATAATGAGGTCTAGTCTTCCTTGAGAAAAAGCAGAAACTATTAACAGGCATCTGATGTAGCTCACCGTTTCATCGGCCAATTTCTCTAATTGTTGGATGTAAGGAGTTATAAGTGAATGTAGATTCTTCAAAATCTCTTCCACTTGGAGAGCAGACAATAAGAAACCCAGAGCCTGCATCAACCACATACACTGACTTGTCTAAAAAGAAAAGATGGATAGCTTTTTCAATTTTATTATTGCATTTAAAAGTTTCACTTCATCCTCCCACTCAATCCTTAATCATCTACAAGCTTAAACTTAAAAATGCCATGTGAGAACTTATCCTGAAACTTGTTTATAAACGGCATGACTCAGTATAGGAACAACGATTTCTGTTATTAGGAGACATAACTAAATCTTTATTTAGGAACTGAAAGCCTCATTTTGTCTCACTAATAAACCCTCACATTGGCTGTAATGTTCAATTCTACTGAAATAGTTTGATAATAAACCATCTCTTATGTATACTTGTAATTTTCTGTCAAATGGGGAAAACAACCTTACCTTGTGAATCTGCTTCATTAGCACCTCCTACAGAGGGAAAGAATCAAGAAAGTGAATGCTGCCTCTAATGTGGAATTTAGTTACATCAACAATGCCCTAACTATAGCACCACCTGAAAATCCTGTGAGCCAAATACAGATTCTAGGGGATTGGAGGCTTCAGAGAAAAATGGACAAATAAAAAAAAGAATAGCAATCAAGATTTCATTATAGGCAATTGATTGTAAAGACTTTGCCTCTGGGATTCTACTTGCCAGAATCAATAGAACTGATCATATTACAACATAGGTAACATTTAAACAAGGGAAAGACAATGAGCCATCCTAACAAAATTTCAATTACTGGGAAAAGAATGGCCTTTACTTTTCATGAAATCATCTCACCAGAAATCTGTAGTTGGACAAGATACAAAGATTATCAACTCAGTTGAATTCATCTATAAACACACACCAATACAGGTCATATATGCTATTTAGAATGTTCTTATTATTCTTACTACTGTAAAAAGACTACTATTGTGCATCTAGACCAATGCTAAATATTGCTTTAAAAGTTTAGATTTTCACTCTTTGAATATCTTTGAAGGACCATATATCCTCAGAAAGGAAATTCTTAAGTAGACGCTGCATACCAACAATGAAGAGGACTAAGTTATACACTTTATTTCCTTATTATTCTGTACACATCCATGCCCTTCCCCCCACCTTATAAATCTATAAACACATATTTGCACTCACCCTGTGCATACTATAGATGACTCATCCTCTGTTTTTAACATGGCCTTGCCTCCATCAACATATTGGGAAGAGAAGCTGGAACAGTTGGAAGCTCGCTGTGAGCAATTTTCATCATTCTCTTCAGAATGGTTTATTTTGATTTGGATTAGAGGGTTGGGGCAGGTCACAAGGAAATAACCAAATAACTTCATATGGTTTCTTTTTGGCTTGTCAATCTCAAGGACATGGGTAGGGTAAGTGGAGAGATGAAGGTCAGCATTTGCTTGCTGAACCACTGACTTTGATGGCTGATTAGACTGACAGCTACTGTTGCCATGACCAAGGGAGGTGATCTGCAACTATTGAGACAACAATGTGCTGCTGCCTGTTTAAAAGAGAGTTTTACCACCTCTATTGAAAAAGCCTTCTTTTGACCAAGTGTATTTTTTTCTAATAGGCTAGTCTCAAATATTCCATTATTGGGTATGGTGAAATAGAGAGTGATGGATGAAACTTCTGGATCTATTTCAATAAGGGTATTGTTTATTTTAATTATCTATCTATGATTTTA
Source organism: Bungarus multicinctus (assembly GCA_023653725.1). Lineage (NCBI taxonomy): Eukaryota > Metazoa > Chordata > Lepidosauria > Squamata > Elapidae > Bungarus > Bungarus multicinctus. The sequence continues at coordinate 76,211,152 of CM042842.1, forward strand.
ATTGCATTAAACCATGTTTTGTGTTACCTGAGAGACAGCAACAATGTTGGCAGCATACGGAGGCAAGTCATATTTACACTCACGGCATATCTTCTTAAGAGTAGAGACACTAGAGATAGATAATTCTGGATTGCCCAGAGCCTGCAATACCAAGGGCAGGACGTTGTTGATCATTACAGGGTGATCAGCCAGCCATTCTGATAGAGCCCCTAGTAACAAAAAGAAAACAAGTCAAGATTACTTTGCTCAGGGAAATTCAGGGAATAGCATAGCAACTTCTTACCAAACAACACTGCTTGGCTGAAAACCCCACGTGTAATCTAACTCAGCCCTCAGAGTAATAGTATGCAGAACCCTTCTCAAAGTTAAGCTATCCTTTTGTAACAGCTACATAATCTCAGAATTGCAATCTTCCCCATTCAGCAACTTCTCCCCTCCACCTGCCCAATTTCCTCACCAATAGTAAACATCACCGTGTCTGCAAGTTGTACATTGCTGATGCTGATGTGGGGGATGAGGCCGATAAGGCCAGGAACCACATCTGAATAGTTTACATCTATGGTCTCTGCAATGGACTGGAACCCATAAAGTAAAGCTTCCGTGTTCTGCCAGAAACAAAAAGAGATGTTTTGAATCCAGCACCAAACAGCTCCCTCTCAAATTTTGATTCTGACAAAAGAGGTACAGTATGGAGCTAGTTCACACAGAAAAAATATAATTGTCATTTTCTTTCTTAGAGTTAATTCTATGATATAATTTTTTTCCTCAAAGCAAGTATTATTTTTCAAGACTATTACATCTGAATCTGGGATGTACATCCCCAATTATTCTCATTGTCCTTATCCTGTGATCCATTGCATATATGGCCTGAGCAGCAATTGACTGAAAGTTAACTAGTTTGGCTTCTCATAGTTTCACTACTTCAAAATGGGGAAAGGAGAAGCAGAATATCTTGCATACATTCCTTTTCAATGGGCCATTTTATATAGAGACATCACTTCGTTTACAACACGCTCAGTATTCTGGAGCATCGGCATGATTGTTACTTCTAAATGCTTTGGTCAGGGCTCAATTTTTTGTTTGCTGTCACAGTGATGGATAAGGAACCCCTACCATCATTGGTACTTCGTATCCATCAGTTTGCCATACCAGTAGCATTCTGATAACAGAAGTCAGTGATCCATTTTGATCAGCTGCCATGTATGGACATGTGGCCCAACATTAAAACTATCTGTATTTAGCAGACATATCTAATACCTTTCACTAAACTACCAGAAAAAGCACCGGTTTCTGTAACACCAGAGGGAATGGAATGTGCCTTTACTACAGCAATCTCTATATTAATCTAAAAGTAAAAAAAACTCACAGCTTCAATTTGAGGCCCCAAGGTATCCAGATCATTTCACTAAAATTCAGCTGGAGCATCTGATTATTGGCAGTTTAACTTTCATTTAGCAACCACATTTCATTTAGCAACCACATTTCATTCCAACAACTAGTTAAGCAAAATGGTAGCTGAGTGTGATGTGTGTGTGAGAGAGAGAGAGAGAAAGAGAGAGAGAGAGAAAGAGAGAGAGCACTATTGTGAAGATCACTGGTTGCTGTCCTTGCATTCAGATAAAGTGATCTTGCACTGTGTCCTGTGCCTAACCCATTTCCCCCCTTTTTCCCACCTTGTAAGACAGGGAGATTGCTTAAACATGATAAGCCTTCCTGAACTGCTTTTCTCTGCAACAAGTACTTCCCTAAAAAGTGCTACGTTGCAGTTTGTAAGCTCAGGTCTATGATTTTAATTTGTTGATTAGAAGCTTTAAGTCAGATCTTAATCAGTTTCAGGCAAACAAAATTTGGTGATAAATATGCACATTGGTCAGAAAATGATTTTTTACAACAGTCATATTTGTGAATGGTTGTTAACCATGTTAGAAATAGCCTATATAGCTCTCAAACTGGAAAAATGGCAAAAAGTTTCATAATGCCCATTTATTCCATTACTTCTTCTACATTTATTCCATTTATTCCATTACTTCTTCTACATAAAGACTACACTCTTTAGTCCCTAGTCCTGGCCAATGGTTCACTGGTTACTGCTGTCATCTGACAGCAGAACTCTATCCTCACCTGCCATGAGGATGGCTGATCTGAATTTGTCAGAAGGCGGCCCAGTTTGTCATATAAGCTACTCAGCAGTTCCGCTCCCAACATCTCATATACATACATCAAAGTATCTGAGATGTCCACTCTGAAAGATAAAAGAATCACAAGAATATCTGCTTATGGGACAAAGAATACATAGAAATAGCTAAAATAAACACTAACAATCCAACATTCACCCTTCATTACAACCAATACTATATGATTAACTACTCTTTTGCAGTTTACAAGCCATTTCATATATTAAAAGACACCACTAAGCAAAAGGCCATACCGATAAATACGAAATTGCTCCTTTTCATCAGAGGACCAGCAACTGTATTCTTCATCAGAGGGGAACTGAGCTTTATGTAGGAGTACATCCACTAATTGAAAATATACAGGTCGATACACTTGCTGATACATCGCCTGTTTTTCTGGATCAAAAGAGAGAATATCATCCTGCAAACAAAAAGACATTTGCTCAATTGCAAGGAAAACTATGTGATACAACTATCCTAAGAGTTGGATATGGTCATAAGAAATTACTGCTATCATCACTTTCTGATGGGATAGCTAGAATTCACAATTCAATATCATACTATTTTCCTCAAATCTTTCAGCTGCTCTGCCGAATATTGGCTTGTTCATTTGCAAGGACAACCCAGATTCCTTTCCTGGCATTTAACACTTTTCCTGGGTTCTAGCTGCAAGGCAACAACAAGAGGCTGTTGTTGTTTTAATGGGAAAAAAGATACAGATGTAGGGCTACAGGTGTCTTTCAGATATACATTTGCAACTGAGTTTATATGAGTTCTCCAGAATGAATTGCCCATCTTTGTTTTAAAATAAAGTAAAGGAATAATTTTATACTATAGTTTGTCAATCCACCAAATAAGCAGCAGCATCTCCCAGCAATTAGACAAAAATGGAAAGTATCACAGACCAGGTATGCCTGTTCACATTTTCAATTACCACCATCTTCTTATTTTTGTCTAAGTAAGGAATAAATTAGTTCTCATAATGAAGTCATGCAATCTAGTACAAAATAGCCAATGAAAAGTCAAAGATACAGTGAGAACTAAGAGTAAGTATATTGCTATGAAGTACAGTAGACATAGCAAAAAAAAATTCTCACTTCTCCAATAGACTATATAGTAGATGCTGCTCTAGCTCAGCACCCTTCATTAATAATGTGTCTGTGGGCTGACATACTACATCAATCACATACTGAAACAACAAATGACCTCATCCTATTTCAAGCTGGCACTTAGAAATGCAGCAACAAACAGTCTTGTTCTTGAGCACTGCAGGAGTGCCAATCTAATATGCCATGCTATATAGAGAAGGCATCCTATTTAAACACAAGATGGATATTAAAATCCAATGACATACAATAAAACATGGGCTGAAACAAGATGCAGCAAGACAATAGTTCTACTACCCAGTAAAACATTAATTGCATGGAGGGAAACAAGAATCTTCACTTTAATAAGCAAAGTATTGATCACAAAGAATGACTTTTAACTGTCTACAAATTTACATACTACATACTATGGAATTGATATCAACACCAATTATATAATGTGTGCTTCTACTACAAGTACAGAACAAGTAGAATATGCATATCTAAACCACTAAGCCAGGGGGTAGCAATAGCAATTAGACTTTTATACCGCTTTACAGCCCTCTCTAAGTGGTTTACAGAGTCAGCATATTGCCCCCAACAATCTGGGTCCTCATTTTACCAACCTCGGAAGGATGGAAGGATGAGTCAACCTTGAACCGGTTAGAATCCAACTCCTGGCAGTCAGTTGAATTAGCCTGCAACAATGCATTCTAACCACTGCACCGCCATGGCTCTTATAAATAAATCATATCAAGCTAAGAAAATACCATTGAAGGAATCATTTTCAGGAGGAGAACTCTTACCTGCAATGTATACCAGAAAGTGAGTGTAAGTGAGCTTGTGGTCTCATTCACAGGATAGTGTCCTGGGATTCCAGTGCAGAACATTATCATGTTGACCAATGCCAGGAAACTCTGCCAATGATCTACCTGGTCCAGAAGTGCTCTATGGAAGGTAGTAAGAATGCAGAATCAGGAACCTGCTATATCATGGCAGACCACTAGGAATCTATATACTACAAAAACTCCCATTTTTATCCTTCAGTTGGATGAGAATGTGTATCAAAGTGCACAACTTTTGAATTAATGTATCTCAAATGAGCTCACTTAAATAATGAGTCCAAAATCTGGGACTCATTATTCCTGTGGAATTGAAATTTGGCAAAGTTGTGGTTGTTTAAGCACTACTTTGTGGCTGGTGCTGCTGTGGTCAAGTGATTGTCATTTCCACCACACTCTGCCAGTTTCTCAGAAGACAAGTTAATAGGGAAGTTTGCAGAAAGTTGGAGGTCACTCCCACTCTTTTTTGCCTGACCATGATCATTTTGTTTCTCTACAGTAGAAATTATCTTTGAAATGATGACCCAGTGGGTCACAGATGCTCTAATAAAATATAGAAGTTAAGATAATACATATGAAATAGGATTCAGCAATTCATGTAATAAATGCCCATTGAAGTCCATTAGCTAGAACTGATTTAGAACCTGAAAAACTTCCGTGCATGTAACAGATCTCAGATTCTGTAGAGTTCCCCACAAAACCAAAATTATAAATTAGCACCTAAATCATCTTCTAGATCAGGGGTTGCCAACCTTTTGGACCTCAGGGACCACCAAACTCATAATTTTAAATCCCAGGGACCACTAACCAGTTCTAAGGGGGGGCCTAATTTGTGGGTGTGGTTTGGTGGTCATGTGACTGGCTGGGCATGGCTTGTATGTAAATATTATAAATATTTATATAAATATTGATTTTTTTATTTAAAAAAGAACAACTTTTACGCAAAATCAGGCAAAGCAGGCAGGCAGATTGAATTGCTCACAGAATCATTCAGTGATCTATCTATCTGCCATTGGTTACCTGAGTCTGTCACATAAAATTTGCTTGCCGTGAGTCTGCACTGAATAATAGAACCTTCAGTCCTTAAGGGAGGTTCAGCTGTGCTTAAAAGCAGAGCCGAAGATCTAAAGACTAGCTAGAAAGCAAGAAATCCAACCATTTCCTGCTTTCTAGCTAATCTAAATCTCCCAGCACAGAAGAACAGCTGATAGTCAAAAAAATAATAATAGCAATTTAGCAGGCAAGTTTGCCGGGTAAGGAGTGAGAGGGTGGGGAGGGTTCCCGTGGGCCCTGTGGGCAGCGCAGCCTTGTGTTTCTGCGCAGCCTGGATTAATTGCTTTGTGGGGGTGCTCTGTGGGTGACATTTTTCTGCGGTCCACCCAAAAAATTTTGTGGACCACCACAAAAAAAATTTTGCGACCCACCAGTTGGCAACTGCTGTTCTAGATCTCTAAATGGAATTTGAGAGATTGCAAACTGAGAGGAATAGAGAACCCTGAACGGCTCTAGCCACACTTTAGCAATAAGTTATTAAATACCAACACAAGACTTAATGCTTCTCACCGAGAGTGATTCTCCCCTAAGGCTACAGCAATACGACAAATCCCATGAGAAGTTTCCATATCTCTATTTTGAACTGCTTGACGTAGCTGTTCCTGAAGTCCTAGTACCGGTGGAATGAGCTTCAGAAGAGTATTCACATACCTGTTAGGAAAGAAAGAAGATAAAAATGGAGAACTCTATATTCCCTCACTAATTTTCCTGTCTTTAGGAAAGTATTACAGTCCCTGGTAGACAATGCAAGTATTTAGTTTCCCCTACTTGCCCACCCATTATTTTCCTTTTGTATTAATCTGGATTCTTCAGAATGTTTATGAGCAGGGGATGAATGCAACAATGCCTTCAATGAATGAAATCAACTTTCTTATAACTGCTACTCAGAATTATATTGCCTTGAATGTGGAACTAGCTATCTATCATTCCTAACAGCACCTAATCGACCTTTACAACATTAAAATGAAGTCTCCTTCCAGTCATGCTTGACTCCTGATGATTCCAGGACATGTCCGTGATGTTTTCCTGGCAGCAATACAGAAACAATTTGCCATTGTCTTATATATTTTTCTAACTCTGCAGTCTAGCCTATAGCTCGGGCACCCCTTGGATGTCTTCCACTCAAATATTAGCCAAGACTTATGTTTGTTATCTTCCAGACACAGACAGATATTGCTCGCTGCTGAGATTTTTGAACATCAATTTCTTTTATTTCTTTAAACCAAGTGTGTGCAAATTTTTGGAACAAAAATTGTATTTAGCCTTGCAGTAACTTCCTAGGGCTACAGTGCAGAAATACATTAGTTTTTCTGTATGATGAATAAAAATTCTATTTAATAAATTAAGTGTGGTTAATATGTTTACTTTCCACATTATTCTATATTTTCCCCTTCAAGCATGTTAAACTGACTTTGGTGCTCAGTAATAATTTTTGGAACATCACCAAAAACTATATCTACACTTTTATGCGATGTAAAGGGCTCAAGTTATACAACACCATACAACATTATTTTATGCCATCTAAATCAGGTAGCTATGCATTAAGCTGATTCCTTGGTTAGTATTTCTTTTTCTATGATCATTGTTCTCCCAAAATGTCAATATTACTGCTTTTTTATTATTGATTAGGTATATAGCTTGCCTTTTGTTGAGAAACTTAAGAAGGAATACAGAATGCTCTCATTTTACCCCACAACAATCCTCTGAGAGGGCTGAGAGTGAATGAGTGGCCCAATCATCCATGGCTGAAGGTGCTTTGAGTCTGACACTTTGTGATACTGGGGCAAATCTTAATCATTTCACCTCAAGTGGTTTTTTTTTTCCAATCAAGCTTTTAATGTATCTAAAATCACCTTTAAGGACAATATGGAATTTACCATTTCCCAAAACACTTGGCATCACTACATTTTTACTTCCATACTTCACACTCCTAGCAGCCGCCATAAGTGCCATCTAAGGCCTAATCTTCATAAATTGCAACAAGTTTTATTTGACACAGTAATTTATAGTTTTACCCCAACAGCTGAAATGTGATTACTTTTCTGAAATCTGCCAGCTTTATTCATATATTTAATTTCTGCATGCAACAGACTTTAGAAGTGCAATACTTTTATTTTGAAATAGGTCTATTTGAAATATGCAGGAAAGAAGTTGAGTCAAGCTTCAGAAGAAAGCTTACACCTTTGGTATAATTCTGCTATTCTTAAGACTCCTCATTTTAATCTATTACGGGTGAAATGGAATACTTATCTGAAAATATATATTCATTGTTTAAGCAGAAGAATCTGTTAATGGGAGGATAATTTGAAAGGCTATTCATTTCCTCGAATCAAATTCTCTGACTATTCATTTCCTCAAATCAAAAGTAAAGATTCACACAATACTTTTCCGAGGCATCCAGATTGCTAGTATTTCACAGTGCACTACAGCATTCCAGAAACCATATAAGTAATTTCTTGCCTGTCAATCTTCCTAGTGCTGCCAATAAGTGATTGTAACTATGACAACAAGCATGGAGGAAATGGAGAGGAAGAGCAAGGGATGGCCTCAAGGGAGACAAGAGAGATGCTATGCTGATGGCTAATCAGCCAGTTTTCAATTTCCTGGCTACTGAGGCAGACTATGAAGAGATATGCTTATTCTGAACTTGTCCACCCACCTGACTACCTCAAATATAGGCCATAGTTACAGGTGGAAGACCATATCTATGCTATGCGTATAGCACTGAACCAATCAAAAGCTTTCTGTTCCCTCTTATTATCCATAATACTGGACTCTGCACTGGAAGAATAAGCCAAATACTTCCACTAATTTGTTTTAACAGCTTTCAAAAATCCATGCCCATCTTGCTTTACATTGATCATTTAGTAGAATATCACATTTTGGTGTGAAACAAGCCCACAGACTAAAAAAAATTCAGGTAATTGGAATTTAGAAGCTAGAAGTAACATGAATATCAGGGAGGATGAAAAGCAAATATGGGTTACAGAGGGTTAGAAAGGAACAGGACTATATGTATGGCTAAGGAGCAATTCAAATGAAAACAGTTCTGCATTAGTATATGCAAGAATGGAAATGCAACTCAAAAGTACACTTTAAAAATACTGTAAAAGACTAAATAATACACAGACAAGATAACTGAACTAAAATATTTTTCCAACCAATGGTAATCCAATTCAACTTAAATCAGAAAGAATAAAGAGCTTGTTAGGAAACTGTCCAACAATTAGTTGGGTTGGCAATATATAAACCAACAATGTATGTTTGTAGCTTTAAGATAAAATCACTGTATTGATTCCTATTGGTTGGTTGTAGCCATAAGAGGGAGCTAGAGATCATGGCTTGCTCTCTCTGACATTCTGTTTCTCTGACATTCTATTGCTATCTAAGCTGTGCTTATACTTTGATATCTTTGTTTACTGTAAATGAAAAAGGCAACCGGTAAGATGACTTTGTAATTGGATATTATTTGGATTATGAAACGTATATAACCTGGACTGTTTATTGGACTGTGCTATTTCTTAAAGTAAACTTTAACTCAATTCAGTGTACCTGTGTGTGGCTGAATAATTATTCATAACTACTCTTATAAACGTTTCCATGTGAATATGCTTGTTACTCAAGGGTTATTCTGTACATATAACAGAGCTAAGCAATCCTGGATCATTTCTTCCATACATCTTTATTAATTAATCTAATAGAACAGTATATATGGTTCACTTCTCTGAAGCTTTCAAAAAGGAAGAGAGAAATAGACTTACGTTATATTCTTTCATAGCCCCATTATGAGATTTTACATGACTTTCACTACCACCACATCCTGGGCGGGGGGGGGAGGGGGGAGAGCAAATTTTCTATTTTTACAGGTGATATCCTATGTGGAGCTTTCAGTAGTAAAATTATTTTATAACCCATTTTTGCTTAGCAAGCTCCCATAGTTTTCCAGTAATACACTTTTGAGATATGATACTTCCTCAAGTCCAACTAAGTTTGGCAACTGTAGTCCAACATTCCTTTTAACAGTAAGTAGTGATGTATTCTGCCACCTTTCAGATACATATATAGGGAACTAATATTATGTTCCCTATAATTTTCCTCTCTAGGCTGAATATACTATACATATCCAAATGTAAAATATCTTTCATCAATAACAGTTAAATCTACTGAGGAATCACAATACCAGTTTCTTCAATAACATATTAATCAAGATTTCTACTCAAATACTTTATCTTTATTGTGAAGAAACATGGACAGGGAAAAGGGAAAAAAAGTGAAAAGACAGGAAGAAAATTATACAGATAGTCTCTGACTTACAACAGTTGCTTTAACACCATTCAAAGTTATGATGGATCTCTGCAAAGCTATTTACTACCTGGTTTTGTAGCTACAACAACTGCGTGCACACACTTAAACCCTCTCTATGGTCACACGATCACATTTTAGGAGCTTGGCAACAGACTCACCTTTATAGCCATTTGCAGTGACCCACATTCACGTGCCTGTAACTTGTGCTGTTTCGCCTGTTTCTGGTGTTTACTTTCAGTTTGTGGCAAAATATACCCACTGGGGAAAATGGATTTAATCACTGCTGGTTTGCTTAATGACCATGGCGCTTGCTTAATGACTCTTGTAAAAATGGTCATAGCTTTGAATCCTGTCATATAATACCTTGACTTAAGATACAATGACCTACGATCATAATTCTGGAATCAATTATGATTGAAAGTCAAGAAGTATCTATACACAAACATTCCTAGTTGCATATTATATTTTCTCATAAAACTACAAGTATAATAAATCTCATTAACAATGTCCATTTTCTGAAATGGATGTAATTCATATATCTTCCTAAATGGACTACTAATTATGGACAATAGTGAACCTCAGTGAAGACAAACTGAATAATTCTCTTTTTCAAATAATTTCTGAGCTCCACCAGTGATGTCTACGTTTTTGCCACATTGTACAAAGCAAGAAACTTCAAGCAGTAATACTTGCAAATAAGATGCCACTGATATAAGTTAAAAATCTGTCTGAAAGCAGAGAACAAACCAGCAGTAAATCTTGCTGGAGGTTATATATTGGTAGCGCCCCTATCAAAAAATCAAGTAAGAGGTAATCTTATAGATTAACTATAGTTGTGGTTGACTTTTGATGCTTACTAGTTAAGTCTATTTCAAAGTGCTGCCACCGTCAGTTTCTCGCCGACCAGTGCACTCTCATAGAGCGGGCCTCCTTGGGGTGCCGCTGGCTGGATGGCTGGCGACCCCGAGGGTTTGGGCCTTCTCTTTGGGGGCCCCCTCCCTCTGGAAAAAATTGCGGCTGGAGATGAGGACCGTCCCCGACCTATTGACCTTCCGGCGCGCACTAAAAATCCACCTATTCCATCTAGCCGGTCTGGCCTAGAGTTATGTGAAATGGTTTTAAATTCAGTTTTTAAATAGTTTTTAACTTTTTTTAATTCCCCACTTTTAACTCTTAAAGCCAATCTATTTAATTCTTTTAATTTATTTTAAATTATTGTATTTGTATGTTTTTATCTGGCTGTGCACCGTCCCGAGTCCTTAGGGAGAGGGGGCGGTATACTAATTTGAATAAATAAATAAATAAACAAAGGAAACTAATTACTGATACTTCTCACCTAAATAAAAGCACTAGAGGTTCCTTTTTATAAAACACTGTTTAATGAAAAGAAAAGTGATAAAGAAGATAACACTTGTTTTTAAAGGGTTGCTCAAATAAAATTATTTATTCTTATCAAGATTTTGCTTTCAAGGACATTTGAAAACTTCATGTATTAGATTCACTTGTTTGCAATCTTCGTCCAAGAACGCTACACTTTTGCAATGAATTCAAAATGTCTGAAGAAAGTTCTATTAATAAAAATAATCAGACTGGATCACCGCGTATGGAAATAAATAGTTTATATCTAAGGCTGCAAACTTTTAAAACCATAACTGGCTCATAATGTGATGCTATGCTTACCTCTGAGCATCAGGCTGGGAAATGGCATTGACAATAGCCTCCACAGCAATGTCAAAGAGTTCTGGATCATGCAGAGAAGTGAAAGATGCTTGGATCAAGTTCTCACATTCCATCAAAGAAATCTCTAGTTGCACCCAACTGGAGAAACACTTCAGCACTTTCTGCTTAATGAAACCAGGAGAATCTTGCTGTTGCAACAATTGTTCTAGCAGAGGGAACACAGATGTGCACTCCTGTGACAAGACACTACGTACCTGCCCCTTACGGTACTGAGGCAGACGACTGGTTTGGAATTCCTCAGGCAGCACTGTCAAAAGTTCCAGTAGTGCAAGGCAGCGTGCTCGCCCATCTACATTAGAGTCCTCTGCCTGAAACATGCGTACCATGTCAGCAATAGCACATGGCCAAGCCTCTGGCATCATGTTCAGTGCTAATGAAGCCAATGCCACACAAAGGCGAGTCAGCACAATTTTGGAACCGCTAGCAAAATGAGTTATGTGACTGAAGAGCTGTGATTTAAGGCTCTCATACTGGTCAGCAGGGATGTCATTCCAGTAACGCGAAATCTTAATGTGGAGGGCACTGGCCCCAAAGTATTGGATCTCAGGCACCTTGTCCATATCAAGAAGCAACCAACTGAAGTGCCAAGCTTGTGGTGATACTTGAGCTTGCATCAGCCATTTCTGGGCCAGGTTCTTGTTTTCAATGTTGGGGTCATAATATAGCTGGTGGAGTGCCTAAAAAGCAGGAAACAATAAATGATTCAGTTTGATATCTACTGAGGAAAAAGAAGTCTCATTCTCAAACAACCTAAGATGATAATGAATCAAACCCAAAACACAACGCTTCTTCATGGGATACAGGGCTCAACAGGACAGTCGTCTAGAGACTTGTTTCTGTTGACCAGGGTTCAGATAAATCTTTGAATAAAAGTTCAATTTTGCAACAGAGATATCATCTTTGTTCCTTTATCTTTCCATCGGTGGAGGGAACACATTGTTGTAATAAGAAAATAATATAAACACAGATGATTTAGATGATAAGGACATCTAAAAAAAGGTCAATTTCTCAGAAGATTCTTGGGCTACATGAGATTACTTACAATGGAATACCATAATCTGGAGTGAAAAATATTTGTTACAGTTTGATATCTACTGAGGAAAAAGAAGTTATTTGATACTGAACCAAATGAAGGAGGTTTGTAACAAAATGGGAAAGGAAGGCAAAAGAAAGAGGCGGTTGGCAAAGGGAGGGGGGAAAAAACAAGGGGAAGAGATGCTGAACACCTCCCTTAATTCTCTTTTCCCTAAAATGAATTCTACGGTTTAAATCTTCAGATATCTCACTTACCCATTCTATCTCCGTTTTAAAATCAACTTGTTTTACAATGGTTAAGCACAAACTACAATGCAGTAGACGTGTTGCTATCACTATGGAAAATCTGAAAATCAAAGCTTTTTCAGTTAAATTTAACTATATATTCTTTTGTTTCTGAGTTCCACATGAAAGAACAGCCATCTACCATCCTTCAGGAGATACATATACTATAGATAGTCTTCAACTTACAAACATTCATTTAGTGACCATTCGAAGTTACAACGGCACTGAAAAAAGTGTCTTATGACTGGGTTTCACATTTATGACCCAGTGGTGGGATTCAATTTTTTTTACTACTGGTTCTGTGGGCGTGGCTTGATGGGCATGGAAAGGGAAGGATACTGTAAAATCTCAGTCAGAGGTGGTATTTGCTGGTTCTCTGAACTAATCAAAATTTCCGCTACCGGTTATCCAAAACTGGTCAGAACCTGCTGAATACCACCTCTATTACGACTGTTGCTGCATCCCCATGGACATACAATCAACATTTGGGCACTTGGCAACTGACATGTATTTATGATAGTTGCGCCATCCTGGGATCATGAGATCACCATCTGAAAGCTTCCCAGTTGGCCTCTGACAAGCAAAGTCAATGGGGGAAGCCAGTTTCGCTTAACCACCACAGGAATCACTTAACAACTGCAGTGATTCTCTTAATAACTGTGCCAAAAAGGTTATAAAGTGGTGCAAAACTCACTTATTAACTGCCCTACTTAGCAACAGAAATTTTGGGCTCATGGTTGTAAGTTGAGGATTATCTGAACATACATTACATATCCTATCCTATCCATCTATACACACACAGAGTATATGTATATATAATTTATTTCTATAGCAGGCCCCTATCAATAAATAATTAGTAGTCAAATACAGGTTTTTTAACCGCTTAGCCAAAAATTAGTATCTTAAAGTCTCCAAAGAATAAAACCAGATATGCAAAGCAAAAGTGAATCACTATTGTTCAACGTATGCATGTAGGTAAACAGAGATGATACAGATTTACTACCTCAACAGGTCTGGTGGGGCATGTCCAGATTCCACTTATTAAGGATCTGATTGGACTAGAATATATGCCTTTTCTGTTGCAGTGGCTACCTTTTGGAAGATTTCCCCTGAGATTAGGTTAGTTCTGACACTGCTGGCTTTCAGAAGGCCTTCAAGACCTGGCTGTTCTTCCAGACATTGGGGTCAGGAATTTAATGAACTATGAGTTATTGTTATTATTGTTGATGGGCTTGGCCATCATGCTTTATTTATTTTTATTTTTACTTTCTACTGTTATGATTACATTTATGTTTTTTATTTTGTTTTCACTCAGAGTCATTTGTGCAAGATGGGTGGCTGTATAAATGGAATAAGCAAACAAATTATTTACTGTTATTTCCCAAAAATTCTGTAAGATTCCAGAATGGCACCTTCAAACTAGATAAAAAGGGAGATGAAATTCAAAATGGAAAAGCACAAACTGATGCAAAACAAAATGAGTATCCTAAAATATATGTGCTGATGATCAAAGACTGCATTTCTCCCATGCTTCCTCATCATATAAGCAAAGTAGACAGCAATAGTAATTTATTTTATTTATTTTTAAATTGTATATGGCCACCTGTAGAGACTACATGCTGCAATGCTCAAATCTACAGTATATATTTCTAAGCGAATAGCCTTTACATTCCGTTACATTTTAACTGAGGAAGCAAGGTCACTACAGAACTAGCAACAATGGTATTTTACCACTAATAATAACTGCTATACAATTAACACATCAGCTTCATGGATATAGCCTGACAAGGAGCTGACCTTCCTTGAGTTCAGTCTTTTGACTTAGGAGATGGATACAGAAAGGGGAGTCATAAGGAGGTCTGCAATATTGTGCTATTCTTGGACCAAGGGCAGAGACAGTAAGCGTTGTAACATTATATCTTGTAGCAACCAGCACACAGGACAGATTCCCTAAGCAACAGAGTGAGGTTTCTTCTGCACACAAATACCACTGGGACAGCATTAACCTTCTGAGCACTAAACGCATGGTAGATTAATACTTCAGCTGTTGGGTAATGTTCTTGTTATCTGAAGCTTTACTCAGAATTCAAAAACACAGGATAGATTTCTTTTCTCACAAATCAAGCAGATTGCACTGGACGTACACCATGTATTGTTTAAGAGTTTGGATAAAAACTGATAGCTTCAGCTTTGAGTATTTAAGAAACTGCAGTAGCATCGGTTGTTATATAAGCTTTATAGATAGATTTAGCAAACTTATTCTTCCTTCCAAAGTTGCTTTAAGTTTTAATAAAGCAAGAATATGTGAACTTGTTTCCTTGAAAATACCCAGTAAATAATAACAAATGGAATCTTATAATCAGAGTCCAAGGAAATAGTAAGAGAAGGACAATGAGGTAGAGATCTATAATTGAAAACAGAATAAGTTCAAGAAGCTACATAAGGCCATTCCCCTCCCTTCATATTTTTCCCTGGAATAGCATGAAAACGATATATACATATTCAAGACACAGTATGGCTGGAACTAGTACAGTACACTGAAATGAATCTGATCTTAGGAGGCCAACAACAAACACTGCTCAGACTCAAAGTATAACTTCCTAACCCAACAATTTACCCATTATCCCCAACAGACCATGCATGGCTTTGTTGCTGCTATTGTCTTTGCAGTGATTTCCACTAACTCCTTGAAAAGCATTCTGGGTCATTTTCCTATCTTGCCTCACTGACCCAGCGTTATGATTTTCTCAGCAGCCAATTGCCACCAAGCAACGGGAACCATAGCAACAGAAGCATCATCTTCTCATTCAGGCAAAGTCCTAGACTTCTTCACTATGGCACACAGAGTGCAGACAATTGGAAAGGAGGAAGGAAGATTGCTGAGCAATGCCCTGGCTCTGCAGCAATTGTAACTATTACCATAAATAAATTCTGTTACAATCAAAATCTTATTTGGGGCCAATATAGATACCTTTCTCTGTGCATTTTAGTTACTATCCACAAACGCTTATATTATGTGTCTATGCCAAGCTGTTAAGACGCAATGTTTAACAATCAGTGCTATCTTTAAATACATCCCAAACCTTAACAATGGCAGGATAAGAAAATAAGTAACTGATTTCAGAACAAATAACTTAAATAAACGTATAACTCTTTCAACTGAATGAAGTAAACGGTGCTCATATTTGCTGATAACCTTGATATAATTAGAGTGATGAAAAAAGTCTTCAAAAAAGTTGATCTAAATGACTCTTTCCAATTCTATGATTCTATGAGCTTTTTCTCATATTGAGGAATTTGGCATTAGTTGGTTATACACAAATCAGTATAAGCAAATATAACATTATGTCTGTAGGTTTAAAAAAAATGCAGCTTTACAATGTAATGGACAGAAGGAATAATCTTGTGGAACAGGAAGGAGAGCAGCAACCTAGACAATGATCAAATAAAATAAATCTAAGTCTGGGGCAGAAATGTAATTTGAGAAGATGTCTCAGACATTATCATGAAGATAAAGCGAAGAGGAGGGAAGTGTTTTCAGACCTGAATGATTCTTTTATTATAATCTTATACAAAAGTAGTATTAGCTTATGTGTCTTCGGTTTCTAAATTTCTTCTATTTTGGAGTGCTGACATACATTTAGGATCATGAAATTCGAGCTATGATGACTGACCAGAAAAGGGATCTTGATATTGTGGTAATTAATTTGATAAAAATATTGAACGAATGAGCAACTGCTACCCAAACAAACCATTTTATGTTAGACACAATAAAAAATGGATCTCCAATATTTTTATATTAGTTTTCTAGGGCATTACCATAGTCTAAAAAAGAGTAATAGCTGAAAAAATTGAACAGCAGGTAAAATTTTCTAGAGGCTAGATCGATTTCATTATAATAAAAACTTACAACTCTGGGGGCTTTTTAGATTTTAAAAAATAAGAGAAGAAAGTCAATATATTTAGAATTATGTATAGCGTGCAGGATTTTTATAGGGCATGTCAAATTTTCCAACTTTCAATTTCCAAACATTAGGCGTGCTCAAAAGTTGTGACGTGTCTTGGGGATTGTAAAGATATTTTGGTTACTTTAATATAATTTAGATGTGCTTGATAAGTAACTACATAAATATCATAACTTTTTCATATTTACTTTGTTTCATTTGCAGGAATCAATAAAGACATTCTTATGATATGACTGTAGAAAGTGAGTTCTTCCAATGATGCTGAATGGAAGGACAGATAAAAAGAAATATTTCAATGAAAAATTGTTTTCAATAGTTCAATTGAAAATGCCCTGCTGTCCATGAGCCACATTATCCTGTTAATATTGTTACAGGGAATCTCAAATAAACATTTTTGTCTCCCATTCTGTATAAGCTGTATTTTTAAACATAACCTTAAAACACCATAATAGAGTCCTGGTTACAAAAAGGTTCATTAAAAATTAGCAACATATAATATTTTAATTTTGGCCAAATAAACCAACTTTACATTCCTTCCTCTTTTTCTCAACAATCCTAATCTTTAGTCCCTTCAGATAGTGTCCAACTCTTTGATTTCTTGTCATTTTTTCTTTGTCTCTTCTCATAAAATCACTGACAATATTAACAAATCTCTTTTGTAAATCCAGTACAGAAAGGTAATAGTACCTTTCTAGTCTACTATTTGTATGTCCTTTTTAGTTATCGAAACGTCAGCCAGTGACAGACTCCCAAGTAGATCAGATGGGAAACATGACAAGATGAACTAATTCTATTTATTGTAACACTATGTTAACAGAACCTTGCAAGTCTGAAAGTACAAATCTCCTGCTATATTTTTTTAACCTCCTGATAAATTAGGATGGCTTCTTTCAATGTTTCTTTCTCTGCCCAATAATCAGTTGTGGGCTCCTCCCCCTTTTATCTGATCATTTCCATCTTCCAAGATCATTCTCATATTCCATCACAGCCAGTGTCATTTCTATATTCAATATTTCAAGTTGTTCCATATCATTCTTTTATCCTGTTAATTTTAAGTTCACATCTGAATCAATTTCAGGCTTGCCAGGAAAACATGTTGCATAATATCATTTAGTCTATCAATAATGGTAGAGATCTTCTGAGTACATTATTCCCAAATATCTCTCAGTGCATCCATTGTTAAAAAAAAGATTTTGCTCTTTTCTGCATTAGCAAGTTGAGTTTAATGTTCTTTCCCTTTAACAATATTTCTTTCTTTCTGATGCCCCTCTAACATCCATCTTCAAGTCCCATTTTATCATGTTATTTTTCTTCTAAATGCAAAAACAGATTCCCATAAGAAGGCTTCTTTTGTTCAGTTTCATATCATTATTAAATCCACCAGGAGGAGTGGTGTGGCGGCCTAGAGATGAAGACGCTCACCTCCCACTTGGAAGGTTGAGAGTTCAATCCTAGGCAGTGACAGATGTTTCTCTCTCAGGGCGCAAAGAGAAAGTATCTGCTGCAAACTCTACATAGGCATCAGGAAGGGCATTTGATCAGTAAGCACTCCACTCCATTCAGTCACCCCAACTCTACCCCAAATAAAGGGTTTACAGGGTAGTAAAAAGAAAAAAAATCCATCTGGACCTTTAAAATTCCTTCATAACTTTTTAAAACCACCTTTTGATTATTAATTAAAAAAGAATAAAATTCTTAATGTTCTTAAATTTTTAATAAAGAATTGAAGGAAACTCATCCAGTGAATCCCATGAAACTTGCCATTCCAGAGGTTCCCAATATTTAAAAAGCAATAAGAAGTTTATTTCAAAGTGATTAAGAAATAAGAATAAGTCCAACCTTATCTTCTTAAAGGCTACATTATGCCTATGAGCTTTAATGGAATCCTTGATTCCTAGTTGCTCAATTCATAAAGAGATCACAAAACATCAGTTCCTGCCATCTACTTACTTTGTCTGGAGTATGTGTGAGTAATCTCAGGATCTCTCTTTTCATCAGAGATTTTGGCAGCCCTTGCCTCTGCCTATCAATTTTGGCCATAGAGTCATCCCTACTTCTTCAGAGATGTCTTCAATGCACCATGTCTTCACTAGAAGTCCTAATCCTTGTATTATTACCCATATTATTTTGATATTATTTTGTACTATTGCATTAATATATTATCATTACTATTACCATGTTTATTATATTTTATGCTTATTTATATTTACAGATTTTAGTAGATGTGTTTCTATATATGCTATACATTCTGACTATAAATCTGCCTGTAATAAAGATTTGATTTGAAAATGCCCTACTTAGGTAATTTTCCTGGTCTTGATTGGTCATTTTTCATGCCAGGCCTTTTATCCAACATAGATCAAACATTCTTTGTAAGCATTAATTTTATAATAATATTATCCTCAAAGCCATTAAAACACCACTATACCTCACTTCTTTCATCTTATTTTTAAAATTCTGACATATTTAAAAATCACAGTCAAAGTACAGTTATTTTCAGGTAACTTTTTAAATGTTAGAATGTCAATATGTTTTTAAATGAATTGACTAGAGCAATTGACTAGACTATACTAGAATTTCAGAGACAGCTCTTACCATGAATCCAATCTGTTTAATACAATCTTCATTGTGATTTAAGGGATAAAAGCCCCATTATCTAAAAACACTGACATCTGCTAATACAAGACCCAAGAAAAAAACAGAACAAAAAAACCTCTATTAAACATAGTACCAAGAAAACAATTCACATGCCACTAACAATGTATTTCAGATATTTATTGCTTTGTCCTGCAAAGCAATAAATAAGCAGTAGCTTCTTTCACTGAAATTGTTCAGCAACCTATCTCTAAAAGATCTTACTAGTGCTATGGATTTCATTTTAAGAGTGTTTTAGTATGTATTTACACTAGAACTGTTGGCAGAAAATCTGCTTATAGTTTGGTCCTAGTAGTTCCATTCCAAAAGTAGCTTCACTGTCAAACTCGATTTCATTGAGGGGCACATCAGGGTTGTGTTTGACCTTGGAGGGCCAGTGCATGGGCCAGTGCATGGATAGGGTGAGCATGGCCAGCTCGACGTCACTCGTGTTGGGGTACCTGTGGTGGCCCGAGCAGAGCTGGAGGGATATTCCTGCAGCCCTCTGCCAGTGAAAACGGAGCTCGCCCTCCCAGGCTCCATTTTCGCTGGCAGAGGCACTATGGGCCGGTCCTTCGCTGTTTCCAGGGTGTTCCCATGGGCCAGAACTAAGCATCTTGCAGGCTGGATCTGGCCCACAGGCCTTGCTTTTTACACCCCTGCTTTAGTGCATTGTTCAGGTATTCAAGGCAAGAACAGAAGTTCCTAGGCCATTATATGAACGTACAACAATCCCCTGCATTTATGACCACCAAACACTGCACTAAACATCTGTTTATTTGGAAGGATGAAAAATCTCAATTTAAACCTCTGAGAATATTTTTTTTTAAAAAAACCTTTGCATTAATAGTAAGCAATTAGCTATTGTACATAGCTTCATCTTTATCTGCAGTAAAGAATCAAGGCAAACCCCGTCCAGGAGTTTTAAGCCAATTCAAGCTAAAGAGATGAGTTGAGCCAAGAAGTGTCAGAAGATCTGTGACTTGCTGCCAAGCCCAAGTTGGAAAGCCTAATATTTACGAACTCAGATTTTTATTTGAAATGAAATATAGTGATGTCCTGAACATTCTAAAAAACCTTAACCTTTGCTAAGTTCCACTGAAGCAAGGCACAAAATATGTCCTAATTGCTTACAGTACAATATATGGAAAAGTCTTTCCAGAATAATTTGGCAACAATAAATTAATAGCAACATTTTTAAGGAATCAAAGAAGAGGTTCACTTATATTTTATTCACCAGTATATTGTTCTGAAGGCAGTTGTCTCAGCTGTCACATCATCTACTCCTGAAACTCAGTACCTTAAATTAGAAGCGATGGAAACCAACCTTCTTTATCTTGGGTAACAGCATAAATGTCAATTCTTAGATTATCTAGCCCTCAACTGGGAAATCTATACATTGCCCACAAAAAGAAATAGGAATGATTGAAAAGCTTCAAAAACAAAGTTTTAGAATGAAGAACAAAAAAAGGAAGAACAAAAGAATCATCTGGAAGCAGAGATGTTTGGGCCAGCACCAAAGCCTACAACACCAGAACATTTTCAGCTAAAATATTAAGAGAACAAAAAATATGAATTTTCTATCTGCTGCTGAATTTAGTTGGAATTTCCAAAACTTTTAGTTCAATTTAGTTCCACGATGTCAGTTATATAGAAAGGAAAGTGAATATAAAGGATGAAAATTTATCTAAGTGCCTAGAATATTCCATAGGCTGCAACAATCAGAAATATTTCATGCCATTTCTCTTATAAGTAAAAAGCAACCCAAACTACTTTAATTGAACTCTGATTGGTGTATGTTTCATTGCTTATAAAACCAGAAAGCGTATTCTTGATAATACAAGGCTTTATTACAAAGCACTACAAGAATCTTTATACATGTTCTCATCTACAGGCTCAAACCATTTCTGCACAATTGCTGATTTAAAATGCATACTTGGAATTTAAAGTACTGAAAGAAAAAGCAATTCCAACCCAAGACTATTCCAGAATACATGTAATATCCTGGAGTTTTGTGCTAAGCTATGGAATGGAAATGGAAAAGTTCTGGCTTCAATTAAATATCAATCTTTAAAATCATCTGTATCAATATAGGTATTTTGAATTCAATTTTTAAGTTTTTTTAGACATCCACCAAGCATGAGAAAATGCCCCTTCATATTGTTCACATTTCTAACACACATATTAAATGTTTTTATACAGTGAAATTGCAGCTATGATATCATAAATGGGTGATCCTTCCCAGAAATTTTCCCAAAGAGTACAAGTCAGTAAATCTATTAGATTTCTCTTTCCCCTAATCTGATGTATATCCAGTATGCAATGTTGCCCTCTCAGTCAGAAGACAAATACAATTCAAATAATAATAAATGAACCAAAATGTTATTTACCAACAGCAAATAAAATTGTTAAAATAAAGGCATGCCTTTTTTTCCATCCTACTATTTGAACTTAATTAATCTAAATATTTAACAAAGTGAAAACAAAAAATGAGAAGCTAGTTCAAAATCTAGTTAGCCCTATTCTATCATCTCAAGGCAAAAATGTGTGTGTTGGACTCAACTAACTTAATTCCTAACACTGCAACACTTTGTATAAAGCTAGAAGCCCTTGATTCATGTTGAAACAAAATTACAAATGACAGAAGAAAAGAAGCCTCTTAAGGCATCTGAAGCTGTTCTCCAGAGCAGGGGTCGCCAACCTTTTGGACCTCAGGGACCACCAAACTCATAATTTTAGATCCCAGGGACCACTAACCGGTTCCGTGGGCGTGGCCTAATTTGTGGGTGTGGTTTGGTGGTCATGTGACTGGCTGGGTATGGCTTGTATGTAAATATTATAAATATTTATATAAATATTGAATTTTTTATTAAAAAAGAACAACTTTTACCCAAAATCAGGCAAAGTAGGCAGATTGAGTTCCTCACAGAATCATTCAGTGACCTATCTATCTGCCATCGGCTAGCTTAGTCTCTCAAATTTGCTTGCCGTGAGTCTGCACTGAATTTGCTTGCAAGCAAATCTTCAGTCCCAAGGGAGGTTCAGCTGTGCTGAGCCGAAGATCTAAAGGCTAGCTAGAAAGCAAGAAATCCAACCATTTCCTGTTTCCTAGCTAATTTAAATCTCCCAGCAGAGCAGAACAGATGATGCTTGGAAAAAGGAAAAATAGCAATTTAGCAGGCAAGTTTACCGGGTAAGGAGTAAGTGGGTGGGGAGGCTTCCCGTAGGCCATGTGGGTAGCACAGCCTTGTGTTTCTGCTCAGCCTGGATTAATTGCTTTGTGGGGGTGCTCTGGGGGTGAGATTTCTCTGTGGCCCACCAAAATTTTCTCACGGCCCATCAGTGGGCCGTGGCCCACCAGTTGGCGACCGCTGTTCCAGAGCATCACTTTCTGCATGCAGCAAGGAAGACTCAAACTGAAAACAGACACATGACAGATTCAGCAGGATTTGCTACAAAGACTTGTATCTTGACCCCAATTCCCTAATGCTCCCTGCAGTATAAACTGGGCAAGGAATTCAGCCTAGTACTACATATAGTTCTCTGCAGAAAGGGCTCACATTTTTCCACAGCTGGTTCCCAACTGTTGCCCTTATAGTGCAAGCTGTGTTTCACAGGAAAGCTTGATACTAAGCAATGCCAGACAGTAATGTAATGCAAAACGTCCTTTGAGACAGAACTGAGGGAGGGGTAATGTGGGAGGAGCCAAAAGATCTTTCAGAGATTGCTGTGGCCATTTCCAGCTAGGGCAGCAGCTATTCTGGAATACCCCATAGCTGTAACTTCTACATATCCACTCCCCCCCCCCCCCCCACTCACAGGGCTAATCACCCCCTGGAGTATCCTGACCTTTCCTGATGTCAACATTTGTTGTATTGTCAATGTGCACAAAAGAATTGCCTATGCCTTCTCTCCAGGGGAAATGATGAAGCAGCATTACCCAGGAGCAGATCAGGCAACAGAGGCCAGTACTGCCTACTACATAATCTTGCAGAATGCCAGAATCTTTAATTTATATGCCCTGTGCAAATGGCAGAATGTAGTAGCAGAATGTAGTAATAGTTTCAAGGATCAAACTAGGCATCTGTCATCTGATCATATGCCTATCAAAATCAAAAGGGAATCAAACTACAGTTTGTAACTTGCTGCAAGGACAATACTTGGATATTGCTTGAAAACAAAATGAATAAAAGGATCCAACTTGTGAGCTCCTAAGGCCTGAACAACACAATAAACCAATTTAGGGTATTGTACAACAGGGAGTAGCTACTTTAATGCTGCTGGGAATACAATGAGTATTAAAGACAGATAGATTAAAGTTGCTTGAATTAAATCTGCCTAAGTAGTTCAGGTAGAATGCAGAATATTTTTCAAAGCTAACAAAGACATGATGTGGGTTTCCTTTAAATGAAAGCCCAATTTCCATCTGCATTTAACCTTAGAATAAGTCTTCAGTGTGCATCCTGAACTTTTTTAAAAAAGAAAAATGTACCTCAACTTTGCAAATTATATATTAGTTTGTCCTAAATACAGGCAAAGAATGTTTCCCGAGCCCTCAGAAATGTATTAAAGCACTCCATCTCCACTTCCATTCAGACATTAATAATCATTAATCATTCTATATTTATGAGAGTCATAAAGCCTAAGAATTTGTTTTATAATTCAAAGAATGGGATTCTCATTTTAATTCTATATCCATTCAACACCCTGTTTTTATTAGTCTCCATTCCTATCCTTTTCTACTTGGAGCATAATCACAGAACACGTATCAGCCTGTTTATATTTGTAAACACAGAATTTAATTGCTGACAAATAGGCATATCCATCTCCATTTCAGGTTGTAAAAATTAACCTTCTTCAACCTCATACCTTCTAGTTATGCAGAACTATATAATTCCTGTCACTCTCTAGTAAGTTGAGGAAAGATAATTAAGCAACATATCTTCATATACTGTATTGTTTCATTAGTTATGATGGGCCTTAAATATATCCTAACATCAATTCTATAATACTTATTTCCCACTTTCTTCTTAATATTCATTTTATAACCTAGGCACCACAGCATATTATATATAGGCATCTATTTTCACTTGGGTGCTATAAAAACTAATTAAGTGGTATAATAATTAGTTATTATTAGAATGGGTTCTAATTTCACTTTAGTCATGAATTCAGTAGGTAATTTTAAATAATCCATTCTAGGGAATGTCTGCCTTATAGGATTGCTTTTCTGAACATTTGGAAAACCAGTAAAGTAGTAATTACAATTATGTTTTTATATTAGATTTGTTTCAAGAAAAGCATCACAGAGAAATGTAGATAAGATCATATTAGAGATGACAGTCACTCTGGACTATTCTATTTGATAGTGACACTGTATACAGGCAGTCCTTGATGTACAACCACAACTGAGCCCAAAATGTCTATTGCTGAGACCATTGTTAAATTACTTTTGCCCCATTTGCCACAGTTGTTAAGTGAATCGCTGCATTTGTTAAATTAGTAACAGGTTTGTTAAGTGAATCTGGCTTCCCCATTGACTTTGCTTGTCAAAAGACTGCAAAAGAGGATCACATATCATAAATATGAACCAGTTGCCCAGGATCCAAATTTTGATTACATGACCGCAAGGATGCTACAATGGTTGTGTGAAAAATTCTCATATCACCTTTTTCAGCGACACTAACTTTTAGTGTTCACTAAATGAACTGTTGTACGTCAAGGGCTACCTATAGTTTTACTGAACCAGCAATCATGAAACTATCCTTCAGAAAGATCACAATAGTGTAGAATTGTCTAT
The DNA here is from genome assembly GCA_023653725.1 of Bungarus multicinctus. Taxonomy (NCBI): domain Eukaryota; kingdom Metazoa; phylum Chordata; class Lepidosauria; order Squamata; family Elapidae; genus Bungarus; species Bungarus multicinctus. Next base: position 76,236,070 of record CM042842.1, read on the forward strand.
ATTTTTGCCATCTACTGACAAGTAACTTCAAATTTTTGAAGCCATGCTCGCTCTTCACTCTAACAGTGATTGGTAGTAATGTACAGAGCAAAAATAGGAACTATAAGAGAGATATAATATCAGAATATAAATAAATGTAATGTTTGGGTCTTTTATCAAATCTTTCCATTCTCTTGAAGAAATCATGCTGCAATGCTTCCTTTATTATATTTCAGTTACCACAACTAGCTACATGAGTTTCATATATAAAAATAAGAAACTGAAGTTTTAAGGCCAATATTTTTTGTATTATGACTTTCACAATATAACCTCAATAAATTCAATTATTAATAATGCTAATGTAAACAAAACACAGTGAATGATAAATACAGCATCCATAAGAACTTTTCAGATGTCTGTGTCAGTTACAGAACCAGAGTGAAAGACACACCCATGTTCAAGTTGATGTCATCAAACCAGCATCACACTTCACTATTAGTGAAATGACTGCTATGAATTAGAAAAAAATGCACATGACAGTTACAGGTAAACCATACAAGAAGGATAAAACAGCAACAAAAGAACCATGTTGAATCTCTCTCTCTCAGAAAAATTCATCTCCCAGATTTCTAAATATTATTAAATACCTGTGTTTTCTACAACCAGAGGAATTGTATACCTGAAACTCTTGAAGAACAAAGAGTTTGCTGACATATGCTGTGCTCAAAGGAGTGGACAGGATATATTCTAGGAATAGAGACAGGACAAAGCATCACTTCTCTAAGGCAGCAACAGCAATGGAATAATTTCCTTTCCCTGTCGGATTCATCCTAAAATTACTTACCGGGAAGTGATAAACAGGAAGGATCAAAAAATTTAACAAAAGAATCCAGACAACCGTTTATTCAAAGTGGAACAGCCTGGTGGATTTTAGGGGTCACACTACTGTAAAGAAAATGCAGAAAAGGACCATGCCAGGGACCGGGAAGTTACCCTGAAGAAGATGAAGATGGAGCAGTTGGCCTGCTGACTAGGGGAAGGGCATATCTACAGTAACTGGAGGGGGGCGGGGGGAAACGTTTGTGGCAGAAAGCCCAAGGAGAAGAATCTGAAAGTCTCCTCCGCTCCACCCGAGGGGGCCACAGCACCCCCAAACCGCACCCGACAGGTGGAATCAGACCCTGCTTCCCCGCCCAACCTGGCACCGCTGCTCTCACCTTCTCCACGTTCTCCACGTTGAATTCCAGATTTTGCTGGAGGTGGAAAGCCGGGTCCCCTCGGCGCTCCATGGTGCCTCCTTCCCCTCCACCCAAAAAAAGCCCAGAGCCTTCGTCCTCTCCCTCGCCCTGGGCTCTCAGCTAGAGTGGGGCAGCGGCATCGCGAGGAAGAGGATGGTAGGAGGCGGAGGCAGGAAAGGGGCGCCTATCTGCAGGGCCGGCGGTCTATGTTACTCTTTCAGAGGGGCGGCCGACCCCTTCGCCTGTCTCCGCAGAGAGGTTGGGCGCATGGCTGAGTCTGGAGTTTAGCCGATTCCTCCCCAATGGGTCCCCGGGTTTTTTGGGGGGGTGGGAGCGCCTATCGGCTTGTCTGCAATAGGAGGAGGGGCAAGCCCTGGGCGTCCCCGGCAGAGCCAAGAGAGTGAATGGGCAGGTTTTTATACCTGCCTCTCCTCAATTAGAGGGAAAGGGAGGAGATCTTCCCCACCAGGTGAATGAAACGACCCGCCTTCGGACGAATCGAAAGGAAAGCGATACCAATCCCTAATTTGCTTGAGGGAGGCAAGGAATCCTTCGGTCCCCCTGCCCTTCTGTCTTTAATGGCGGAGGGAGTACCGGTCCATCTCACAGCTGAAAGATTGGCGTCTTGCCTGCCTGCCTGCCTGCTCCGCCTCCGCCTCCGCCTGGCTCGCCGACCCCTCCACTCTGCAGTTGGCGGGTCGGTCGGTCTCCCTGTCTAAGGCGGTAACCACCGCCGCCACCTCCCCTGCCGCGCAGCCCAACAAGCTGTTGACTGACAGTTGGGCCGGTCGATCGGAGGAGCATCCAAATGGAGAAGGAGAATGTGGGGTCCTGGCGCGCTACAGGGTGGTCCATATCAAACGCCATCTGCCGGGTAGTTAATCGCCCTTCCATTCAGGCAACAAGGACACCCTTTTGCCTGCCTACGGAGGACCAGCCTCCTTCCGTTGGATCATGGGAATTGTAGTTCTAAGTCTGATCCGCGCGATAACGAATAGGGGAAGGCCAATAATTGATGGGAGTTGTAGTTTCAGGCAGGCCGTGTTTCTCTCCCACCTTCTCTCTGGGGGATAAAATGGCGTTTCGTACAATGATGAGATGAGCGTGGACCTTTAATAACTGGGGCGGGGGGGGGGGTGTTTGGACAAAAGTCCTGGATTGTCGTGGCGCGTTTTTATTTTAATAGGTATTAACATTATATGTTTATTGTCCTCAGCATCTTCATTAGTTTCTAGTTCTATTTTTCCGTCTTGTCGTTTATCGTTACTGTATTTGGTTTCTTTGAAGAAGAAGCAGGATTCAAAAGACGGAATAAAGCAATCCAAAAGTTTTTACTCGAGGTGCAAATGGCCAGGATCAAATGATCACATTTTGAACCCATTATATCAAGAGGTGTTTCTCTAAAAGAGGCTCTAGCGTGGATAGGAAACGTGGAAAGAAAGAGAAGAACAAGGTGGATGGACACAGTTACGGTAGCAGTTGCTGGAAAACATGAAGGAGCATATCAGGTGCAGATCATCATAAAGAACATCCCTCTATACTATTGCTGAGAGTTGACACCAACTTCATGGTGCATAATCAGCCATCAACATTTTATTTCCTGGTTTCCTTTTCTGCTGTAGCTTGTAAGAGCAATGAAGTATTTATTTTAACAAATGCAGGATTAGCCCAGTCATTTCCAAGCTAGATAGGTCGGATGAGTTAGGGGACTGCCTCTGGCTGCAGGAGCAAAGTTGGCCAGGCTTTCTCCAAATGTTTCATGGGTTTCCTGAACAAGGCTGCTGTCTCCCATGTGGGGTAGACATTGAAACAGCTCTGCCAGTTTTTGCATGTGGTTGGCTGCCTCAGACAGAAAAATATATAAAGCTGCTCTGCTGAGTTCCACACAGAGTAATTCAGAGATGCTTAAAGGAGCTCTCCAAATGTGTGTATCCTAAAATCCCAGGTTCACATGCATTGGGTGAGTACCCCGCACCCACAACTTCCAAAAGCCTTTAATCAGTTGCAGATTTCCAAGTGGCTGAAGATGTAAATTACACAATAGCAAAGCAATCATTTAAATTTTATTTACTTTTTTGTCCGATTTGACTAGGGAATATAGTAAAATAAAAATTAGTTTTTATTCTGATACTATCCAGTGCAGTTTTAGGATGAAACACCGGCACCATCAAAAGCACCATCAATTAGCACCACTGTCCCAGAAAAAAATTGCATCCTTTAGCTAAACTAGACTCCATAAACAGTTCGTTTTATATAGAGTTTCTAATCTGCTCTCAAGTGGTTTTGAACTACAGCAAGCTTGTCAAAACTCCTGGCCCACAGGTTGGCTGCATCATGCACTGGTCACACCCACGCCTGGTTTAGGGAAGGGGGGGGGAAGTCCCAATACATCATGTGACAACGCCATGTTGATGTGAGTTTGACACCCCTGAACTATAGCATGCATCATGACAAATTGTGATGGAAATTGCAGTCCAGTTTAAGATATAAATGACAGATTTATAAGCCTACTAATTGGCTAAGCAAGTTTTTTAATATTCTGAAAAAGTGTAGGAAGAAAAAATTGTAAAAGTGTTCACTGTTGTTGTATGCCATCTTTTGCAAGAGAATTGGTTCTGTCAAGTCAGCCTTGACTTCTGGTGATTGTCTGGGCTCATCTCTGCAGTATTTTTGGCAAGATTGGTACAGTCTAAAATGAGCCTTTTTACCTTTTCCTCATATATAAGGGGAAAAAGTTAAAATTTCAAACTTTATTTTCCACGTATGTTTAACTACAGTACCTTTCATCTAGCCAAAATAGTGACTGGTTGCAGTTGGTGTTATAGTCAGATTTAGAAATTGTGGGACATGAAACTAGTAGACTATTAAAATGTACAAATAGTGTATCCATGAAGCAAAGATATCTAGAGCTACTTTATCAGTATTTGGTAATATTTTATACTGCTTTATTTGAAACCGTAAGCAAAATTTGACTCATATAAATTGTAGAACTATAATAATTGGGATTTCTTGTTGTTCTTTAGTTCACTCCCATATAAGCATACACATAAGCCAAGTTTGCATTGCCTTAGCAGGCTTTATTGCTACAGGAAGTTGTTGTTGTACAAAAATAGAGTTTATCCCAATGCAAATAGAGGACAAAGAATACAAAATCAGGAGAGGAGAAATAGGAAATGCCCTTGTTAAGGCCAAGTGGGGAAAGTTGGGGGAATAGGAATTGCTGATCCTAGGCCAGGGCATAGCATCAGTTTTTAATGTATACCAGACCCACTGTCAGCTTCATAAATAGGTTGCCACCAGGGAATGAGTGGGGTACAAATAAATAAATAACTTACAGAATAAATAAGTTGGATTAGAAAATTTAAACTTTCTAAATAGGTTTAGAAAATGTCACTTCTAAGGCAGGTGGGTTCCCACTCTGCTGGTACTAAATAATGGTTGAACCAGAACTGAAAACCATTGCTGTTTCCATTGCCAGCCTGGTAAGTGCAGTAATCAAACTCCAAACCATCGCTAGTATGTCTGTGCATATTGCGCACCAGTATGCCACTGCCATCATTGGCTTTATTCCAAGCTCCTTTTCTACCTGCGGAGGCCTTGACTGTGCTTCCAGATCTGGCTTGCAAAAATCCTGATAACTACTGATAACTACTAGATGGCATCGACCTGCCTTAACCCAGATCTGGTAGCTCTGAGAAACACATCAAATTTGCCCTTTCATACGTCCATACCCTTTCTGCTAAGGATAGGCTCTCACTGGAAAAACACTCTGATGAGGCTGATGGTTGTAATCATCAAACTTCTCCCCAACAAACCACAACATTATTCAATCCTCAGATAATGCACTGATTATTCTAGCACAGGTCACAAGGTTGGAGCGACCACTGAATGTTCAGGGCACTAAATAGGCTTGCAGAATTGTCCTTCATGCTTATCCACAATTGCTCCTACCTAGATGCAGTCAGAACATGTTTCTAAAGAAAAGGCAGATGGTGGGCTCAAATAAAAACTTGGGAGAGAATTGCAGAAGATGAAATGACCTAGTGAACAGCCTTCTTTCAACTACCTAGAAGAAGATCAGTTGGTATTACAAGTATCTCAAGCTAACTGCCACACCCCCAATCTCATGAATAAGGTGTGAGAATTTCTAATGCTTTTTATTCAGTGGGACAAAAGGCTTGATAGGTAAGAAGATTCACAACGCTGTTGATAGACCAATCTTCAAAGGAGAAATGTCCATTCTGAAGTCATGCAAAAAAGAAAGTACACCCTATTTAGTTATTATGTATCAGGACATAGTAAAAATAATCTGGCCCTTAGTAGTTCTTAAGTAGTTCCTAAGGTAAAGGCAACCTTAGATGCACAACAATACATGACATGTTATACCATGTCATCATTTGTTTTACAAAAAGGAGAAGCCATGTGTGAAAAACTAAGTACACTCTTACTGCTTTAAAAAGTATGAAGAGGCTAAATAGCACCCAGGTGCTGCTACTCAAGTACCCTTGATCAATTGACCATCACTAAGTGACTACTTCTATTAAAGCCAAAATTTTAGGAGTTTGCTGGTCTCCAGTATTGAGGTTTGTGTTAACAGAATGCCAAAGAGGAAATGCATCAGCAATTATCTTAGAGAAGAAACTGTTGCTCCCCATCAACCTGGGAAGAGTTATAAGGCCATCTCTAAATAATTTAAAGTCCACCATTCTATAGTGAAGAAGATTATTCACAAGTGGAAAATATTCAAGACAGTTGCCAATCTTCTCAGAAGAGGATGTCCCAGCAAAATCACCCCAAGGTCAGACTCTGCAACGCCCAGAGAAATTGCAAAAAATCAAAGAGTTACATCTCAGATATTACAGGCCTCAGTTAGCATGTTGAAAGTTAAAATTTCATGACTGTACAATTAGAAAAAGACTGAACAAATATGGTTTGTCTGGAAGGGTTGCCAGGATAAAGACTCTTGTCTCTAAAAAGAACATGGCAGCATGGCTTAGGTTTACAAAGTTGCATCTGAACAAATCACAGAACTTCTGGAACACTGTCCTTTGGATAGATGAGACCCATATGGAGATGTTTGGCCATAATGCACAGTGCTACATTTGGTGAATACCAAACAGTATTTCAGCACAAACCTCTGATACTAACCATCTAACACAGGGGTGATGATTTAGGCTTGTTTTGCAGCCACAGGACCTGGGCACTGTGCAATTATTGAATCAACTATGAACTCCTCTGTATACCAAAGTATTCTAGAGTCAAATCTGAGGCCATCTGTCCAACAGTTAAAACTTGGCCAACATTGGGCCATGGACAACAATCCCATGCACACCAGCAAATCTACAATAGAATGACTAAAAAGAAAAGAGTCAAGGTGTTGCAATGGCCCAATCAAAGTCCAGACATCAACCCAATTAAATGTTGTGTCAGGACCTCAAGAGAGCTATGCTTAAACAAATGCTCACAAACCTCGATGAACTGAAACAACATTGTAAAGAACAGCAGGCCAAATTTCCTCCACAACAGGGGTGCCCAAACTTGGCAACTTTAAGACTTGTGTATTTCAATAGCTGGCTGGAGAATTCTGGGAGTTGAAGTCCACAAGTCTTAAAGTTGCCAAGTTTGGAGACCTCTGCTCCACAACAATAAGAGAAGCTGATAAAGTCATACAGAAAATGATTAATGATTAAAAGTTTTTGCTGCTAAGATATTGAATCATAAGGTGTACTTATTTTTTCACACATGGCTTTTCCATTTTGGCTTTTTATAAAAAAAAATGATGACATGGTGTAATATGTCATGTGTTGTTCATCTGAAGTTATATTTACCTATTTTTAAGAACTGCTAAAGACCAGATGATTTTTTACTATGTCCTGATTAGTAAAACCATAGAATTCAAAGAGAGTGTGCTTTCTTTTTCACATGACTGTATCATTGATGAGAGGTGAATGCTCTCTAAAGAAGGCCAAGATATATTTAGGCCCACAATACTATGCTTCGCTCCTGTTAATTGTCCATTCATTCCTCGCACCTGGACTCTAGTGTGAAGTTTATTTCTCCTCCTGCTGCCATTTACTGGCAGGGCAGGCTTATTTTTATTTTATTTATTTGTATCCCGCCTTTATCATTTTTTACAAATAACTCAAGGCAGTGAACATGTCCAGCACACTTTCCTCCTATTTTCCCCACAACAACAACTCTGTAAGGTGAGTTGGGCTAAGAGAGAGGGACTGGCCCAAAGTCACCCAGCTGGCTTTCATGGTTAAGGTGGGACATGAACTCACCATTTCCCACTTTCTAGCCTGCTGCCTTAACCACTAGACCAAATTGGCTGCCTATGATCTCTTATATCTATCTTTTATGATCTCTCTGTAGCATGAACAAGGATATATCAATTCAGAAACCGTGGGAGCTCTGATCAGATAGAAAATATTTAGCCCACACAATCACATACAGCTGCTGAACCTTTTTCCACATTTTGCCAGACATTGAATATATCCAGGAAAGAGAAGTTCTCAAACTGGACGGGTCGGCAGCAAGGTTTAGAAATGAAATTCCTCTCTGCAGGCACAATACCTTGCTGTATGATGTAATTCAGGACGTGGTCATAGTTAGTGCGGAAAGAATCGCATGTCCCACTGCAATACTTGAACAAAACCACCTCCTCAGTTTGATAGCCAAGCCCCAGGTCCCGTATATTGATTGTGCGGCTGTGTAAGCGACAAGGCCCATTTCCAGACCTTTTGGAGTTTCTCCTGGCATTTTTTGAACGCGGTGGGGAACGTGAAATCCTGAATAGTTCAGATGTGCTCAGGTCTTGCATGGTCACATTTTTCCCTAGAAGAAAAAAGGGAGAGGAAGAGTCTTAATTCTTTCTCCCAAGGAGAGAAGAATAATACAGGAGTAGTGTTCCTAAGATGAAAAAGGGCATAAATCTTGAAGAAAATACATTCCTCAACCCAGATGACCCTCTGGGAGAAAGGAAGTCTCAAAAATCCAATTGACTTGGATCAAGAATTCAAATGAAGCACCCTCCTCCCCAAGCCACTTTCCCTGGAAAAATGCCAGGTCCCTACCATGTCGGTGGTTCCACGTAGCCAGAAATGGTGTTTCCATGTTGTTATTTTCCATAGAGGCAGAGTTGACAGAGCCCAGGCTTCCTGAAGCTGCTCTCAATTTCTCTGAATCTGCCATGACTATTCCAGCAAACAGTGATAGTACAGTTAAGGTACCCCACAAATCCCACTCCTAAGATAAGACAGGAGGATATATAACAGTAAATATGCTAATTAGGATACAAATAAAGTGGAAAGTAAGATTTGCTAAATGCAGGGCTATTTTACATATGATGATCCCCCCATGACATCACATGTGGTCAAGACAGCCTTTACCCAGGTCCATGGGTGCATCAGTAATGGCCCTATGTAAACCTATGGGAAGATCTTGCAATAATAATTCATACTGTGATACCCAGCTGGACTACGGCAAGTGCACTCTACAAAGGGTTACCTTCAAAGACCACTTTGCAAATGCAGTTGGTACAAATGCTGCAGCTTGTTCCTTATTTGGCACTAGTTGCCAGGAAGATTTAGTACATAGGTCTCCAAACTTGTCAACTTTAAGACTTGTGGACTTGGAAGTTGAAGTCCGTAAGTCTTAAAGTTGCTAAGTTTGGGGACCCCTGATTTAGTATCTAGGATGCAAACCTTGCATTGGCTCCCAACAGGGTTTCAGATACAATTTGAAATGCTGGTATCCATCAACTATATATGGCTTGGCGCTAAGATAGCTTTAGAACCACCTTCTCCAAATAAAAACATGACATGCACATTCCAGGAGAAATCTATTAGAAATCTCTATCTATTGGACTGGACGGAATATGTGCCTACTTCTTAAAAACGCTATCCAATGTCATAGCCAAACCTCTAAGCATAATCTTTGAAAAATCTTTCAGGACCAGCTCCTTGCCAAACCTATGGTCACAAGCCACGGTCATCCTCATCTTCAAAAAGGGAGACCCCAGCCTAGTTGAAAATTATAAACCAATCTCTTTATGCTGCATCACCTATAAAGTCATGGAATCGATTATTAATCAATCCATTATCCTCCACTTAGAGACAAACAACTTATTCTCTAATAAACAATTTGGTTTCAGAAAAAAACTATACTGCAATCTGCAACTCTTACACTACAAAAACATATGGACTACACAACTAGATCAGGGCAAAGCAATAGACACAATCTACATAGACTTCTGTAAAGACTTTGATTCAGTGGTACACGACAAACTCCTAAAACTAAAACCTTACGGTATCTCTGGACACCTGCATAACTAGATAGAAGCATTCCTGTCAAACAGACAGCAAATGGTCAAAATTGGGAGCGTCCTATCAATTTCTGTACCTGTCAACAGTGGTGTCCCCAAGGCAGTGTCTTAGGACCAACTCTCTTCATACTCTACATAAATGACCTCTGTGATCATATTAAGAGAAACTGCGTTCTCTTCGCTGATGATGTAAATCTATTCAATACCATAGACAATACTGCTACCCTTCAAAAAGACCTTGACTGTGTATCAGAATGGTCAAATGGCAACTTCAAATCTCAACAGATAAATGCTCTGTCTTACACATTGGCAAAAAAAATCAGAAAATAAAACACAAGCTGAATAGTCAAAACCTTGTTGATGATCCAAACTCTGTCAAGGACCTTGGAGTACTCATCTCTAATGATCTAAGTGCTAGAGCCCACTGTAACTACATAGCCAAAAAGGCATTAAAATTTGTTAACCTAATTCTACATAGCTTTTTGTCTCGTAATATCACACTACTAACTAGAGCATACAAAACATTTGATAGACCAATATTTGAATACAGCTCATCAGTCTGGAACCCGCATTACGTATCTGATATTAACACAGTTGAGAAAGTCCAGAAATATTTTACAAGAAGAGCTCTCCACTCCTCTATTCGTTGCAGAATACCTTATGCCACCAGACTTGAAATTCTAGACCTAGAAAATCTAGAACTATGCTGCCTTAGGTCCGATCTAAGTATAGTATATAAAATTATACATTGCAATGAATACCTATCAATGAATACTTCAGCTTCAACCATAACAATACAAGAGCACATAATAGATACAAACTCAAGGTAAATCGCACCAAACTTGATTGCAGGAAATATGACTTTAGCAACAGAGTGGTCAATGTCTGGAATACTCTACCTAACTCTGTGGTTTCTTCCCCAAACCCCAAAAACTTTAACCTTAGACTGTCTACTATTGACAGTTACTTACTCTTTCCTAAGAGGTCTGTAGGGGGTGTGCATAAGCGCACCAATGTGCCTACCCTCTCCTATTGTTTTTTTTTTACTTTTCTTATATGTATCCATTTCATGAATTCATAACTATGTTTATACTTATACCTGTTATCTTATAATCACTTGACAAAATAAATAAATAAAATAAAATTGCTTGTGATCTCCTACTTTATGAAAAGATAGTTATCCATCATAGCCCCTATGCTATAGAACAAACTTTCCTTTCAAGTTTGACTTGGTCTAATATTGATGGTGTTACAGAATCAAGTTAAGACAAAGCTCTTCTGGAGCTCTCTCTTTTTTTAAAAAAAAAAAACTTAGTTAAGATGATACTATCTTTTGAATTTGCTTTTTGTGTGTTGTTCCATTTATAGCCTGCCTTGTTGGTTGTCTTTAAATTTTAAACTTTTGTACTATGAGTATTTTATTTCTTACCATGGATGCTTTATGTTTGTGATGTTGTTGAAAATCGTGATTATGGAAGTATAGAATTGGAATGCAGTAAATACAGCCCTTCCATGGTGTAAAATGTGTGTCAAATGATCATAGGTAAATATCAGCATGAAAAGGAATCTTTTTCACTTCAAGCATATCCAGTGACAAATCATGCAAATTCATCACCCAAATGCCCATCTGAATTCATCACACAAATCAGTATGTGACAGGCTGTATATTTTGAACTATTATAGAAATGATATTCATATTAAAAGTGACCCTCTCAAGTGTGAAATTCGAAGCTTTGTCTGCCAGAAATGGACCAAAGAAACCAATATACTGAAAATAAAAGTGACGTGAAAGAAGGGAGAAACTCTCCCATCTTTCAGAAATTGAATGGACGTCTTTCATAAACGAGGCCTTTGTAATGTTCCACTGTTTCTGGAACTAATGCCCTGAAATCAAGAACATTTCTTAGCATTGACTAACTCACCCTGCGTCGTACTTGTTGGATAGGCAATCTCCAGCAGGAAAAGGGAGGTCTGTCTAATTTGTGCCTTGACCCGTCAACTCTCCACTCCATCCTACCTAAAATACAAAGACAAAGCTCAGGAACCCAGTTCCATATCTCTGAATGTGAAGACTAATTTTCACTTTTGGAAGCTTCTGATCCAGTTATGGCCCCTGCCTGTGGAACCTCTATGAGAAGTCCTTCCTGAATTACAAAATTATTTCAATAAATACCTCAATCCAATTAAATAAAGGTGCTGAAGAAGCTCCTAATTAGACACCTTTTTGTGACTGGCCCGGCTAAGGTATATATTGCAATTTTTAAATAAAATCTCCTTGTAATTGATCTGCTACATTAATAGAATGTTATACTGATATTTCCATGGTTCCATTCCAATGTATCTATAACTGCCAGTAAAATTTTAAAATGCAAATCCTCTAACGTTAGCTAAGAATAGCAATATCCAAATTAAACATAAATGTTGCAACAGAATGCAAACATTATCGTTCATTGTATTATGTTATTCCCAACAGCATCCAAAAACATTTCATGAAATAATCATAGATACTCCCAGTATTGAAGAACAGTAACCTTTGAAGTATCTGTCAGGTTCACACACTAATAGGTAGAATACCTATTAATATTTATATATTTAAAAGTGCTTCACCTAGACATGGAACAGAATATGCTCACAGAAAAGTCTTACATTAAAATTTTCCACATGGGGAACTATCTCAGGAGTCCACTTTCCTTAAAAAACCAGTTCTATCTACCTTTCATCTGCAAGACTTTTGGATTATAAACTAAGGATACAAAGAATGGATTTATTGGAGCAATATCACCAGTGGTTCCTTTTATCACCCTCAGAATGCCCAAAGTAGGTGAGCTTTTTCATTTTGGGGATTTTTTTTTTTAGGGCAAAATGGGAGCCCTAAGACCTGGAAATATTTAAATAATTCATTTCATTCATTAAAACTCATGATACTCCATCAAAATAGGCCTTGGATCACCTACTTTTGAAAAGCCAAGTCTGGTGCAGACCTTAAACTCATAGGAATGCCTTTAAGCAATTTAATTGTTTTAAGCTCTTCAGAGCAAAGATTAATTTCTTTTTATCCTGCAATGAGCATACAGAAATGGGATAAATATAATTACCTACAAAAATTTGCCAATCAAAGAAACAGATTTGATTCATCACCATTCAACCCACTTTTGTGTATTAACTCTATTGTAACCTAATCTTTTAGTTTTTACTGTCAGCTATTTTTACCCACTCAATACTCATGGATATTTTTTATGTTTGCGCTGTTTCTATCAGACCCTTTCCAGCAGCCTATTAAAAATGAATCATGCTATTGGCACTGCCATGTTGAATGTAGCACCAGGAACTTAGGTGGAATCCTCCTGCCCTCACACTTCTGACCCACAATTACAAAGACCAACTCTTTGGAGAACTGAATGGAGAAATGGAGAGTTCACAAAGAGTCTTGAGTAATAGCTGGAACTAAGAAAAAATGCTAAACCTTTGTGTTACATCCTGGTTTAATTTTAGACACATCGGGCAACCAAAAATGTGCCCCTAGCTGGATGAAATTTCTTTTTCTACAGTGCAGGGCTGGGAAGCTCCCTGAACAATCACTCCCAAGATCCCTCACCAATGGTATTTTGGCCGAGACTTTTGGGAGTATCGAATCAGATAATTGGGATCCTATCTTAAGTTTGTAGGTTTGTATTTTTCTCAGACTCCCACAAGGTGGCAACACAAAACCAGTTTTTTTCCCCCTACCAGTTTTTTTGCCCACACAGAAGGAGTTCCTTCTCACTATTTCCCAAGGACTGACAGTGTTCCTGGACTTGACTTTTCAGAAAATAATACAGAAGAGTCCAAATTCCTTCAGAGAGCATCAAGAACCCAACAGTTCAACCCTGAATTACATATGTTGTCTTTTATTGTAGAGACACATTAACTTCTTGGAATGTCTCGCTCTATATTTTTAGGAGACCTATAGATAAAGCTGGAACATGACCACTGAAGTAAAAAACAAGGGTAGAGAAAGCTCGAACAGCATTCTTCAAAATGAAAAACGTCTTCTGCAATCACAACACAAGGCTAAGATTGAAAATCATATTGTTACATCTTTTCTATCCTGCTCTACAGAGTGGAGAACTGGTCTCTTGAGTCACTTGAAGAGATTAGAAGCATTTGAAATGTGAACTTACAGGTGGCTATTATGTATAAATTGGGTTGATAAAATCAGATGATAAGCTGCCTGGGAAAGCCAAGGAAAATAATCAAAACCATAAAAAGCGACAGTCAGAATATTTTGGACATGTGATGTAACACCTGGAAAAATACGGCATAGTTCACTTAATCCTCCAAGGAAAGACTGAAGGCAAACGAGGTCCAGTCAGAAGAAGAACATCATGGCTTCAAAATCTAAGGGACTGATTTGGACAAAAGTCAACAGTACTTTTTCATGTGGCTGTTGATAAAAATAGGATAGCCAACATGATCACAACATCCGATGATGGATATGGCACAAGAAGGAAACAGATAAAGCCACTTTCTGAAGAACAAGCACTCCTACCCTTTCTAAGTTGTTTTGGTCTTTCTTGGAATGTGCCAGGGACCATGAACATATTTTCAGAAACACCCAGTAAATATGGTCCATTTAATTTTTCGTCTTTCACCTTTCATGTAGGACCACAATCAGGTTTCTTTTATCTGCCATTCAGAAATGATCAAAGGAATTTTTGTTGCTTTCAATCCCAGCCATACAAAAATGAATACATTGCTGACGTCTGCTTCCACATCTCGTAAATCGATACAGAAGTCATCAGTTTCCAGCAATAAGTTCAGATGTTTTGGATAATGACACTTTTCCTTTCCCAAGACCTTTGAGTGGGAAAGCTGTGCCTTCTTATAGTGTTATGGCAAAGTTGCTAGGCCTTAATTTCACTTATCTGCATTATGGCAGGATCTGAAAGTGAATTGACAAAAAAAGTTGGAACTACAGGAGATATGAGAGAAAAGCAACATGCAGAAATAGCTGGGCTATTCATTGAAGAGTTTGCTGCAAACCTGACTGGAAAGACCTAAATAACCCCTTAGGTTCATTCCTAAAAGTTGACACTTAGCATGCTAACACATGCAAAGCCAAAGTCAGATTGTTCCTGTTCCATCGCTGTAATTTGTGTCATTAACTGGTTATTTCACTGTATTCATAAATGAAAAAAGTTTAGAATGGGTTTTGTAAAAATCAAACAGCGCAAGCACCCAAAACCTATTTTTTTTCCCACAGGCAATTCAACAAACAGGTCAAACAATGGATAATAAAGAAGAACATACTTGTTAACTGCGGACAGTCTGAATGGCTATTTCTGAGTGACTTCAAAGCAGTTTAGCAATAAGATGCCTCAAGTTCCACTTGGATTTTGATGTACTAGAGCAAAAGAAAAATATTATCCTTTTGGATGCCTAGAAATACCAGAACAAATGTTCACATTAAGGCGGCCTGTTGCCAAATTGTTGAAGGAAGCTCATTTGATGTTTACTTTCCAAAACAAAGGGATGTTGGCAACAAAGAATTTCTTAATCTGGTAGATTGCCAATGTATTCACCATCCAGCACAACCTGCTCACCTTTAGAAAGCAACAGTGATATATAATATACCACATGCGATATCTCTAGTGGCTAGAAACACTAGAGACAAGACAATGTCATAAAATTAGAGACACCAATCTAGAGACAAGTGTAGATGGAGCAGCCCAACCTTTTATAAATCCCACCACAGTAGCAATAAACGTGAGCAAATTAGACAGGCAGGAACTGCATCAAAAATTGCAACCTGATGTTGCAATTCCCACATTCCCCTCAATTGCAAATAATCAGCAGAGAGGTGCTTCTAAAATCAGTATTAGAGTGGAAAGGAAAAGTGGGCCAGCTTACTCAAGTGATGGTGGGAATTGGGCAAAGGGGCAGAATATACAGCACAATCACTAGCACATTTACTCAGAAGTAAATATTTAAGAAGTAAGTATTTATGAATTGCACTCTTAGTTCTTAAAGAACACCAGCATCAATAAAATGTGTGGAACTTCCAGACACTCTTTTGGATCTTAGTTGAGCACAAAGGACAAACCAGATAAGGTCCAGCCTGATTGATCTGGACTGAAAACCTCAAAAGAAGTCCCAGAAATAGAGAGGACTGTTGAGCAGATTCCTGGCCATCAGGAAAGGAAAAAGGCCACCCATGAGCTGGGATCAAGGACAAGATCGCCAACCTTTTTTCACGCAGACTGCCCCTCATTCCAGCCACCCACCAGACCTTCCCATTCCCCACCGTTGATTCCCTGCTTCCCTGCCTGGACAACTAGGACTTTTGGAAGCCACGAGGCAGACCGGATCGGAGCAAGAAGCCTGGGATCGAGGCAACCGGGAGACTGAGCAGGGGTTCTGAGCCACTCTCTGGAGAATCAATGCGCTTTTTAAGCCCAGATCTGTGGGAGGCAACCACGTTGCTCCTCCCTACACCCTAAGATCTTCCAAAGTAGATCTGCTTACACAAATACATTCGCCCGCCACCCTCATTTGCCCCGATCTCTCCTCCCCCAACGCCCCCTCCCTTCCGCCGGTTTGGAAGGCGCTCACACACTTTCCGAGCCCGCCCCACTCACCGTGCGCTCCGTCTCGACAGATCGGGCGCCTTCTGTTGCGCGCGGCTCTCCGGGGACCATGCTCCGAGAATCCGGGCCGTGAAGCGCCTCCTTCTGGGTACCGGCCCTTCCAGGGCATCGAATTCGCTCCCTGTGCCGGAGAGATTACAGTCGCCGTGGGCCAGGTTAGCGCGCGCGCGAGATACCCTTGCCAAAACAGCTACAGATGGGGACCCCGAACTCTTTTTCAGGCGGACGGAGATTTTCGCTCTCCCCAATTTGGGTCGGAGCCCAGAATCGGGGCAGGCGCGCAGGCACGCACACCGACAGGTTTCCCGGCTAGGGACTCACCGCTGGCCCGCTCTTGCCCTTACCTCCCGGCGATGGCAGCTCCCCGGCAGCTCCTGCGTTCAGCCGGCCCCGGGGGCCATGGCCCGACTTTCCCCGGGATCGTTCCACTTAAGTCGCCGACCTTCACGTCGCCAGCATGGCCAGCAGGTGCCCGGAGCGCTCAGCGCCCTCCTGTGGGGGAAAAGTTCGGGTTAAAGCGGCTGAGGTCCCGGACAGAAGCGGCGAGGCGGCCCCGATCCACGGACTCCCCTTCCACGCCGGCCCGCGCTCAACTCGCGCAGCAAGGAAATCCGCCAAGCGGGCGCGCAGCCGGCGGGACTTGGACTCGTGACCGGCAGAACTCCAGTCCAGGCGGCCTCTGGGAGGGAGAAAAGGACCAGCTCCATCTCAGCGCCTAGCCGAGTCTGGTGTCAAATTCCAGGCTCAGCTGTCACCTGATCCCCGGAGCGGGGCGGAGCGGGTTAGTCCCGACGAAGAGAGCGAGAGCGATCCACGGAAAGGATGGAGAAGGAGACACCCCCCCCCCCTCCCTGCCATCCCCTTCTCCTGGGACCAAGGGAATTTAGAAGCAGACGTCGTCGATTGACGCCACCTGTGCGCCGAGTGCTTGGGCATCTTGTATAGTCGGGCACTTTTACACTGGAGACCAGGGGAGCCCCCTGGAAGCTCACAGGAAATAAGAATGCTGACGAGTCATTTGGCAGGACTAAAACCCAGCGCTAAAATCCTGCTCAGATAAATTAAGGAATGCCTCCACGTTAAATGACAGGGAATAGCAACGGCAGACTGGGTGAGAGTGGAAGGAAGGATCTTTGTTTTCTCATGGGCCTTCTGGTCCTAATACTCACCCTCACTCAGCCCGGCTGCACCAGACGAAGAACACATGTGCACATGTGCAAGTAAACAGAAGTTTAGTGCTTGCTGGGTGATCACAATAGCAGAAATGATCTCTGTCTATTCATTGCCTTGGGCACCAATCTTGACAGTCTTTTTGTCCAGAGGAGAGAGTGATTAGGAAGATCTTCACAAGAAGAGAAAAACAACAACAACAACAACAACAGATAAATGAATAGAAGCAGTGGTTGTTTCTATTGCAATCACTGCTTTTATGGGCGATATAAAGTAGCACAGCAATGATGAACATGAATCAAATATGGGAAAGCAAGGACGTCAGCCTCGCAAGGCAATCAAATGTAGGTTAGCTCATTGTGTTCCCCATAGCTCCTATAGTTGTGAAATTTGCATCTTAAAAAGAAGCAAGATGGGAAGAAAAGCAACTTGTTTGAGTTACGGTGATGGAGAAGGTCTTGCATATTCCTTGGACAGAAGAAGTGACTAACAAGCAAGTACTGGAGCACGTAACACCAGACACGTCACGCGAAGGCAAAATCACAAAGCTGTTTCTCACTTACTTTGGCCATGTCATGCAAGGAAATTCACTGGGGAAAGCAATTACACTTGGAAGAATTACCAGTAAAAGGAAATCAGGCCATCAAAGAAGCTGGACACCATTAAAGTTGACATCAGCCAGAACATAGAAAAAGTCAAAGAACAGTCAAGATTCGAAGAAGTGGAGAGACCTGGCCCACAGAACCTCTAAGGGTCAGACTCAACTGAACAGATAGCATCATCATCAAAGTATCACAGGTTCACTGACAAACTCAGCAGCAATCCTCAGACACTAGCTTGGTGTCTGACTCACAGATCTGAGCTTGGTTGAAGACTCTGGGACATACAATATGATCTAGCACAGTGTTTTTCAAACTTGGCAACTTTCAGATGTCTGGGTTTCAACTCCTAGAATTCTCCAGTCAGCAGGCCACTTGGAGAATTCTGGGAATTGAAGGCCACAAATCTTAAAAGTTGCCAAGTTTGAGAAACATTGATAGCACAAATAAATAGGAAGTTTTATTGCATTCTTTAAGTTACGTAAATAATTTATTGGCTTTTGTCAGCCTGAAAATGCAGTCCATTCTTAACTCACAGTTGATTAATCCCACTGTTTTTTTTTTCCTTCCCATAGTTCTGCCTTACACTTTTTGGTCTTGAAACTGTGGTTTTGTTTATTGTTGATATAATTGACATTTCTTGACAGAAACTGGCTGCCAATGTTGATTCCCAGACTGTTGCTCACAATTGTTGCTCCTCTGAAAGTACTGGTAACCTAACAGCTGGTGAAATGAACTAATTCCTTGCGCTACTCTTGGTCCATATGATTATGGATGTGTTCGGGTCTAACAAGGAGTCATGTTATATTAATGATGCTACTCTTCCATCTACATTTCCTTGGCAGAACCTCTGCAGTTCTTATTTCCAGGTTCTCAGATATAGAAGACATAGACATCTTGATACAAACTGAAGAAAAAATTAGGAAATTGTGCATTATCATGCCACAGTGTCATCCTGGCCTTTTCTATTTGCATGCTGGTGTTGGACATGATATATTTCAACATCTTGACACACATTTGGTCATTTATTCCTCCTCATCCCCCTTGTAGATGCCTATTATTTAGGAAATTCTGTGTTTAGGAAATTCTTAAAATAACTGAGACTAGGTGGAGATCATCCTGGACCATTTGCATCTATTCCTATCCATTCA
The DNA here is from genome assembly GCA_023653725.1 of Bungarus multicinctus. Taxonomy (NCBI): domain Eukaryota; kingdom Metazoa; phylum Chordata; class Lepidosauria; order Squamata; family Elapidae; genus Bungarus; species Bungarus multicinctus. The sequence continues at coordinate 76,255,159 of CM042842.1, forward strand.
AAGTTCCCTCATTTAGCTGACTTTTTTCTAGAGTAAGATGAATATTAAATAATTATTTCACTTTAATTTTAGGATGACTTAGAAAACTTGTATTTTACCAGTGACGTGTACCAGTGATCTTCCCATGATAGAAAGATATATCCAGGATGTATCATGTCCATATCATGGACAATCATACATTTCTCATCTCCTTTCTACCAATCCAAGTCTGTGCTGCTGGCATTTGACAGCACAATCTCAGAATATTTTTCAGTCTTGGGGGGGCTTTACAGGTGGTAGCAAATTGTGTCCCAGTGGCTACCTACTCCATTCCCACTTTGAACCACATCCACAAATACCTTCTCTCTCCCCAAAGCCCATACATTTCAGCTGTATACCTGCTGGGAATTCCCTACATCACTAATGGTCTCTTGCAGAAAGTGACCATATCAGAAGTATCCATCATGCTCTACTTTAATATTTAAAATTGAGTGGCAATAACTTTCCATTAATTTGGTCAGATCCTTCTCTGTCCATTTCTGGAAAGAGCAGGAACAGAATGCCTGCAGTGCCTACTTCTGGGCTATAATTCTAGCCCTTCTGGGCTATAATTCCTGGCTCAGACTTGCAGTGGCAAAGGTGACTCTTTGCTAGACGTCACCAGTGGAATTCCCCAGATGACTCACAACTTCCCTCCCTACATCAGGTAACCATCCTAGATCAAGTCCCACATTGTGGCTGAAATATTCTATCAATCAGCTTATGGACAAGTTGTTACTTCAAAACATCTGTTTTATTTTTCTGCTTTACTTAAATAACTCTGCTGGCACAGCAGAAATTTTCTTGGACTTCGATTAGCTTTTTCCTGGGAGGCATACTTGGAAAGGGATTGTGCCCCTTTATTTTTCCAAGTTTCCTGATTTCAGTCAGCTTTGGAGCATGAAGTGATGTCTCACATCTCCTGCCTACCCTTCCCTATTTGCTGTCGTATGTAAGCCCCTCCCTCCATTTCATTTCTGACTGGCTACATTTGCTCTCAGTTGCTCTTCCTTACCTCTACTTACTTTTTCCCAATTGGGCGCTGTCTTGTCACCGGATCAAAACCAATGTAGCTTGATCAAGTGCCAATCGAAATTGGAGGGGCTGGGCTGGGCTTATTTAATAACTTTGCTCTGGAGATCTGCTGGATGCTCATTAGTGCTTTCTGCTGGATGGCAAATGAGTCTGTGCTACGATATTGCATCTAGCCCTCCTCCCTTTCAGCCTAGCCAGCTCTATATATAGGTAAAGCATTATTTACTCTTAGCCACAGAGGAACTTATCCCTGAGCACATTTGCTTAAATCTATTAGGATTATCCTATGTGACAGCTCCTTTTTATTAAAGTCTTCTTTAGCTCACACTTATATGAAATGAATGTAGTATTGTCGTTTCAGGTGGGATAACTTGTTCAGAGACCAGCATCAGAGTGAGTGCTATCAAAAAAATATACTAAATGGATCTCTGGTCTCTCTAGCGATAACAAATGAACTCTTTGATAGATTGTGGGATCAGGATAAAACATTCTTTTCCTATGATAGTGGCAATGTTAAGCACAGGAATTGTGGTCTTTTTACTGATAGTCTTCTAGTGATAATTCCATCTTGATCATAAAAATAACTGCTGCACAATGTATGTATATATACACCCAAACATTTCCCACTGAACATTTGGTAACTCCCTCCTGCCTCCCCTCAACTGTTTCAAGAAAGCTATTTAAAGCAACTACAGTATAACTTGTGCCTGAATGTCCTTATTTGTATTTTTCCTTCTCCATCCCTTCTTCCTTTTGGATAATGTTTGCACTGTTTTCCATTTTAATCAATATATGGCTTTTTGAATGGTTTTGGAATTTTACAGATTAATCTGCCTCTAAATGATATAATGTGTAGAATAACAAAGACTGCCCAGGATGGACCCACATGTGAATTAAAACATCCCATTTTCCTAGATTGTAAAGTGAACTTTTACAGTATATCATTATCATTTTATATACTTTTATATTCTTAACAGATTTTGGTACTCCTTTATCTCATGCCTTTTTATCTCTACAGAGTTGCCACTGTGTAATCTGTTGAATTAATTTGCTGTAAATCATAAATATTATGAATGGAGAAGAAATAAATAAACTCTGCTCCCTGTCACACATGTTGTGGATGTCCTTCTCTTAATTCTCCACGATTCAGAAAAATCCCGTTAACTATAGGAGACATTTAAAGGGTTTAGTTGTCTTTCTGCCACCATCCAACTTTTCTTTGATTTATAAATGAGCATTTTCTTTTCTTATCTTTATATCTTGGAGGTGACATAATGGCACATACACTTTTAACCAGGGGTGGGATTCAATTTTTTTAACAACTGTGGGCGTGGCTTAATTGGTGGGCGTGGCTTGGTGGTCATGTTATTGGCTGGGCATGGCCAACTCAATATCACTCACATCGAGGCACGCATCTCCTCGCCTGGCCTCTCATGACTGGGGATGCTGCAACAGTTGTAAGTGTGAAAAATGGTCATAAGTCACTTTTTCAATTCCATTGTAACTTTGAATAGTCACTGTACACAAGCAAAGTACAAGCAAAGGAGGGGAAAAAACCTCCAGAGAAGTTCCAGAGACAGGAAATCTAGTCCTGCCAAGAATGTAAAAAGAGTTAACGGAGAGGCAGTTTCTGTAAGCAACACCAGAAAGTTTCCTTCCTACCTTCCTTACAGGATTAGGCCAGTAACTTCTTCTAATAACTGGTTCTCTGAACTGCTTAGAATGTTAACAACAGGTTCTAGCAAATAGGTACGAACTGGTAGAATCCCACCCCTGCTCTTAACATTTTTAAACCAAGAAGCAAGTTAACTTTTAATAAATAACTTAAAATGTGTTTAAAAACAGGTTAAATTATTTATTGCATCAGCAGAAAATCGGCCTGCCGCCCTGTTTAGAGTGACCCGCTCTCTACTTGAACCGAGAGCGCGGGATGACCTCTTGCAGGGTAGAGCGGAGGAGTTTTCCCGATTTCTGCATGATAAAATCGCTCAGATTCGGGAAGGGCTCGACTCCAATTGGGTGGTCCCGGGGGAGGTGTCCGGGGCAGGTCTTGAGAGTGTTATCTGGGGGGAGTTCGATCCTGTGACCGCTGAGGGTGTGGACAGGTTGCTGGGGGGTCTGAATGCCACCACCTGTTTATTGGACCCGTGTCCTTCCTGGTTGGTTTCGGCCGCCAGGGAGACGACACGAGGCTGGCTCCAGGGGATTGTCAACGCTTCTTTGAGAGAGGGGGTGCTCCCTACCGCCCTGAAGGCGGCGGTGGTGCGCCCCCTCCTCAAGAAGCCTTCCCTGGACCCAGCTATTTTAAACAACTATCGTCCAGTCTCCAACCTTCCCTTCGTGGCGAAGGTTGTTGAGAGTGTGGTGGCACGTCAGCTCCCCCAGTACCTGGAGGAAGCAACTTACCTCGATCCGTTCCAATCGGGCTTCAGGCCTGGACATAGCACTGAGACGGCATTGGTCGCGTTGGTTGATGATCTCTGGAGGGCTCGTGACAGAGGGTTCTCCTCTGTCCTGGTCCTATTAGATCTCTCGGCGGCTTTTGATACTATCGACCATAGTATCTTATTGCGACGGTTGGAGGGGTTGGGGATTGGTGGAACCGTCCTCCGATGGTTCTCCTCCTTCCTCTCTGACCGTTCGCAATTCGTGTTGGCGGGGGGGGAGAGGTCCACCTCTAGGCCCCTGGTTTGTGGGGTGCCTCAGGGGTCGGTCCTTTCTCCCCTCCTGTTCAACATTTACATGAAGCCGCTGGGCGAGATCATCCGTGGTCTTGGAGTGAGGTGTCATCTGTATGCAGATGACACCCAGCTGTATATCTCCACTCCGGACCACCCCAACGATGCTGTGGGGACTATGTCTAGGTGCCTGGAGGCCGTGCGGGACTGGATGGGCGGGAACAGGCTTCGGCTCAACCCATCCAAGACCGAGTGGCTGTGGTTTCCGGCGCCCCGATATAGCCAGCTGACACCTTCGCTGGCTATTGGGGGGGAGGTTCTGCCCCCCACAGAGAGGGCTCGCAACCTGGGAGTCCTCCTGGATGTACGGCTGTCGCTTGAACATCACATCGCGGCCGTCTCCAGGGGGGCGTTTCATCAGATCCGTCGGATCTACCGGTTGCGGCCCTTCCTGGATCGGGACGCCTTGCGCACGGTCACTCAGGCCCTTGTCACCTCTCGCCTGGACTATTGTAATGCCCTCTACATGGGGCTCCCTGCGGGGAGCATCCGGAGACTCCAGTTGGTGCAAAATGCAGCCGCGAGGGTGATTATGGGGGCGTCGCGTAGCGCCCATGTGACGCCTCTCCTGCGCGAGCTGCATTGGTTGCCGATGGCTCTCCGGGTTCGCTTTAAGGTTCTAGTTTTGACCTTTAGGGCGACCCATGGCATGGGACCAGGTTACCTTCAGGACCGCATTCTACCAACGTTCTCCAACAGGCCGGTGCGTTCCCACAGGGAGGGTCTGCTCCGGGTGCCGTCGGCCGCTATGTGTCGTCTGGCGGCGCCAAGGGGTAGGGCCTTCTCTGTGGGTGCCCCCGCCCTCTGGAATACTCTGCCACCGGAACTTCGTACCGGCACGGACCTGAGGGCCTTCAGGCGCGCGTTAAAGACCTGGCTCTTTGAGCAGGCCGGCCTGGGCTGAGATAATGATTTTAAATTTGATCTCCATTTTTAACTTTAAATTGGGTTTTAAGGGTGGCGGGGGGGTTTTCTAATTTTAGTCTGCAGCTGATTCTAATATTTAATTACTTTTTAACTTTTGTATTTGTGGGGTTTTTAGACGAGCTGTTCACCGCCCTGAGTCCCTTGGGAGAAGGGCGGTATATAAATGTAATTAATAAATAAATAAATAAATAAAATAAATTAATATTCACGTGTCTATAGTTGTAAATTGTTGTCTTTCCTAGTACTAACAGAAGGTAGTCCTTGTATTACAACAACACATGGGACTGGAATTTCCATACATAAGCAATGCAATAGTAACATGTGATATCACGTGATCCTTAGCAATAGCAAATCTTGGTTGCTGTTCTAATCCCAGGGCTGCATAGGTCATAAAGCAAAAAGCCCAGGACTGTATAGGAGTCCTAGTCAAGAAGACAGGTGGATGCACAGGTAGCATGGGGGGTAATGCAGGTAAACAATGCAGAGGACAGGTGGTATACAGCAGGCATAAGAATGCTGTGGCTGGGTGCTAAAGTGTGTGAATGGGTGTGCAGGTGCTGAAGAAAGTGGGAATGCCATGGGCAGGTGCTGCATAGGGCCGGTAAGCAAAAACAAAAAAAATAAAATAAAACAAAAAACAATAACAGTGGGAACAACTGACTTCCTACTTGACTTTGCTTATGTGAAATTGGAGAATCTCAGAAATTACAATCACGTGACCAAGGTTGCTGCAACATTTAACTGCAAGCCATGTCCTAAGCTGGGACGCTGTGATTGTCACAACTTTGCAGACTGGTCATAAGTCCCTTCATAATTTTTGAACTGTCATTGAAGTAGTAGTCATAACTTGAGGATTACCTATTCAATAACCTTGTATGATAGATGGAGGTTATCCTAGGCTAGGACTCTGGGTCTCCTTCAATCTGGCTCTTCCATCCACACCTCCAAAATCCCTTGTTTCCTCCTTCCTCTGGAATGTAAACTGGAGTGCTACTTTTGCACTGCCATATTTTGCAGTGCTACCACCCAATCATCACACTCTCCAAGTAGAGATTGTAGCCTTCAAGATGCATGGAATGCTTTTCTTCTCAATTTCAAAGGTGGAGCCTCGCTATGTATATTTTGCATGGGTTGTACTAAATCTTGGATAATCCACTGCATTTTGCCAGATAAATGCATATGAAAGCAACAGCAACACCCTTCATTATACTTGTAGGCCAATTTAAGTAATTTTTCACATAACAAGAAAAATTCCAAAACATGCATATCAGCCTTTCACAACTTAGTACCCATCGTGTGATGTATGTAATTCCCATAGGCCATTCTGGGACCTGAAGTCAATATACTGGATCAGGGGTCGCCAACCTTTTGGACCTCAGGGACCACCAAACTCATAATTTTAAATCCCAGGGACCACTAATTGGTTTTGTGGACGTGGCCTAATTTGTGGGTGTGGCTTGGTGGTCATGTGACTGGCTGGACATGGTTTGTATGTAAATATTATAAATATTTATATAAATATTGAATTTTTTTATAAAAAAAAGAACTTTTACCCAAAATCAGGCAAAGCAGGCAGGCAGATTGAGTTGCTCACAGAATCATTCAGTGATCTATCTATCTGCCATTGGCTAGCTCAGTCTTTCAAATTTGCTTGCCATGAGTCTGCATTGAATAATAGAACCTTCAGTCCTAAGGGAGGTTCGGCTGTGCTTAAAAGCAGAGCCGAAGATCTAGCTAGAAAGCAAGAAATCCAACCATTTCCTATTTCCTAGCTAATCTAAATCTCCAGGCAAAGCAGAACAGATGATGGTTGGAAAAAGGAAAAATAGCAATTTAGCAGGCAAGTTTGTCGGGTAAGGAGTGAGTGCGCAGGGAGGGTTCCTGCGGGCCATGTGGGAGGTGCAGCTTTGTGTTTCTGCACACCCTGGATTAATTGCTTGGTGGGGGTGCTCAGCGGGTGAGATTTCTCTGCGGCCCACCAAAACTTTCTCACAGCCCACCAGTGAGCCATGGCCTACTGGTTGGCGACCACTGTAGTGGATGGCACAAAGCTGGAGGATGTACATATGGACTCAAGCACTGCTATTTAATTTTCAGAGAAGACAAAAATAATTCTAACCTATGAACTTAATGAATAGAACTTTGATAGTATATCTTTGCGTATGGAAGAATGAAAGCAAACAAATGTAGGTAGACGAGATTAAGTCTTTTTCACATCTTTTCATTGTATTAGAACTGTCTTTTCCAGCTTATTTCTCTCTGGGAATTCTAGCCAAGAATCTTGGGATTTGTCATCCAAAAAAAGATCATAGAAGCTGGTACCAGTTAAAATTACTGTTCTTTTCTGCATTCCATTTGCTTCACAGTTGGAAGCCATTTGCATTAATTTCTCAAATCTCATTCAAGGATGAGAAGTATTATTGTATTATATTCCAGAAAAAAAAAGTTTGTTGCCTACCATGAAGTTATGAAATAATTAAATCAAGCAAATTGTTTGCAATCCAGTATTTGGGGCTTCTGTGACAATTCTTTCATAAATTACTCCTCAGTTGGGTGGATTAATGCAGTCTGGAGGTGAGGAGAGACAATCAAAGTGAAGTATTAAAATTAAAGTGAAAACCATTTAGCTTACCTATTTGTCCTTCTTACAAATCAGTGTTCTCAACATAACCTAAAAAAAGGCAGCTTACATTTATAGGTAGAATAGGACTAGAACAAAATCATTTCTTTTTCTACCATTTGCTGCTGCAGAATATATTCCAGGGCAGCCTTCTCCAAGACATTTCCCTCTGGATGTATTATGACTGATTCTTACAGTTCTCCGCTTTTGTTAGATATATTCGCTAAAAATAATCAGAACTCTATATTTTGCATAACTGATTAGCACCAGATTCGATAACACTGTTCTTGGTTAAGCCGACATTTTGAACATCACTCAAATTATCACTTACACTGTAGGGAAACTGTATTTTTTCAGGGATAAATAGCTTTTTTTTAATTTTACTGCTGCTAAAAATGTTTTTTCTCCTAGACAGCATATCAACTGCAGCAGTAGGGAAGGTGTGGAATGCACTTCCCACATGCCAGAGGCACTTTTGGGTGAGTGCTAGTGATGTCATTGGTGACAAGCACCACTCTCCTCTCCTCTCCTCTTCCCTTTCCATTTTCTTTTTTAAAAGCATGTTTCTTTTTTTAAATCTTCAAGGGGGTTGAGCAAATTACTGCCTTATTAAATGTAGTAACCACAAACATGATTAGTTCTGTTAAGGCAACTACACTCCTCTTTCTCCTAATAGTAGTAATCTGTTCACATTAGATTGCATTACAGCTATCTTTTTAAATAAGCAAATGTCAATCAGTAAAACCAATCAATATATCTAAGAAAGGACTGTGAGGTTCCTAATACACAATTTCCTTATGACAGAATAACTACATCGTGTATAGAATTAAACTCTAAAAGTAATATCTATAGATTTTAGAGAACAGGCATTTACAGGCATTAATTCTAGTCAGTACATGACATGCAATTTGTACAATAGCCTTGCCTGCTTTTTCATCAAATGTGTTTATACCATACTGGAAAACTCTTACACAATCGTCTGTCAGTGGTACCTAACTATCTATTATTTAAGGTGTGTGTGTCCAAGTGTATGATCCAGCAAATGATGGAATTGAATGGCACAATCCAAACTTATTTTTTTATTCTGTGTGGTATAATTGGTTAGAATTTTAAATTCTCTGAGGTAAACATTCATGTGTGAATATTTTTATGTAAACTCCTAATCCTCTATGAATATTCCTTGGATGTTTCTTTTAATGAAACAGGATAGCAAGAGCATAGTTAACTGTACAAATGTACAATTTGGCTGCTTCTAAACACATTGATTTGAAAGAATCTAGTCTCTGATTAATGAAAATATAATGTATTAAAGTACGGAGACTAGAAAAATGTTAAAAATTCACAGAATAGTTCTGAATGAAGTTATTTTGAATGTATGAAAAACATACTATTGGAAATGAAGTTATTTTGAATGTATGAAAAACATACTATTGGAAAATTGGCCATTTAATTTATTTATTTGGGTGTGAGAGTCTGTATATATGTATGTATGTATGTATGTATGTATGTATGTATGTATGTATGTATGTATGTATGTATGTATGTAAAAGTATGTGATGACCCGGAGTATAACACAAACATAACAAAATCCAAAACGTAAATAAATGTCCTTTAATGCCTCCAACTTGACCCCACTATTCAATAATTCTCAGTTGGAGATAAAGCTTATTCAAAAATAGTCTTCAAAAGAAAGCAATACAGTCCGAACTTAATGAACAGATAGAGATGAAATAAAAAACCAAACAAACTACAATAATGAAATTTCCACAATGGAACAGAATAAGTAATTACCAAATTCAAGGAGATAACAAGGTACAGTCTGTTGGAAGGATGCCAACCAAGATAACTTCAGCCCAAAATAAAACATGCCTTGCTTCTGGCAACGCTATGTTGTAATTGTCTCTCTTATATACTGGTCTCCCCAGCTGCAACCAATGAGGAGGATCATGGCCGCTTCCTCTCTCGTAAGCCAAGTTGTTTCCTTCTCTGTTCCTCCCTGTGTGTACTAGGATGCAGAGGGATGGACCTCTGCCCGTCTCCAGCCTCCTCCACAACCTCCAGAGTCATACCTCCACTCCCTATTGACTGTTCCTCCTCTCCCTCAGTGTCCAACTCTACCAAGGGCATGACAAAGTGTGTGTAAGATTCCATTATTATTTAATAGTTTTTTGTTCCATATTTTTAATTATATTTTAATAGGCTGTCTAGATTGGCTTTCCTATCATACAGTTATCATGGTTTAAGCTTCCATAGAAGCTTATTCCTTGATCTTTCAATATATGACAAATATATTTTATTTTCATAGAGCACATAAATAAAAAATAAAACAATAGTAGATGAACATCGTGAATACATATGGATTGCTGCTTAATGAACAATTAAACATCCAGCAAAATAGCAATTCCATCAAGGTATTTGTGAGCATTAGCAAGACATTTCCATTCTTGGCAAACTAGAAGCAATTGTATTGATGGAGTTGTTGTAAGGATTATGACTAGCTTGTGCCTATCATCTTAAATCAGTTTAAGAGATAGTGTCATGCCCCTGGTGGAGACTGACTCTGAGGAAGACGAGGAACAGCCAACAGGGAATGGAAGTGTGGCTCCAGAGGTGGTGGAGGAGGCTGGGGAAGGGCAGAGGCTGGCTGAGCAGTCAGAGGAGGACCCAGGCCCATCCCCTATCCATCCTAGGGCACGCAGGGAGCAGAGAATCAGGGTAAAACATGGTCTACTTGGGAGGAGAGGGCCATGATCTCTTCATGGGTTGCAGGTGTGAGATTTGCATAAGAGTTTGGACCTGCGTGCTAACAGACGCTGGAGACAAATTAGTGTTTTATTGCTAAAGAAGGTTTATCTTGTTTGCCATGCTTCCAATAGTTATCTTCCTGAAGTTGGCAATTATCTATTCTGGTCTGTCATGGAACTTTATTCAGTGCGGTTTGTTTGTTTTTTGTTTTTTGCTTCATTATCGTCTCTTTGAATTTGAACTGTGTTTCTGTCCTTTGAAATGTTATTTTGAAAATAGTTTACTCCTTCACAGTGAACAATTAAACAGTGAAACCATTAAAGTTAAAGGCATTAAAGGACTTTTAGTTACGTTTTCGGTTTTGTTATATTTCTGATAATACTCTGGGTCATCACAAAGAAAGTTTTTCATACTTTCCCTATTTGATGTTGTTCTGGTTGTTAAAAAATATTGTCATATTATGTACAGTCAGATAATAATCGTAATGATGTAATAGGTATCAACTCTCCAACTACTAACATTTAGCTAAGGCAGAAACTTCACATTATGACCTGACCAGGACAACAGTCTTACCTTTGCACATCTCTCTACTGAAAAATACAGAAGTCTTATTGCCTTAGTAATCATTTCTCTCTCACACACACACTCACTATTTATCTGTCATCTATCTATCTATCTATCTATCTATCTATCTATCTATCTATCTATCTATCTATCTATCTATCTATCATTTACATCTGTCTGTCTGTCTGTCTACCTATCTATCTCATTTTCTCCTATCCCTTTGAGTCAATACTGTTACTTGGGGACACCTCATCTGTGTTTACAGAATGATCCTGACTGATCTGAGAATAATTTATTTTCATCGCTTAGAGGGAGGGAGGGAGGGAGGGAGGGAGGAGAGGGAGATGCAAAGGTAACTTCAGGCGCAAAAAGGGAAGGAAGGAAGAACTAGAAAGGTAGGTGAACTAGGAGCTGAAGCTGGCAAGATAGGAATAAAATGTTCCCAGGCTTTATGGGTGGAATAATTCTTATGCCAACATGGAACAAGTGTCTCTGATGCTGAGTGCTAGGAAAAGAAAGTCAGAAATCCATACACAAGAGTGTACAGTGAAAGGCCTATGATTTAAACTCTGGAAATGTCAATTCCTCCTTTGGTTGTAGAAGACAAGAGAGTGTTCGTTATGCTTCTCTAATTTCCATTTCTTCATTGGCTGGCCTTCCCCCTCTTCAAATACCTATGCTCTCCCTGCATTGGAATTTCAGAGGGGGGAGCATTTCCGTATCTTTTTTGGCTGAAGTTGGAACGATTTCCCCTATCAATTCTTTCTCCCCCACCATCCATCTCTTTCCCCTCTTCAGATTTGTCTTTTTCATGTGCTCGTTAGTCATGCACACACCTCCCTTCTCTTTTCCAGACCAGCTCCTCTTTTCTTCAAAGTAAGACCTGTTACTAAAGATGAAATGCATGAACAGTCAGGTAGTTTGGGTTTCTGAAAGTATTATTTATTTCAAAGATTTATATGGCCATTCATCTTACACAATATAACCCTGGGCGGCTACCAATCAAACTCATATATTAAAACAGAGAGAGCGAGAGAGAGAGACAAAGAGACTTTAAAGAGCACACTGTACAATAACAACCTTCCAGAAACTGCACATGTGCTCGATTTAATTTTCATCCTGAGGAAAGAATATTGCAGCTGGAACTGCCAAAGGGCATGAAGGATAGATCATCCATTGGCCATTGTCATTCTGTATCTGGGTATCCTTTCTGAATCCTTTCTGCTCAGCCTGGGACCCCAAATAAATTGCAAGTCATCGGTGCAAAAAGGATACAATAAACCAGATGGATTGCTGGTCAGAGCTTGGCACAACAGCAACGACTATCATTAAGTGTTGTACGTTATGATTCTTGATTCTTAACAAATATATCTTTTATTTATGTATACAGAGAGTATTTACACCAAGACAAATTTCTTGTGTGTCCAATCACACTTGGCCAATAAAGTATTCTATTCTATTCCATTCTATTCTATGATGGCAAGAAGAAACAGGCCTGTTAAAGTGAGGCCACCAAAGTCATAGAGAAGTAAATGGGTGCTTAAGTAAGACATAGTCTGTCTCACATTGCAAAACATCTGCCTGCTTCTCCTGTGAAGTAATAATGCATATAAAATAAGAAAAAGGTTGGGCCTATCTAACATAGCATGGCATGAATCTCTGGCAAATGAATCCACCTTCCAAATTTTTCTTTAAAAATGATCCAATTTCTTCTAGTCAACTAGAACTTTGATAGGGTGTTTCATCTTTTTGAAGAGATGGAGATGGTGCCAATACTCAAAGTCTTCTGTGATATCATTATTCCTTCTATCTGGAAAAATATACCTGGAAGGGAGGAAGTCAACCTCAAACTCTGTTTTGGATTTTTGAAGCATCGATCCCAAGGCAAAATTGGAAAAGTCCCCCTACATAACAATAGAATAGAATAGAATAGAATACTTTATTGGCCAAGTGTGATTGGACACACAAGGAATTTGTCTTGGTGTAAATACTCTCAGTATACATAAAGAAGGAACATTCGTTAAGAATCAAGAATCATAATGTACAACACTTAATGATAGTCATAGGGTACAATCAACATCAAATCATACTAGGAAACAGAGGATACAAGCAACAAAGTTATAGTCACAAATGGGAGGGGATGAGTGATAAGGAGTGATGAGAAGATTAACAGTAATAGTAGTGTACACTTTGTAAATAGTTGAACAATGTTGAGGGAATTATTTGTTTAGCAGAGTGATGGCTTTCGGGAAAAAACTGTTCTTGTGTCTAGTTGTTCTGGTGTGCAGTGCTCTATAGCGTCGTTTTGAGGGAAGGAGTTGAAACAGTTTATGTCCAGGATGTGAGGGGTCTGTAAATATTTTCACAGCCCTCTTTTTGACTCGTGCAGTATACAGGTCCTCGATTGAAGGCAGGTGGGTGGTAATTGTTTTTTCTGCAGTCCTAATTATCCTCTGAAATCTGTGTCTGTCCTGTTGGGTTGCAGAACCAAACCAGACAGTTATAGAGGTGCAGATGATAAACTCAATAATTCCTCTGTAGAACTGGATCAGCAGCCCCTTGGGCACTTTGAGCTTTCTGGGTTGACGCAGAAAGAACATTCTTTGTTGTGCTTTTTTGATGACGTTTTTGATGTTAGGTGTCCATTTTAGGTCATGTGATATAGTAAAACCTAGAAATTTGGAGCTCTCTACTGTTGATACTGTGTTGTCTAATATTGTAAGAGGTGGTAGCATGGGAGGGTTTCTTCTAAAGTCTACCACCATTTCTACGGTTTTATTTATTTATTTATTTATTTATTTATTTATAAAATTTCTATACTGCCCTTCTCCCTAGGGACTCAGGGCGGTGTACAGCCAATCTAGACCCCAACAGTAATACAAAAGTTAAAAGGAATTAAATTAAATATTGGCCGAATAAGAAAAAAACCCACCCCACACCCTTAAAACCCCAATTTAAAATTACAGAACAAATGGAGATAAATTAAAACCATCTCAGCCCAGGCCGGCCTGCTCAAAAAGCCAGGTCTTCAGCGCGCGCCTGAAGGCCCTCAGGTCCGTGCCGGTACGCAGTTCTGGCGGCAGAGTATTCCAGAGGGCAGGGGCCGCCACAGAGAAGGCCCTACCCCTCGGGGCTGCCAGGCGACACATGATGGCCGACGGGACCCGGAGAAGGCCCTCCCTGTGTGAACGCACCGGCCTCTGGAGATCACCGGTAGGATGCGGTCCTGCAGGTAACCTGGCCCAGTGCCATGGATCGCCCTAAAGGTCAAAACTAGAACCTTGAAGCGAACCCGGAGAGCCACCGGCAACCAATGCAGCTCGCGCAGGAGAGGCGTCACGTGGGCGCTACGCGACGCCCCCATGATCACCCGCGCGGTCGCATTTTGCACCAGTTGGAGTCTCCGGGTGCTCCCCGCAGGGAGCCCCATGTAGAGGGCATTACAATAGTCCAGGCGAGAGGTGACAAGGGCCTGAGTGACCGTGCGCAGGGCATCCCGATCCAGAAAGGGCCACAACCGGTAGATCCGACGGATCTGATGAAATGCCCCCCTGGAGACGGCCGCAATGTGATGTTCTAGCGACAGCCGTACATCCAGGAGGACGCCCAGATTGCGAGCCCTCTCTGTGGGGGGCAAAATTCCCCCCCCAAAAGCCAGCGAAGGAATCAGCTGGCTATATCGGGGCGCTGGGAACCACAGCCACTCGGTCTTGGATGGGTTGAGCCGAAGCCTGTTCCCGCCCATCCAATCCCGCACGGCCTCCAGGCACCTAGACATAGCCCCCACAGCATCGTTGGGGTAGTCCGGGGTGGAGATGTACAGCTGAGTGTCATCTGCATATAGATGACACTTCACCCCAAGACCACGGATGATCTCGCCCAGCGGCTTCATATAAATGTTGAACAAGAGAGGGGAGAGGACCAACCCCTGAGGCTCCCCACAAGCCAGGGGCCTAGAGGTGGACCTCTCCCTTCCCGTCAACACAAATTGCGAACGGTCGGAGAGGAAGGAGGAGAACCATCGAAAGACGGTTCCCCCAATTCCCAACCCCTCCAACCGTCGCAACAAGATACTATGGTCGATAGTATCGAAAGCCGCCGAGAGATCTAATAGGACCAGGACAGAGGAGAACCCTCTGTCACGAGCCCTCCAGAGATCATCAACCAACGCGACCAATGCCGTCTCAGTGCTATGCCCAGGCCTGAAGCCCGATTGGAACGGATCGAGGTAAGTTGTTTCCTCCAGGTACTGAGGGAGCTGACGTGCTACCACACTCTCAACAACCTTCGCCACAAAGGGAAGGTTGGAGACTGGACGGTAGTTGTTTAAAACAGCTGGATCCAGGGAAGGCTTCTTGAGGAGGGGCCGCACCACCGCCGTCTTCAGGGCGGTAGGAAGCGACCCCTCTCTCAAAGAAGCGTTGATAATCCCCTGGAGCCAGCCTCGTGTCGTCTCCCTGGTGGCCGAAACCAGCCAGGAAGGGCACGGGTCCAATAAACAGGTGGTGGCATTCAGACCCCTCA
Organism: Bungarus multicinctus; assembly: GCA_023653725.1. NCBI lineage: Eukaryota > Metazoa > Chordata > Lepidosauria > Squamata > Elapidae > Bungarus > Bungarus multicinctus. The sequence continues at coordinate 76,270,330 of CM042842.1, forward strand.
GCAACCTGTCCACACCCTCGGCGGTCACAGGGTCGAACTCCCCCCAGATAACATTCACAAGACCTGCCCCGGACACCTCCCCCGGGACCATCCAATTGGAGTCAAGCCCCTCCCGAATCTGAGCGATTTTGTCATGCAGGAATCGAGAAAACTCCTCTGCTCTACCCTGCAAGAGGTCATCCCGCGCTCTCGGTTCAAGTAGAGAGTGGGTCACTCTAAACAGGGCGGCAGGCCGATTTCCTGCCGACGCAATAAGGGCGGAGAAATATGAAGATTTCGCCGCCCCTATTGCCACAAGGTAAGTCTTAATATGAGATCTCACCTGTGTTCGGTCAGACTCAGAATGGCTCGCCCTCCAAATGCCCTCTAGACGTCTTTTCCGGCACTTCATCTCCCGTAGCTCCTCCGTATACCACGGAGCCAAATGGGTTCTGTGCCGGGTCAGAGGTCGCAGAGGCACAACTCGCTCTAGAGCCCCGGTGGCCAACCCATCCCAGGTGGCCACCAGGTCTCCAGGCGAGCTGAGAGCCAGAGACTCAGGAAATGGCCCAAGCTCCCTCTGGAACCGCTCCGGGTCCATTAGGCGCCTGGGGCGGAACCATCTAAGTGGCTCCGCCTCCCTGTGGTGGGGGGTGGCGGAACAGAAATCCAGTCTAAGGAGGGAATGATCTGTCCATGACAAGGGTGTGATGACTAAGTCCCCACAATTACAGTCATTCAGCCACTGCCCAGAGACAAAAATCAGGTCCAGCATGTGTCCTCCTATGTGAGTGGGAGCAGAAACTAACTGGGTCAGGTCCATGGCCGTCATGGAAGCCAAGAACTCCCGGACCAACCCCGAGGTTTCACCGAGCGATGGCAGGTTGAAATCCCCCATGACCAAAAGCCTGGGGGTCTCAACCGCCAGCCCGGCTATTACCTCTAGGAGTCCGGGCAGGGCCGATGAGACGTAGCAGGGAGCCAGGTATGCCATCAAAAGACCCATCTGAACCCCTTGCCCCCACTTCACAAAAAGAGATTCACAGCCAGCCGTCTGAGGGACAGTGGCCTCCCTAGGACAAAGGACTTTTTTTATAAGCACCGCCACCCCACCACCCCTTCCCTGAGCCCTGGGCTGGTGAAATGCAAGGAAACCTGGTGGGCACATCTCAACCAGAGGGACACCGCCCTCTGGGCCCAACCAGGTTTCGGTGACACCTACCAGGTCCGCGGCTTCCTCCAGAACCAGATCATAGATCAGGGGAGCCTTATTAACCACGGACCTGGCATTGCACAACAACAGCCGGGTATTCAGGGCCTGAGATTCCGGACAACCAGGGCTGCAGGATGGGTAAAGAGGGTCGGAGCGCGCTACCGCTTGCAAACATCGGGAGCGCGATCCCCTTACCGGATACGGCCCTCTACCCCCAGCATATCTACCTCTCCCAGTCCCAGTTTTGAGTGTGTTCAGTTCCAGATTGTTCCGGTTACACCACGAGGCAAGTTGTATAACCTCCTGTCTGTATGCAGATTCATCGTTGTCTCGAATGAGACCAATGACTGTTGTGTCATCAGCAAACTTCAGTATTTTAACAGATTGATCATTTGAGATGCAGTCATTGGTATATAGGGAGAAGAGAAGTGGAGATAGCACACAGCCTTGGGGGTGCCCTGTGCTGATTGTACAAATATCGGATGTGATTTCGCCTAGCTTCACCTGCTGCTTCCTGTCTGTTAGGAAGCTTATGATCCACTTACAAGTGTGTTCAGGTACTGCTAGTTGCTTTAGTTTACTTAGAAGAGTGTCTGGAATGATGGTATTGAATGCTGAACTGAAGTCTACAAGGGGATGGGTAGGATCTGGATTAGGACTTCAGAGGTGGATGCCTCTTTGGTTACTGTTATGTATGTGCCTGCCTTCCAGACCTTCAAAATAATGCCTGGTGCTGGCCAATAAAGAATATACATTTCTATTAAAGCACTTTTTTCTTCCTAGCATGTTCACATAAATACAAGACAATCTACTTTTCTTTCCAGATCAACTGAGCATTAATCCTGGTCCACCCTCACCCAGATGGCTTTCATGACTAGAACTCAGTCTCTTGGTTTCTAGTCTGGTGCCTTAACTATAGACCAAACTGGGTCTCAATTTCCACTAATAAGATATGCCTCCACACCACACCAGACCCCTCCTGTAGTGGAGCCTGAAAAAGTGAGTCATTTTAATCCAAGAAATAGACCTTGGGAAAAGCAGTGGACCAAGGTGCAGGCATGGGTACGTGGGTGGGAGGAAGGTATTTCCAGCTCCAAAGCAGCATCAGGTTAAGGTTTAGAATCTCAAGAAGAGGAAGTCTGGAAGATTTGAAAGAGCATGTATTTCAAGGATCAGCTATTAGAGGAAAAAATAGATTAAAATATTAACAATGTGTGCAAATTAATGTTCTCATTTCTGTATACAGAGGGACACCCATGGGACAGGGTGGATAGTAAAAAAAATCAAGATGGCACTTGCAATGTGTTTGAAATATACCCCTTCGTATATGCACATTACTGTATATTACTGTATATTAATGTGGGTCCAAATTCATTTATTTGTCAACAATAATGGTAGGGCTTCAATTGTACAGTCTTGATTGTCATCTTTATTTTTTTTTTCAAATCTCCAATGCCCCTGTGCAAATGATTAAATTTGTCCATCTCTTAGGCTATACATAAAAGTATCAAATTTTCTCTTGGATTTTCTTATAATCCATAATATAGATTTTGAAGCATCTAACTGGTCCCTTTTTAACAGCACTTTTTGTCCATTTTGTGGTCTGCCCGCAGCACTTCTTAGTATTTTTACAGTATGTTTACCCAGTTGCTTTAAAGAGCTGTAAAGCTCTGGAATTTAAAATTTGTATCACTGAATGTTTGCATTATAATAAAGTTTTTTTTATTTCATACTTATTTTTTTTAAAGATTTGATTTCATCTGTGCTGAGATTGTTCTAGCTTCCAAGGAAATGAGGAAGGTTGAATCATCTACTGACAAGCCTTTAAACTATATTCACTTTGTTTCTTCTAGCATTTGTCTGGTAAGTCTGCTTTTTTCAGATCAACTAAATATTGATCCATTGGTTGCAGTAGGAATTGACTGATCAGCCTGTCTCTAACATGGGCTGAGAGAGAGAGTGCAGTAACTGGCTCAAAGTCACCCAGCTGGCTTTCATGCAGAGGTGATATTCAGCAGGTTCTGACCAGTTCTGGAGAACTGTTAATGGAAATTTTAAATAGTTTTGGAGAACCGGCAAATACAACCTCTGACTGGCCCTGCCCCCATCTATTCTCTGCCTCCCGAATCCCAGCTGATTGGCTGGGTCTTCTTTTATTGCCCTGCACGGGAGAACGGAGCTGGAAAGCAGGTTAGTGGGGTGGGGAGGGAATGGGATTTTGCAGTATCCTTCCCCTGCCACACCCACCAAGCCAGCCCACAGAACTGGTAGTAAAATTTTTTGAATCCCATCACTGCTTTCATGCTTAAGGCAGGACTAGAACTCACTGTCTCCTAGTTCCCAAGCCAGCATCTTCACCACTTTATCAAAGTGGCTCTCATTCAAACTATGAACTATTGTTGAGTGTGTATGTGGGGTGTGTGTGCTTTTTTGCTTTTTGACCTTTTTAATCACCAGCAAGGCCTGACTCTGGTTAGGAAGTGGATGCTAAGTGAGTCTCTGCTTATAAGATAGATGATGAAAGTGGAAACTACCAACCACTGTCCCAGTTAGAGGCAAACTATGAGTTCATCCATTCTGTTGTAAGTAAAATAAAGGCTTATGGGAAGTCATACTTGGACTTAAAGAGAACCATCTTCTTGGTAAGATAAACCAGTAGTTAATAGAGCAAAACTGGGAACAAATTATGATAAAAATTGGCAAATCCAGAAAACACCCTGATAATGTGGACAGTTTCCCAAAATGGAAGAGATGATATGTTATCTGAATTCATTGGATTTTCTTTGAGAAAATACAATAACCAAGCAATCCAACACAAGCAGTTCAAATGTGCAATTTTCTAGCCAATCATAGAAGCTATAATCATGAAGCCATTAAAGGATTGTTGAAACTTATTTGATATAGACAGCAAGGTCCTCAGAATAAATAAGCAAGTCATCCAAATAATGTGTAAAAAATCACCGACAAGGTCATGAAATGTAGTCCAGCAAGAGAACCATTTAAGAAGTGACTATTTTTTCTTCTTATGATACTTGGTTTCATTAATTCTTACATATATTTAGGATATACCACAGCTTTCTACTTAATTACTGTGACCTGTTGGGTCAGTGAGGTCATTGGTCTTAACTCCATGGCATCTGACTCAATTTGTGCATTGCAGGAAATTGCATAGAGGTGGGACTTTGTCTACCTCTTGCTTGTTTGACACGCTCCCCCTCTCACGGGTCTCATTGGATGAGATTTTTAAGATCCTTTTTATTTTCACCTAATTGTTTATCGCACAGGTACAGAATCCATTATGTTTTCATCAGGAAGACCAACACTGAAGAGCCTGTTCTCCACCAATAATCCAAAGCTACATATTGACATGATAGTTTTGAAAGTATCATTAGCAAAACACCTAAATGTTCAAATTAATTCTCATTAGAATAATTGAAGTCCAACAAGTTTTATATTGACTTCAAATTAAGCTTGAAGCTCCTCAAATGCTACAGGGCTAATACACCTGACAATTAGGAGGAGGCTAGACAATCCATGCTTCACTGAATCATCATTTCACAGATGCTTCCTGACTAGAGTTCTTAATGCCTTCAACAATGACTGAGCTTCTAAAGTACTATTTTCACTGGAAAAGTTGGGATGAAAATAGCTCATGTTGAACTGTATAGCACTGTCAAGCATCAGCACAGGAAATGTTTTATGACATTTTGTTTATGTAATAAGCATCTTAGGATTATATTTTTGTCAAGTTTTATAAAATTTGCCAAACTTCCATTCCACAGGAGTCATGGATCTGAATTTTGGATACATTCTGTAAGTTAACTCATTTGAAGTACTTGATTCAAAAAAAAATTCACTGTGGTGCACCGTATTGTGCAGTGAAAAGTTACAGGAATAAGAGTTTTAGTAGTGTACTAGACAATTTGCGACCACTGGGTCATCCTTCCAGAGATATTTCCTAACTAGATTACTCAATCTCTGCAGTGACAAGATTCTAATGTAATGCCTTCACTGGAAAAGTTGGGGGACATTCAGAGATATATCAGCCTTGAAACTAGCACATGCTGAAGTCTATAGTGCATTCAACCAGCAGCACAGGAAATGTTTTATGATGTTTTGTATTATGTCATGAAGTATTTAATGCTAATTTTTATGTCATAAAATGTTTTTTTAAATTTGCCAAATTTCAATTTCACAGGGGTCATGGGTCCCCTGGGGAGGAATTTTAGAATTCATAGTTCACATATGTCTTAGATGGACTTCTAAGTGGTTTTTTTTTGAAGGCAAAGAAATTGTTATCACAATTTCTTTCAAGTACAGTAACACCAAGTGCAGCTTTTTAAAAACCATGTACTCAGATCAGCTAGGGTAATTTGACAAAGAACTTATATAATAGGAGACTTCCAATTTTATTAATTTATCTTTACCCTAAGAAAATAACCAAGAAAGAGTTATCCTAATTTCCTGTTTCCACAGGAACCTACCTTTCCATATAACTTAAAATTGCTTATTTACGTAAGGTACTAAGAGCAACAGTTTGCTGAGACAGCAATTCACATAGCTATTTGTGGAAGCACAAAAGAATAGAGGAACCAGATTCTTCACATTTTTATTGCTTCCATAGTATGAATATGACATAATGACTTTGAAGTCCACAGATGCCATTTTGCCACTGCTTTTAAAAAAAAATAATGGAGAAAGTTCACAAAAAGACAATAACCGAATCTTTATGCCATTTGTCTAAATCTTTTAAGAGTGAGCCTTTTTGTCATACACTCCAGCCCAGTTCAATTTCTCCAAAAAACATGTCAACAGAAATTCTGCTCCCTCAAATATGTTCAGTCACTACAGTATATAGAAGTCTATATATTGAAATACAGAAATTGCAGGCAGTGGTAATGGTGAATATAGCCACCAAATATATCATTCTGGAGAGTCAGCAAATTTGAAAAGCATCTTCTCATTCTGTTCAACGACTCCAGCCTCCACCTCCCAAGCTAGCAAAGAAAGACTTCCTACATTCCCCCAACAATCTCAAGGAGTCACCAAACATCATAACAAGGGGAATGTCCTTTCTCCCTTAAACAAGGAATAGAGATCCTCCACATGTTGCTGAACCAGAATTCCTAGTATCGTTCATCACTGATCATGCTAACTAGGTTAAATGGAAAACTGTATTTCAGCAATAACTGGAGGATCACACATTCTCACACTTGCTCAAACAGTTCAAAGTACCGTATTTTCCGGCGTATAAGACGACTTTTGAAACGAAAAAAGTCAACCAAAAATTGGGGGTCATCTTAAACGCCGAGTATATTCCGGGCATGTGCAGAGCGCGCTTGCAGGGAGGGACAAAAAGCTGAGGGGGTGGTGGGGTTTTTTTTAGGGATTCCCCCGCGCTAAACGAAAATCATTTGGATATTGCCACGAAACGGTAAGCGCGCGTCCCGCGCGGGGGAATCCCTAAAAAAAAAAACCCACCACCCCCTCAGCTTTTTGTCCCTCCCTGCAAGCACGCTCTGCACATGCCCGGAGGCAATCCTGCTTAGCTTTGCAGAGGCCTGTGTGTGTTAAACGTCAGAATGCCTTTTACTCTAAACCCGGGAATGGGAAGGCTCGCGCGTGTGCTGCTTTGGATGCCGCCCGCGAGGTGGATCTGGCATTCCAAGGTTATGACGCCACGTGTTGCTGGACGCTCGCTGATCTTGCGCTTCCAAACACGTGCGCCTCGCGGGGGTTCCTCGTGGGAAACGGAGGCTTGTTCCAGAATGCGGGGCCGATCTAGTGGTTGTGGTGGAGATACGTGTATGTGTGGAGAGGGGTCTCTTCCTCCAGTTGTATAGCAGTTTAGTAGCCCAAGAGGCTTCCCCGCTCTCAACTCCCGGTTCTGGGGCCGCATCTAAAGATTGAAACTCAAAGCGGGCTCCTTTTTTAAAAATTAATAAATAAATAAATAAATAAAAGGCTTGGAATGAGCTTTCCTCCCCTAAAAACCGGCGTCGTCTGCAACCCTTCACACAACCTCGGCACAGCCGTAGTTGCCCAAGCGCTGGGAGTTTTGAATTAGTTTTCGCCTTAATATTTTCCGGATGCCTTTGGAGTCGTGCCGTGGGAGAATCCAGTAACTAGTTCGAGCATGTTGGGTTATTATAAGCCTTTCTGGATAGTTACTTTAGGTTAATGAGGAGAGGAGCAGCTTTCAAGCTATGGGTAACAAGCCCAACCGTGGTGAAAAAGTGAAACACCGCTTTCTCCCCCTCCCTCCCTCCGAACCTTTTGCTCATTATGGAGTTACTTTAAGTTTCCTTCTTTGCAATGGTTGAGGTGAGTTGTAGTACACTGTAGCCATTTCAATCTGGATAAAACTAAGGAGAGAGGCGGCGGCGGCAAAATGTTGTACCCGTATTTTCCGGCGTATAAGACGACTTTTGAAAAAATCGGGGGTCGTCTTATACAGCGAATATAGGCCTAAACCTATGTTTTAACTGTAAAATCAGGGGGGTCGTCTTATATGCCCGGTCGTCTTATACGCCGGAAAATACGGTAACTCTATGAAAGATGGTTGTTGCTGTGACACATATTCCCACCACTTCAAACAAAAAAAAGAGTTTTTCCTGAAGAGCTGTTTTTATTCATATGCTAATCTGATTAATCAGGTAAGACTTCTTAAAATGGCAGCTAGTCCAAAAAATAATTATTTTCAGTTTCATGTAATTATGAAATATAATGAAGGAAGATTGATACAGAACATGCTACAACTACATGTTGTGTAGCTGTCGCTAAAATTACATTTATAAAATCTTTTCTCCTCATGCAAGTCATAGCAACTTTAGCCCAGAAGCTAAAGTTCTAAAGGTGGACTGAGAAGGGCTGAGAACATCAACCTTCCTTAACCAATGTTGATTTCTGCAATTGCTTGTCTAGGAATGAATGGAATGGAGAGAAAGGCAACTGAATCCCAAAGACCTAATGATTTTTCTGAATTGGTCTGCAAAATTTTGTGGGTTTCATCCTTAATTATCTATGCTTCCTCTAGTAATAAAAGGATTACCCAATTTCTCAGAATGGAAGAATGCAGAGTCCTGAGCAGGGGTGCGACTCAAAATTTTTAACAACCGGTTCTGCAGGTGTGGCTTAGGTAGTGGGCATGGCTTGGTGATCATGTTATTGGCTGGGTGTGGCCGACTCAATATCACTCACATCAAGGCACGCATCTCCTCTTGTAACTGTGGGGATGCTGCAACAGTCGTAAGTGTGAAAAATGGTCATAAGTAATTTTTTTTAGTGCCATTGTAATTTTAAATGGCCACTCCACACCAGCAAAGAAGGGGAAAAAACTCCAGATATGTTCCTGAGACAGGAAGTCTAGTCCTGCCAAGAATGTAATAAGGGTTAATGGAGAGGCAGTTTCTATAAGCAACACCAGAATGTTTCCTTCCTGCCTTCCTTACAAGATTAGGCCAGTAACTTCTTCTAACAACTGGTTCTTTATTTATTATTAATCTTATATACCGCCCCCTCTCCCGACGGGACTCGGGGTGGTGTACAGCCAAGTTAAAAAACATACATATAAATACAATGTTTAAAATAGAATTAAAAAAGATTAAATTTTATTTATTTATTTATTTGTTTATTTAATTAAACTTTTATACCGCTCCCTCTCCCAAAAAGGGACTCAGGGCGGTGTACAGCCTACTAAAAACATACAATAAATACCCAATAAATACAATTAAAAATAAATTAAACCAAATTGATCCGGCTGTCTATCCCAAAAATTCAATTAAAAGTTAAAAGCTAATAAAACCCCAATTAAAATTAAGTTAAAACCAAAATACAAAATAGGTGGCTGAATAAATATAAAACTAGTCAAAGGGATTTAAAAAAGTAAGAACCATTAAAATCAATTAAAAACTCTACTATTAACTCTAGGCCAGACCAGCTTGATGGAAAAGATGGGTCTTCAGTGCGCGCTGGAAGGTCTGAAGGTCAGGGATAGTCCTTATCTCCGGGGGTAGTTCGTTCCAGAGGGAAGGTGCTCCCACAGAGAAGGCCTGCACCCTCGGAGCCACCAGTCAGCATCGCCCAGCTGCCGGCACCCCGAGGAGGCCCGCCCTGTGGGAGCGTACTGGCCGACGGGAGGCCGATGGTGGCAGTAGGCGATCCCGTAAATATCCCGTTCTCTGCTTATAATGTTAACAACCGGTTCTAGTGAGTAGGTGCGAACTGATAGAATCCCACCCCTGGTCCTGAGCTCCTGGTTGGAACATCAAGTGGTAGGCAACATTAGTAACATTGGATGAAGCCACTATATACTTTATATTTATTTATTTATTTTATTTATTTACACATTTATATACCGCCCTTCTCCCGAAGGACTCAGGGCGGTGTACAGCCAACTATAAAACATTCCACTTTACAAAAGTTAAAAGAAGATTAAATATCTTAAGGCTGCCACTAAAATTCATGCCCAACCCCAATAAATTAACAATAAAAACCCCGAATTTAAAACCCCAAATTTAAAACCCCGAAATTTAAAACCCCAATTCTAAAATTACACTTTAAAACTCCCATTTCAGTCCAGGCCGGCCTGCTCAAAGAGCCAAGTTTTCAGCGCACGTCTGAATGCTCTCAGGTCGGTGTTGTTACATAGCTCAGGAGGCAACCTATTCCAGAGGGTGGGTGCCCCCACAGAGAAGTCCCTATCCCTCGGAGTCACCAGGCGACACATAGATGCCATCGGGACCCAAAGGAGGCCCTCCCTCTGGGAGCGCACAGGTCGGTGGGAGACTACCAGCAGAACGCGGTCTTGCAGATAGCCTGGTCCAATGCCATAGATCGCTTTAAAGGTCAAAACCAGAACCTTAAAGCGAACCCAGAAGGCCACCGGCAACCAATGCAGCTCGCGCAGGGGAGGCATCACATGGGAGTTTCTTGATGCCCCCGTAACCACCCGCGCAGCTGCATTTTGCACCAGTTGAAGTCTCCGGGTGCTCCCTGCAGGAGCCTCATGTAGAGAGCATTACAATAGTCCAGGCGGGAGGTGACGAGGGCATGAGTGACCGTGAGTAAGGCGTCCCGATCCAGAAAAGGCCGCAACTGGCAAATCAGGCGAACCTGATAAAAAGCCCCCCTGGAGACGGCTGTAATATGATCTTCTAAAGACAGCCATGCATCCAGGAGGACACCCAAATTGCGAGCCCTCTCTGTGGGGGGTAAAATCTCTCCCCCAATAGCCAGCGACGGAGTCAGCTGACTATATCGGGGCGCTGAAAACCACAGCCACTCAGTCTTGGAAGGGTTAAGCTGAAGCCTGTTTCCACCCATCCAAATCCGCACGGCCTCCAGGCACTGGGACATAGCCTCCACAGCATCGTTGGGGTGGTTTGGGGTGGAGATGTAAAGCTGAGTATCATCAGCATAGAGATGACACTGCACCCCAAAACCATGGATGATCTTCCCCAGCGGCTTCACATAAATGTTGAACAAAAGAGGGGAGAGGACCGACCCCTGAGGCACCCCACAAATGAGTGGCCTCAGGGTAGACCTCTCCCCCCCGTCAACACAAATTGCGAGCGGTTAGAAAGGAAGGAGGAGAACCACCGTAAGACAGTTCCTCCAATTCCTAACCCCTCCAACCGCCACAATAGGATACTATGGTCGATAGTATCAAAAGCCGCCGAGAGATCTAACAGGACCAGGACAGAGGAATAACCCGTCACGGGCCCTCCAGAGATCATCGACCAACGCGACCAATGGTGTTTCGGTACTATACCCGGGCCTGAAGCCCGATTGGAAAGGATCAAGGTAAGTTGCTTCCTCCAGGTACTGAGGGAGCTGATGCGCCACCACACTCTCAACAACCTTCGCCACAAAGGGAAGGTTGAAGGCTGGACGATAGTTATTTAAAACAGCCGGGTCCAGGGCAGGCTTCTTAAGGAGGGGTTGCACCACCGCCGTTTTCAAGGCAGTAGGAAGCGATCCCTCTCTCAGTGAAGCGTTGACAATCCCCTGGAGCCAGTCTCATGTCATCTCCCTGGAGGTCGAAACCAACCTGGATGGACACAGGTCCAACAAACATGTGGTGGTATTCAGCCCCCCCCCCCCAGCAACCTGTCCACACCCTCAGCGGTCACAGGATCAAACTCCTCCCAGATAACAGTCTCAAGACTTGCCCCAGACACCTCCCCCGGGACCATTCAACTGGAGTCCAGCCCGCCCCGAATCTGAGCGATTTTGTCATACAGAAATCGGGAAAACTCCTCTGCCCTGCCCTGCAAGATGTCCTCCCGCGCTCTCGGCTCAAGCAGGGAGCGGGTCACTCTAAACAGAGCAGTAGGCCGATTTTCTGCCAACCAATAAGGGCGGAGAAATGCGAACGCTTCGCTGCCTCTATCGCCACAAGGTAGGTCCTAATATGGGACCTCACCTGTGTCCAGTCAGACTTGGCATGACTAGCCCTCCAAACACTCTCCAGATGTCTTTTCCGGCACTTCATCTCCCTCAGCTCCTCCGTAAACCACAGAGCTGGATGTGGTTTACGGATCTGTGCCGGGTCAGAAGTCACAAAGGCACAACTCGGTCCAGAGCCTCGGCGGCCAACCTGTCCCAGGTGGCCACCAAATCTCCAGCCGAGTTATGAGCCAGAGTCTCAGGAAATGGTCCACGCTCCATCTGGAACCGCTCAGGGTCCATCAGGCGCCTGGGGCGGAACCATCTGCACGGCTCTGACTCCCTGTGGTGAGGGGTGGCAGTACAGAAGTCGAGCCTAAGAAGAGAATGATCTGACCAATGCAAGGGTTTTATGACTAAGTCCCCAAAGCTACAGTCATTCAACCACTGACCAGAGACAAAAATCAGGTCCAGCGGGTGTCCCCCCATGTGTATACAACAAGACACCAATTTATTTAGATGACAAAGCATCTCAGGAATCACTGATGATCTCTTACAAATATCTATTATCAGAATAGATGAAAACAAAATAGAATAAAAAATGCCTGTGATCCCAACTAAGCTTGCTGATCCCATAAAGCAATAAGTGCAATTATTATGCCTCAGTGAATCTTCAAGAAAAAAAAGGTCAGACAAGAAATTTCCACTGAGAGAGATTAATTTAATACTGGGAAGAAAATAAGAGCCATATGAAAGGCCTACCTTGGAATTGTCTTACAGTATGAAATCTACATAAAAGGTTGTGTTCACAGCAAAGAAGTCTTGCTGAATAATGATTGTCCAGAGAAGCCAGTGTGGTGGAGATATAATTTGCTTTAATCCTTTAATGGTGGGCAATTGATGAGCAGCTCAAGATGTCAATTAGCTTGAGAAGTAAATTCTCTTTTATTTAGAAAATGTATTTTAAATTGAACCAATTCAACAGAAAATATGCATACATATAGCAATGGTAAAATAATGTAGCATTAAAAATTTATAAAATGTTGCAAGAAAAACATTTGGAAATTATTTTATAAGCAAAAGAATTTAACAAGATTGATTCTTAAGTTCTCCTCCTTACCCCTTTGTCATAAAAAAAGACATAGAGTTAAATTTTTAGAAGAGGTCATTTAGCTCAACTCCTTATCCAGTATAAAAATTCAAATTAATACATCACTTGTCTGACTTTCACTTGGTATCTCCTCCAAATGTCTGTTTCTACTCTCAAATTGAATGGTTTAGGGTTTTTTTCTTCTAACATTCAGTTAAAGTCTGCCTTCCTCAAATATTCCATCCATCATTCTGTAATGCAATATGTATACAACATGTCAGAGGATGTTTTGCTTGGCTGAAATAAAAACATGCAATGTTCATAGTATTCTCACAATATGTTGAGGAAGTCAATAAAAATATAAACTTTGTGTATCAAGACTTATTGATAACATTACTACACTTTTCAAGTGCTTACAAATGGATCCATTTACAACCTCCTCTAGAATCTTCCCAGATCAGCGTGATTGATCTGTACTTTGCTTGTCTTCTGTTCCCCAATTTCTAAAGATCATGATATTTAATCTCATCTAATTACATACCATTTTAAAACTCTCCAGATTTTTCAAGACTGAAAGATAAACATTCAGTCAAACGATTATCTGATTCTTTCAGAACTCTAGGATGCAATTCATCTGGCCCTTGAGATTTAACCTGGAAGTAAACAGATAGCCCTTTATTATTTTTATCAATTTCAGGATTCAATCCTGTCATTCCTCCTGTTTTTCACCACTTCCTGGTACTAAACATACATTTTTGTTGAGGTATACTGAATAATATAGTGGTATCTTGGTACTCATCATTAATTAGTTCCAGGAGACATGATGAGCACTAAAAAGATGAGTACTGAACAAATTTTTCCGATAAGGAATAATGTTGTTGAGTCACAAGGTAGTCAACACTGACAAGTTCTAGCTTGTGTATTGATGACCAAATTTGATGAGTTTCAAAGCAGTTGAGTATCAAGGTACCACTTTAGTTAAGTTACTCTCTTTTCTTTCCTGTTAAGATTTTGCTGGAATACTTATTCTGAGAAGCTAACCAGCACTGATCAGTTAATTGCTTGCAGGTCATAAAGAAAGATTATACCTTAGATTTTCAGACTTTAGTTTTTGTACTTGGTCTCCAGAGTTTGGTTTCCAATATCACAATTAATACCATGACCTCATTCAAGGTTATGCTAGCTTACTTCATTGTCCATATAGTATCTTAAGAATATTAGAGCAGTCTGGTTTTTGTTTTTCAGTGTGACCAGTCAGATGCCTCCTAGATGTATTCAATCTCCTTGAAACCCATCCAGATTTGTAACTATCAAAACATACTGTGGTAGCGAATTGCACAGGTTAATCATGCAGTATTAATAACATATCCCTTTTCCAGAACCAATGTCAGGTATTTCTTTTGACATGATTATTAACCACTACTGTCTTAATATTGAAACTGAATGTGCTTTTCCATTGCCACAAAACCTAGACCAGAAACAATGGATATAAGTTGCAGAACTCTAGCTTTCATTTAAATATAAGAAAAAGCTTCCTGATATTAAGAACTGTCCAACAGTTGAAAGGTTGTGTTCCCTATCTTTGGAGGGTTTTAGGAAGAAACTGGACAGCCAATATTCAAAGCTTTGGTTTTCTTGTACATTGTGGACGATTAAAAAGATGCTTGCTTCCAACTCCACATTTCTAGAATTCAATACCAATTGAAGACCGCTATCATAAACGCAATGTTTTATTCATATCTGCAGGAATTACTTCTGCCTTTGAATTAACTTATGATGGCATAGGACTGCAGAGCTCCAACTGTTTACATAGAGCCATGATGGCAAACCTATGGCACACATACCAGAGGTGGCATGAAAGCCGTCGTCCCAGCTCAGCTGTGCCATGCATGTGTGTGCATGCTTCCCACCAGCCAGCTGGTTTTTGGGTTCTGCCGTGCATGCCCATGGGGTGGGGTGAACGTGCAAGGGGATATCCATGTGCGGGGATGCACACGCATGTGCGGGAGACTCACGCGCATGTGCATGGGGTAGGGCGGGTTTTGACTTTTACACAAGTTATGTATTGTTTTTAAATTTAGCTTATCCTATCGGTGGATGAAATATGGATTGTCTTTACCTAAACAAAAGAAAATAGGTAGAAAGGGATATTTTAGTTAGAAGGTTTTTCATTTTCTTCTTGTGACAGTTTCCCTTCCTCTTAGTCAAAATATTGAGAATTTAGATCTCTTTGAAGATGACTTGCATGCTTAAAAAATTATTCTCCTGTTGACTGCTTGAGCTATGAAAGCAATGCTTTTTCTTCCTTGTTCATCTTCCTTCAAGTTTAAAGTCTCTGATAGAGATGAGGAGACTTGGAATTACAGGACTAAGTATACTTTATGGAACTAGTAGCAATAGGAATAGGATACACGTCTTCTACCCCTTTCTTTCTTATGACTTGTCCTGCTCCTATGATCCATATACATGTGAGAAGTACCAATTACATACAAGTTTGATGACTTCTACTGTGTTCAGTGATGTCCTTTTGGATTTATTAACTCACAAACTCCATCTAATATAATGCCTCTTCTGAAAGAAAAGGGGAAATTGTGCATTAATTAGCATTTTTATCTAATGGCTAGCTATACATCTGATTGGAGGTGCTGAGTTTCTTACTGCTAAATGCCATTGTACCTGAATGCTGCAAAGATCCAACAGATGTGGGAAGTTTCCAGATTAAAAGTACTCCCATTTTTACCCTCAGATGGTGTCCAAAATGGATTAAAATTTCTCTACCAACATATCAAGCTATTTTGCTGCCAGATTTCAATGCTGCAATCTCAGGATGCAGGAGCACTACATGTAGTTGCAAACTACAATGTCATGTTATTTTGACAACAAATAAAAACCAAGGAGGAAATCCTACCATATTTATGTTTTTTTTCCCCATTAGCCTTTGTTTTCTGGGGTATCCTTCTAGAGTTTAGTTGAATCAGGCAAGGTTTAGGCAAGTAACAGCCTCACCTTCCTCCACTGGACCTTTTCACTCCTAGTTAAATGCATCTACAGTACAAGAAGAAATTGAGCAAGATAAGCCCAACTTTGAGTTGAGTTGTTCTCTCTTTAGATCTGCAAGAAGACAAGCACTTTATATTCACTTTGTTTGCAATAAGAATTTTATGGGTTTTTTTTTCAGAAACTTCCATTAAACTCTCTTGGAAATTTGAGTGAAATGTGAATGAAATGCTTTGTCAATTCTGTCTACTTTCAATTTTTCTGGAGGACATACTGTAAAGGACATACTGCAGGAAGTGATTCAAGTAAAGTGTCAGATGAGGTCAGAGTATTGGGTTGTGAAATACTTCTTGTATTTAGTCTTACTATTTTCACTCTAGTGAACCAAATTCAAAAAATAGAAGTAACCATAGAGGTTAAAAAAAAATTTTGCACAGATATTTTTCATGTTTTAGACAGACCTTGGCAATAACTGGAGTTGGAAATATTACAGTGGAAGTGCATTAAATGAGATAAATTCAAAACAGTAAAAAGGCTTGTAAGAATCATCCAAAACAGATATGCTTGAAGTGTAGTATCCTGACCTAGTTGATAAATGAATGCCACAGAGAAACAGAAAACAAATGAAGGTCTAGCCTTAAATTATATATAATGAAATTCATATGTGCTGTTGATTGTCTTAGGAAGAATCTCAACTGGTTCTGATACTTTAAGTTAAAAATTAAAGCCCAAACCTTTAAAAAATTGAAATCAAATAAGTAATGGGGATGGCAGTTCTATATACATTTGTTACTGTAGAAATATACTTTTATTAACAAGTAAAAAAGTAATAATGTATACAAGCAGCTTCCCACCTTCCACCCACCAAATGTGAGCCATACTACATTTGGGTACTTGATGCAATGGCCAAATGCAAAAGAGAATAGGTTCCTAAATCCTTACGTAAAGAGCAAGTTTCAGCAGGTGAAGACTAGGTAACAAGTTACCCAATTATAAGGTATGCAAGACTGGTGTCTTGCTTTTCCATTTAGTGAGGATGATTTGGGATAACAGGCTAAGTTTGAGACTGAAGTGTAATGGCCCTTGAGCCTTCTTTCAGCAATTAGTTTATGTTACTTTGCTTCCACCTAGAGGTCAGACTATCATCTATCTGAGGGGGTCCTTGGTGCTCTCTGAGCTTGCTTGTTTTCTTGCAGATGTTTCATTAACCAAACTAGGTAACATCATCAGTGCTAGCACCTGATGAAGTTACAAGTTTGTGTACTGAAATGTCTGCAAGAAAACAAGCAAGCTCAGAGAGCACCAAGGACCCCTCATGTCAACCTCAAGGTACAAATAATCTTCTTTATTAGTATCATCTGTCTGTCTGTCTATCTATCTATCTATCTATCTATCTATCTATCTATCTATCATCTATCATCTTTTTAGGTTTTCCTTGTGTATATATATGTATGTCTTTTTCTTCTACATTTCTTCAACAAATCCTCCCTAACAGTTAACCTTCCAACCAAAATGCAGCTTGATATAGGACCATGGTTTTTCTATAGGACAAAAACCATCCTAACCATTTGCAACATGTATGTTTAGCTGCCGACAAGTGTAGAATCTTGGACTCACAACATCCAATGAGAAAAAGACATAGAAAAAACCACGTAAAGCAAAAAACATATACACTGATACAAATTCTGCAACTGGCTCCATCCAAACACTTCATGACTCAAGTACAAGTATACAAAAGAAAAACAGTCCTCAATTTAAGCTGACCCCTTCCTTCCAAAAGGGAGATTGAAAAACAAAAGAAATTTATCTCCATTGTCATTGAAGTGATTATCCCCATTATAAAAGTAACTATTTTGGGAAAAACTAATCTTTTAGATGTATGCTATATTCTGCAGGCTGTGGAATCCATTCCAACTTTTGCTGATTTAATCCAAACAGTTGGTATTTCTATGCTTATCCTCCTTCAGAAGAACATGTGCACTGCACATAAATAGAGAACAGAGAAATTCAAAGATATTCACCTGCATTCATAAGATTGAGGAGATAAGAAAAGCTCTATCAAATTAGATCAAAAGCACAACTAGACCAGCACTGTCTGTCCCTCAATAATCATCCAGTTGTTTCAAGAGACATACAGTGGGACAAAAAAGTATTTAGTCAGCCACCTATTGTGCAAGTTCTCCCACTGAAAAAGATGAGAGAGGCCTGTAATTGTCATTATAGGTATACCTCACCTATGAGAGACAAAATGTGAAAACAAATCCAGACAATCACATTGTCTGATTTGGGAAGAATTCAATTGCAAATTATGGTGGAAAATAAGTATTTGGTCACCTACAAACAAGCAAGGTTGCTGGCTTTCACAGACCTGTAACTTCTTCTTTAAGAGGCTCCTCTGTCCTCCACTGATTACCTGTATTAATGGCACCTGTTTGAACTTGTTATCAGTATTAAGGACACCTGTCCACAACCTCAAATAGTCACACTCCAAACTCCACTATGATGAAGACCAAAGAGCTGTTGAAGGACACCAGAAACAAAATTGTAGACCTGCACTAGGCTGGGAAGACTGAATCTGCAATAGGCAAGCAGCTTGGTGTGAAGAAATCAACTGTGGGAGCAATAATTAGAAAATCGAAGACATACAAGACCACTGATAATCTTCCTCTCTTTGGGGCTCCACGCAAGATCTCCCCCCCTGGGGTCAAAATGATCACAAGAACGGTGAGCAAAAATCCCAGAACTACACGGGGGGACCTAGTGAATGACCTGCAGAGAGCTGGGACCAACGTAACAAAGGCTACCATCAGTAACACACTATGCCGCCAGGGACTCAGATCCTGCAGTGCCAGACATGTCCCCCTGCTTAAGCCAATACATGTCCGGGCCCGTCTGAAGTTTGCTAGAGAGCATTTGGATGATCCAGAAGAGGATTGGGAGAATGTCATATGGTCAGATGAAACCAAAGTAGAACTGTTTGGTAGAAATACAACTGGTCGTGTTTGGAGGAGAGAGAATGCTGAGTTGCAACCAAAGAACACCATACCTACTGTGAAGCATGGGGGTGGCAACATCATGCTTTGGGGCTGTTTCTCTGCAAAGGGAACAGGACGACTGATCCGTGAACAGGAAAGAATGAATGGGGCCATGTATTGCGAGATTTTGAGTGCAAACCTCCTTCCATCAGCAAGGGCATTGAAGATGAAACATGGCTGGGTCTTTCAGCATGACAATGATCCCAAACACACCGCCCGGGCAATGAAGGAGTGGCTTCGTAAGAAGCATTTCAAGGTCCTGGAGTGGCCTAGCCAGTCTCCAGATCTCAACCCCATAGAAAACCTTTGGAGGGAGTTGAAAGTCCATGTTGCCCAGCGACAGCCCCAAAACATCACTGCTCTAGAGGAGATCTGCATGGAGGAATGGGCCAACATACCAGTGACAGTGTGTGACAACCTTGTGAAGACTTACAGAAAATGTTTGACCTCTGTCTTGCCAACAAAGGATATATAACAAAGTATTGAGATGAACTTTTGATATTGACCAAATACTTATTTTCCACCATAATTTGCAAATAAATTCTTTCCAAATCAGACAATGTGATTGTCTGGATTTGTTTTCACATTTTGTCTCTCATAGGTGAGGTATACCTATGATGACAATTACAGGCCTCTCTCATCTTTTTCAGTGGGAGAACTTGCACAATTGGTGGCTGACTAAATACTTTTTTGCCCCACTGTACATGCGTGGCATAACAATAGCAACAAATAATGCCATTGCTTTTCAGCTTCTGTTATTTTTAAGTATCTCTCCTCTGAATCAGGAAGTTCCATATAACTAAAACAACTGGCCTTATCCTTCCTGTACTTGTTTTATTTATTTTTAAAGCCATTTACATTAACTACCATTGTAACTCCTTGGGCCAGCAAATTGCATACACTTTTTAGAAAGGCCGATTCCAAGTCGATACTTAGACAACTAAAATACTCTTGGTTAGGAAGGATCTGTCAAGACTATGAAGGCCAACAAATAAAGCAGTCATCCTCCACTATTCAAGTGGGCACAGTTCAGTATGTTCACAATGAAAACTACACATTTTGGTGTAACATTTGCCAGATTACTCAGACAGGCCAATATTGTAGTCTTCTGAAAAGACTTATTACTAAAGTGATTGTGCAGGATATTTTACATCACTATTTGCATTATTACAGAGTTGCACTTTTTCAGTTTCTGACCATCTCTAAAAATAATTATGGGAATAGCTGAGCCACTGCCTCAACTTTGCTTATTTGGCAAAATACCCAGTGTCCTATTAAGAACCTCCTATTTTAGGGCACTGAGCAAGCAAAATGTGCATTCAGACTACTGAATGCAAGCTGTGCCCTTGACCTACACAGGATGAGAATTCTTCAGCTTGATCTTCATGAGAAGAGTTGCCAGATTCTTACATTCTCCCCATATAAGGAAAGGTATATTAATTAATTTAAATTCACTGATGGATCTCATACACATATTTAGAATTTTACCAATAGAGATAATGCATAATTGTGCAAATACTGCATCTGAAAGATAGAGCAGAGATGTAACAAAGAGTCCCTGCTATTGTTAAAAAAAATACAGAAGGGAAATAAAAACCATCTGGGGAAAAAACAAAACAAAACCGGATATATGGAAGCTGAAAAACAAGGGAGATGTCATTTCTTATCACAGCACACAGAAAAATCTACACAAGCAAGGTATTATTCTCCTAAACTAAGTATAGTAGAATGAATGAAAAATCTCTGGTACCATAAACACTGATAAATCTTCATATTTTAGGACGGTTTGGTCCTTATCCAAAAATAAATTATTCCTTCTCCAAAGAAACAAGAACAGAAAAAGTGTCATGCTGTTCAGAAGCATGATATGGATGCTAGTGAAAACAAATACTGGGTTATCTGCCAGCAGAATCTGTGATGAACCTGCAAAGCAGGTTAAGTTTGTCCAACATAATGAGGTGAACTTCACGAACAGTCTAAAAATGCAGCCAGATGAACAGTGGCAGCAGTGGAAGCCCCCCGAGGAGCAGGGAGTCTGAAGATCTAACAGAACTTTAATTTGCTCCATCTAGAGCAAAGAGAGATCACAATACTTGGACATTATAGCAGCACCGACAATAGACAAACCTTGGATGAACCGAGACCCTGCAGAGGGGCCATAGCTGGCCCAAGGACAGGTTAAATGCAGTACTAATGAAAGCATCCCATCAGGTTTGTTCAAAGGCTAGGCTCCACTGTGCCCATTGATCTCTTGCTATTAAAAAAATAATGCCTTATACATTCAAACACTGTGGCCTCTGGCCTGGCTCCAGTTCCCATTTGGCACAAATTTATTTTGTTTCACAAGCCTATTTCTCTTCTCTCCGCTGATGTTTTATCTCCAGCAAAACATCTTCCGGCAGTTCCAAATGAGGGCCCGGCCCTCTTAAATCAAGAGCTGCTGTTCCCCTGCTGGCCCTGGCATAGGCAGACAAAGCAAGCCAGGGAGAGAATCCAAGGGCATCTTTTAGAAGCTGGGATTCTTGCTAAACATCTCTTGCTGCCCTTGTCCTTAGCTGGATACACCTGGCTGTGCTCTCCGGCACAGCTGCTGAGCTTTTTCTTCAGATACCACTGGTGAGGTCCGTGATTACTCGAGCTTTTACCAATTTTCGCAGGAATTCCTTCTCTCGCTGGATGTTGTGTGTCCAGGACTACATAAAGTGGAGAAGGGAGAGGGGTAAAGGAAAAGGAAGAGAGAAAAAAGAATAACTCTTCAAGTGGTATTCATAACACTGTGAGTATACAGTCCAAGTCAAGAGGTTGCCCTAGACAAGTCTTCCATCAAATAAGACAAAAACATGATTATATTTCTGATCATGGTACAAATTTCTACTTCTCTAGATACATACATAGATACATACATGGTACATATAGGTGCCAGAGGAATTAATTATCTTAATACATCTAAGACAGCCTTTACCAACTTGACCAGGGGTCGCCAACCTTTTGGACCTCAGGGACCATCAAACTCATAATTTTAGATCCCAGGGACCACTAACTGGTTCTGTGGGTGTGGCCTAATTTGTGGGTGTGGCTTGGTGGTCATATGACTGGCTGGGCATGGCTTGTATGTAAATATTATAAATATTTATATAAATATTGAATTTTTTATTTTTTTAAAAAGAGCAACTTTTACCCAAAATCAGGCAAAGCAGGCAGGCAGATTGAGTTGCTCACAGAATCACAGATTCATTCAGAGATCTATCTGTCTGCTGCCATCGGCTAGCTCAGTCTGTCACATAAAATTTGCTAGCAAGCAAACTCACAAAATTAACTCACAACATACCATGTATGTAAATATTGATTTTTTTTATTAAAAAAGAGCAACTTTTACCCAAAACCAGGCAAAGCAGGCAGATTGAGTTGCTCACAGAATCATTCAATGATTATCTATCTATCTATCTATCTATCTATCTATCTATCTATCTATCTATCTATCTATCTATCTATCTATCCATCTATCTATCTATCTTCCATCGGCTAGCTCAGTCTCTCAAATTTGCTTGCCGTGAATCTGCACTGAATTTACTTGCAAGCAAACTTTCAGTCCTAAAGGAGGTTCGGCTGTACTTAAAAGCAGAGCCGAAGATCTAAAGACTAGTTGGAAAGCAAGAAATTCAATCATTTTCTGCTTCCTAGCTAATCTTAATCTCCCAACACAGAGAATAGATGATGATTGGAAAAAGGAAAAATATAAATTTAGCAGGCAGGTTTACCGGGTAAGGAGTGAGTGGGCGAGGAGGGTTCCCGTGGGCCATGTGGGCAGCGCGGCACTCGTGTTTCTGCGCAGCCTGGATTAATTGCTTTGGGGGGGTGCTTTTGGGGTGAGATTTCTCTGTGGCCCACCCAAATTTTCTGACAGCCCACCAGTGGCCGCCGCCCACTGGTTGGCGACTGCTGTGCTAGACTATATAGTTCTCACCATTTTCATTCAAAATATCAGTTGCTTGTTGGCTGGGAGTGATTAATCTACTATATCTGAAAAGTAAAAGATCAGGGAAGGCTGGTCTAGGAACAGCTTGATAAAATATTTTAGCTAATGGGGTCATATAGAGTATATCATATAATACTTGAAATATTAGTTACCTTGTTTCTACAGGATAGCTCTAAAATGAAAAACAATGCAATTTTCCCTTCAATAAGTGAGTGAGAAGGAGTGCAGTATTTTTTTCTGTACTTGATATTATGCAGAAAGGAATGACCTAACCTGAAATAACTCCAATAATTTAAGTGCATATATTTAATGTAAGAATATGAAATTGTGATCTTGGCTTCTATAAGAAAATATCCGTATAAAGAAATTAAAGCACCCACATTTTCTTCATTTTTCCTGTATAAAAACATAGAGGCATTTCATAAAGAACTTTCCAGTGTACACCCTCTTTCCCATCTCATTTACTAGATGGAGTGCTGCACTCCTTCATGCATTTCTGGTACAGCTTCATGTTGTAGGAAAAGAAATCACATCAAAATCTCCAGCTAGGGAACTTCCTGGACAACTGTTTAGGCAAGACAGGATACAGTGCCTGCCCACTGATATGTCAGGTTTTGTCACTGATGGACAAGCTAAGGAAGATGCAGAGCACAGAAACAGCTCCAGATAGGAGGAGAGAGAATAAATAGCAGGGAAAAGAGAAAAGAGTGTCTGTTGGGTGCACATTAAAAAAGAAATCAGAGAGACGGTGAGTACTGCACATTCAGAGTTGGGGGAGAGAATTTTAAAACTGAATTTGAGCCTTTAAAAATGTTTAAGCTATTGTAGTGAAGTTTTTCTAGGGCTATTAGATTTGGACTGCAAAAGTTCAGATGACTACTAAACAGCAGTTGCCATCCGATGCAGTAGTTCTAATTTTTCATTATTTTGTTAGATTTCTTGACAAATTTTCTTTATGAATTAGGAGCTTGACCTCCAAAAGCTACTAATATAAAAATGGAATTCGAAAGAACTCATTCCAACTATTTCAGGGAGTACCTGTTGGAAGAAATATAAAGATCTTTCCTAGAATTTAATGCTTTAAACTTGCTTTAGTTGCTTATTTATGCAGGATAGTCTAGACGCTTGTCATTTCCTAGAACCCTGATCCAAAGATGTTTGGATTGATTAGTGCAACATCTTGGACTACTCTATAACTGTGTCTTTAAATAGATGAAACAGAATTCTTCCTCCATTTTATTTATAAAGTATACAAAGTATGTAAATGTGGCTAATAGTCCCTGATCCCCAGACCTTCTTTCCTGATCTTGAGCTTCTTCTCATGCCCTTAATAGTCTTCTTTATTCCACATATGTTTCCAACTACTGTAAACTTTCATTTATGGAAACAACTAATACATAATTATGAATATTCCCCCTTAAAAAAAAGACTGAAAGGAAACTACCCCCAAACTAAGCAAATAATTTCCTTTTTCCCAAGTGGCTTGGATTTTTACCATTTAACTCCCTCTGCCGACTTCTAATTTCTGCATTTGTACCCCTAAATCTTGCCTTAGCTAATGACTCTATCTCTGTAAGTAATCTCATTAACTTCTAGAAAGCAAACAGAAACTGACCATGAGAATGTTAGAAGCATTGCTTCTAATAGGTTTAATCATGCAGAATATTTCAGATATGGTTAATATGGGGCCATGAAGACAAGTTAATCACTATCTCGTGCCAGGGCTGGCAGAGAGTAGCAATAGAAGCAGAGCTTGATCACCAGGTTAAATGCTGAATTCTCTGGAAGATTAAAAAATTCACCTAAATTCTTTTTTCTTTTTTTTTTGGGTGGCGGTGGGGATAAACCTGCCTGAGATTATTATACTAATCGTAACACTCAGAAAGTGTTAAAATCTAGGTGAGTTTCTGAGATAAGCTTTTTAGATTCAGGCTTCAATTTTTTTTCAATTATTATCTAGAGTCAAATGTTGTAGAAACAGATATTTTGCCTTAGATTTGCTTTTTTTAAAAAAATACTGTTCTTTCAAATGCAACAAGCAGGATTATGTATGCAAAGACGTTGCTAGCATCTCATTAATTCTCCTGTGCCCCAGCAGCTTGGTATCGTCATATTTTTATGAATATATAGTTAAAAACCTACCATGCCACTGTGCAATTGTAGCAAAGCTATTAATTTTGAGGCCAAATGCCTGCTGCTATATGTATAATTAAATGGTACTATTGCAAGGGGTGAAGAAATTCCCAAAGGGCAACTAAAGTAGACAGGCATCTTGTTCAATTGATAAGAGATTGACAGCTGGAAAGTGAATGTCAAGCTATTTCTAATAGACACTGGGACCAAATTTAGAAAAGTTGCATACCACTATTATCGTTATCCATGGGTCCTTCAGCTTCCACATAACATCCATTTGTGATGGCTGCAGAAATGTTTCCTTTCTACCATAGTAAACTATAAGCAGCAATCTCTTCTCTGTGTTATGCATCAGTGGCACATTGCCTAATTAGCTTTTAGGTCCATGTTAAAGACAGAAGACTAGACAGCTGTCACATCTGTATTCTCTTGAAGGGCTGGCTACGTGGTTTGCTGAGCTATTAAGAGCAAACCAAACCAAGTACATGTCATTCATTAATGAGTATGATTTTGGAGTAGATTCTCACCATTTCAAATAAATTCAACTGATACTTCAGTACCTGAAAATGTTCCCAGCTTTTGTAAAGCCATAGCAATCCAGACGGAAAAAAAGAGCAATACAGTCTCCCACACAAACTGAAGATTTCCATTTCTAGTAAAAACAATAGTTTTTTGAATAACGATGCTGTGGAGGTTATGGCCCGTTGCCTGGAGGCTGTGCGGAACTGGATGGGCGAGAACAGGCTTCGACTCAACCCTTCCAAGACCGAATGGCTGTAGTTTCCGGCGGCCCGATATAGTCAGCTGACTCCGTCGCTGGCTATTGGGGATGAGATCTTGACCCCCACAGAAGGGGCCCGCAATATTGGTGTCCTCCTGGATGTACGGCTGTCTTTGGAAGATCATATTACGGCCTTCTCCAGGGGGGCTTTTTATCAGGTTCGCCTGATACGCCAGATGCGACCCTTTCTCGATCGGGACGCCTTACACACAGTCACTCATGCCCTGGTCACCTCCCGTCTGGACTACTGTAATGCCCTCTACATGGGGCTCCCTGCGGGGAGCACCCGGAGGCTTCAACTGGTACAAAATGCGGCCGCGCGGGTAGTTATGGGGGCGTCGAGATACTCTCACGTAACGCCCCTCCTGCGCGAGCTGCATTGGTTGCCAGTGGCCTTCCGGGTTCGCTTTAAAGTATTGGTTTTGGTCTTTAAAGCGCTCCATGGCATCGGACCAGGATACTTACAAGACCGCATTCTGCCAGTAGTCTCCCACCGACCGGTGCGCTCCCACAGAGAGGGTCTCCTCCGAGTCCCGACGCCTTCTATGTGCCGCCTGGTGACCCCGAGGAATAGGGCCTTCTCTGTGGGGGCACCCGCCCTTTGGAATGGGATGCCCCCGGGACTACAAACGACCAATGACCTGAGGGCGTTCAGACGTGACCTGAAGACCTGGCTCTTCGAGCAGGCCGGCCTGAGCTGACTCAAATGGGATTTTAAATGGGCTTTTAGATTAGTTGGGATGGGGTACAAAGTTTTAATTTATTTTAATTGGGGGTTTTAGATTTTTATTGGGGCAGCCTAGGATTTAATTCTTTTTTAACAATATTTATATTTGTCTATATGTATTTTAGTTGGCTGTTCACCGCCCTGAGTCCTTCGGGAGAAGGGCGGTATATAAAACCTATTAATAAATAAATAAATAAATATTGAAAACGATAAATATGGCGAATGAACTAAATGAAATTGCTCTTTGGGGAAACCAAACATGATGTAGGGAAAATGTACAAGAGGCTGTGGAAGTTCTTTACAAAGGAAACTAGCATTCAAAAGCTTTTCAAATATTTTTTGTTTTTTATTATTATATGTGCATTTGGTAATTTGTTACTGAACTCAAGACACTGAATTTACATAATACTCCATCCTTTGCTATTTTCCCCACAACCATCATCCTTTGAGGTGAGTTAAGAGAGAATGATTGGCCCAATCACCAAGCCAGCTTTCATGCCTAAGACAGGACCAGAATTAACGTTTCTTTGTTTCTAGACCATCACCTTTACCATTACACCAAACTGGCTCATACCCATGAATAATTGTTCCATGTTCCCTTAACTCAATGATGTCATGTTCAATATCACTGTTCTCCATTATGCTCTTACTGCACAGGATGGACTCTAGACAGAGCAAAAGTTATTGAGATGACAATGTCCTGACAACCCTTTTCTTTATCCAAAGAACACACATTCAAAACTCCTGTGGAACAACCAGAACTATCCTGTTGCAAAGATAATATCCTCGAAAACCTCTGATTATTATTATTGTCCTTGGACCTTGAAACAACACACTTGTAGCCTCTCTCTCCTTTGTTTTTCCCTCCCTTCCAGTCTCTCATTTTCTGAGGGACTCTGAACAGCTTTCAGTTGTGCAACAAACTTCCTGTGAAATCTGAAGAGAGAGTGGAAAGAAGAAATTTGTATTTCTTCCAGCAAAAATATTCCATGTGGTGCAAAAGTTTTCTTTTTTGTGTCCAGGAATCCAGACATAATTTCTGCAGAATTACAGTATTGATAGGGTAGTCTGATATTATGCTCCATCAGGAGTAACATGAGCAACAGAAAAGGTAGAAAGAAACTCGACAAAACCAAAGTAAAGCGTATTCTGCACAATACTAGGTTAAGCTAGAGGAAAGACAAAAGTAGTATATATGTGATGTTAATCATTTTGTTTTAGTATTTTTATTTGTGTATTCAATCTAGGAAAATGTGTCAATTAATGATTTTCTTGATAACCCTTATACAATATATATATATATTTGATAACCTTGATATATTCTTTGATTAAAAAGAAAACACATACAATATATAAAGATATCCCCATAAAAAGAAATACAAAGAAATCCCTGTCTTATCTTTTTGTAGTCAACTCAGATGTCACAAAAATGTTCAAGCTTTTATATCTCTAAACCTTTTAAGAGATGAGGAAGAGGGAAATAAAATAACCTAAATTGATCCTGAAGTCTTGAAAATTATATAACTCTAATTATAAGATAATGGTGAAAGACTTAGAAATTCAAATTATGCTCTATTGGTGCTGAAATAATTTAATTCAGGACTTCCCTAGGATTGCTGAGAAGAAGAAAAAAACCATGATTGATTCCCAGATTTTGAAAATGTAAAATTCAGACATTATTTTAACACCCTTTCACTTTTAGACACAATATGCAGATTCCGCAACTAATGGAAAACAACATTACAGAAAAATTAATCATCTCTTAGACAATGGTCTGTTAAATCAATAAATACCTCTGATAGCTTTATCCATCATAAAATCTGTCAAATCCCATTTTAAGCAATAGAAATGAAAGGGTATTGACAACTATTTCCGCTATTTTAATGTTGGAGAGAGAGAAAAATGTCTAAATAATTTTTCCATATTATATCTCGTTTCATGCACTTCTGTCCCATTATTTGGTCTTTTAAAATCCCCAATAATCTCTCTTTATAGAAAAGTTATTCCAATTGCCAATGTTTTTTCAGATTGCCCATTCCCACTAACTGTTGTACCTGATTAATTCTCATTTCAGTCACATTCCCTCACTCACATTTTTTGGACTCTAATCATCCTGCATGATGAATACTTGAAATGTTTAAACTATTTCCAAAACTTCTGGTTAGCCTAATAAAGATATTGCCTCTAAGGAATTTTGCTTTCATGAATAAGACAATACTGTTATTTTTTTAAAGGAGTGTTTGAAAGACACTGAAACTTATTAAGTAACAAGATCCTATTCAGAAAAAGCATGATTCTGCACGAAGTACGTTGGCTTTATATTATTTGAAAGACAATTCTCTCCCACAACCAGGTAATCCTACCTAATTTGACCTTGAATGACTTTTGTTACACAGTAGAGTTGAACTGAGCTTAATTTCTAGTGTCTTTATTCATGCAAAGTTTCTTGACAATGTTGAATAATTGATTTGCTATTGTATTTATCCAGCAGGTTATTTTGACATCTCAATTTAATCCCAACCCTGGAATTTCCCATTGGTTCTGTATCCAAGGATTAGCCAAGGCTAACCCTGTTGAGCTTCTGAGGTCAGCTAACTCCTCAGGCATCTTTGTGCAGTGCAACAGTTTAAATGATTACCCTTGATAATATATAGATTGTATATTTATTTTATTTAAAACATGTCAATAGATTCATGCTTTGACTTTATTATAGAAGTACTAAAAGTAGCTTCCAGCAATAAAACAAATAGCACAATGCTAAAAGCAATAAAGTCAAAACCAAACTTAGTTAATATAGTTCTGTCATTTTTCTACCTAGACAGCAATCTGTGCTTTCACAAATTAAGCAAATAGTGATATTTTCATTTCCAAAATAATCATTTTCTTGCTCTTCCTCCCAGCAAAGCTTTGTGGGATCCCCAGTTCAATTCAACACCAGTTCTGTACTCAACAATACCCAAGTTTTGTGCCTGGACTTTTTTTTCCTCACATTGTCCAAGAATATGATGCACCAACAATGAATAATAGTTATATTTTTCTCCTTTCCTAAGGAAAAGGAGTTTTTAGAAATGAAGAAAAAGTTTACAAATGATTATTTTTTATGGTTCAGTTGATCAAATAAAAACATTTAAGTTTTCTGTGGCTGTTTCATATTATTCTATTGTATACAATAACTATTGTCTTATACGCTCAAATTTACTCCAGGTAAAATTCCTGAATTCAATGCATGAGTGACTTGACTGGCATAGAATGAAAGTTGTTGTTGTTTTCACAAGGCATTTTTTCCACTCCTTAAGTGAAACATGGATGTGGCAGCTTTAGCCTATTCATTCTCTCATCGTATGATGATCTGAAAGATATACTTTGCTGTTTTAATATGCGTAAACAAGGATGGCAGGTTTGCTCACATTGCTTAATTATCATCCTGCTCTTTCATGCTGCCGAGGACTGAAAGGACAAGTATTCTAGCAGCCATGCCCTGTTGTTACTAGGATGGTACGTCACTCAACAGAAATAATAATGTTAGGATGGTTTGAGGCTTTGAATAAATCTTTAGCTATAACATCTGCCATCTCAATCCTCCACTACTTTTGTTCCTTGTGTCTTCCTTCTTTTGGCATTGATTAAGGAGGAGGAAGCAGGCAGAAGCCTAAAATTATGCTTGATATTGTTCTTAAGTTATTTTTCTTTTCATTTTGGCTTGGAAATGCAGGCAATTTAAATAACCAGGAGTCTTGTGGTATCTTATAAATAAGACAAGACGTTATTATGGAATAAGCTTTCATTGAGTAGGGTCCACTTCATCTAATGCGTAAGCAGCTTAGAAATCTTTTAATCTCTCAGCTGCTGTTCTGCCTCTTCCTTCCAGGGAATGTTTATCTAATTGCTCAAATTCTTTCATTATCTAGTCTAAATGCTGCAGTATAAATGGATCACAATTCTTTGTATCTTCTACTCCAGTTATAGGAGTGCTGTTCATGTCTGCTATTTCAGTTAAATTCTAGCCACAAAAGTAAATACAGTTAAATTTATCCTAATTCTTACAGCCAATAAAATCAGTATCCCTTCAGAAACCCAAACCTCTGTAGGAGTATATTGTCAACATTAATTCTGAAAACTCAGTTGCTGTTTTAGGGAGTGCTGATCATGGCCATAAACTTTGTATTATTGAAATGCATAGAAAATGAGGCTGAACTAGTAATGCAAAAGGAAATACATTAGAAAGCAATATCTTAGTACTGAGACTCCAGAGAAGGAAATAAAAATTATTTAGTTTTTACAATTAATAGTTGCATAGTTGAGATATAATTTATTTGAATTCTTTAATGCTGTGAA
The DNA here is from genome assembly GCA_023653725.1 of Bungarus multicinctus. NCBI lineage: Eukaryota > Metazoa > Chordata > Lepidosauria > Squamata > Elapidae > Bungarus > Bungarus multicinctus. Next base: position 76,300,985 of record CM042842.1, read on the forward strand.
AGGCATTGTTTATCTTTTTTTTCAGAGACAACAGGATTGTCATCAGATACTGACAAGAAATATGAGGAATCAGAAAGACAACATGAATATAATAGGTAGAACTAGTACTGAAAAGATTTGACTTTAATTATTAGAATGCCTATGGAGAAAGCCTTGCGTGTTTTTTTTTTTTGAAGATTATCAGATCTTGGTCATGCTTTTTAGTCTACTGTTTTCTCTGGAAGAAACAAAGGCAAGTCATTTTTTCTTCAAAAAACAGTTATAAGATTTGAGCTACACTGTAGTGGGATGTTGATGATGACAACATACATCAAGTTAGCACTTTTAATAATTACATAGATTTTCTCTAAGATGATTTGTCTATAACTGGACCTTTAGGCCTTCTAATGCAGGGGTCTCTAGCCTTGGCAACTTTAAGACTTGTGGACTTCACCTTCCAGAAGAGAAGAGAAGAGAAGAGAAGAGAAGAGAAGAGAAGAGAAGAGAAGAGAAGAGAAGAGAAGAGAAGAGAAGAGAAGAGAAGAGAAGAGAAGAGAAGAGAAGAGAAGAGAAGAGAAGAGAAGAGAAGAGAAGAGAAGAGAAGAGAAGAGAATAATTTATTGGCCAAGTGTGATTGGACACACAAGGAATTTGTCTTGGTGTAAATGCTCTCAGTGTACATAAAGAAAAGATACATTCATTAAGAATCAAGAATCATAACGTACGATAGTCATAGGGTACAATCAACCATCAAATCATACTAGGAAACAGTCAATATAAATCGTAAGGATACAAGGGACAAAGTTACAGTCCTTCAATCACAAGTGGGAGGGGATGGGTGATAAGGAGTGATGAGAAGATTAGCAGTAATAGTAGTGCAGACTTTGTAATAGTTGAACAGTGCTGAGGGAATTATTTGTTTAGCAGAGTGATGGCTTTCGGGAAAAAAAAACTGTTCTTGTGTCTAGTTGTTCTGGTGTGCAGTGCTCTATAGCGTCGTTTTGAGGGAAGGAGTTGAAACAGTTTATGTCCGGGATGTGAGGGGTCTGTAAATATTTTCAGAAGCAAAGCTGGCTGAGGAATTCTGGGAGTTGAATTCCACAAGTCTTAAAGTTGCTAAGGTTGGAGAGCCCTGTTCTAATGTATGCCTGATTATGTTGAAACTCAATCCATCCACCTAGCTGCTGGTTGTCCTCTTTTTCTCTTTCCTTCCACCTTTCCAGCATTCTAAACTTCTCAAGAATTGGTTCTTTTTCTATGATCCATGTGTTTGTTTTCTTGTCTATCCAGCGCCTTCTCAGGAGTCTTCACACAGAAGTCAAAAGCAGCAATGCTTTTTCTATCCTTCTTCAAACTCAAACTTGAATGTAACAGGAAAAATAATTCTGAACAAATCTAAAACATTTTTTCAAGGCCTTCATCGCTACTCTACTAAGTGTTCATTTATGACATATTTCTGAAATTCTGACAATTAGTTCAGAATTACTGCGGTGCTGAATGAATGGTACTTTCACCTGATCCACAAAGTCACAGCTGTACAGTGCCCCAAGAGTCATCTGTTCAAAATTTGGATGCTTGGCATCCCATCTGCATTTACAATTGCAGGGAACTCAATTCCCCCTATCCAGCTTTCTGCCCCCAGTTCTGCGTTTTTGGCATCCTGCTAATCACAGCTTGAGCTTCGCGGTCTTCTTGCTCCAAGCATGCTTGGCCTGGCCCTTCAAGAGGCCTTCTCAAGTACCAAATGCCAGTTTCCTCACAAGACTTCAGGAAGAAGGCCTTGTGTGACAGAAGCTGACTCAAGAAGGCCTATGTCAGGGAGGCCTCATGAAGACAGCATAGGTCAGCTGGATTGGTGGACTGCAGACCAGCAGAAGCTTCAGAGTGCAGGCCAGTAAGGGTGGCTGGGACTGCTGCATTGCGCTGTGGTACTATATTTGGGTGGCTGCGCCTTCATACTACAGTGCTGGGCTACAGTGGTTGCAGTTTTCTGGGGTGCTGAGTTTATACCATAGTGCTAGCCTAACATGGCTCGGTTTTGTACTGCAGCTCAGGTGTTTCTTGCAGTCCTAGAGCCACAACACGCCAAGATCTAGATACTTAGCAACCAGCTTCCACTAATGAGAGTTACAGCATCACAAGGTCACATGATTGCCATTTGTGACTTTCTGAAGAGCCAATCTAAATGTGACAGTGACAGCTTGATAAAACAATAGAAAGAAACATGAGGATACACTTTTAAAAGCAAACAGAATTTGTGCAAGCAGGAAACTTTTAAAATTTATATTCTAATTTATAAATTCAAAAATCAAAAACACTGTTATCAGTGAATATAAAATAATCACTTTCCTCACATACATCTTAAAATCTCTTTCTCCAGAAACTTCTATGTAATCCAGTAATGTCTGTTTTCAGAGCTCAGTTGAGAGGAAAAGGCCCTAAAGGGAGAGTTTTCAAAACAGGAAATCACTGAGCTGATAAGAATTCTACACTTCTTAGTCACCCAACTAGATGCTCAACTCCCTTTTGAGATAATAGTGGCAGAACAAACAAATATGGACCCAAATTTCATTGGGAAGAGATTAAGCCTCTCCATTTAAGCTATTGAAAATGAAAACTTGAAAAGGATATTTTAGCAAACAGTTTAACATGTTTAATGCTCATTGTTCATAAATTATGTGCACTGCTAAATTGCTGGAAGCTAAGAAAAGAAATCAGTTGCCCTTCAGATGTTCTTGGCAGTGGTGGGATCCAAATTTCTTAACATCCTGTTCTGTGGGCATGGCCTAATTTGTGGGCATGGCTTGGTGGTCACGTGACTGGCTGGGCATGGCCATGTGACTGGCAAACCAAATACAACTGGTCCTCGCTTAATGGCGGGTTGCTTAGCAAGTGTTCTAATTACAACTGACCTCCCCATAGCTACTTGACCTGTTTTTGGAGTTTTGACTGCCATGCACTCTCTCTCTCTCTCTCTCTCTCTCTCTCTTTCTCCCTTCCAACTCTGCTATTCTATGATTCCGTAAGGATCTCCTGCTGGAGCAGAGGGTTGGACTAGAAGATGACCTCTGAGATCCCTTCCAGACCAGCCCTAGATTGCTGTGCTGTTTCAGAGTCTTCTGAAGCCAGGGTTTGTGTCCTTCCTTCCTCTTCTTTTTTTCTCTCTCCCTTCCTCCATGTATTATCCATCCATATATCTCATTCACTTTCTCTTCCCTACCTTTCTTTTTCTTTCTTTGTCCCTTCCTTCCATGTCTCCCTTTCTTTGTCTATCCCCTTTCTTCCTTTCGCTGGCAACAATGATTGCCAGTCTCGGTGGAATCATCCCTTCAGGCGACTCTTCTCCTCCTCCTCCTCTCATGACTGGTGGCTGTGGTGGGACTGGGAGGGTACACACATGTGGGGAGACCCTCCTCAAGTGAGAAGCCACCCACCCCGCACCTAGTTTTGTTGTGCTTTGGCACTTGCTTGAGGAGCGTCTCCCTGCGCATGTGTACTCTCTTGGCTCCACCACAGCTGATGGTTGTGAAAGGAAGAGGAGGAGGGGGAGGGTCGCCCGAAGGGACACTTCCACCATGATTGGCGATCATTGTTCAGCCAGTCTGGATTCCAAAAAGAAGAAATGAAAGAAGTAGCAAAGAGCACCAAGGAGAGCTTGCTGGCTTGGCCCAGCCATGGTTTTGAGTGACACACATAGCAGTTTCTGGGTCAGCCAGCCCGAGGGGCTTTGAGGTTGGACGCCTGGAGCGGTCTAGATCCGAGCAAGCATTGCACCCACCCGCGGACACAGCATCCATCTGAACACCCACTTCTTTGGTGTTGGCTTTATGGAGCCGGGGGGTGAGGCTTGGGCTGATGTGCGACAGCAGCGCTTTTAGCCATGCTCGCTTGTAAGTGTCCAAATAATCCGGTGAAGACACCAGAGGAATCGCTCAGGTAGACCTCCCCCTTCTGCAGAAAACAACCCTTCCCTGATCTAAGAAGGCAAGGAGCTGCGGCTTGGCTCACCCAATTCCTAGGACTATCCAAATGGTCCCAATTCAGTATGGAGAGGGCGCTCTCCCTGGTAATCCCCCTTTCCTTCAGTGCTCTGACTTCCTGTGGCCCGCCGGCCTGAACATCGGATTGGAATACTAGAAGGCCACTTCCCCGCTTCTCAGTGGTGCTCCTATGCCGGCCACCTCCTTCCCCAACTTCTCCCTCAACTTTGAAATGACAATGCCTGTTGCTGACATGGGTGCGACTGGGCGGGTGTGGCAGGGCCAACCAGGGATGATTGTTCCAGGTCTTACAAAGGGGCTGCAGTTGCGAGAGGGAAGGGGTGGCAGGCAAAGGGACCATTTGGGCGGCAAAGTGGTCGCCCAGGTTAGGGCGGTAGGAGGCGGCAGCAAAAGGCAAGTGGGGGGGAAGGAGACAGGCAGTGGCAGGTAGGGAACTGGGCCCTGGATCTTGCAGAGCCTCACTCCCCCAGGGAGATCAGGTAGGGCCACAGCGGAAGGCAGGCAGCAATAGCTGGCTTGGCGGGTGGGCAAAAGCAGGCTGCAGGCGATGCCGCGGATGCACGACAAGGACTGACTGGGTGGGGAGGGGAGGAATGGGTGGAGAGGGGTGGGGCCAGCCAGTGGTGCAATTGGCCAGTTCTCCGAACTGCGCAGAATCATAACAACCGGTTCTATAGAATCGGACAGAACCAGTAGAATCGCATCCCTGGTTCTTGGACTAGAACTGCCATCACTCCTCTTTATGTTGTTGACTAGAACTGATGAGCCGAAATTCAACATCTGGATCACATGGTCCCCTTCTTTCCCTCTTTCCCTTCAAACTCAGAAAGCTGAACTTATAAACTCTCATAGTTGATTCTACAATAATGAAATACTGCAAAATGCTACCAAATAAAGCATGGAGGTACTATTCTCATGTTACAGCCATTATTATTTTGTAGAAGATTCCTGTGTTCCTCTAGTTAGGAGAAAGTCCTTTTGGGCATCTTGTTGAAGAGTTTAATACTGAACTACTGTCATTATCATTTCAACCTTTTTTTTGCATTTTTATATAATGATAGCCAGTATTAATATATTTATGTGTTTGTACATCTGTCTTTGATGATTATGCTTGAAAATGAAAGGATTTACAAACCAGTATTTTTCCTCTTTTTTCACGTAAGAAAATTATTCAGTGACCCTTCTAGATATTCATAAGAACTGATATAATGTACAATTATTTTAAGTCTTTAGAAGATATTACAAGACTATAGTATACTTCTATACTCTGTATAGTATACTACTATATGTAATAAACAAGAAACATTTGAATAAATGATGTCAGAAATGCAGGTTAGTCTTTTTTATGTAAACAAACTACAACAACAAATAATGAAGTATAATATAGACTTTTGTCTCTTGCTAACTTATTACATTTCTATAGGTAACAGAATTCACTGCTTAACAGAGAAGTAAAAGATTCCATTCTGTCCTTCAGCAATATTAATATAATCACAACAATAATAAGAAAAGTAGTATCAACAGTAATTAAGTGCTTTGGGTTCAATCCCAAAACAACTGGAGCACCACTTGAACACCACTGGCATTGATAAATTTACCATCAGCCAATTGCAAAAGGCAGTTCATTCAGCAAAAGGCAGTTTACATCCTGAGACAATATCTCTAATGCCATCAAACATCAACACTTGTCTATTCCAGGACCTTGGAAAGGACTTGATAGATGGATAAAAATGCCAAATCCAGTCTGAACATCTGAATGAACTATGTGATGAAACACAGTAACACATTTTGACAATTTTATTCAAAGATTAAGAATAAAAGCAAGAATATATGTTGGACTAAACTAAGTGAGGAAAATCTACACTAACCGAATTAATCTAAAAACACGTTTTTGTTTCACACTACGTTTTTATAAGACTAGATTTGGATTAAATGATTCAACAATTCATCTAGAATAAAAGGCCCTGTATGAATCAGTGTATACATATAGTAGAATAGAGATGGTTGGCAAGGCAGAAAATTACGAAGGTGTATAGTGAGTGGTATTGGTGTAAACTAGACTCAGTGTTTACATTTTGCCTTTAATTTCTTTTACATACTATTCTTACCCTTTTTTGGATTATTGAGTGTTGCTTACTATGAAAGGGAATAGTATGATTGCTAAGTATGTCTCTAGCTATAAATAATAACAAATGGTGATTATATCTGAAGAGAATATTCACAATGCCACTATATTATATTAATGAAAAAAGACTAGGATGTTGATAGAATAGGATAGGATACTTTATTTGGTCAAGTGCGATTAGACACCCAGGAATTTATCTCTGATGCAGAAGCTCTTAACGTACATGCAAAGCAACAGAGTAATAATAATCATACCAATAAGAGGATGTAGTGAAGAAGATAAGAATACTATATGAATAAATATACACAGATATTAGACAGTACTGTGAGAGTTAGATATTCAACAGAGGGATGCCCTGTGGGAAAAAACCTGTCCTGTATCTAGTTGTTTTGGCATGCAATGCCCTATAGCTGTGAACCAAGGGGAGGAGTTGAAACAGTTTATGTCCAGGATGTGAGGTGTCTGTAGATATTTTCTCAGCCCTTCTTCTGACCCATGCAATATACAGGCCTTCTACGGAATGCTGGCTGGTTGCAATTGTTCTTTCTGCAGTCCTAACTATATGTTGGAATCTGTACCTGTTCTGTTTGCTTGCTGTACCAAACCAGGCAGTTTTAGAAGTAAAATGACAGACTCAATAATTCCTCTGTAAAATTGTATCAACAGCCCCTGGGGCAGTCTGAACGTCCTGAGTTGATGTAGGAAACACATTCTTTGGTGTGCCTTTTTAATGACGGTTCTAATGTTGGGTGTCCATTTCAAATCCTGGAAGATTATAGAATCCAAAAACTTGAAGGACATTATGTAAATGTATTCATCAGTAATCTCAATAAATTTTCCTTCTCCATCTGCAATCTGTAAGATACTGTGTTGCAAGGATTTTTTGGCCTTCACACAATACAAACTTCAAATAATAGAACGCAGTAGCAGGAAAAGGCATTTATTTCTATTCTGTACTAAGATTATATCACCCAATTTGTACAGGAGGAGCCATCTCCACCCAACTGCAAACAAATGCAATTAATGAGATTTATGTGTATTCAGAAAAAATTCCCCAGAGATGAGTCATTGAGTTTTTAAAGGGTGTCCAGGGATATGTCAAGCAGACATTGCGTGTAAATCAATGACACACCTTGTGTTAGGGAACACACGCTGTAGCCTGCAGGTCTGTTCCCTCTAAGACACAGCACAATAGAACGGCTGGTTGATGGACATTCCCAAAGAGTCTCCTATGAGTAAATACACATACACTTGGAACAACATCAGGAAGAGAGTTTCTATTTATTTTTTCTCTGTAAAACAAAGAGAATTTGGGGAGGAGCTGTTTCACCTTCTTGAAACAAGGACTTGGACTTAACAGGGGATGGGAAGATACTGTTCTACCTATTCTATGTAGGCAAACTATCACCTTTCTTTGATTTGGTTATTCCATTGATTTATTAAATTACAAAGGCACCTAGACCTATTTTCTGCTACTTTTTGTACAGAAAAAAATCCAAGGAATATGTTTTCTTATATTTCAGCTGCCTTAGAGAGGCAGGGGAGACTTTACCAAAGTTTAGTTCTAATTTTTAAAACAATTTACACTTAGCATTATTATTTAAAACACACTCTGAACCAATGTCTTTACTACTTGTTTAAAGTTGGCTAGTTTCACAGCTAAAGCTAAAGGATTATGCAAATCATAATCTAATAGTTATTTTCTTCTATTTACTTAGGACGGCATGAATATACTTTTTTTTTCTTACAGTGCAATCAGATCTATGATACCTGGGCTGCAAAACTCCAGATGGCAGCACAAAATGACAGCAAAAAGATTTTTAACCCCCTTAATGCTTGGCTGTCATCAAGGAATTCACTAAAGATTGAACACCCAGGTAGCTTTATGCATGCTGGGCTTTGCTAGACTTCAACTTTTTGACAAAACAATTCAGAAAAGTCAGTTCATCCAATGATTCTTCTGGTTTCACACTGTCATACTTACCTTCCTGATGAATCCCAAAGACTGATTGCTAAAAGGTAGAATTTTTAATTCCAATTAAATTGCTTAAGGTTTTAATACACATATCTATTAACCCTGAATAGAAATAATAGAAGTAAACCAATACACCTTCCTGAGAATTCCCTCATATTTAGGTGTCACAAAGCTACGATGGTTAATTTTCTGCTCTCTTTCTTGATGCCAATTTTGCACACATCTGGTCAAATATTATTATCCAAAACTTTTAGCAGAAACAAAATGGTTGTTTATAATAAATAGTGGAATGAGACATCTTGTCAGTAGATACCATGTAACATGACACTTATGTATTTTCTTCATGTAAAGAAAAGTAAAACTATGGTTATCAGCTTGTTCATATTAAAGGATTCAAATAGCTTTCCAAAGTGCAGGGCAATTGGGAAAATATGTTCCCCTTTGTTATGGTTCACTAATGATCATTGTTTTTAACCTCTTTTCTTATTATTTGTGCAAGCTATTGATTTTGGAGCATCTCATTTTACTTTCCTGGAGGAAGTAGAAAATTATAAAGGCAGGTTACCATCCTTTTTATCTTTCAACCTAAATCTCAATTACTACCAATTATTAAGAATCATTAATATTAAAAAGAAGCAACAAGACAGAAATGCAATTCTCTCATTTAGTTAGTTTAACATGGAAAAGGTTGAAGAATAAATTATGGACATTTGCAAGCAGAAGATTCTCCTAACATTAGAAGTGAAATCTAATAGAACTTGTGTCTCAGAAGTGAAGATCAGTCTTGTCCCCAAAGAGCAGGTAACGTGAAAAGGCAATCTACACGGAATTAGTTGTGAGGAATTCATTCTTCATGCTTCATGCTAAAATGCTAGCTTAATAAAAAATAACCTCAGGAGAAGAAGATAAAAGATACACAGTAAAGTCTGACCTGAATTTGTTTTCATAATGCTTTTCATATTATGCTGAACAAATCCTCCATTAATAAATACTGCAGGTTCAGTAAACTTTAGAGTTGAAGCCTCTTGATGTCTTTATTTCTCCAAGAACTCTGTCCACTTCCTGAGGATCCAGGCTAAAATATTCCCAGATATCACCTCCTGACTTTACCCTCAGCCCCTCTCACTAATGTTATCTGTAAAGTGCCCTGCTAACAGCTCACACAATTTTTCTGACTGATCTTTCCCTAAGACAATTAAAGTCATTGTAAAAGGGGTAACTGGAAAACACTCTTCAGTTTGCTACTGTTGTCATGAAAGTGTAGATCCAAGCTTGAGGTTGTCCCCATGTCTAGATGGAATTTCTTCTCATCTTTTGCCAACATTGGTCTAGGCAACTTCTCTAGTGCTTTGACTCTTGGACAGCTCCTTAAATAATCAAGGAGGCCCCAGGATTGGCATGGAAGGAGAGCTGTTGTAATTTTTTTTTATCAGATGCAAGATTTTGTATTTTTTATGCAAAACATTGATTTTTAAGATTCTTAAAGCATGTACGGTATATGCATATTGATTAGTACATCTGGGTGGTCATATCTTTTTTCCCAAAGGACTTGAGAAAATGTAGCTTTGTTTAGGAACTCCAATAAAAATTATTCACATGCCTATAAAACTGTAGTCTTCAGTTTTATTCTTGGAAAGCCTGTTAAAATTGTTAGAAAGCAATCTGAATCTATTCAAGATATAATGAATTAGTAATAGTCAAGTGAAGGGAACGCAGCATAGCCAACCTTGTTAAACGTCTTATTTAATTTTTTAAGTCCTTTTTTCTTACTGTTTTTTCTTACTGTTTTTGTTATTTATTTGGAAAATATAACCTGAAGGCAGGTATGTGAAACAAACTATGTTATTTGCATGAATCCTTAGAAGTGCAATGAATCAGGAACTGCTGAACCTGCTTGTATACTTTATAAAAAAAACTAATAATTTTATAATATTTTGTTTTATAATAAAAAGCCTGCAGGATCAAGCCAAGGGCAATTCACCATTTTATTTCCAAATAGCAATAGCACTTAGACTTATATACTGCTTTACAGTGCTTTACAGCCCCTCTCTAAGTGGTTTACAGAGTCAGCATATTGCCTCCAACAATGTGGGTCCTCATTTTACGCACCTCAGAAGAATGGAAGGCTGAGTCAACCTTGAGCCTGGTGAGATTTGAACTGCCAAATTGTAGGCAGCCGGCAGTCAGCAGAAGTAGCCTGCAGTAGTGCACTCTAACCACTGCCCCACCTTGGCCAAAAATAGGCCATTCATCCCTGGTAGGCCCAGATGAAGAATACGAAGATAAGATATCCTTTGTCTTCAAGAATTCAAAGGTTTTTTTTAACTTCGAAATATAGATTAAGCTATGTAGCTTAATGTGAGTATATAGGCAATAAATTCTAAACCCCAAAATCCTTACCTCTTTGATGGCAGACATTCTGATGTTTTCATAGTAATGCAGTGGTGCATTGGGAGAGTTCATGTCATAACCAAATCCAGCTACAGCTACTTCATCACAATTGTGGAGCACCATGGTAATTGCTACACTTCCCAGAGTAGGAATATTCTGTGGAGGAGAGGGGAATGAAGCAAAACACAAACAATTAAGATTTTTGTCTTCTTAAGTGCTAATCTATGAACAGATCCCAGGTTGGAAATGCAGTGGGACTACTACATCTAGAGATAATAGTTTGAGGAACCAGTCTAAAGCTCTATTCCAACACAGTGCTAAAGTGAATTACGTACCAGAATATGAAGTTATGATTTCATGGTGATCAACAATAGGATAGGAATGCAATGGAAGAATGCAGAGGAAGAAAGAGGAAAAGGAAAGACATCAACTGTAATAGCTATAGAAAAAAAGTGATAATACATCATTTATGTTTATGTTTTTTTTCTTTGTATGCACATTTTTGTGTAGTCTTGTCTGTTCTGCTTTTATATTACTTTTTCTTTTTTTCTTTTTCCTTCTTTTTGGGTTTGTTTTTTAGTGTTTTGAATAAAACAAAATTTGAAAATGAAGAAAAAAGTGAGGTATCACTGAATAGTTCCATAATTATCCAAGTCAACTGGCTTACAACAGTTTTGAAGCAACTGAGATCAGTCAGACTAGAAAAGCAGGATTTCTAAATTCGGTATTCCATAGTAAATGACCATTTTATGTATTTTCAAGCAGAATGAATTATACATATTCAAGGATGTGAACACATATAATTCAAAACTTAATTAACTGTGTATATAATGTGAAATGACAATTTACTGGTATAGGTAGTCCTTGACTTACAACTACAATTGAGCCCAAAATGTATGTTGTTAAGTTAGTTTTTGTCCCATTTTATAACCTTTCTAGACACAGTTGTTAAGTGAATCATTGCAATTGTTAAGATAGTAACACAGTTAAATGAATTTGGATTTCCCATTGACTTTCCTTGTCAGAAGGTTGCAAAAGCTGTTCATGTGACTCCAGGACACTGCAACCATCATAAATAGGAATCAGTTGCTAAGCATCTGAATTTTGATCACGTGACCATGGGGATGCTGCAATTGGTTGTAAGTGTGAAAAATGGTCATAATTTTTTATCAGTGCAGTCAAATGGACTGTTATAAGGTGAGGACTACCTTACATTTTTCTGATGTTACTATGAACACAACCTTAACCAATCTGCCAAATCAATGGATGTCAATTGTAAAATTTCTTGACAATGGCCATGATAGCTGGAAAGTTCTGGGATTAGAATTTTTATGTGTAAAAGGCACTGTAGGTATTAAGAGCATTATAAAGTTTAGGGTAAATTTTCTTCCCAGCAGAACCAGAAAAGTTCTATCTTTTGCTTGTCTCCTTTCCTACTGCCTAATGGGCTGAGATTGTGGTGCTATCATCTGCTTTAGGCAGGGATTCCTTGCAGGATCACTTTATAATGCTACTGCACACAAATCACTATTAAAAAACCTTTAGCAGAGAGTATACATAAGCTAGCCAAGCTACACGGCAGCATCTGATTGACTGGCTGATCACAAAACCTAAGGAATGCATAACCAGGTTACTACTTGGATGAAGGATTAACAGGAAACATCAGGGCTGTAGGTTAATCTGGGAAGTACAAACAAATATAGCAGAAGGAGATTATGACATACAACTTTTTTGCTATTCAAAAAAGAACACAGATGTTTTCATTCCATGAAATCACATGGAGTCAAGCTTAGCTCCAAGAAGATTTTATGCATACATACACCCATACTTACTTTTAACCCCTATTCCTCAAGTTACTTATTAGGAGTTAATCTTGTCTAAGATGAAGCAGATAGGGTTCAATAAGGAAAAGATCAGTTGTTTAAGAACAGTGAAAATTCCAGGCACTGGATCCTAATACTAGGATGGACAATCCTAGACTTCAGTTAAACAAATTTATCTCCTTGTATCTTCAAAGGAAAAATACTTCTAGCAACAACATTGCTGCTCCTTCATTGCCTTGTCAGTTTTATAAGCTCCTGAGGTCATTTCTATGTCATTATCTCTGACTGGCAGGATATATCAATATAATTAAAATACATTTCTGAAGAAAAACTTCTCACATCTACTTTGTCTATAAATTTTAGATGTTTTTATTTCACATGGGAGATAGGATAATACTGGTTGTTCAAGAGAATATTAATGACAAGTAATTTCTTCAGCAGAGTACTTCTTTTTAAACTTTCAAGAAAAATCTTTGCAATTTGCCTTATTAAAATTAACCAACTAAATCTGGTTAACAGCAAAAGGTTATCATAAACGCTCTTTACTGAACATTAATTTCACTCCCTATCTCATATTTCTAACACTTTATGGTTACTATAAATATAATCATGGAACAGAATGTAAACTATCAGTCTCACCACCCCCATAGACATATAGATGCATCACACTACTTATATAATAAAACAGGTTTTTATAAGCAGTCCTTGTCACTTATGATTTTCAGTCTCCTTCCAGAGATACCTCAGCAATCACCCATTTAAAAATAAAAAGTGAATTTATAACATACTATCCAACAATCATGCTTTTTTTCCAAATAATTTTGCAGATATTAATTCAGGAATCTGGTCTGTAAAATTTGTCACTAAGATACTTTAAAGACAGTATAGCAATTATTTCCAAATATTTCCAATGCCAACTTTCTGTTGGTGAAATCCGAAACACTATTAATGTGCCATTAAAATAAACTGAGGTATCATACCACATTTACATTATTTTTGGCACTGCTATGGAGAGGCAGTACTTTATTTGAATGTTCCTGCTGGGCAGATCTTTCCAGCAAGGACTAGTTTATTAAAATAAATCTCAGCCCACCAATATACCATTAGCACAGTTCTTTTAATATATTTGAAAGAAAACCAAAGATGTTTCCTCCTATTCCTCAAATATTTAGCAATCAGTAATTCTAGTAGGGTAGCAGAATATTTTAACTATCATACTAAGTTAAGGGGCAATTATTTGTGTATTTAGTTTTTAGTCTGAGTAGCTAGGTTGAGTATCAGAATATATGTTATATACATTATCCCTATCAACCAAATTATTTTTTTAAAGGTACAGAATAAAGGAAGGATTGCATGGTACCCTACTTTCCATTTTACCTTATTATGTACATAAATGGGTTAAAACTGAAATAGCCAAAGTCCATTCTTCTTCAGGCTGGTCATGTTAAGTATTCATAGTAATGTTTCCAGTGACTCAGAAAATTCTGTCTCTTTGGACCAATAAAATAGAGTATATAAATTGTGCCTCTGGCTCATACCTTTCATTATCTCTGCTTTTGCCCCATTTTGCCAGTTACCTGTTTTTAGTGTTTGATAATGTTTAATAAATAAATCTCAAACTATTTTTAAAATTTATTTTTTCTATCTGAGTCTATGTCTATGCTTGCTCTTATCTGGATGTAAGGAGTGCTGGAAGTATGTTGGATGCAAATTAAAATAGAATTATCCACATTAATTTTCCAACAATATTGGAATACGAGCCATGACAGATACGAGCCATGACAGATATCCTGACCTTCCGGCGCGCAGTTAAGACACTATTTTTTAAACAGGCCGGCCTGGCCCAGTAAGGGTCTATGGGGTTTTAAGTTAATGGGGGTTTTAAATTTTAATCTTATTTTTAAACTTTATTTATCCCGGTTTTAAATGAATTATAGTCGGACGGGATGCAGCCATATTTGTATTTAATCTGGTTTTAAATTCTATTTAACTTTATATTTTTATGTATTTATTAGGCTGTACACCGCCCCGAGTCCCTTTTGGGAGAGGGAGCGGTATAGAAATACGATTAAATAAATAAATAAATATTTACTGAAATAACAATATACAGCACTCCAGGTACAGAATGGATTCTCATCAGTGATCTCAGGTATCAAAGAGCATTTTAGGTATTTGAAAATATTTCAGTGTTAGGCTGATATGATGAGTACATTATTTGCAAAATGTCAACTTCATGTGATGCAGAAGAAAAAAATAGTAAATATCTTTCTGGTTGCTGTATGACAAAAATTGTAAGGATCTCTAACAAGTTATTAGAAATCACTATTACAGCATCTTAGATAATTCTGTTTGCATTAAGGTCTAATGAAGTCCACAGGTTCCTAATGAAGGTATTTCTCTGACTTCATGTTGTTAAGTTTCAAACATGGTATCCAATGCATAGGGAATGGAAACTATAGTAGATGGAATAAATAGGTTGTAGATGGACAACTGCTGAACAGGAGTTAAGCTCATAAGGGCCAGGCAAAATAGTTCAAGGTGATATTAGAACAGTGCTCATTGTTAAAGAAAGAATATTTTAACGGAGAATAAAAGAGAAGAGCAATGTCTCTCGGAAAAATCCTCCTGTTTAATAATACATCACATAGTCTGTCCACAAAGAAGGGCTATAAACATAAATGCTCATGAAAACCAGACCATATAACGACCACAACTTTGTACAAACAGAAGCAAACTGTACTCTTTGCTATTGTACTTAAAGCTAGTTGGATTCAATGGTTAATTGATTTATAGATGGATTAGATTAAATATTGAAACCAGATCATCAAACAGCAGTTCGGGATGTAAAGTTATAACTACCATGGAGAGATCATGATTGAAGCAAAATAGTCCATTAATTCTGTGGTAAGAACAATTCCTGCTGATGTTCTAAAGTTCTAGTTCCCTGGGTTCTTTTCTGGTTATTCTGAAGGCTACTACACAAATTAAAATAGCTTTATAATAATCTTTTCAAATAACTGGCATATTGTGTAAAAACAGTAATAATATTTATTAACAAACATATGGCTTGAAAATCCCACCTTGAGTACAACTGGATGCGGACATCACTTGTTGAACACTTTTTAAATCAGAATTGTATATTTGCCTGGGCCACCTGCAGCTAGTAATCTCCCCCTCTTTTTTTGGACCTCAAGTGCTCCAGATGTTGCTTCAGCAAATGTTTGACAGCAAATGCCAAGAAGCAGTGTTATAATGGTTGCTATTTTTCCATATAATATTAAAAACAAAAGGGTATAAATCTTATTTCAGTCATTAAATCAAACCCAAAGAAAATAATAATATACCTCTCCAAAAAGTGGATAATCCCAGAAAGTTTGGTTTGAAATTTAGATGGCAATCCCTGTCCACCTAAATGAAAAAAGGTAGTTTCTTAATGCCAAAACATTTCCATCCTGATCTAAAGTACTACATTTGCCACTGTATATAAAGGAACGTATCATATTATTATTTTAGAAAAATATTATTCCATCTTTTACTCTCCCAAAGAATTTCAAAATATTTAAAATAATACATTCTTATAATGTAGTATAAATGCATTAAGATAAAGAGGCAATATCTAAATGACAAACGTTTCATTAGCAATATTATTTATGATCCTATATGGGCATAAATGTGAATGGAATACCTTCATTCACACACACACACACAGACAGAGAATTTTACTGACTAGAGGTTGGGGTTTTGTTTTGTTTTCTTTTTGTTTTGGCTTTTGAAGGATGCTGTAACAGAATGGACTCTACATTATGAGTTGCACTGTTCACAGAATTAATAGTTCAGGATAAAGTTAAGTTGAGACGCTCAGGATAAGAACATAAGATTATAAGAAGAATCCTAGATGGAGGAGTTAGGGAAGACTGGTTTTCCAATCAAAATGCAACCAGAAAGAAGAAGAAACCTTTGGCAGAGAAAGCTTTTCCTAACTCTTTTCCCACTATTTATAGTCTGCTAATCCACTCTGGCAAACAAACAAACAAACAAATCAATCCTTCATAACTGAGAACAACTGCTCTGGAAATAATCTGATACAGAATAGCTGTAAAAAACACGTTTTACTAATTCACAGCAGAAGCATGTTTAATTATTTAAACCAGAAATTAAAAGATCTACAGTTCTCAGAAAACAGGCCAGCCACTGCCCACCGAAAGCACTCTGATAGACTGAATGTCAAGTCTTTAGATGCACATGTGGGCAAAAAACCCTTAGGACTAAACTACAAAACAACCAGGAAGGTGACAATCCTATGAATCACTGAGACTTCCTGATCTCAATTTAATCCCCAAGGGAATGGAAGCTGCCAGAACATGACAGAATTATAAATCCATGACTTGAAATGTAATGCTTATGCAATAAATTTATTAACAAGCTTGAAGTAGCTTGAGGGACAGAAAGTCATTAATGCTTTTAAAAGCCCAACCTACAAATTCCAATTATGGACAAAAAAGTATAATGAACCAAACAATTGCAAAGTAGTTTTAAAACAGTTGCAAAGTAGTTTTAAAAGCTAAAAGGATCACCCACATCAAGTTTTCTAATTTTATTAAAATAAATGTTTAGGTTTAATTTTTCACTTTTAGTTACTGTTTTAGTCAACTTTATTCTGAGACTTATTTTTTTATTTTATTTATTGTGTTTTTATTATATAAATTTTCTATCCTGCCCACAGTCTCGTTGGTTTCAGTAAGAAATATATCAGGAAATATAAATAAAAATAACCAAAACAATGAGAATCCAGATAATTTCAATAGAGTCTCGTGAATTTTTTTATCAGTCTAGTGAAATATATTATTGGATACTTTAATAATCACCCATTTTAAATTTGATTTAAGCAGCCTGTGAAATGCCCATGTGAAATTAAATGCTTATTTATATTAGTATTTGATGATGGGATGATTGAGCACAAGGAATAAGAAAAAAAGGGCAATAATATTCATGAATAATTGGTTTAAACAAATAACTTAGGCAACAGGATATTGCTATCTCACACAAACAAAAATGCCATATAATGCCTATAACTCACTAAAACTTGATCTTAAACCAAATTATGTCAGGAAAAATCACGTTGTCTGTCGGTATGGTCTCTGGTGATGAGCTGAAAGACAGAAAAGAAAGCAGTATGCTTTCTCCCTTAATTGGGGCTTAACAGGGTGTTGTAATACAAAGTATATACTTATTCCCCTGCCTCTGCTGATAAGGATAGAGCCAGTGGTGTAGTGGCAATTACAACTGCCTCACATGTAATACTTCCCTGGTTCGAATCCCAGTAAGGGTATGGCTAGCTGAAGAGAGCTAATTAGCTCGAAATAGATCTATACTAGTCTCCCTTATTTATTATTTAAAATTATCAGCTTAAAAACCTTACACACACACACACACACACATATATATATATATACAGTATTTTTTCTTATGTTTTCACGGGTATTTATATGTATAGTATTCAGCTTTGTTCGGGTATTTTCCCACGTCTTTATAGTTGTGCTTTTAAAGTTGTAGCAATGTTTCAGCAGAATCTCATCTGCCATCATCAGGCTCGTGTGTTGGGTTCATCTTCGTCGTGTGTGTCAAGCTTTAGCAGCCATTTCTGTTTTAAATTTGGTGCTAGCCTCATGCTTTGTTTGAATGTTTTTTTCTTCATCCTGATTGGTTGGGAGTCTTGGTCTGTGTTTATTGGTCTTGGAGTTGGCTGTGTTCTGCTTGATTGGTGTTTCTAATATCTTCTGTCTGTTTTGTAGCGTTTTTTTGTCTTGACACATGCGCGCGCGCACACACACACATACACACACACACACACACACACACACATAAATAAATAAAATTGTTGTAACTGATTACATTTGGGTAAACATATTCAGAACATTTAACTGCTGATTGTCAACAAAATTTCCAAAACTATTTCCAAATAGATTATTAACAGTTTTGGACAGCTCCAGTTTCTCATGCTGGATTCTATGGATAGCATTTCTCACCAGGACAACAAATTGACTAAAATGGTAGCACAAGCTTAGTTCATGAATTACCAGGACCACACAATGAGTCTATTATCACTCCTAAAAAATAGATTCCAGACTGTACATCTGACACTATAGTGCAAAGAACAAAAAAAAAAGGATAAACTCTGCACATATAAGATAGATATAAGAAGGATTAATAAGAATAGATTGTGGAAGTTAATCAGCACAAGTGAGATTGTACAGTCACAAAAGATAAACAGTCTTATGGTAACCATAAGGATATCTTTGTTCTAAACCATATACAGCTTTGAAGTTTATAGCTAGCATGTTCCTTTTATTCCCCTAAACAGATAGGAAACTGGAATTGTTATTTGAACCGGAGCAGAAGCACGCTCCCAAACTTCCCATGAATATTACCAAAGTCATATAGCCCAAAACTTATTTATGTCCCAATACTGATAGCATTAGGAAAGAGAAGTAAGATTTCCAATCAAGAAGAGAACTCCGCCAAATCTTCAGTAAAGCCAAATCTTCAATTAATGTCCTCATTTCTAAATCCAAAGGCAATTCTGCTTCAAAATCAAGTATCCCAATCTGGAATGGATCTTTCATCCATTGTTATTGTATAAGCACTATTGTACTTTGCAGTATTATTCAGTTTCATCTGGAAAAAATTATAGGTACAAAGTAGATATAAATGTTCCTACACATACTCAATTATTAAATCCCGAATGAAGTGCTATGGGATCAGCCTTGAACCATTACCCTTTGCCGTCTCAGCCCTGTTGAAAAATCCTAAAATTACAATACTAATTGGCAGCACATTGTTACCATATGTGGCATGGTTATAGCACCCTGAAGTTTATTTAAGCTTGGAAAGAAGAATGGAATATTTCATCCCTTTATAAGGAATTCAATTTGGCCCCAGTTATTAAGGACATCATCTACTTCAAGCTGTGTGTTCCTTTGACATCTCTTGGTATACCTCTGAATCAGTGGTGGAATTCAAATTTTTTACTACCAGTTCTGTGGGCGTGGCTTGGTAGGTGTGGCTTGGTAGGCATGGCAGGGGAAGGATACTGCAAAATCTCTATTCGCTCCCCACTCCTGGGGAAAGGTTACCACCGGTTCTCCAAACTATTCAAAATTTCCGCTACCGGTTCTCCAGAACTGGTCAGAATCTGCTGAATACCACCTCTGCTCTGAATGTATTCATGACAGGCACTCTGTGAGAGGACTCTGATTAGAGGCTTTTAATAATTCTTTAAGATTTTTTTATCTAGTTCTGTATGCGAGAGAAAATTTCATAAATACAAGATAAATCCTACTAAATTGGTGCTAGAGGTGAATCTTCACTGTAAAGACACTGCAGGGTTTTTTGGCTCATACAACAAGCCTTAATTTCACTCCTAGCACCAATTTAGTAGGACTGTGCTGTGTGTCACTCTCTCTGGTACTGAACTTAATTAACATCTGCCAGCAAGATTGAAACTATTATTGTATGAGCCTTCTAAACACCAAGATAGGAAATATCAGTGAGCTGTTTGGGATTGCAAGGTTTGCAAAGTACAAAAAATAAGAACAGACAAACAGAAGCATTCAATGAAGACTGAGTAGGCTCAATCGCCTTTGAATGGAGCTACCAATCTGAAAAGGAAAACAAACAAACAAACATGGGGGAGAATGGAATGGATTATCCTAAACGATATATTAACTAGCCAGAGCTATGATTGGAGTGTTATGAATAGGATCACAATACATACCAAGCTAGACCTTTGTTCATGAATCTTCTGAATGTAACTGAGACATAAAAAGCACAGAGGATGCATTGCTCTAGCAGAACTTCTGTTCAGCCCTCTGCATAAAATTTTGAAAAATCACATAGCTTCATATCCTGAAGAAAATAATATGGCAGCTAGAGGATTCTGGGAGTTGAAGTCTACCCATCTTTTTTTTTTGTAAAATTTTTTATTTGGGTTTTCACAAAACATAATACAAATAAAATATATATTTTTTGAGAATAGCATGATCCCGGGTTGTCACTTTTCCATACAGACACAAACTCAATTTCATATTCATCTTTGTATTCTATTCCATATCTTATTACTATTTTAGCATTTTCTCAGTGATTTTTCCCTTCCCTTAGTTTTCTCAATCTTGTTTTTAATTATCTCATTCCTTTCTAAGTTTAATTACATCTCTTTTTCTAAGTTACAATATCTTTTTAATCATTATATTTATACTTTTGTCTGTCCTGTTTCAATTTCATAGTTACCACTTCTATGGGGTGGTTTGGCCCCGAATCCAGCCAGCTCAGGGAGCTCCAGTGGCGAGCATGGAGAGAAACCACGCACGATCGCGGATTTCGGTTCGTCGCTGAAGAAGCCCAAACTAGAAGTCCGAAGTCCACCCATCTTAAAGTTGCCAAATTGAGAAACAGTCTACACAGAAACGAGGATACAGTACTTCTGCTAGATCTATTATAAAATCTCTGCCAGGTCCCTTCATGCTTTTCCTTATGGTTACATTGCATTGTTCTTATATTTTATTATTTATTTATTTATTTATTTATTTATTTATTTATTGTCAATTGCTTACAAGATAATAGGTACAAGTAAAAACATAGTTATGAATACATGGATACATATGAGAAAATTTTTAAAAAAATAAAAGAAAAAATTGGACAGGGACGGTAGGCACATTGGTGCGCTTATGCACACTCCCTACAGACCTCTTAGGAAAGGGGTGAGGTCAATAGTAGACAGTCTAAGGTTAAAGTTTTTGGGGTTTGGGGAAGAAACCACAGAGTCAGGTAGAGTATTCCAGACATTGACCACTTTGTTGCTGAAGTCGTATTTCCTGCAATCAGGTTTGGTGCGATTAACCTTGAGTTTATATCTATTGTTGCTTTTGTGTTGTTATGATTGAAGCTGAAGTATTCATTGACAGGTAGGACATTGCAATGTATGATTTTATATACTATACTTAGATCGGATCGAAGGCAGTGTAGTTCTAGGTTTTCTAGATCTAGAATTTCGAGTCTGGTGGCATAAGGTATTCTGTAACGAGTAGAGGAGTGGAGAACTCTTCTTGTGAAATATTTCTGGACTTTCTCAACTGTGTTAATATCAGATATGTAATGTGGGTTCCAGACTGATGAGCTGTATTCGAGTATTGGTCTAGCAAATGTTTTGCATGTTCTAGTTATTAGCGTAATATTACCAGAGAAACAGCTACATAAGATTAGGTTAACAACACTTAACACCTTTTTGGCTATGTAGTTACAGTAGGCTCTAGCACTTAGGTCATTTGAGATGAGTACTCCAAGATCCTTGACAGAATTTGGATCATCAACAAGATCTTGACTATTCAGCCTGTATTTTATTTTCTGATTTTTTTTGCCAATATGTAGGACAGACATTTATTTGTTGAGATTTGAAGTTGCCATTTGTTTGACCATTCTGATACATAGTCAAGGTCTTTTTGAAGGGTAGCAGTATTGTCTATGGTGTTGAATAGCTTTACATCATCAGCGAAGAGAATGCAGTTGCTCTTGATATGATCACAGAGGTCATTTATGTAGAGTATGAAAAGAGTTGGTCCTAGAACACTGCCTTGGGGGACACCACTGTTGACAGATACAGAATTTGATAGGATGTTCCCAATTTTGACCATTTGTTGTCTGTTTGACAGGAATGCTTCTATCCAGTTATGCAGGTATCCAGAGATACCGTAAGATTTTAGTTTTAGGAGTAGTTTGTCGTGTACACTGAATCAAAGGCTTTACAGAAGTCTATGTAGATTGCATCTATTGCTTTGCCCTGATTGAGTTGTGTAGTCCATATGTTTTTGTAGTGTATATGAAATACATTATTGTCACTACACAAGGAACATTGCCCTGATTTTCCAAATATCTACACCTGCATCATTTCATATTGTTTTTATATAAATTCCCTGAACGTTTGGTTTATTGTTCGTTTTGTGTGACAGAGTCCATTGGAAAAATCTGTTTTCTTAAAGTCCCATAAACTAAACTATTTAAAAAATTGTGAAATGAAACATCAGGTTTTAATTAAACACCTCCGTTGTAAAACACAATTTATCCAATGCTCACAAAGTTAGATTCACAACATACTCTTCCACACTATCTCATTTTTACTCCAAACAAAATGTAATTTCTTGAATGTTTAAGATCATACATTTCAAAATACAAATAAGAAATACATTAAGAAAAAGTGGATGGCAACATTTTATATGTGCTTTTTTTCTCCAAAAGACTAAAAACATTCCCCTTAAAAGGGATGCTATGTAACAAATACCAAGATGAAAAAAGGCGGAACTTCAATAGGCTTTGAATACACTTGTATAATCCAGTTTGGAAATTATTTGCCAAAATAGAGCATATTTGCATGGTAAGAGACCTGTTGAAGACCTCTTACCATTAGAAGGAAAGGTGGGAATGGGGAACAGTACAATTTTTATTTATTCCTGATACAGGAGATTACTTTCTTATAAACATGCTAAGGGGCAGAACATATAAATTTAACTCCTTTACAGCATCTTTTTTCTAGCCATTAGTATGTACATGCTTAGGCTTATGAAGCCACTAAATAAGCAAAAAAGTAAAATGAAAATAAAATGAAAATAAATACTTAAATAACCTAGCTATGTGTTCCAAGATTACTCCTACTTAGCAAGTATTGAAAATTGACTTATTGCTATATGAGACTAGGCCTGTTGAGACAGCCAAGAAACAAAAATAGCATAGGTTTTTTGATATCTAGTTGTAGCTCTCCCCCACTTCTTTCCATTTTTAGTGGAAAGTGTAACCCCTTAGTTTTATCTATTAAGAATGTTAGAATAAAACAGCCAATTATGTATAAATTCATCTAGTTGACAAATAAAATAACTGTTTTGTTGAAAGGTGATAAATGATGGGTTTTCTACACATCAGATAGCCTGGGCAGTTTGGGTTATTGTATTAACTTTGAGCACTAAGCATTGAACAGGGGGCATTGAAATAAAGTAGGGTTAGAGTTAGGTATTAAATCTTTTCAGGGAAAAGATATTTTGTTACAGCACACAGAAATGCTAATTAAAAAATTAGTTCAATTAAATATTCTTCCTCTCAGACCATACTCATAATAGCAGGAGATTTCTCTCCAATCTTTATGAGAATCAGTGTTGAAGACACATTGCTTTAAGATCAAGTTTGATTCCTTTTTTTCCAGGTTAACCAAACGTTATTCAAAAAAAAAGTCAAGGAGGCTGAAGATCAACTTTGTCCTAAATCTAAGGCAATAAAGTCACATAAGAACCTTTACAGAAGCAAGTGCTGATTCCTGGTGTTACTACATATATTATAATCAGAGTACAGAAATTGAAGATGTTGATTGGACTACATTGGTCTTGAGTCTTTATAGGAACAATTCTGGGAATTGTGAAACAAAAAAGTAATTCTTTAGCATCAAGGAGAACTAAAATTGATTTGTTAATCAAATTTAACAAGATGGAATTTATTATTTTCCAGAATATAAAAATTAAAAAAGAATGTAACCAATGCACAATCTTGCATAACTTCTTTCTAGATGGGAAGTGATTCAGAAAGACAAGCAGCAATACTAAGAGTTTCTTGGAAAGTTTTTTGGGGGGATGGTTGGGTTTCATGGTCAAAATAAACAGCAGATATTATCAGTATCATCCAAAAGCTCTAAAAGGTCTGATATCATTAGATTTTATATTGTTGTCCCCTGAACTAATTGAAAACTAATGTTGAAGTCATTAAACAAATTAATGTAATATTAAATGTAATATAATATTGCTAACCTGAAAACAAACAAAATATTTGGCTATTCCCACCTGCTAGGAAAGTTGCAAGTAATACAGTCATAATTGATTATACTCAAACATAATGGAACACCATATAGTGCATGCCATATATACAATCTGGATTGCTCTATGTATTTTCATACTCTGTTTAACATTAAAATCTGCATACATCTTTCATTTCATGATTATTTTTTTATTATTTCTGAATAGTTTCTAGTTGTTTTTTTTACCATTATCAATCTAACATTTACTATCAGGAGATTGGACACTTCACAAAATCCAAAAGTGATACAGTTCTTGTTCACTCAATAATATATGGATGAGGATTTAGAGCAGGGAAGAATGTACTACAAGATTATTAGGCTTGATTTCCCATTTGCAGTACAAAAGAGCGCAAGGGTCATATTGGGGATAGGCTCCAGTATACACTTACCCCTCTACCCATCAGGCCATTGTTGAAAGGAAGGCCAATAAAGCTGAAGGCTGCCTCCTGTATAAAATATGGATTCAGAATTCGGATCTCATGGGGCTCTCTTGGAACATGGGTTGCCACAGACTTCCAGAAGCCATCAGAAGCACTCTGTAAAAAATGCAAAGGGCCACTGCAGTTAGTTAGAGAACCGAAGTCCTGATTTCCTTTTGAACTCACCAGCACTGTAGAAAGGAAATACAAATTAGGAATTGCATCCAGAGTCTAACAGTTAATTGTGAGAAAAATTGGGAAACAATGTAAGACATTAAAATAATGGGTCTGTTTCAACTATTCTTATTTGGACCTTTAAGATACATTCTATACATAGATTCAACTATCTTTGGAAATTACACCTGATTTATAATCCAGGCAGGGGTGCGATACCACAGGTTTAACTACAGGTTTGGGATTTATGAGCGCGCGCCTGTAAATTGTCATTAGCAGGCTGCATGCAGAGAAGCAGCCTTTGAAACAGCCCTCTTTTCCTGATTTTTTAACTGCAGCTGTGCCTTGTTCGGCAGCTGAAGTTGAAAAATCAGAAAATAAAGGTCAGGTAAGAGCCCAGGTGGGCGGATGGGCAAAAACATCAGCAGACGTAGAACCAGTTCTACGTCTGCTGCTCTTCAGAGCTACCGGTTCTACAGAGGTGGACAGAACCGATAGAAACCCACCCCTGAATCCAGGCCTTGTTAATGAACACAACTGTTTAGAAAACAGAGGGGGCAATGCATATTAAGAGGAAAAAATCACTAGTAGTGTACTTTGGCTCATCTCACATATTAAGCACATTTGGTTAGAGGATTCTCTGAGAATTCAAGGGCTAGACATCAATTAAGAAAAAAGACTCACTTTCAGAACACTAAAAAATAAATTGCAATCACAAGAAATTGAATTCAGATTAAGGGCATTTTAATTTTGATTGAAATACTGTACACATCAGCTACAATAAATAATTTACACAGAGAACTTTCATATTTCAAGGATTTTATTTGAAATTCATATTTCAAAAATTTTTACACAAGACATGCCCCTCTAATGGAACACAACACCTCATGGAGAAGAACAGTAGAAAGAAGAGATGCATTCAAGAATTGCATGGATATGAACATATATCCATATCCATGCAAACTTTTTTGCTTTTCTGGAATAATGAGAAAGATGAAAGTTAACTCAAGATGCGCTTAGAAGAAAAAAATATGATCCCGCTGGGCTGTTCCCTAGACTGACCAACAAGATTGGTAGTATATTCTTTTGTTTTCACAGTGGCTATATAGACAGTATGCTCTTTGCACTTGTGGGCTGTAAGGAAAACAGGATGTCTAGAGAAAAAAACACCTCATAAATCCAGGACAGGGAGAACTCTGACATATTAGGAAACTAGGCTCTCAGCTCATGTCTAAAATGGATTACATATCTTTATTTACTATAGTTTGGTCTCTGCTTCTTATGGTGCCCATGGGAAAAAGAATTATTTGAAAATCTACAACTGAGGAAAGATTAGTTGAGATACATCAAGTAGTTACAGAGTGTCTGGTGTCTGCTGTAGCATTGATCTCTTCCAAAACAATCAATTAAAAAAAAACTTGTTAAAAATTAGTTCTGGAACTTAATGAACTATTTTATTTTTTTTTATTAATTGCATTTATATACCGCCCTTCTCCCAAGGGACTCAGGGCGGTGAACAGCTCATCTAAAAACCGCTCATCTAAAAACTATCACTAAAAAACATCTAAAAACAGCTCATCTAAAAACAGCTCATCTAAAAACTATGTAAGATTGGGATCACATTTCCAATGAGCTCCACCAATACAATCTTCAATGGATCTAGAAACATACCAATTTCACAATACAATAAAATGAGAAATTGCTCGAGGCTGTATCTGTTTACAATTAAAACATGGAAATGTACAATTAACAAACTGTTTTTAATAATTCCCATGAGTCATTTATTATTAACTGCTTCCAAAAAGAGTTACAAAATCTATTGGGATTTAACGATCAGCTAACAAAATGATCCAGTGGGCACTGTACTGATTCCTATTCTTTCTTTCCTTTTGTCTTCTTTCCCCTCACTATCCACTGAGACTGTTCTCCACTTTAAATCTTTATGGTTATCTAGTAATGGTTAAAATGTACAGTATATGGGAAAAATCTTCCTAATACATGCATTGAACTAGGAGACTACAATACATGGTCCTTGATTTACAACCACAATTGAATTTCTGTTGCGAAGCAAGAAAATTGTTTGCACTGTTGGAGAGGCGTGTTATAACTTCCTATATACATTCAAATACTTACTTACATTAAAAACTTCTGCATAAGGCTGAGGCCAAACTCTATTTGGAAACATGGGAGAAGATCATGGCATATAAAGCAAATAATTCATATATAAAGTAATATTTGCACAAGCTACATCAGGGGTGTCAAACGTGCTGGCCCCGCCCCTACCTAGTTTAGCGAAGGGAAAGAAGTCCTGATAGGTCACATGATGATGCCATGATGACGTGAGTTTAGCACCCCTGAGTTACGTTGAGTACTGTATATGACCTATGTCAGCAATTTTCATATGGCAAATGTGTGTCTGTGTGTGTCTGTGTGTGTTTATGAAAAAAAATTTCTTATTGATGTACATGACTTATTACTTTAAAGACAAAACACTTGCCTCTCCAGCACAAAAGAAATATTAAAAATATGCACATTTTGGGGAATCAGAGTTCAAAGAGATACATCATACAGATCAGCAAGTATTTAAGTATACTGATATGGAAATAAATATAAATGAAAACTGGATGGGATAAATGTTGCAGCCAACTGGGGGT
The DNA here is from genome assembly GCA_023653725.1 of Bungarus multicinctus. NCBI lineage: Eukaryota > Metazoa > Chordata > Lepidosauria > Squamata > Elapidae > Bungarus > Bungarus multicinctus. Next base: position 76,328,410 of record CM042842.1, read on the forward strand.
GGAGGGAAACCCTCATTTGTTTTTAGCCTTAAAGTTTAATTAATGCATTTTATTTAATAAATGTAATCACATTAGGTCTATTCCCCTAAGTAGTATGCATTCTCTGATTGGGTAACATAATTTATGTGGTTAGTTGAGAAAGCAGGAAGAGTAGGCTGTGTTCTTGGAAGTATAGATTCTAGTTCAAGAATATGCTGGGTGGGTTTTGTCTTAATGTGGGCTTTGTCAGGTCAAAAAATATAGTAACTTTGATTTAAAACTATTAAAGATGTCTTAATAATGAGTTTGCAAAATTTATGGCCCTGAGCCACATGAAGTCCCCCAAAGCCTTGAGCATGATTCCTCTGTGGTCTCACTGATCAAACATGGAGGTGATAATATCAAGATTTGGTAGTGCTTTGCTCTCTCAGACTCAAGACAACTTGCCATCATTGAAGGAAGCAGGAATTCTGCTCTGCATCAGAGAATTCTGTATCGGAATATCAGGCTCTCTGTGCCCATCAACTGAACAGTAAGACAATAATCCACAAGGAAGTTCAAAAGAGAATGAATTAAGAAGAGCAAATACAATGTTTTGGAATGCCAAACTCAAAGTCCATACCTAAATGCCACAATCCTCAAATATTACTGAGCTGAAGTTCTTCATGGAGGAATGGATCAAAAGTCCTATTCAGTGACATAAAAGACTCATTACTAGTTATAGGAACCAAATTGCATTCAGCTGCAATTACTGCAACTGCAGTTGATCCAGCCAATTACTAAACCTAAGAGGATAATTAATTTTTTACACTGGTATGTTGGGTATTTTTGTGTATGAAAATAAATAAAAATTGTTTTTTTTTAAATAATGTCTCTCTCTCTCTCCCTCTCCCTCTCTCTCTCTCTCTCTCTCACACACACACACAAAATTCAATAGCAAAATCAGTAAAAATTCAAAAAATCCAAAATAAATATTTTTTATACATGAAACATTTAGAATTATTATTATTTTTTCTTATTGGAATGAGGAAACTCTTCAGGATAGGGAGCTGGAAACATCCCAACTGCTGTGCAGTTAACCTGACTCCCGAAGAAGAAAAGAAGACCAAAGAGTAGATCTGCAAAACTCACAGATTTATCTCCCATTTTATCCCAAGTTAAAATGATAACAGTGTTTTTATTCTCAGTGCATTTTGAAGATACACTAGGTATTTTTTAGCCAGGAGGCATATTTTGAATTCTAATAATAAAGTGTGGCACTCGTGTAAAATAGCTGTCAGGATAGAGGCTCATCTTTTCAGTGGCACTGAAAATGTGACCAGTCTCAAAATATCCATTTCCTTAAAAGTAAACTGATAAGGATGCTCCCTGCTGCTCTCTCCAGCTTTCCAAAATGCTCTTTATCCTTCAACTTAGCTTCACTGCCTTTTTTCCAAGAAAGGCTAGCATGACCTTGGGCCAGTTGTTCTTTCTCAACTCTGTTTAATTCTAGTTTTAAATCTATTTAACTTGTATCTATTTTATGTGTTGTTAGGCTGTACACCGCCCCGAGTCCCTTTTTGGGAGAGGGAGCGGTATAGAAATATGAAAAATAAATAAAATAAAATAAATAAACTCAATTCATTTCACAGTTGTGATGGGGGAAATAGGAAGAGAAAATTGTGTTTGTTATATTCTCTGCCTTGAATTGTTTGTAAAAATAATAAAGGTGGGAAATCTATCAAATTAATAATGCTTGGAAAGCATCACTGTTTCAACAAACTGAAGAAGGAAGCTTCAGTTCTGCCTAAAATTTGGCTAAATTGGGCAAGAGACTGGAATCTGGAACATCATTACCCCCTCCCACAAGTGAAGTCATATGTATATCAGAATTTTGTTTACAGAAAAAAATGAGTCAAACTTCTAAAAAGTACTTGAATCAAGGAAGAGCAAGAGAGGTGCTAGTTATGAGCTAAAAAGCCTGTAAAATAGATTTGGGAAAATAAATCATTTTATCTAAGGAAATAGACATCAAAGCAAGACACATGCAAACTAGAGTTTGCTTACGCTTTCTCCAGAATCTCCCTATGTCCAACACAGAGTGGAATGTATTCTGTCACTTCAGCAAAGACATGATGCATGGAAGAATATGTACAATATAAACAGAAGAGCAATTAGAAGATGGAATACCTGGTTAGTATCTTAGCTTGCAAGTGAATGAATATATTTCTCTCTCCTTTGAACTTGTCAACATTCAGCCTTCTCTTTCTACAGGATACTAAAATGTTTTCATTATCAGATGGGGAGTTGCATTCTTAGAGCTATTTGATTTTCTGGCAAATGCATGTGCCAACAGTAGTTGAACAGGGCAGGATTAAGTTGGGAAATTTTAGGGAACCCTTCTTGATGTTAGCCAAATACCTGAACCTAACAGAACTAAGGAAATGCTCTACTGAGGGTATTTATAAAGAAAGAAAGGTATCTCAAGAATTTGTGGAGGATGATATTAGCATTGCTAGTTTTTCTAATCCTTTGCTTTAATGTGTTGGATATGCTCAGAAAGAAAATGCTCATCTATTTTTCATCACAGAACCCCCCCCCCCCAAAAAAAAAAGCCTAAAGAAGTGCTGTTGCTAAACTCTTTCCAAGCACTTTGTTTACCTATATCCCATTAAGTCACTTTCCAGAAAACTGACTAATTTTTACATAATTATTTGCAGGAACCAACACTCACAACACAAATAATATTTGTAATCAAAGAGAGTTCCATTATGAAAATAGAACCTGAGCAAAAAAAACATGATGGAAATTTCCTTGGACACTCCCATCCTTGATTGCAAAAAGATCAGGAAGCATTGGATAGCACCATTCCAGCTAATTTACTGTATTAAAAGGTATCAGCAGCAGCTCATTTCATCATAAGTGAAAAACATCCAAAAGGGAGGCAGGAAGGGGGGAGAGAGAGAGAGACAGAGAGAGAAAGAGAAAGAAAGAACAAAAATAATCCCCAAATACATAAAAAGGCAAATGAAAGTCAAAAAATGAATTAGAAAATTACAAAAGCCACATGCTAACAAAACACATTTGCAATCAGAGTATTCCCACTTCCTCTGCTGGGCAGAAGAGAGAGCTGGTTCTTGACAGTCTTCCTAAAGCCCAGGAAGGATAGAATCTTATGATGAGATTGCTAGGTGCCTAGAGCAAGAAACTAGAACTTAAAAAAAGTTCCCAGAATCTTTGATCAAGAGATAAATCTCAACCCTTTTTCTTTCTTACACACAAACTCATTAAGGTGTGAAAAACTGCTTTAATTTCCCTTCCCCCTGTATTAATAGCAGGGGAATATGGGAGATGCAGTCCAAAATATCTGGAAAGGTCCAAATTCTAACTATAAGAAAACAGACTTCTTTTTATTATAAAGAATGAATATGCAGTTAGTAAAGCTAGGTTTTAAAAAAACCAATTTGCAATCAGAGACATTTGCTCTTCCTCTGGTGGACAGAACAAAGAAATCTGGACACTTTTCTGAAAGCCCAGGAAGGATGGAACCTTTAAATCCATCTCTTGCAGGCTGTAACAAGTTGAGAAATGGAAAAGAGGGATAAAAGACTGGCTGCCTTTTATTTTCCTATATTCTATCCAAACCAGCTAATCATTAGAAATAACTTTGCAAAATTGGACACTAGTATCTACATTGTTATTCTTCCCTCTTCATTACTACTTCCTTTCATGTCATGTCTTTTTACTTTAAGAATATTGGCAATGATTATGACAACTGAGGTGCTTTTTTAGCTGAGGAGGAGAGTAAAGATATTTTAGAAATATTTTTATTAATAAATAAATGAAAGTTGGGCAAACAAATGAAAGAATATAGCATTGCTCTTGGGTAACTTTTAGCCTACTATGCCATAATATCTAGCACTAATCAATTTGCTAAAGTGAATACAAATTCACTATGATTTTACTTTATCAATAAGTTTTAAGCAGAAAATACTGTATGTGGAAACAGAGAAAAAAGTTTTAAACTTAGTACCAAGGAGAAAAAAACGTTATGCAACAAAGTAGAAAAATGGGCAGAAGATCAACAATGTGTTTCTTTCTGTCACAGATAAGTGCCAAATGAAAAATGTCACCTGTTGTATCTATAGCAGTCACAAAGTGATTAGCAGCAAAAGAATCCTGCCAAGGAGGACAAAATACAAAACTTCTAAGTGAGATTAACAGAGTAAACAATCTTTATAGGATTAGAGTTTTTAGGTGTCATTGTGATGTTAAAAACAAGAAGCAGGTGATTGACAGTATGAAAGAGGGAAACAGCAGAGAACTAGGGTTGCAAATTGATCAGCTAAGCAGTGCAATCCTGTTTCTTTATTAATGCCCACCAACTTCAATGGGGTGACTGCATCCAAGTTATGCACAGGATGCCATCCTGATGAATAAGCAGAACTCTTGGAATATACTCCATGATTTGAAAAGTCAAGCAGGAGTGAAGGACTCACCACAACTACTCACGTGTTAGAAATGTCCATCAGAATTTGAGGGCAGCAGTTTGGCTTTGTACATGAGGTGAAGGGAAGACCCCCAGTCACCTCCTGTGTGGAACACCTGCAAATACTGATGAGAAGCAATACTGGTTATGCACAGCAGGAGCAGGAGCAGAGAATTGGGTGCCTGAGATCAGCATGACTGAGGTTCAGTTCCCTACCCAGTTCTTCAGAGAAAGGGGTTTTTTTCTTCTTAGTTCTTTGTGGAATCTACTCAAGCTTTCACAAAATCCTAGACTTCAATGAAATCTAGTTTGAATGATCCTGACCTAGGACTTTTGGGAATAGAAGCATACAAATGAAATCAATCAATCAATCCCAACCAATCATTATAACAAATAGTCAGAAAACCACTAGGAGTGCAGAGCCTATCCTGTGCACTGTGTTGAGTTTCTTATATATGACTGTTTCTTTTCTGGGCAGAAGATATGAGTGTACAATTGTTTCAACGAGTACCTAGCTTCCAGGGAGCAGCTCTGCTCCTTAAGCCATTACGATAATGGAACTGAAGAAACTGGCTGATTATCCATACAAATCCCACCAAGAAGAAGAAAACTACAAAATAGAGGAAAGAAGTCCTCAATATATTTATGCAAGAATATTTGGGGTGGGGGGAGTTGTGTCTCTGTAAGTCAAATTCATCTATAACAGGGGTCTTCAACCTTGGCAACTTTAAGACTTGTGGATTTCAACTCCCAGAGTTCCTCAGCCAGCTTTGCCCACAAGTCTTAAAGTTGCCAAGGTTGGAGACCCCTGATCTATAACATCTTGGCTATTTATTGGCCAAGTGTGATTGGACACACAAGGAATTTGTCTTGGTGTAAATACTCTCAGTATACATAAAGAAGGAACATTCGTTAAGAATCAAGAATCATAATGTACAACACTTAATTATAGTCATAGGGTACAATCAACATCAAATCATACTAGGAAACAGAGGATACAAGCAACAAAGTTACAGTCACAAGTGGGAGGAGATGGGTGATAAGGAGTGATGAGAAGTTTAACAGTAGTAGTAGTGTACACTTTGTAAATACTTGAACAGTGTTGAAGGAATCTTGATTCTTAACAAATGTTCCTTCTTTATGTATCCTGAGAGTATTTACACCAAGACAAATTCCTTGTGTGTCCAATCACACTTGGCCAATAAAGCATTCTATTCTATTCTATTCTATTCTATTCTATTCTATTCTATTCTATTCTATTCTATTCTATTCTATTCTATTCTATTCTATTCGTTCTTCAAAAGTTATATTGTCCTCAACTTACTGCTCACCGGATGTGTAGTATGTGGGAAAGGTCCGGACATATCAGAAAGACACTAAGTTGAAGAAGGCATGCTTATGATGCTCCTTCACATTTATTTGAATGGCAATTCCCCCCTTGAGATGCATTGATTAAGTTATCAGCTACCTTCCTGGATGAAAATATATTTAGTGGGAAAATCTCAGAAAAATGGATTCCTGAAGCTGTGCAAAAATACCATTAACCAACAAGGAAAGACACAGAGAAGGGTCTTCTAGGCTTATCCATAATTACAGAAATTAAGGAGATGTCTATGAATATTTTGTTCCTCTATATATTAAATGATAATTGTACATTACGCACAGATAAAATCACATTGCTTTTTTTAACAAAAGGTTGCACTTTATTATTTATTGCATTTTAAAACAACTTTTCAGATAGTTATTGCTTCTAAAATCAACTCAAATTTTCAAGTTTCAAAGCACTTCATAATAAGCACTGTGGAATAAGTCAGCTTTGAAGGAGGGAGGATTATGGATGAGACAGTAGCTTGGTTAAGGCTTCGGTGTGGGTTTCTGGACAGACGCTTCATCCAGACCAGGGGCTTATTTGCAGCTCAATCTCTTATCTACAACACTAATCTTATATGAAGAGAATATTCTCAGGTTACCACTTCTGTGCTCTAAATCACTTCTCTCAACCCCTGCTCCCATATGTTCCAATTATGCCTCTGCAAGGACAAACATGCACACAGAGTTTTTCCCCAGGCTATGGAGATCCTAAGCAAAGAATAGAAGACAGATAAAGTGTTAAGCATCCTTGCTACCACCTTACTCAAATGGAAAAATTAACCAGTTGTCAAGTTCTAGAAATAACAATGTAGTATTTCTATTACAATTGCTTACATGTGAGATGCAGTTAATCTTCTGGGTGGTAAAGCATGGAAATTTCTTCAACAAAGTTTTAACATTTTAACTCAGAGTTATGTTGTGCGTTATGATAAACTCTGCTTACAAACAAATTTGTTCTGTTTTATTACTTTTTATACCAGAAATCAATGCTCATATACAGTATTATATACCCTGGATGCAGAGCCAAAAACCAGAATGGTTAGATCAACAAGAAAAGAACAAACTTTGAATACAAAAGCTGCTGTAAGAAGAGATTTCTGCACTCTATGCTCCAGGAACAAGTATGTGAAAATTACAAAGAACAACAAGAATTTGAATGGAGACCTGCCCAGAAGCTTGGAGTGTATTGGTGCAGGTAATTTGGGTTTTTCTTTTTTGTAAGAAGAAAACAAGGGCTGCAGACCCCCCAAGCCTCCAGAAATACACGTGCTTGTTTTGCCCCACCCAATGAGGAATGCAGTTATTCAATCCCTCTCACCACTGCACAAGGACAGGTAGATTTAACATAATGACAACTGGGAAGTTTTCTGTCCAAACATAGCTTGGTTAAATCTGAGGTAAGCACTTCCATTGAGCAATTTGAGACCCGTCTGATTACATTTGTCCATAAGGAGTACAGACAAGGAAGAATGGCAAAAAATAAAATAAAATGAAATGAAATAATAAAATAAAATATAATAACATAAAAGGCACCTGACTAAATAATAAGATTCTCAGGCAAAACATTGTGAGCATCACATCCCGGACAGTGCATACCAGAACAACTAGACACAAGAACAGTTTTTTCCCAAAAGCCATCACTCTGCTAAACAAATAATTCCCTCAACACTGTTCAACTTTTTCAAAGTCTGCACTACTATTACTGTTAATCTCTCATCACTCCTTATCACCCGTCCCCTCCCACTTGTGATTGTAGGACTGTAACTTTGTCCCTTGTATCCTTATGATTTATATTGACTGTTTCCTAGTATGATTTGATTGTTGATTGTACCCTATGACTATCATTAAGTCTTGTACGTTACGATTCTTGATTCTTAATGAATGTATCTTTTCTTTATGTATACTGAGAGTATTTACACCAAGACAAATACCTTGTGTGTCCAATCACACTTGGCCAATAAAGTATTCTATTCTATTCTAATCTGGAGGAGAAGTTCTATAAAGTATGAGAATACTGGGATCTTGTACTCCATTGTAGGCTCCTTGGGAGAAAAAGTTGTTAGAGCAACTTACCGGAGTGACTTGCAATCTTCCCTGCCAGTTTCCCCATTGACTTTGTTTATGGTAAGCTAGGAAGGAAGGACATGTGTCCCAACGAGCCTACAATGAGGTACAAGACCCCAAGATTCTTCTACTTCATAGCACTTCCCCAACCAGGCCTCCTTCAACCAGTATAGCCTCTACTCAGCCTGCATTCCATTGGGTCTTTCTGCAGCAAATCCCACTCCCCACAGCCTCTCTATACTTTCCCATTGACTTTGTTTATGGGAAGCTAGCAAGGAAGGACTCAAATGGTGATCACAAGACATCAGCTTGCCATGAAGTTATAATCACAAACTGGGCATCTTAAATGTCCAGATTGTGATGATGTGTCCATGAGGGTGCTGTGACAGCTGGAACTTTGAGGACTGGTCATAAATCAATTTTTTAGCACTATTGTAACTTTGAATGGTTGCTGAACAAATGGATTTAATCTAGGGACAATCTGTAAGTACTTCGTTAACCAAGCATATTATATGCAATTTCTGCTTGTGATATCTTATCTACTTTGCTATTTTACAGTACATATATTTCTTGCATGTTTGTCATGACCTAGATTTTTATCTGAAAGGGAACTTTGCATATACCTTCTTCAAAACCAATGTTCAGTCCCCATCTATTCCTCCACCCAGTAGATTTGATATGTCTTCCTACAATATCTTGACAAAGCAAATTTCACAAAAACTTATTAAAACTACAATACTGGTTTCAGAAATGCGAAAAACAAAAAGTAAGCACTGAGTTATCTGCAAAAATCTATACTTTCAATAAGCATGAGTTTGCATATGACCTGTATATGAAATATGTTATATTTATACAAATATTATATAGATATATTAAATAAAAACATGTTTAAAATTGTCAATGATCAGCATGGATATAAAGCATATTTTTATTGTGGTAAACAATAAAGTGCCATCTCTTCATGAAGCTATTGCACAATTTATGCCCCAGACATTTTCGAGAATATTTAGGTATCAGTCAAAACAAACTATGAATTTGACTATTAAGCATGGTGTTTTTTTGATATGCAATAACTAATTCTTTGAGTTTCAGAGAAAAAAAGCTTTGGATCACTTCCGGACTGTCATGGCTTCAATCTTGATTTTTTTGACCACATACTACAGGCATCCTTGTTTGAAGACCACATCAGGATTGGGTTTAACCTTGGAGGGCTGGTGGGGAAGTGGCCATGGTGACTATGGCCATGGTGGGCATGATACAGGACCGCACCTCCACAGACATGGTTTTATAAACTTATAAAAATAGGGAGGCGTACATTTCTGTGATTTTGTTTTTTTAATACTTGATCTACTTGATCACCTTATGAAAGAGACAGACGAGGTCAAGAAACTGACTCCATAGGAAGACTAGAACTACAAAATTATCGACATAGGCTACATTAGCAGAATCCTGCAAGCCTGAAAGGTAAAATATTTTACTTTTCCTCCTTTTTATAACCTTCTGAATCCAAGGCTTTTTGGGGGCCTGGAAGGCCTCCTGAAAGACTCCAGAGGCTCCATTTTGGGCCTAGAAGGTCTCCTGGAGGACTCCAGAGGCCAAAAGCAGTTGGGGGGGCGTGTGCACCCCACCCGTGTCCCATTTTTGCTAACAGAGGCACTGCGGGCCAGTCCTTTGCTATTTCCAGACCAGCCCATGGGCCTTGAGTTTGACACCCTATGATAGGAGATACCTTTGTGATAGGAGATACAAACCTTTTTGAAATGCAACTACTGTACATGTATTCCTAAACTTATGGACATTTCTTTAACAATGGTCCAAAGTTAAGAAGGCCTCAGAAAGGGTGCTTTACAATCTGTAAAATATTTCCAATGGTCACAAAATGTTGCCACTCCCCCAGTCCCATGGTCTCGACCTGTTCACACTTACAACTGCCAAACAACCCACAATTATATAATCACAATTTGCAATCTTCTCTGCTGACTTCCTTAGAAGATCAGTGGAGAAGCTGGGTGGGAAGGTTGCATGCTATTACTGCTTGCTGAGATGACTTCCTTTTGTCTTTGGGGGCTGGCTGAAAGAGGGTGGGCTGAAATCTCTGACAGGCAGCCCATTTGCCCTGAAAGAGCTACTTGCCAAAGGATATCATCTCTTTTGCTCCCCGCTCTTAATGACGCAGAAGATTGCTTAATGACCAGAACTGGGAGTGCCAGGATTATGGTTCTTGGATGAATTACATATACAGTATATCTCTAGGTTAATTTGAATTTTTCACAACACCCCTATTTGCCATTCCAGTGTTCCCCAAGGGAAGAAGACAGTTCATCTGTTGCCAAGAGAACCAGTCAGCCCTGCCTTACCAGCAAGCATCCCAGTTTGATCCCTCATCCTTCCTCTTTCCACATGTAATGAAGTCCTATGCTGTTTCACCTCCTCTTAAGAGAGCCCTGATAAAGCCTCTTCCTTTTCCTCAGCTGACTGTGGAACTGTCTGCCATTTTGCTGTAGGGAAGGGGAATCTAGGGAGATACAGACCACAAAGAAAAATTGCATCCTCCACTACTCTGCCATGTTCACAAGGGACTTCTCCCTCCAGGGAGGAAAGTGGCTCACCTGACTGTCTGTGCTCTCAGCCAGCCCTACTTTGCCAGTACGGATCAAAGTTATTCCTTCACTCTTCCCTCACCAGTCACCATCATTAACAGTTTATAAATTTCAGCCTTGGTTCCAGAGCAGCCAGTGGCTACTCACTTAGTCAGGTTTTGCTGCCAGCTGACTAGGTGCAGGAGCCAGAGGTGGGAAAGAGGACAGGGATATACTACTCTTACATCATGCAACCTACAACTCAATCCAAGTGTAGTTGGATGCTGAAACAACCATAAATTTGCCAAATTTCAATCCCATGTAAGTCATGGGTCCTGAATTTTGGATGCATTCAGTAAGTTAGCCCATTTGAGGTAAATTGATTCAAATGTATTGCTCTGTGATGTATCACCTCATCCAATTGACAATTACAAAATATCAAAGAGACACAAAAATTTTAGTAATATATTTGATAATCCGTGAGTTGTTGGGTCATTCTTTCAGAAATAGAATAAAGAATAAGAGCAAATAGAGTAAGACAATAACTATAGGTAGGCAAAAAGGCAGTGTGATGGGAACAACTGACTTCCTGATAGCTTCCCCATTGATGTTACTTGTGGGAAGCTGGCAGGGATCATTAGAAATAACTCATTCTCCTTGGCAGTTCCAACCGGGGAACTACTTGTCACTTTGCTGGGGAGAGAGGGAACAAAAGGAGGTAATGACAGTGAAGGAAACTGCACACTTACCCGCCATCCCAGTGTGTGTCCAAGGGCCCCTTCCCTTCAGGGAAAAAGAGGACTTACCTGTCGCCTGCTGGCACCCCCACTCAGCCCTATTTCACCAGCAGGCATCCAAATTGCTCCCTTCTTTCCATCCCTTATTGCCCACTGCCATTGAGATACAGGTGGTCCTCGACTTACAAATATTTGTTAAGTGACAACTTTAAAAAATTGGCACTGAAAAAAAATAACTTATGACTCTTTTTCACACTTACAACTGTTGTAGGATCCCCACGGTCATGTGATCAAAATTTGGGTGCTTGGCAACTGCTTCATATTTGACAGTTTCCAAGATTCACTCAATAATTGTGTCAAGGAAGGTCATCAAATGGGGGGAAACTTGCTTAAAAATGTCTCACTTAATAACATAAATTTTGGGCTCAATTGTGGTTGTAAGTCAGGTATACATGCAAGTCGGGCATGTATTTCAAATTTCAGCCTTGATTCCCAAAGCAGACAATCCCTGTTCACCTGTTAGGCCTTGCCACCAGCTGAGGAGGTGCAGGGCCAGAGGGAGGTGGGTAAGAGGGTAGGGATACACCCCTCCCTTTTTCCCTTGTACTACAGGACTACAGGTTTTGGGGAAGTGTAGTTGAATGGTGCATTGGAGCTGAAGAGGCCACAACTTTGCCAAATTTCTTTTCCATAGGAATCATAGTTGCCAGATTTTGGATGGATTCTTTAAGTTAGCCATTTAAAGTATGTTGATTCAAAAACTGTTACCCTATAATTCACCATTGTACCTAATGGTAGATTACACTTGAAGGTTTCAAAATATCAAACAGATACAACAGTTTTAGTAGTATATAGAGAGTCAGATTGCAGGAGGATGAAATAAGCCCTTTTTTTTGGTCTTCCAAGAATGTTTCTTGACATATATTGTAATGCTTCTAGACATATCCTACAAAATTAGCTTACAAAAACAAAAAAAGGAGGTGAAGTAAAGAGAAATTTATGTTCTAGTCCCTGTGTGTATTAATACCTTCTGGAAGTAGTTGGCTTGACAGATCTGCTTTCTGCCTCTCCCTTTGCTTTTCCCTCATGATTGTGACTCATTCTTAAGCATCTAGAGCATCCATTCCCTCTTTGGTGCAAGATGGATTAGTTTTAACCTATTTGGACTGTGATCGGCTTTCAGGGTGAAAGTGCATGTTTTTGTGTAGCTTTTGTCTAATGGTAGTAAGGAATTCAGATGTGTGATGACAAATAATAGTTAATAAGGAAATACCAGAGGTCACAATAAGCTATTCAACAAGGAAAGATTAGTTACTAACTTCACACTGCATTATACTGTACTGTAGTACTGTAATTTCTCTCGTACTTTCTTCCACTAAAGGGTGTCTAGAAGGATTATATAATATTATGCCTTGTTTTCTTTCCTAAGCTATGCAACTTTGATCAATAATTATTCATATCCGTAAAATACATTGGAAACCAAACTAATGCACATATAGTTTGAGAGGGCAAGGAAGCACATATATTCTAATTCCCTTGATGAAATACAACTGAACCCTACTTGATCCTCAAAGCCTGTACTATGTGACTCACAGATGCCTGTATAACAAGCAGGTTTTTAACATGGCTGCACTTGCAGGCAAGTGTTCACTCACCATCAGACTTCCACTAATGAAGACTATACCTTGATGCCACCAGAACTTCCTCTATAAATTTATGTTTGGGTAGATTATTGGTGAAATTGGGTATATTCAAGTAAGGGGGAAAAACCTGGAAATTACCAAAATGCAAGTAATGAACATTTGCCCTTGCTTGGCTTCTTGGCCAACACAAAGCAGATGTTGAAGGAGAATTTGCAGATGAAATCTTTTTTCTGAAACAAGGAATTATCTTTGAGTCAACCAACTAAATAACTTGTTTGCATAACCCGAGCTAATCTTGGCAGGATCTGTATTTCTGAAATATATTTCTGCTGGATATATCCTAATAAAACAGATGCAAAAAGGACAATAATTCCCAACTAAAAGCACAATTGTTCCCTGCTTTGCTATTAAGCTAACAAAACATGCTCTACTAACAGAGCATCATATATGTTTCAAATAATTGACAAAGAACAGAATGTAACTTGCAAGTAAGAACAAAAATAACCTACAAAAGTTGAGAACAAAAATAAAAATAGTTTCATCACTTTATATTCAAATACAAATGAAAAACCTCTATAAAAATCTATTTACATGTGGTTTCTAAAAACTGTATTGCTTAGGATGTAAGACACATCTTTATCTAATCACTCCCCAAATGTATCATCCAGTCTTTAGTCTGAATTTATTACTATGGCTATTGTTTTCATTTATCAACCTTATTATTGTTTTCATTTATCAACCTTATTATTGTTTTCATTTATCAACCTTATCATTTATCAACCTTATTATTGACTTTTTCCAGCAGGTAGTTTGCAAAAATATGCTCTTTTCACTCTATCATTATCAATTATTCATTATGCGTTGCCATCCCAGGTTTCTTATTTTTTTTATAAACAACTTCAATTGAATGTAATAAACTCTGACACCCAGGTTATTTGGGGAAGAATTCAAGACCTATTGTTAAGACAGATGCAAATCCATAGAATTGGAATTTGCAAGAAGCATACATACTGAGCTGATAACTAAGTTCTATTTCAGAAGCCTCTGCAGAAAACTGAGGTTATATCAAAGTAACAGCACATATGAGGTTATATCAAAGTAACAGCTCATATGTGCTGTTACTTTGATATAACCTCAGTTTTCTGCAGAACTTCTGATGCAAGCTGAAGCTTTAGTAGTCACTGTCATCACATATACTTTATCATTTCATTTCTTTGGAAATCAATGTTGTAATTATAAGTGAATAACCCTGAAAATTCTGAGGAGAAAAAAAAACACCTTATCTTACCACTTTTTCCTTATAAACAATGTACTTCAGCCATTTGAAATCCTGCCACTTGAATCCTGCCAGTACAAACAGTGAATCCTTCTCATACTGCTCCGGTTTCTGGATAGCCCCTTCTGGATACGTTATCCGCATTGTTGTCTTGCCACCAACATCTTTTTCAAAGCCTTTTACTGGAGCAGAATTTAGCCTTCCGGGAGATAAGAGAAAAATTATGAACTGTATTTATATTAGAGTTCAAAGTTTTGTGTGGCAAAAATCAATGTCAGGAACACCACCACGGTAAAAATTACAAAGGCATCACACTCAAATTATTGAGGATTGTTACTGCCAATAAAGCAGTAAGTAGTAAATAAAGCAAAAATAGAACTGGCTGATACTGCCATTAGTTTACACTATAAATGGTCTATTCTTTGGAGGCAAGATATGTGATTATATATTGTATGGAGAAAGTATTAATATTGGCAACATAAGTTTATTTTTTATTTATTTATATTTCACATTCCTGAACTGCCATCCCACTCAAAGAGGCACTCTGGGCAGTATATAATAAAAGCTTAAAATATGAAACAGTATATAAGAATTTAAAATGTCAGCATTAAAAATTTAAAGCAGTATAAAAATTTTAAGGAGGCAAGAATAATTAAACCCTGTTAAAATCATGTTATTTCAGGAGTTTTCAATTATACCAAGGAAGAAGCAACAAATTCCTTTAGCAACTTGATACTTCCCATTCTTCCCACCTATTACTACTAACAAATCTTGAGAAAAATACTCATTTAAAGATATCAGGCACACTATTTTAAATTATGTTATACAAAGGAATTCCTAGAGTCATTCTCATTCCTTCATACTATTTTTGATTTTTTTTTTACTACATATAAATTGCTGCTAAGTTGCTGTCTGTACTAAGTTTGCAGTATTACAATTTAATCAAAGTTTTTCACAGAATTGCAAATGTGTTAATTAGAAGTACAGTGTTCAAGTAAATATTGTAACAAATGAGTATTTAAATGAGATATAAAGTACTTCAAAGTTATTCTTTCAAAAGTACATTTCTTATCGTTATTCCCTAATGAGATCAGGCTTCCTCAAAATCATGGTTATATTAGCTGAAACATTCCTCAAAGAATTCAGAAATCTATCTAATTCATGAAGACTTAAGTCTCCGATAACAGAGACAATTTTAAACCTGTGTCACTTACATAAAGGGGAAAAGAACTTCCAACCTAAACTACTTCAAATACTAGAAATTACTGCAGTATTACTGGAGGAAAAATCTAAACCATCAAACAGTTAAAAACATGGTTGGAATATGTGTTAAGAGAGTATAGCCAATTTAGTCTAGTGCAGGAATGTCAAACTCACGTTGTCACAGCATCGTCATGTGACGTATCAGGACTTTTTCCCCCTTTGCTAAACTGGGAAGGGGCGTGGTCAGCACATGAAGCATCTGACCTGCAGGCCATGAGTTTGACATCCCTGGTCTAGTGGTTAAGGCACCAGGCTAGGAACCAAGAGTTTTTACCTTAGGCATGAAAGCTGGCTTTCATTAGGCTAGTGTCTCTCTCTCAACCCAACTCACCTCACAGGGTTATTGTTGTGGAAAAAATAGGAGGAGGAAGGAATATTAGGTATGTTCAGCTCCTTGAGTTATTGAAAATAATAAAGGTGGGATATCAATAAACAAACAAAATAAAGTCAAAATAACCTATTTGGGCAGTTCTATAATTGTCATGTCAAATATGATATTCTCAGCATAGTAATTTAAAATATCTTTTGTGAGAATTTTGAAATTATCAAGGCAAAGTTCCTGGAGTTTTCTAAGCCACAACTGAGACCATCTTACAGGAGACAAATAGGCTGCCAAATGGTATACTGGCTGACTGTTGGCTGTGTTTTAAGAACAAATACTTAAATATAGCACTTAAACAAACAACTCTTATGGACTTTAAACAGGAACTCAGTTCTCTTTGTGCATTTGATGCAGAATATTTATTAAATTATACAAGGCAAAGATGGCAGGAATGACTATATTATTTGATAGGTTATAAATTTCTTACAATGAAACAACTGCAATCAAGTGGCATTATTTTTACTGAGAGAGACAACAAAGATTCAACTTGTAATAATCCATACTTCATAAATGGGGAAATGGGAAATTAAGAAATATAATAAATAAGCAAACAAACATACTTTCCATTTTATTCTAAATTCCAGAGTCAAATGTAATCACGGATTGGTTTTTCCTAAGATAATAAATTATTGGGCTGTCTACTCAACTGCATCTTTCTCTTTCTAAGAAATAAGGGCATATTATAAATCCATGAAACAGGAAGCAGTCTTGGTCCAGATGGCTATTCTGTAGACTAGTACAAGAAACATATTGATTTATATGAGTGGGTGGATGTTGTTCTAGTGCTACTGGAATTTAATAATTAAGCTTCTCTAAATAATCTCCTGCTTAGAAGCCTATGCTATTGTGTTCTTTCTTCAAGTTAGCATCCAATTTCTTTGTTAAACATGAATAAACTATTACATTAGTTCATAAACTATAAAAAATATTACCACAAATTATTCAACCCATACGATGTAGATTTCTAAAAAGTAATCAAGGACCTGGTAATATTAGATTGTTAAATAAAATAAATAAAAGTTTACTTAAATAGTAAGAAATTCTACAACCAGTAGCAGTAGGAGATACTGACGTACTACATTGGAAAATTCTGAAAGAGGTTAGTCTATATACAGATTTGTTAAAGTTTTTATTAACTACATTAATGTGAGGTACTCTATGCCTTCTACTAGGTTTACTACAGATTGATATTTTTCTTAATCTATTTTGTGGTGCTTGTTGGGATTATCTCCTCTTTAAACTTGACACTGGAATTACTGACTTGTCCCCATTGAATAAACTGATGGCATTTTAAATGTAGCTGGAATTGAACATAAACTGCTGTTAACTTTTGATGATATATTATGTTTTATTGTTAATTATGCATTTTACATACAAAAACTTACTGAGGCTGTCCAACAGTTCAAGAAATTGAAGAGGCTATTGGATTAATTGCTGTAAATTCATCTGTTCCACACAGGTTCTAATGCTGCAATGAAAATGTGTACTGTAGCTGAGTTTTACCTGTTTTCTGAATAATTTTAAGTATTTGAGAACAGTTATTCCAAATATTATTACCTTCACTTGTGGCTTTAAATTTGATATTTTTAAAAAAACACCACAAATACATGTTAAAATACAGATTATTAAAAATTCTATGGAAAATTATTACTGCCTAAGTATGAATATATTTACTTAAAGACATTTCTATAAGTATGTTTAAATCACTCTAAATAGATTGGTTAAATATTAATTAAAATATTTTTATGACAAAAACATAATCACTTATGTAAATAATTCAATTAAAATGTCTGTTGAACTTGCAACTTGCAAGGAACTCCTGTTCCTTGCTCCAGCTCCTGTCCACCTAATAGTTTGAAAGCATGCAAATGCAAGTAGATAAATAGGTACCACTTTGGTAGGAAGGTAACAGCATTCTGTGTACCTTTGGTGCATAGCCATGTTGGCCACATGACCAAGGCAATGTCTTCAGACAATGCTGGCTCCCTCAGCCAAGAAATGAAGATGAGCACCGTGCCCTAGAGTTGTACGCAACTGGAGAGGGAAAACTACACCCTTTCCCCCCTTCTTAATATTCATATAATTGTTAACCTATTATTTAACAGCTGTTGTAAAGGTGTGAATGTTCTTTTGAAGAATATATTTGAAAAACTGGAATTTATCACCATAAACATGAATTACAGAGTTATTGTGCATAGGAGATAGTAAAAGGCCCTAATTATTGAATCCTGGAAAGGTACTCCAGACTTACAATTTTGGATGACTGATACATGTTCACTTTTTGTTTATGTACTGGTGCTCTATTGTCATAAGTCAAAAAACGATACAACTTTGAGTGAACAAGATTTAATTTATTTAAAAGTTACATTGAGTATTTTCTATAAATGGAACTCTAGAATATAACCTCTGCAAATAATATGATTCACTTGTATCATTACTGCCTGTATTAAAACAAAACAAACTGCAGGTCAGGTCCAAAAACATTAAATGCAAGATCCTATCAAATGCAAAGTGTTATGACATAAGCTCCAGAAGACAGCTATTTCTATCTTCCTTGCCAAGAATCCCATTTTGAAATAATTTTGGAAAATAGTTTCTTTCATTTGAGAGCATTGGAAAAGCCTTGAAGCCTTTCTTTTATTACCTTCTAAGCTGTTCCTAATCCTCAGCAGGAGTTGTGCAGTAAACAAATTTGGTGTAGGAGGGCTGGGCTTTTTAACCCTTTAATCATATCTTCTTCTCTGAGTGGAGTGAGTGGCTGAGGGTCAGACATGACTGATGAGGAGGATATTCTGAGCAAAGTGGGAAAACAGAATTGTGGCTTCCACAAAATCTCACTTCCTTATGAACTGCATGTAGCCCTGCAGCAACTGTTCCTTAGAATTAACAACGGCATGTATAATGCAATATCTTCAACAGGATGTTGGCTATCAATTATGCCTAATATTAAGCAAAATAGGTTAATACATCCTGGTTGGGAATTTGGGAAGCTTGAAATTGATCACATCTGGCAGTCACCAGATTAGGAAGATGAACTAATATGAGAATCGTGTCATTTGGATTATTTCAATGAAGATAAAATATTGGATTCTACTCAAAGGATCATTTCAAATGCTGAAAAAAGAACCAAGTATTAAAATGTTGAATAATGGATGGCTGTTATTTTTGTTAATTTCACTTTTTCCTGTTATTAATAGTAATATGAATGACAGCTTGCACATTGGTCTTCTGGGTATTGATTTTATATTTATAAAATCTAGTTTGTATATTTGTAAACAGCTAGACAACCAATGTGCAGGTGTGATTTATATTACTATAAATAGCAAAAAGAGTAATAATATAATAATAATATAATATTTTCTCTTCTCTTTTGCTGAAACAACTCACCTGATAACAATGTCATAGTCATCAATTTTCAAGCCCAGAGATTTGTTTGCTAGAATGCCACCATTTCCCACAATAATACATCGTCTGCAGTTAAGACTGGAAAGGAAACAGAAGAGCAGTTGGTTAAACAGCGAAATACATAGGCACAGAAATATTTCTGAGTCAGATCTGAGCCAGTCTCTCCTAAAAGAATCAGAAAGTAGTTAATTCACAATTAAGAGAATGATCCTTGATAGTAATACAATGAAGATATTGGTATTGGAAGATGATAGACATAAGGTTACATTTATCGTATAGAAATTGGTTGGCCCTATTTTTCTGCTTTAATCTAACTCGGAACTTGATACATATGTTTTTCTTGGCCATGGATTGCTACAGATCAAAAGTAAAAGATGCTGTAAAGTACTGTAAATAATAATTTGATAATTTGATTTTTAGCAATTGATTGCTGTACATTTGAATTAGTCTTTTTTATAAGTCTGGACAAATGTTTTGATTTCTCTTACCTCAATTTGTATATCAATAACAGTCTCTCTCAACACACAGAGACTTACTTTGTTATCAAAAGATAAATAAAGTAAGAAAGGAGGAATTGAAATGGATGATCTAAATTAGATAGTCCATATGCCATACATACCTTTAGCACAAGAGTATTTTTCACACCAAAATTTGGCAACAAAATGTTTGAAATATGGTGATGATTTTTTGATCTGTAATACCAATCCTGCCACAATCCCTGACAAAAAGCCGTAAATTTCCCAAAATTGCGATTTCAGACTGTTTCTTACATTTGAAAGAACTGGAAATTAAATGGCTTTCTTTCTTGAAGTTCTTCTACTCCTGTTCCCATTCTTAAAATCTGCTACCCTGCCTACAAAATAACTTGCCTTCTGTAACTTTTACTGAAGATCAGATGGCTGGATTGCAGTCCCTCATCTCTCAAATAGTGACTGTACCTGCCATAAATATAAAGATGTGTGGGAAAACTGTGCATTAATCTTAAAAAGAGCATGA
Organism: Bungarus multicinctus; assembly: GCA_023653725.1. Lineage (NCBI taxonomy): Eukaryota > Metazoa > Chordata > Lepidosauria > Squamata > Elapidae > Bungarus > Bungarus multicinctus. The sequence goes on from CM042842.1 coordinate 76,348,573, forward strand.
CCATAAAGTACAAAATAACAATAGACTGCCAATTATCAAGATATAATTACATAAAATAAAACCATTAGAAATATTTGGGAGCAGATAGTGCCTGAATTTGCTTCTTGTACTTTACTAAACCTTATTATGTATTGTAATTTCTTTTTATTGATTTCATCATTAATTTATTTAAGTACATGCTGCCTCATTAATGACCCTATCCAACTTAAACCCATGAAAATAATAAGGCATAGAATTAAAATCACCTTTTAAAAAACTATAATCACTATCTATTGCTACATTGCCACTAATTAAATGGAAACCTCTTCTAAAAAGCACCATCTTAATGGATTTCTTGAATACAACAGAGAGGAAGACAGTGTGACCATGAGGTCACAATCTGTTTCTAGTCTCCTGTCCTCTTAATGTAATTTATTTCATTCCTATCCTCAGTCAATTTTTTTCTTCAATTTTGGGATGAGAAAGTGGTTTTACTTCAATCCTGCAACTGGAAAAAGTTGAAAACAGCATTTGATTAAAATTATCTGGCCACAAAACAGGGGTTGGCAATCTAGAGTTTGTGGGCTGGATGTGACGCATTAATCAAAATCATCCAGCCCACAATCCCAATAAAAATATGTTCCATAGAAAGGAGGATAGAGCAACTACCTGTTCAGCTGCGCATGTGAGCACTCTCCACCTCCTTGGATATGAAGTCATTTTGGTGATGATTTCACTAACCACTCTTAGTTTAGATGGAGCCACAAGTCCTCTGCCTGATACCATTGAGAGTGAATTGTGTAGCGGAAAAGGAAGAGGAAATGGTGATGATGGCATGGCCTCTGATCCTAACCAAGGGAATGTTGCTAACTCCTGTAGTAATAACCTCTCAATGTAATCAATGAATGGGAAGAAAATTCATATATCTGTTAGATGTGAATCAGATTTTTGCATGTGTGAAATAATTCTAATGCATAAATGGTGATGGGATTTAATGTATCCATAAAATGGTGGAGAGGGTTTTGTCCAATCAATAAAATGATGGTTTATTGGGCTTGTGAGAAAGTTAGTTTGTTTCATAAATTTCACTATTGTTGTTCATAAGTTACATTGCTATTTGTATAACCTTCATTCCTCACCTGTATACACACTTCCTGAATATCTTTTATTCCTTTCTGTCTCAAGTTCATTGCAAATATGCCCCAGCTGCAGTAAACTAATCCCATGTTTTGTTATGTAGTGGATTGTTCACATTTTTGTCACAAATCAGAATGTTGATTTTTCAGTGTCTTTGGCAATGCAAGGTAAGTCCTGAACATTTGCTTTAGAAAATGAGGAACATCTGATGAAGAACAGAAATCTGACAGAACAATGATTAACGGAAAATACAGAAAAATGTAAAAACTTGGTACAAAGTTAATTTCAGAGAATACTAAAAGGTACTGTTCAGTTTGATCATGTGGAAGTAGGACTTATTACAACTATGAAATTGAAACATGTTTGATATTAAATGTAAAACAGCATTCTTCAACCTGTCAGATGTATCACATTATAACTTCCATAATATCTAACAGCAGTACCATAATGGAATTGAGGTCCCAATGTTACAGAAGGCTGCGAGGAAATCTGGGCATATAGCATTTGGAGAAATATTTCCTGCACATAATCTAAATACACATCACCAACTCAGTCCTAGGTGGCTATAATAAGAAATCCAATAATTAGCCCTTGTTGCCATCCACAAATTCTAAAAACTGGATTGTTACTTTGTTAGAGTGTTTTCTATGTTCTTCAAATAAAATATTATAAAATATTAAAAATTCATAGTTGGGGAATTGTGGCAATTTAATGTATTTAAAAGAATACATTGTAAGAAAGTGCTTGAAAGAATAATGAAAAGTTTATTTTATTTTATTGTAAGGCAACATTAACAAAACCTTGTAAGTCTGAAAGTACAATTCCCCGTCCATCTCCTTTACACCCCAAGAAATTATGAAGGGCCTCTTCTGAGTTTCTTCCTCACTTACTATCCAGCTATGTCTCTTATCTCACCATTCCCTAGGCAGCCTCTCTGGGCCCATTCTCCCAATGGAATCCCCAAATGCCATTACATCAGCTGTAGAAAAAGATCTACAGTATTTTATCAACACCAAGAGCTGTTAATAGTAACTCTTTTCTAGTTAATTCAGAAGCAATACATACTGTATATCTCACAGGTCAAGACTAGCAAATAGACTCACCTGTCAAGGGTTGCAGTAAGGTGGTAGTTTTTCGTTACTGACAAGATGGTTTTGATTAGATTATCTGTAGAGAAAGAAAGAATACTTTAAAAAGTGATCCCATTTCAAGGATTTTTCAGAATTCATAAGAGAGGTGGATAAAAACTTCAGGATCAAAGTTAATGCTGAATAAATCTGCACCTTAGGTTTAATTTATAACCCTTCAACAAGAAATCAGAAAAGGAATAGCCAATATAAAATACAAGATAGTCTTTGACTTACAACCACAATTGAGCCCAAAATTTATGTTGCTAAATGAGTAATTTGTTAAGTGGATTTTGCCCCATTTCATAACCTTTCTTGCTACAGTTGTTAAAAGAATCACTATAATTGTTAAAATAGTAATATGGTTGTTAAGTGAATCTGGACACTCTACTGACTTTGCTTGTTAGAAGGTTACAAAAGGTGATCAAATGACTCCGGCACACAGCAACCGTCATGAAATGACTCAGTTGCCAAGCATCTGAATTTCGATTACAATGACAATGGATGCCACAATGGTTATAAGTGTGAAAAATGATCATAAGTCACTTTTTCCAATGTTGTTGTAACTTTGAATGATCATTAAATGAACTCTTGTAAGGACTATATGTATTTTGTGAAGTATTGCTTCACATTTTTCTCAGACATACACCAGCTGGAATTAACTGAATAATAAACTATCCTTCTCTGTGTACTGTGAGCTGAAATACAATACGAAAGGAAATATTTAATATGTATGTCTGTTTAGCTAGGAGAGCAATACAAATGAAGTTATTTGTATTATAATTATGGGCAGCTATTATTATAATAAGAGGAAAAAAACTGCAACCACATGATATTCAATGTCACCATAGTATGCATTTCTATTAATCTCACAGGTATATTTAGCCTCTAATGTATTGGTGTGGCTTATCTCTACCAAGCCAAAGAGCAAGCAACAACATATACCTGGAGATGTGTATGCCACAGAAAGATATTTCTGGAGAAAAGCTTTTTTTTTAAAAAAAAAGTGTTTTAAAAAAGTTACACTATTTTACATAATGCATATCATCTCTATAAATGCTTTGGATTCTACGACCCGTACTACTGAGAAAAACCAGAAATAATATATTTAGTAGCCAGTAACTTGTCCTTTTTTAAAAAAACTCAAATTCAGTGGTAAACCAAGTTCAATTAAGAACAATCATATATTAGCTTGTTGTAACATTATTTTTTATTTTATGTCTCAAAATAATCTTAATATAAAATTAAGTCTCCTTAACAGAATAATATTTTAGAGTCATATTTGGAGCACATATTGGTCTACAGCAGTAAGCTAGACCCATTGTTCATAAAATATAATCTTAAATATTCAGTATTTAGAAATATATTGAGTAGTTCAATGTAAAATAAAAGCATAGAGACATATTTAAATGCTTATATGAGGTTGGGCATGATGCTCATTTGCAAAGAACATATTTTGCATGTCTAATGTAATCCTTAGATCCTTAAAAACCAGAACATGAAAAGTACTTCTATCTGAGACTGGGGAATTATTGCTGGTCTAACATAAATCAAAAGCACACTTTGTAGCAAATAAGACAGTATTACATATTCATATCTACTTCCTTTGTTCTCATTACAAATATCTTGCTCATTTTTACTTATTAATAGCTATAATTAAAGAGGAAAATTGAAGGCATCAAGTTTCTTAGCAAGTAAAAAAAGACACTGTTTTTTTTAAAGTAATTGTCTAGCAGGAGGATGATAGGTAGAGGGAAATATTACTTTCTTTTAGATATTAAAACTTCAAAAATTCAAGAGTGGAATATATTTAGAAAGCTCTATATAAATATAATGGGACCTAGCTACTGTGTGTCCAAATGTGTGCATATGTGTGAGACAGTCAAGGAGAAAAAGAGAAACTGAGAGAAAAGACCAGAAAGAAGTACTACTGTTCTCCATATTTAGTTTTTCCTCACTTTAACGATGACAAATATATCCAATCCTAGCATCCTAAATGATTTCCTCAAAGCAAATAAAGTTATCATTATAAACACTGCTCCTTATTTGTGACCCAGAGATTTTCAATAGCTATATCATCCACTTAAACTTTCTCAAATTTATCAACTCCACCTTTTATAATTTATGAATTAGGGTTGATGGGGACGTCTTGGCAACAAAAATGTTATAAATAGCTATGGTTTATTTAAGAATACTCACAACAGTATTCAGGAAGTAAGTGAATAATGCAAAGGCAGTAATAGAAAATATTTATATCTCAGATGACCCAACTCACACAGATACTACTTAGTTTGAAATATTCCTAAGTATGTGATGAATGATGACTCATATGATCTTAGTTCAGCCTTCAACCTATAAAGACCCACATGAAATTCTGTAGCATATGCAGCTACAGATACTAGGAAGATCCTGGTGAGGCTGTTTGATCATACTGCTGCCAATCACTCCTGAGACAGTACAAAGATTCTTTCAGAGACTCAACTTACTTTCTCTAATATACTGCTGTTGCTCTGTTTTTATATGAAGATTGGATAAACACTTACTAGGCTTCGTGATTCAGCGCTCACATCTAGGAATCAACATTATGGTGTTCCAAGCCTGGTCTGCAAGCCAAATGAATCACCTCCCCCTATGTTTACACAGAGTGTCTTTTATATAAAACATTCCACAACAATATACAATAAAAATAGCAAATTTCAGTCTTGTAATTTCCAACAGGCTCCATTTGAAGAATTAGCTTAGCTTAGTATGATAAATAAACATACTTTTTAATCTGCTATGCATTCATTCAAAGAGAGCAAATATATTCCTTACATGGAGGGCTTCAGGAACAAGCCTTAAGAGATTCTAGGAAAATTAATCACATTTGAAGCAGGAAAAATCAAGGAAAATTATTCGTCCTACACTTGACCCCAATATTATTTTTAGAGTTTTTATGTGAATCTGCTTTAAATTTGAAATGTTTATTTATTACATTTGTATACTACTGTATCTCTCAGGGTCTCTCATTGGTTTACAAGATCACAACAAACAATAAAACATCTACATCCATGATAATAAATTAATCTAAAATACCAAATAAACATAATAAATGATTCCACAGAGCTGAACAGAATTATCATTCAATTGAAGTAATAATAAACTGAAGTAATAAATAATGAACTTATGGCAAACAAATTAACTACTAAATATCTTATGGAAGACTTCTGTTTTCACTACTTTCTACAATGCAATTAAAGACTATGTGAGTCTGACTTTTGGGATGCCATTCTATGAGATCAGGTACCAAAAAGCAGTGCTTTCTATAAACCTGACAAAGTTGCACAGATTCATTCCCAATTGGAGTCCACATGGAGTGCAGGTACATGCGAGATGCCTGGGGAAAGGTCTTACCCATTATCTGGGAATAGTTTGATCCTGCTAGCATTCATGAACTGGGCAGGGTCCTCAATGCTGTCATACAACCACTTGTTAATTAGATCCCTGTCCCTCCTGGTTGATAAAAGGTTCCAGGATGCGACAGCCAGGTGGGTTTGGACAATGGTAAATACCTCACTGCAGGAGGTGACATTTTTGCCTCCTCCTTAAAATAATTATCTCTTGATCCACCTATCTGGACAATTTCCATCCACTCTCTCACTTTCTCTTTTTAGGGAGGAGGTTAGAAAAAATGGTTGCTTGGCAGCTTCAGATGGTCCTAGATGAAATATATTATATAGACACCCTTCCAGTCAGGTTTTAGGTCAGTTATGGGACAGAAACAGCATTGGTCATACTTGTGAAAATTTCTGGCAAGATTACATAAATTTCTGGACTTCAGAATTAAGAAACTGAAGAGATAGCTGAGATGAACTACTGTGCTCTAATGATAACAATAGATCTAAAATACCCTTTTGATCATTACATAAGTCCGTAAACTAAATCTTTAGAAAGATTTCAGTACTATCTAGAACAGAACAAAGTCATTTTTCCAAACAGATAATCATGCACAATCCCTATCTCTCTTTAAGAAAGCCTTATTCTTTTGCCCTGGTTCAGTCCATTATCTTGCCCAAGTTCAAGCTCTAAATGCAATTAGTGTACAACTTTTTACAGTTTGAAGCATGCAAGCTGTTTATGAAAACATTGGCATTAATAAACTATCAAAAGAATTTTCAAAGAAATATGAAATCCATCTGTGAATATTTATGGGAAATCATGACTTCATTTAAAGTTTAATTATAATTAAGAGAAATTCTTGCATAAATTAGATGTATTTGTTTTCTTTCAACTCCTTGAGTGACATTTTTAAAACGCTCTCTTTTCTCTAGGGAAGTTCCAAACAGTATTGTTGAGATTCAAGTCACAATAAAACTACCTTTAATACATCCTAGGTTATTGGGCCACTTGACTTAGTCCAAGAGCTCCTTAACCTTGTACATTAACTGTATGTGAGCTTACTTTCATTATATGATATGGATGCAAATACTTCACGAAATGATCTTAGTTGCACAATTCGTCCTCGAAAAACAGGAAGAGGGGATATCATATAATAAAGGAAATGAGATATGAACAAAAATCATATTGGTTAACTTTGTGTTCAGGCTGTGAATGCAGCGAAATTGGTATGTGAACACTGAAAACAAATGATAATGCCAGTATCATTTCCATCCCCATAACAGTTGTATTTATTTTTGCATATATCAATTTATATTACCAATGTAATTCTGGATGGCAAAAGAATATTAAAATGCATGTATATTAAAAATAAATAAATAAACACCCTCCCAACACCTTAATACAAAGGGGTTCATAAGCATACAATTCACCAATAGCGTGGGCTCAGTTACTTAAATGCCCATGTCTGTGTAAACAACCAAATGCTTTTTGGCATTCTGAAAACAGAGCCAGAAAAGGATGGGAAGAAATAATGTTAAAAGCCAAGAGGAATACAGATTTGTCAGAAACATCAAAGTAACTTGTGAGGGCAGAAGGGTAAATAAGGATATTTCCCTCAAACATAGAATAGAAAGTTGGAACATAATGAACAGAAACAAATGTTTACATATCATGGAGAAATTCTCTACACTTAGATTTCAGAAACAGAAAGACTTTGCTTTCTGTGTGGTCATTACTTGCTTTTTCTCTAATATTTACCCCTTTCCCAGAACATCACAAATTTCAAGGTCAGTCTAAAGTCAAGATCTAAATATAAAAATCCATAGAAAACAAGCAGTGAAAAATGCTTCTTGATTTTCCCAGTTCTGGAACATGCAAACCTAAATATATCCCCATTACAAAATACTTAGAATGTAATATAACACATACAGAGACCACACTTTTCTGGAGACCACATATTTCTGGAGGATACTCAATTGGATGAGTCTGCTTATTACCATTTCTACCATAGCAAAATCATACCTCTTCCTTAGAGATTACTTTTCTTCATTTCTTCAAAATTTTCTTAAACTTACAACCATTCATTTAGTGGGCCATTTGAAATTACAACAGCACTGAAAAAAGTGATTTACAACTGGTCCTTATTTTTAAAACTTACACAGCATTCCCTTGATCACATGAGTGTTTGGCAACTGGCATGTATTTATTACGTTACCAGGATTGTGTAATTTGCCTTTGCAACCTTCCCAGCTGGCTTTTGACAAGCAAAAGCTTGATACTATCGACCATAGTATCCTATTGCGACGGTTGGAGGGGTTGGGGATTGGGGGAACTGTCCTTCGATGGTTCTCCTCCTTCCTCTCCGACCGTTCGCAATTTGTGTTGGCGGGAGGGGAGAGGTCCACCTCTAGGCCCCTGGTTTGTGGGGTGCCTCAGGGGTCGGTCCTCTCCCCTCTCTTGTTCAACATTTATGTGAAGCCGCTGGGCGAGATCATCCGTGGTCTTGGGGTGCGGTGTCATCTGTACGCAGATGACACCCAACTGTACATCTCCACCCCAGACCACCCCAACAATGCTGTGGAGGCTATGTCCCGGTGCCTGGAGGCCGTGCGGGACTGGATGGGCGGGAACAGGCTCCGGCTCAACCCATCCAAGACCGAGTGGCTGTGGTTCCCGGCGCCCCGATATAGCCAGCTGACACCTTCGCTGGCTATCGGGGGGGGAAATTTTGCCCCCCACAGAGAGGGCTCGCAATCTGGGCATCCTCCTGGATGTACGGCTGTTGCTTGAACATCATATTGCGGCCGTCTCCAGGGGGACATTTTACCAGATCCGTCGGATCTTCCGGTTGCGGCCCTTTCTGGATCGGGACGCCCTGCGCACGGTCACTCAGGCCCTTGTCACTTCTCGCCTGGACTATTGTAATGCTCTCTACATGGGGCTCCCTGCAGGGAGCACTCGGAGACTCCAACTGGTGCAAAATGCGGCCGCGTGGGTGATCATGGGGGCGTCACATAGCTCCCATGTGACGCCTCTCCTGCGCGAGCTGCATTGGCTGCCGGTGGCTCTCCGGGTTCGCTTTAAGGTTCTAGTTTTGACCTTTAAGGTGATCCATGGCATTGGGCCAGGTTATCTGCAGGACCGCATTCTGCCGGTGATCTCCAGCAGGCCGGTGCGTTCTCACAGGGAGGGCCTTCTCCAGGTGCCGTCGGCCGCCATGTGTCGTCTGGCAGCCCCAAGGAGTAGGGCCTTCTCTGTGGGGGCCCCTGCCCTCTGGAATACTCTGCCACCTGAACTACGCACCAGCACGGACTTGAGGGCCTTCAGGCGCGCGTTGAAGACCTGGCTCTTTGAGCAGGCTGGCCTGGGCTGAGGTAGTTTTAAATTGTCTCCTAAATTTGGTTTTAATTGGGTTTTAAAGTTGGGGGGTGGGTTCTATTGATATAGTCAGCCACTATTTAATGTCTTTTTAATTTTTGTACTCTGTTTGGGATTGGATCTGGCTGTACACCGCCCTGAGTCCCTAGGGAGAAGGGCGGTATAGAAATTCTAATAATAAATAAATAAAGTCAATGGGAGAAGCTGAATTCACTTAATGACTGCATGATTCACCTAACAACTGCAGTGATTCTCTTAACCATGGCAAAAAAAGATCATTGTATTGGGTGTGACTCATTGAACAACTGCCTTGGTCCCAATTGTCAGTATAAGTAGATGATTACCTGTACTTATCTTGAGGAGAAAATTCCTACAATGTCAAAATTACCAAAAGAAAGCCACCTGGCTAACATTTGAAGACTGTTCCTAGGTACTAATTAGGATTCAGGTTTGATATTACTAATATCAAGTTCAGTAATTTCTTATTGGTTGTTGAACTATAGCTGCTTTCCATATCTTTGACCAAACCAACTTAATCCCAGAAAATTTACACAATGAAGAATTCCAGTATGGTATTTTTCATATGTAAATTTAATAAACACAATGGCAATATCTAATTAGCAAACATATAGTACATTTCAATGACATACATAGCAAAGTATACTTCATTGCTCCAAATGATATATCACAGAGGGCTTCATCTCTAGAGAAAGCATAGTGAATCCATTTTAGAAAATAAGATGCATGGGAACACAAAACCAGGAACATAATTTAGAAGAAAACAATAAAAGCACAATTATCACTAAATAGGCAGAGATTGGGGAACAACAAATCAGGCATGGGAAATGTCTGTCTTGTGAGGGTTTGCATCCAGACCATAAATACTACATTGAATGCTCTTCCCATGCCATTCTGGAGCACAAGATCAAGGGGAAAAAAGAACCTTACACAAGAAAAATAACTATATATGTATATGTATTTAAGACTTAGGCTGAACTGTATGTAATATTAAACTTTAGAAATGTACTAAGGTTTATTTATTTGCTTTTGATGTCCCAAAATGGATGATGGCACCAACCTCTTCATTAAAAGTCTGATATGGCATGTCATTTTTTATAAAGGCTTTTAAAAATCTATTTACAGAAAAAAATATCTAAAATTATTCTGATATAGTAGTTTGAAATTCTGAAATGTAAAGCTAGCTGACCTTGAAGTTGACAGAATTATGCCAGTCAATTTTCATCTGAATTTCAAGCAAACACTTGATGAAACAAATGCCCAACATCTGCACAAAGTATCTCACAAGATATATATTATGTTGTGAATCTCCCTTGACAACAGCCAGACTTTACACTCAGATCAGATCTCCGATTTCTGATGCTCAACTGAATATCATTCTCAAGAAAGTTGTTCCATTTCCCAAGTTCTCTGATTTTGGCAGCCATCATCAGCACCTTTCTCCTGCCATCCTGTTTTAACCAGAATCAGACTAGTCTTGACTAAAAACCTTAATGAGGTTTTGATCCCATCAACAACTCACAATAATTCATCCCCAGTGCCTCCCCTGGGATAAGGAAAAAAGCTGATGCAACAATTTCAAGTGATGTGTGCTTGAGAGTGTGATGCGAGAAGGGTGCCATTTGCTTCACTCATGCTCTAGTCTGTCAGCACTGTCATTAGACCTATTAGTTTACTGAGAACAATAATTCTTTCCTCCCATAAGTACAAACTGCTTTAGACTGAATCCTGGCACAAAATTTGGTCCCAAGAGGGCACTATACAAGCCATTCATTTGATTTGCTCCCACTGCTTTAGCTCCCAGCCATTTCAAAAACAGCGGTTTCTGGTTTTAACTGAAGAAAATCCAACATAAAACCCTAGATTAACATAGCTCTGTAGTGGTGACACAAACTGACAGCAACTTGGAAATACAAAACAAAGACTGCCCAAAGACATTCAGTCATCCTGTACTACAATTCTCCACGCTGATATTTCTTGGCTAAAATTCTCAGCCTATGAAAATAAATAACCCACATAGAGATCCATAATCTATACTCTGCAGAAAAGTGATCCTGTAAATCCACTATTAGTAAGTAATCCTGTTTCCATCTATACTTCCAATCACTTCCACAGTCAATATTTCTACTGTAAAAAAATGCACAGTGGCTATTTGTCACCTTTCTAAGAAGGATGACTCTCCAATGGAAAAGGCAAATATGTATAAAAGGTGAGGTACCTATGTGCATATCTTGGCCATGGTTACAGAATGAGGACTAATTATGTGCAAGGATTTAGTAGTAGCAAGTTCATGCCTCAGTGAGTCTCCTTTCAATAGAACAACAAAATATTGTACTATGCAAATAATAAAACCCTTAACCTTTTTTGGAACTTTTATATTAAATTATATTCTGCTCTGCTCCTTTTTGTGGTCTGAAGACAGATAGAGTTGTGAGACTGGATTTACCTACTGAACACTGTCTTAAATATCATGTTTAACAAGGCAGACATCATGGAGAACCATTCCAGCATTTTTTTTTATGTAATACTAAACAAAGGATACTATCATCTGAATTGGTATACTTTGTGTTGAATAATTTCCTATCTTTATGTTCGTTCCATTAATTACATCTTTTATGGGAAGCAAATTTGTCTCCAATTATGTCATTGTCAACATCCTCCTTACTCACTTTCTTAAGTGGCTACAGAAGGTTGAAAATATAAAATAGTGCTTTGTTTAGGACAATTTTGTACTACTTAAAAGAAAGAAATTTAAAATATACTCAAAAAAGGAGAATTCAAATTTCTTTAATATATAAATTCATAAATTCTAAAGGTAATATGCAGAATACAATCATAATGGACTTGTTATCCTACCTTGTCCTTTAATCCCAAAAGGTGGAAGAAAATCCCGAATCCTTGCCCATTTCCTGAAGGAATCATCTAAAAACATCGGTGCTGGCTTGGAAAATCTATAAATATAATGAAAACAGAATTCTTTTATAACAGAAAAGAAAGTGAAAACCAAAACTTCAAAGAAAGTAAAGAGTTTTACAATCTGAATATGGTATCAAATAAAAAATTCAGAACAAAAGGAATTTATAGTTCTATTCAATATTATCCTGGAAATGAGTGCGAGTAAGCATTTTGATATTATTTAGATCAAACAGGCAGTTCAAAGTCTATAATGATGGTACTCGCCTAATTAGGAGCAATACAGAGAATGGGTTCACATCATTATATTATATCATAAGGTATTTTAACTGCAATTTGTTGAGCAAGCTATAGTGATCTGATTCACAGATAATGCTCACAATTGTTCTAAGCTAAGATAAAATTACATTATTTATCATATTTGAAGTTAGCCAGAAATTAGAAGTTTTTAAGGAAGTATACTGTTATAATACAATGTATTATTATGTATAAAGTGTACTTTCAAGTTTGAATATAAGCAAAAGTATGAACACATAACAGGCTACGCAGCTGTATCAGGACACACATTGCAAGATAACACCCATCCCTTATCATGCTTCCAAATCTTCTTTATGAGAAGTCCCCGCTTCAACTTTTACCTCTACTATGAATTTACTGTGCAGTCATAAACAAACAACTACCACTCAATCTCCTATCTGTAGGAATGGTATTTCAAGATTCTGGTTAGATTTAATAATAAGATAATGAATCACATACTTTCAACATGGCGAAATACTATAAACATGGAAAATATTAGCATTTTAAAATTTCTGACAACAGTAGCCATTTCTGGTGTTTACTGAATTTAGAAGAAAAAAATCAAGTTTCTACTGGAGCAGCTCATTATCACAAAATGACTAAAAGAAAGCCATATATAATGTGCTTCGGAAATATTTTCCTCAGGATATAATTGTACAGGCTAAACTTTGTTATTTCCAGCAGTGGTGTTCTTCTTCATTTTCTCTCACTCCCATACACATGCTCTCTACAGTATCCTGCTGTTGCTGTTCACATCCTTTCATTTATTTTTTATATATAAATAAAAATGTGTCAGACTAATTGAAGCTTTTTAAAAATAAACTTCAAGGCATGTGTTCCAATCATACTGTGCAATACATGACAACAATTCCATTGCCTAGGCCTTTTAATTTCAGAATTGAGATGTTCTTATTATTTTAGATACTATAAGGACTTTTGTGCTGTGTGGCTGCAATGTTTGCTGAAACCCAACAACTAATATGGAACCAGTCAATTAATGCTCAATGATTGGTCATGGAACCAGTATATTATTCTGCCCACTCACTTTACCCAAGTTTCCCTTCCAACCCATTAAAACTAAATGAAGTAATTTAAACATGTTTTACTTGCCACCAGGTTGATATTCCTCTTGGTAGAGTGAACCTTTATTTTGGCCCTTTATCTAAACCTGCTGCCCTGTGATTAGACCAGGATTGCAACAAGCAAACTTCTAGAGGGAAGTACAGCCCATGCAATTATACTGCTTACTGTTGAAGGTAGTTCAAGAAAAAAACCTTTGGAACTTCTGGTTTGGGTTTCTTCGGCGACAGACCGAAATCCGCGATTGTGTGCGGTTTCAATCCGTGCTTGCCGCTAGAGCGGCCCGGCAAAGACACCCCATAGAGGTGTTGAAGAGGGAGGAGACCGCCAGCAGGGTCGAGGAGAGCCACATCTCTCTTCCCCAGCTGGCCATTACTCCCTTTCCCGAAGGCGGTTGAAGTGGTGGTCAGAAATGGCTACCTCAAAGAAGAACCCGACCGGAAAAGATTGGGCAAGAGAAAGATAAGAAGAGAAAACTGTGACTGACTGGGTTGAACTGAAAAAGCAACAACATAAGGTACCCTGGAATCTGAACTATAAAGAATAACATTGTTCCCAAAGAAAATTTCTGAAGCGGCAAAGGAGAGAGAGAAGGGAAAAGATTTTTTTTTTCTTTCCTCCCTCGTACTGATAGCTAAGAGACTTAAGTAAGAAATTGAAAAAAAAAACACTTTGACATTAATAGGCATTCAAGCTGAAAATAAAATATCAAAGGGATAATAAAGATTTCTTGGATATTTAAAAACTTTTAAAAAAAGAAAAGGAAAGAAAAGGAAAAAACAAAAGGGTGGGATCTGGAAAAATGGAGGAGACCACCTGGAAGTAAAAGGAATTAACAGTGAAACCTTAACAAGATTCCTAAAAAATACATTCTAACTGAAAGTTTGTAACAAGATAATAGAACCCCAGGAAGAGAAAGTGGAAAAAAGAAACAAGAAGAAACAGCCTTGGATTATTTGGATTGCTTGGTGATTTTTGGATTTTTGGTTATTGGATTTAAATGACTAAAATCAATCGGGTGGTTGTTTAAAAGTGTTTAAAATGGCATCACTCTTGGAAGAACTGAAAATGGAACTTAAAAAACAGAAAGAAGATCCACAAGAAGGAAGAGGGGTTTTTGGCTTCATATTTCAATTTTTAGAAATGGAGATCTTGAAGTATGAGAAACAATAAGAAATGCTTGAAGAACAAGAAGAGCAGGACAAAGAAGAAGCCATCTTTTAATGATCAAGTAATTCTATGTGGGGAAAAAAAAGGAAAGGGGGAAAGAGAGTGAAAAATTTAAGATTTGAAAAAACAACCAAAAAAAAAAAGAACAGTTTGAAAAGCAATTACAATATTAGGAAGAAAGAGAAGAGAGGATTACAGAAGAAAGAATTAGAATTAGAGAGACAAGGGGTCAAAAAGGGGAGGGAGAAGAAGAGTGGGAAGAAGGAAAGGAAAAGAAGTTATAAAGGACAGAAACAGGATATAGAGAAACAGGGAAAATGTACAAGGATTAAAGGATTAAAACCTATTTAGAAGACAGAGATAATGGGTGAAAATTTAATTGAAAGAGAGGATTCTGCAAGGGTACATACGATAGCATTGTTATATTAGAAATAGAAATGAATTTAGAAAATATGAAACAAGTGTGATTAAAATGATAGATAAAATACTTATTGTAATGGAATGGAATATTTGTTAATAAATAAATGAAATAAAGAGAATGAGAGAATGAAACTAGGAAAGGATGGGAACATTTTAATTGCTATTAATGATTTATAAAAATTTAAGTGAAGAGAAATATGAAAGAAATATGAAAAAAAAATATGGAAATATTGTAAGTGTTCCTAAGGAAGTATGATATTTAATTGAAAAGAAATGTTAAAGATGTTAATTAATATTAATGGAAGATTGTAACTAACATTAATGGTTGAGCTGAATTGGAATAGAATGATTATGTTATGTATTATTGTTATATATATGTGTGTGTGTGTGTGTGTGTAAGGTTTTTAAGCTGATAATTTTAAATAATAAATAAGGGAGACTAGTATAGATTTATTATTTATTAATAATAGATTATATAGATTATAGATTATATTTTATTTATTTATTATTTAAAATTATCAGCTTAAAAACCTTACACACATGTAAAGAAAAGACAACGAAACAAATAGCTTTCTGTCGGTATGGTCTCTGGTGATGAGCCGAAAGACAGAAAAGAAAGCAGTATGCTTTTTCCCTTAATTGGGGCTTAACAGGGTGTTGTAACACGAAGTGTATATATATATGTATATATACATATTGTTATGTATTATTGTTTTATATATATATATATATACTTTGTATTACAACACCCTGTTAAGCCCCAATTAAGGGAGAAAGCAGACTGCTTTCTTTTCTGTCTTTCGGCTCATCACCAGAGACCATACCGACAGAAAGCTATTTGTTTCGTTGCCTTTAGTTTACATGTGTGTAAGGTTTTTAAGCTGATAATTTTAAATAATAAATAAGGGAGACTAGTATAGATCTATTTCGAGCTAGTTAGCTCTCTTCAGCTAGCCATACCCTTACTGGGATTCGAACCAGGGAAGTATTACATGTGAGGCAGTTGTAATTGCCACTACACCACTGGCTCTCTCCTTATCAGCTCAGGCAGGGGAATAAGTATATACTTTGTATTACAACACCCTGTTAAGCCCCAATTAAGGGAGAAAGCAGACTGCTTTCTTTTCTGTCTTTCGGCTCATCACCAGAGACCATACCGACAGAAAGCTATTTGTTTCGTTGCCTTTAGTTTACATGTGTGTAAGGTTTTTAAGCTGATAATTTTAAATAATAAATAAGGGAGACTAGTATAGATCTATTTCGAGCTAGTTAGCTCTCTTCAGCTAGCCATAATAGATCTATACTAGTAATAATAGATCCATAATAATAATATATCAATACTAGTCTCCCTTAGACTAGTATATAATAGATCTATACTAGTCTCCCTTATTTATTATTTAAAATTATCAGCTTAAAAACCTTACACACATGTAAACTAAAGGCAACGAAACAAATAGCTTTCTGTCGGTATGGTCTCTGGTGATGAGCCGAAAGACAGAAAAGAAAGCAGTCTGCTTTCTCCCTTAATTGGGGCTTAACAGGGTGTTGTAATACAAAGTATATACTTATTCCCCTGCCTGAGCTGATAAGGAGAGAGCCAGTGGTGTAGTGGCAATTACAACTGCCTCACATGTAATACTTCCCTGGTTCGAATCCCAGTAAGGGTATGGCTAGCTGAAGAGAGCTAACTAGCTCGAAATAGATCTATACTAGTCTCCCTTATTTATTATTTAAAATTATCAGCTTAAAAACCTTACACACATGTAAACTAAAGGCAACGAAACAAATAGCTTTCTGTCGGTATGGTCTCTGGTGATGAGCCGAAAGACAGAAAAGAAAGCAGTCTGCTTTCTCCCTTAATTGGGGCTTAACAGGGTGTTGTAATACAAAGTATATACTTATTCCCCTGCCTGAGCTGATAAGGAGAGAGCCAGTGGTGTAGTGGCAATTACAACTGCCTCACATGTAATACTTCCCTGGTTCGAATCCCAGTAAGGGTATGGCTAGCTGAAGAGAGCTAACTAGCTCGAAATAGATCTATACTAGTCTCCCTTATTTATTATTTAAAATTATCAGCTTAAAAACCTTACACACATGTAAACTAAAGGCAACGAAACAAATAGCTTTCTGTCGGTATGGTCTCTGGTGATGAGCCGAAAGACAGAAAAGAAAGCAGTCTGCTTTCTCCCTTAATTGGGGCTTAACAGGGTGTTGTAATACAAAGTATATACTTATTCCCCTGCCTGAGCTGATAAGGAGAGAGCCAGTGGTGTAGTGGCAATTACAACTGCCTCACATGTAATACTTCCCTGGTTCGAATCCCAGTAAGGATATGGCTAGCTGAAGAGAGCTAACTAGCTCGAAATAGATCTATACTAGTCTCCCTTATTTATTATTTAAAATTATCAGCTTAAAAACCTTACACACATGTAAACTAAAGGCAACGAAACAAATAGCTTTCTGTCGGTATGGTCTCTGGTGATGAGCCGAAAGACAGAAAAGAAAGCAGTCTGCTTTCTCCCTTAATTGGGGCTTAACAGGGTGTTGTAATACAAAGTATATACTTATTCCCCTGCCTGAGCTGATAAGGAGAGAGCCAGTGGTGTAGTGGCAATTACAACTGCCTCACATGTAATACTTCCCTGGTTCGAATCCCAGTAAGGGTATGGCTAGCTGAAGAGAGCTAACTAGCTCGAAATAGATCTATACTAGTCTCCCTTATTTATTATTTAAAATTATCAGCTTAAAAACCTTA